>OY759210.1:41101329-42301329 GCA_963662105.1 Meiosimyza platycephala | reverse complement strand
CAAATTTATAAAACGAGGCGAGACCGAGAACAACTCGAATCTCGCCTCGCCTCGTTCTCGGTGAAGCACTACCTACGACAAAATCCCATGTGCGCCATACAAATAATACAAAAATCTCGAGAACTCTTTAATGCAATAGAATCTTAACTTAGAATTTCAATAGCAGGCCACAAAAAACTGTGTTGAAATTCAAAGGACTATAATTGAAAATTTTTAATTTACCTGGTATTCAAAACTACATCGAAGAACGAAAAAACACATAAATGCATGCAACTTGTTTGAGCGCGATTTCACATACCTACGTCAAACTAAGAGAGTGAGTATGCATTCAATAAAGGTTTCGATCAGCATGATAAATAGTTCTAAAATCAGAGTGCGTCATATCGAAATGGGCTTTGACGAAGGTGCCCCATTAATGAATGTGCCCCACTTTACCATATATCAAATTTTATAATTTTATGTTAACAACTTTAAGAGGAATTAAGTTTTCAATTAAACTAGTCGGTGAAGGGACAAATGGGGTGCCCCCCCCCCAAATTTTGGGTGTCATTTAGGTCAGTTTGTTTAGAAACGTCCAAACTATAGATTAAAAATGGTTTCAGATGTGTGCCCTCAATTTTAACTTTTCGATATTTGTGCACGTGTAAAACCAGAAAATTTAAAGAATTCCTCATATGTGCAAAAGTGTTATTTGTTTCGCTCCACAAGCATTTTTTAATAGACTGAGGGTAAAAAATAAGATCTGCAAAAAAATTTTGTGTTTCTATTGGAAATTGGCCAGTCGCATTTGATCCAAAGCCTGAAAAACTGACTTAAAATGAGTTTTTTTAATTATTGAACTACAGCTGTAAAATAAGCTATTTTTAGTGATAATGACCTGAGACATTTTGATCATACACTAGTTTGATGTATATGTGTGCGTTTGTGGTCTTAAATGATGTTAAACTAAAATTTTAAGAAAAATTTCGCCATTTTTTTCTCTAAAAGGGTTCTCATTATCTATTCAAGGAAGGAAAAATTGTTTTCGTTCTAATATTTAATAGAAAATTTAATGTAGCTTACGCAAATTTTTTTTTTTTTTTTAATTTTAAACGGAATTTTCGGCTTATGGACCTGTTACTCTTAAAGCAACGGTTTTAGGTGGTATGAGTTTAGAAAAATTTTATGCAATACAAAATGATAAATATCTTTCTTATACAAATTGTTCAGCCATATGTAACCGTTTATCGTATAAGAAGATGTAAAGCTCAAATTTGAAACAAAAATAATTTTTTTTTCTTAAGAGCTTTTTTTTGGCACCAAAAATCAAACTTATCTCTATTAACTGTAATTTTTTAATTTGCTTTAGTTCATGTTCTAATGTCCCGTACGCGCTCAAAAAAACATCAATTGTTCTCATTTCGTGATTAATAACAGCAGCAAATTTGTCAAATTTTTGGTTTAAACAGATGCATATAATTAAAACAAGAAACAACGAGAGCAAAAAAAATAAAATGTTAAATTTTTAGAGCTACACACCTGCTCAAAATAATAGGTACACCTTAGAGTTCAAAATTCAACTAAACGGAAAATCTTTTTATTCAAAATATTTAAGAAAACAAAAATGCAGATATCTTCGTAGTCTTTATATATATAAAAAAAGTATAAATTCTTTAAGTATTACCATAAGGTACGAAATTTGAGGTCAATGAATACTATTTGCTCAATATTTGCCTGCTCAAAATAATAGGTACACCGGAAAGATATACAGTAAAACAAAAGAAAATGTTAAAGATATGAACTTTTTGCTTACAATTTAATTATTTAGTGTATCTACCTTTATTTTGGATAACTTTCGCAACTCTTCTTGGGATATTTTTGAATAGAGCCTGGCAGGTTTCTTTAGGTATCTCATACCACATTTCTTGGACACACTCTCACAAGCGCTCCGTATTCGTGAAATTTTGTTTTGATTTTTATCTTCTTTAAGGCCCCCCACAGGTTTTCTATCTGCTTTAAATCCTGTGACTGACTCGGCCAGCTAAACGCGTTGACTTTATGGTCCTCAAAACATTTTCTCACAAACATAAGAGGTGTTTTTTGGGTTGTTATCTTGCTGATAGATCCAAAGCAAGGGCATGTTTTCCTCAGAATAGGGCAGCATTGCGTTTTCGAATATACCTTTGTATTCGGCTGCTGTCATTTTACTCGTTGTCCGGAATATAGGACCTATTCCATATTAAAGAAAACACTAAGACACCATAATATATCCACCTTCGTGTGTAAGATTTTTTTTGTGAATCTGACGCGAAACTCTTTGCTTTTAGGCCGTCGCACATTCTTTTCTGAATCATTTCCAAATAAATTAATCTTAGTTTCATCTCTCCTTAAGATATTACGCCACTTTTTCTGTCATTCAGGTCATGACCAGTTTTCATGATCCCTTGCAAAACTTAGCCTCATGCTCAATTTTTTTTCCGTAGCAAAGGAACTTCTTTAGCTATGCGCCCAGGTAGGTTTACCTTAAGTAAACGTCGTCAAATTTTTTGAGCGGTAACCGCGTTCCCAATTTCTGCTAAAATTGTCTTTGAAGATTTAAATATGCTTTCTTTTCGATACTTTCACTATGAAGATCATCTGTTGGAGCGGTTTTTGATGGTCTACCACGAGTTTCTTTTTGCGGTTTATTTTTAAATACATATACATATTATATTCAGCAACCTGCAAGCTGCATCGAAGAGATTTTCGTTCTTTTTTTCAAGTTTAGAGCCAGCCTGAATTCCTCAGCAGATCAATTTGACTTACGACCCATCTCAACTAAAATTTTTTGCTGTCAATTCACTGCGTTTTAAGATTTAATTAAAGAAAACTCACCGTTCTTCTAAGGAAAGCTCATAAAAAAAAGTTCCCAAACAAAAATTTGAACCAACTTGAGGGTGTACCTATTATTTTGAGCAGGCAAATTTTCAAACTATACACAGTAAGTAGAAACGTTCAAAATTTAGGGGAGTTACATGATTTGTTTTACTGAAGATCGTGCTACCAAATTGTGTTATTCACGTTACCACTAAGATTTTTCCTCTATATTTCCAAAATATTTTTGTAATAGAGTTTAAGCTAAATACTGAGAAGTGTGCCTATTATTTTGAGCAGGTGTGTATATGTTCCGTCCGCAATCGGCAGTGTAAAACTTTTGTAATCTAGGCAGTCACAAAACATAATCGCTTAATTTCTTTTTTTTTTGCAAAGTTGTAAAGAGGGGTAAAGCACAGTATAATTTTATTTTCAGTAGTAGGTGATGCCACGCCCCTAACAGGAAAATACGTTTTCACGTTTCTAGTAAACATATTTTAATGAAATTTGGGTTGTATATTGATTGAATCATAAAGAAGATTTTAAGAGACTCTAAGTCTTTTAAGTAGGCGTGGCACCGCCCAAAATGAGCAAAACGCAGCCACAGAGTCGCTCCACCAATTTTATTCCAATTTGGTATGGTGATAAGCTGATTCCTGATAAGAGAAATATATTTTTAGTGTGGCGATGTCACGCCGAAAGTTTAAACAGTAAAAATAAAAGTTACATATTCTTTTAAGAAAAATGTTTTAAATTTAAAGTAATCGATCTCACCAATTAAATTCGACAATAATTAATATTAAATTTGTTTTTTTATTACTATATATGTAAATCTTAATTATAAAAAATATATGAAAAATTTACCAAGTAAACCATAATGGAAAAATTTGTCCCATTCGTAATGTCCCGTCACGAGTCATATTATACTTTGAAAGAAAAAAAATAAGTACGATTTTTCAATCAAACAAAATCTAATAAAAAGCGATATTATTCCATAACATATTAAAATTAGTTGCATTAAAAAATGTTGGTAGGTCTCGCTGACTTATGCTTTTCTGTAAATGGCCATGAAAAACACTTTCATTTTTTGTCAAATTCGAATCGCTCTTTTATTGCCTCTATCTTGGAACCGGTAGTACGTCTGCCATCGAATTTACCACTAAATATTGTGCTACCAAAGGGCTATTCCTTTAAGTAACAGAAGAAAAAAAAAGTGTTTTACTTAGACTTTTATTCCACTTTAAAAGTGTACGCACTAGGGTTGCGAATTTTCGGCATCTATTTGATCCCGAGATTTTCGGGATTTGAAAATGCGACCCCGGGACAGTCCCGAGATTTAAGAATTTTTGAAACTATCAACATAAATGGACCCATACTTCGGGAAAAATTAAAATAATTTGATTATTTATAACGTGGCAATATTATTTATTTAAAACAATATATAGAAAAACTAAAAACTTCTTCATAGCAGCAAAAAAAAAATAAAATATAATATAAACAACTTAAATTTTTGTTAAGTATCACAAATTTTTTTAAATGCATTCATTATTATACGTTAAAGTAATCAAGTCTTTTTATTAAATTATTTTTATAAAATTAAATTGCATAACTTCCTATTCTCTTTTAAAATTTGACCTTAAAATATTAAAGCATTCAAGGTATCATCATCCAAACGTGACCTAAATTTGTTACAAATATACCCGTCAGATGAGAAGCACCTTTCTGCTTCAACACTTTTCGGCAGAATTGTTGCCAGGAAGTTAAAAGCTTTTTGTAAATAGAAGTCCCTGTCCCCACCATTACTAAATATATCTATTTCTTTATTTAGAGCTTCAAGTAAAGAATTAGTTGCCCTATTAAAAGAATTTTCCGAAGTGTTTTTGAAAACAAAACTTAATTTTTCTTTTAAACTTTTAAGTTTCTTATTTCAGTGAAATCTTTATCATCGGTATTGGAGTCAGTCTCGTTTTCGAATTTGAACAAAATATCATATACATAACTGTTTTTTTATAATTGTAAGTGATGGGGCTTTAGAAAAGTCAAAATAAACTGCTCTTCTTTGTTTGATTCTTTCTATAATTGTATTAAACAAAAGATTGCTAAAAGGAAATTTATTTTGCTTGATTTCATCTAGCATGAAATTTAATGCTATGTCGCATTTATATAGATCCATATCAAGAGCATATATGGCTTCAATAGTTACTTTAATGGGTTCAAGTACATTTACTACATCTTTTAAGGCTTTGAATTCACGATCCAGCAAGTTAAAAATCTATGTTGGCTTTTTTATACTATTTCAAGCAAAATAAATCATTCCGGGATTCAATTGAACTAATCCCGGGATTTTCGGGACTGGAAAAAGGCCGGGAGTCCGTGATCCCGGGATTGGCATCGCTAGTACGCACAGTGTAACACTTTCATATAAGCTGCGGCCAAAACTATAAGAAAATGTTTTATAGTAATGAAATTTGGCATGAACTGTTTTTTTTGTTAAGATTAAGAAATTTTGTGAAAATGAATAAAATCGGTTCATAATCAAGCATAGCTCCCATACAAAAAATGTTCAATATTTTTTTTTGCAAAATTTAACAAGTAGGTTTCTTTATTCTTTAAAAATAAGGCTGAAAAAAATGTGGTCAAGTTTTTACCTTCTTTAAAAGGAAATAAAAAACCATTTAAAACCAGTTAACAGCTTTCACGCATTTTTGTTTTTTTTTTGAAAAATATACATATATACGGGGGCTTCTGGGGTCGCTAAATACGAATCCAAGGTCAGAAATTTAAAATGCAAGATGGCGGACCCAATATGGTGGAAACTCAATACCCTAATCCACCATATTGGGTCCGCCATCTTGAATTTTAAATTTCTGACCTTGGATTCGTAATCAGCGATCCTGGAAACCCCCGTATAAGAATTTTGGTACTAATCGGTTAGTTTTTATACGATTCATAATCGGCGATCCTAAAAACCCCTGTATAACAAATTTGGTACAAATCGGTTGATTTTTAAAAAATACATCCGTCATCTTGAATCCGCCGTCTTGATTTTGTAAATTCTGACTTCGGATTCGTGATCAGTGACCCCCAAGACCCTGTATACCGAATTTGGTGCAAATCGGTTGACTTTCAAAAATTTGGCCACCATATTGGATTTTTGACCGCCATATTGGATCCGCCATAATGAATTCTGTCAACTTTCCACGCCAGCTTTTTAAGAGCTACAATCGGTTGCAAATTTTTATTTTTAAAAGCTTTTTTTGCTGGACACTCGATTTTTCTCCGGCTTCCGGCCGCCATATTGGAACTGCATAATGCCCTTACGCATTATGCACAAAGTAACGGGATACTAGAACCAAACCTAATTAAGTAGATATGTATGTCTGTTAAGTATATGATATGTTAAGCAGCAAGTACAGTAATAAATGAATTGTGAACCAGACCAGTTGTCTTATTTTTAATACTTAATATTGGCGACGTGTGAAAAAGTGTGGTTTTAAAGAAAACCAAAAAAGAAAGTTTAACATTTGCCAGAAGTTGCAAAAGCAAAGTGTGTTAAATCTTGTTGAAACAAAAAGTAAAGGATTTAATTAGTTTCGTCTAAAACATTAAATCAATAAAAAAAATGCCTCTCATTGGATCAATCGAGCAATTTTGCATTGGCGACGATTTTAATAATTATCTGGAGCGTATGGATGAATTGTTTAAAATAAATGAAGTGGAAGACAATCGTAAAGTGGTTCTATTCCTTACGTTAGTCGGCCCGGACGCATATCGGCGTATCAAGTCAATTCTTATGCCAGACCAACCGACGTCCAAAGTGTACAAGGAACTAATAGATTCTATAAAGGCACATTTTTCTCCAACAAGAAACCTTATCGCGGACAGATTTAGGTTTAATTCCTACGCTCAAAGTCAAGGTCAGTCCATTGAGGACTACATATTCAATCTAAAATTGCTGGCGGCGAACTGCAATTTCAATATATTCTTGCCTGAAGCACTTCGGGACAGACTAGTATGTGGCATAAGATTTGAAAATTTACAAAAGAAGTTATTATCCACAAAAGATATAACGTGGAACTTAGCTTGCGAAATTGCGCAGTCATTTGAGCTGATCGACAGGAAACAAAAGAAAATGAACGTGGTTTTGGAGGTGAACAAGGTAAATTCGCAGCGAAGAGGAAGTACAGCTACGAAAGATTTCCCAAAATGCAGCAGGTGTACAACTAAACATATTAAATACAACTGTCCAGCACGGAATTGGTACTGTTTCAAGTGTGGATTAAAAGGGCATTCAGCTAAAGCATGTTTTAACAAGCAACGTGATTCTAAGAGCGCATGGAGGAATGGTAAAAACAAAGAACGTAACTTCCAAGAGCTGAAGCTGGGATCGTTAAATTGGGTGAACAGCATATGTAAGCCTTTGTGCGTGAAAGTGGATATCGAGGGTCAATGTATCAGTATGGAGATTGACACGGGAGCGGTATCAGTGATCAGCCAAATTGATTATTTAAAATATTTTTCCAATTTAAATATTAACTATAATAACAATTATCTATCTTGACAGGTTCTAACTGGCGAGGATATTAAAATAGTTGGTTCGATCACAATTGCAGTCAAAAATGTTTATCAGTTTTCGTTGGTGATAATTAATTCGGAGAAAAATTTTAATCCGCTTATGGGACGTAACTGGTTGGATGAAATGTTTTCAAATTGGAGAGCAATGTTCCTTACAGAGAGTAAAGGTATAATTTCAGCTATTAGTGAAGATAGTCCAAATTCGACCATACTCCGCGAAATTGAGGTTAAGTTTCCTACCCTTTTCAAACAAAATTTACAACCAATAAAAGAGTTTAAAGCAGAAATTTTCATTGATCATTAGGCCAGACCGAAATTTCGCAAACCGTATACCAATAATTTTAAAACCTGAAATTGAAAAAGAATTAGAAAAAATGTGTAGTGAAGGTATTATAAAACCAGTTCGCCACAGTAGATGGGCAACTCCATTAGATGGTGTAGTGAAAAAAAATAAAAAATAAGACTTTGTGGAAATTTTAAAGTGACGATAAATCCAATAATGGAAATGGATGTATATCCATTACCAGTCATAGATGAGATTTTTGCAGGGTTGTGAGGCTATTCAGTTTTTTGTACGCTAGATTTGTCACAAGCCTACCTTCAATTGATGGTAGATGAAAAGTCACAAGATTTCCTCACGATAAACACCCATAAAGGGCTTTTTACATTTTTGAGATTGCCGTTTGGCGTGTCATCGGCTCCAATGATTTTTCAGAGGACGATAGACACAATCCTTCAAAAAATGGAAGGAGTAATTGCGTATATAGATGGCATACTTGTAGCAGGTACGTCCATATCGGAATGCAAGGTAAGGTTGTTCAAAACTTTAAAACGACTAGAGACATATAATGTTAAAATAAATTGGGAAAAATGTATATTTTTTCAAAGCAAACTAGAATATCTAGGTCACACAATTTCTGTGTCAGGAATAAGCCCCTCTAAAAATAAATGTGAAGCTGTTTTGAAAGCACCAAATCCGTCGAATAAAGAGCAACTGCAGAGCTATTTAGGGCTGATAAATTATTATTGTGGCAAGTTTTTGCCAAATTGTGCAAAAGTTCTTTACCCGTTGTATAACTTATTACATAAAGAAACTCCTTTTTTATGGGATTGCAACTGCGAAAAAGCGTTTATAGACAGTTAAGCAATGCTTTCCGAACACAGTTTATTGGCTCATTTCAATCCAAAACTCCCAATTTCAATTACATGCGATGCGTCACGATATGGAATTGGAGCGATACAGAACGTATGTGAGAATGGAATTGAAAAGCCGTGTTATATGATTTCCGCGACTCTTAGCGCAGCCGAAAAAAATTACTCGCAATTGGATCGTGAAGCATTGGCTGTAATTTTCGCGATAAAGAGATTTCATAAGTTTGTCTATGGATACCCATTCACTGTGTATACTGATCACAAGCCTCTCGAAAGTTTACTTGGTGATCAAAAAGCTTTAAGCAATGTTGTGTCAATTCGGTTTCATAGATGGATATTATTTCTCTCTTCATATAATTGTAAAATCAAATATCGGCCAGGCAAACTATTGCAAAATGCAGATGGGCTATCAAGGCTCCCAGGCTGTAATTTTCGCGATAAAGAGATTTCATAAGTTTGTCTATGGATACCCATTCACTGTGTATACTGATCACAAGCCTCTCGAAAGTTTACTTGGTGATCAAAAAGCTTTAAGCAATGTTGTGTCAATTCGGTTTCATAGATGGATATTATTTCTCTCTTCATATAATTGTAAAATCAAATATCGGCCAGGGAAACTATTGCAAAATGCAGATGGGCTATCAAGGCTCCCACTCAGAAAGGTTGGGTTAAATATAACCACAGAAAAGATACAGAGGTACTAGTAACACCATTCCTTAGAGCAAAAAGATCTTTGAATATAAGGGAGAAATGTTTATTTTATGGTGATAGGGTTGTAGTTCTCATTATGTATCGAGATGATATTTTGCATGCTCAGCATGTTGGAATAGTGCGAATGAAGATGATAGCGAGGGATAGTGTCTGGTGGCCTTTAATTGATAAACATATTGAACAGTTTGTTGCAAAATGTAACTCTTGTCAAATAGGGCAAAATAATAGAAAAGATTGTCCAAATTTTACATGGAGAAAAACAAGTTTTCCGTTTGAACGTATTCACATTGATTTGTTTCAATTTTCAGCAAGAGATTTTCTTATTGTGGTAGATGACTACAGTAAGTGGATTTCTGTTTTTTTACAAACAAAAACCACTACTTTGGCAATAATTGAAAAATTGAAATAATTTTTTGCTGAATTTGGTTTTTGTAAAACGTTAGTGAGCGACAATGGCCCACAATTTTCTAGTGACGAATTCAGTTTGTTTTTGAAAACTAATGGAATAGAATACATTCCAAGTCCAGTGTATCATCCTGCTAGCAACGGATTGGCAGAAAGAGCCGTCGGGGTTTCAAAAAAAGCGTTAATGTCTTATCTTAATGAGAAAAACCCAGTTAATATATTACTTGAAGCAAAATTGTTAAATTTTTTATTCAAATATAGAAATACACCGACGACTGTAACTGGGATTTCACCAAGTGAGTTAATATTTTCATTTAAACCTAGAACTATTCTAACATATATTAATCCTTCTAAAGGAAAATCAGATCAACCTGCTCAAAATAAGTATAAAGAGACAAAACTTGAGGTTTATGAACAATTTTTTAAGAACAAAAACAACAATTTCGATTTTATGGTAAACCAAAAAGTTTTGTATGCAAACAACCAGAAAGGTTATGCTAAATGGATACCTGCACTAGTAGTTAAGCGAATTAGTAACATGTTATATACAATTGAGTACAATTGTAGGCGAAAAATTGTTCATAGAAATCAGTTAAAACGTTATGAGGTAGATATTTTTGTACCAGAGGAAAACAGAGAGACAGAGTGCATTAAAGAAAAGGAACATTTTGAAAATCCAAATAATGGTAATCAAGATATAAACTTGAATTTTGAAAAAAAGGAAACCAATAAAGAAAAAAAATTGAAGAAGAAGTTTGAAGCCGATACCGACTACAAAAAAAAACTTAGAAAACGATTGCAATCTTGTTAAAATCAAATAACAATAAATTTTTTTTTTTTTTTTTTGTTGGTTTCTTTTTGTTTTTTTTTTTAAAGGGGATGTTATTTTATGTATACAAATGAATGTTACTCACATCGCCCTGGTCTCCCTTACGCATTATGCACAAAGTAACGGGATACTAGAACCAAACCTAGTTAAGTAGATATGTATGTATGTTAAGTATATGAAATGTTAAGCAGCAAGTACAGTAATAAATGAATTGTGAAACAGACCAGTTGTCTTATTTTTAATACTTAATAGTTAGCTTTTCATTTCCGTCAAGATTTTCTTTTCCAGCAATCTTTGAACCAAAACTCGATTCTTGACCACTGTGCAGCGGCGCACCATATTTTCAGAGGTGCGCGAAAGAATTAATTTATTTGGGATAGTCCGTATTTGGCTACCATTCAGGAAAAATTAGTTTTTTAAAGGTTCGCTCTTTAAACTTACTTTAAACAATTGATTTGTTATAAAATATATTAAATTTTCATCAAATGCCAAAGTCAAAAATTTAACATGAAAGCTGATCTTTTTAGCTTTAAAACTATATAAAAAGATTATTTTTTTGTTGAAATTTACCGGAGATATAGCAATTTGAATATGAACGTAAAACAGCATAAAACGTAAAACCTTCGACATTCGCAATTCGATATCTCTCGATATTTTTGATAACAAATATATTCCTGATTTTCGTGTTCACTAATATAATGCCTAAAATATGTAAAAAAAATTTGGAGCGATTTAAAAATGTATCGGTGACAGGCCCGTGCGCAAGGGGGGAATTTCGGGGGTTCTAAACCGCCCCCCCACCCATTGGAAATTTTTTTACATAGACTTTTATTGGCAATATGTTCTTACTTAAACGAAAAACCAAAAAGACTTGCGCCTCTTACGAAAAATTAATTATTTTTATGAAAATAAAATAAGACTCACATGTAGTGCATAAGTATGTATAGAAAAAGGTATACTAAATGATACACTTAAAAATTTACCTATGTACATATGTATATACTTTTCAAATGATGCCCAGTTTGTTGAGATTAGTTAAAAGGTTTGCAGCTTATACTCGTAGTAATTTTTAGAAAATTTATCCGCAACTTCCGATATTTCACAAACCAGATCCATCCGAAAGTTGTCGTTTAAATATTCTGTTTTTTCATTAAAAAAAAACCTTAAAAAACCTTTCAAAAAACAAATTTGCAACCGAATGAGATGCTTAAGCTTCCTCTTTTGCCCATATGGTGGATACGGGCCCGTATGGTGCATTTCCAAAGTGGCCCGAGAGATCATTTGGGTTGGCCACCCCTGCTCTAAATAAAGAAATAGATATATTTTGTAATGGTGGGGACAGGGGCTTATATTAACAAAAAGCTTTTAACTTTCTGGCAACTATTCAGCCGAAACGTGTTGAAGCAGAAAGGTGCTTCTCTTCTTCCGGGTATATTTGTAACAAATTTATGTCACTGAATTCTTTAATATTTTTAAGGTCATATTTTGAAAAAGAATAGGAAGTTTTTATATGCAATTTAATTTTATAAAAATATTCCTCATAAAGAAAAGACTTGATTACTTTAATGTATAATAATGAATGTATATATTTAAAACAATTTGTGATATATTATATGTAGGGATGTTATGGATATCAAGTTTCGGATTCGGTTACGGATACGGATATTATATATTTTTGTATCGGTTTCGGATACGGATAAGGATATAATTTTATTTCGGTTTCGAATACGGAACTGGTACCGCCACCTTTACGTGAAAATTTTTTTTCACACTGCTTGCACTTTGCTAAATCACTATAAATTTCAGTACAATATTTCCAAACCTTGCTCTTTTTAGGTTTCACACCAATTATATGAAACAATTAAATACTAAACCGTAGTAAAGTAAACTCAGGCTATACTTTTAATTTTGAAAGTAATACAAGAGAAAACGCGAATTTTGATTTTGATTTTACAAAATATGAAATTTTATTGATTTACAAAATCGATTATTGGGTAAACTCGGAAGAGTTGTGCTATAGCGAAATTGTTACAAATATGATTGCACAACTGGATATGATATTTCGGTTTCGGTTACAGATACGGATATTAAAAAATCTTTATTTCGGTTTCGGTTGCGGTTACGGATAGTGTTTTTATTTGGATATCCTGAGGTTTCGGTTACGGATACGGATATCCATAATATCCCTAATTATATGTATAACAAAAATTTATATTTTGAAATGTTTATTTTTTTTTTACTGTTATGAAGAAGGTTTTAGTTTTTCTATTTCTTGTTTTTAATAAATAATATTGCCACGTTATAAATAGTCAAATTTTTTCCGACATATAGGTAAATTTATATTAATAATTTTTAGAATACTTAAATTCCAGGACTGTCCCGGGATCTCGGCATCGCATTTTCAAATTCCGAATATCCCATGATCAAAAAATCCTGAAAATTGGCATCTCTAACCGCAATCAAATGGAGCGCTGTATCCAATGCAAAATTCACATTAAAGTCCCCACTTAAAACCACTGGAATTTTATCGTAATCTCTTTTAAGAATCCGCGATACTTCTGGTGTGTACTTTATTAAATTGTCGTGGGTGAATTCAACAGGTAATTGTCTTTATTGATTGGGTGGGAGAAATGTCAATAGCCACATACATTTCTCTCCACACATGTACTTGCTACGCTCCATTCTAAGCGTTACAATCGAAAGAACAAAATTAATATGCTCTGTGTAAAGGGTAAAAGAAATAGGTACGCAAAAAACCAGCTATTTAGCAACTCCGTACCTTACAATAGTTTGTTAAAAATTAACAAAGTTTGCGGTTTCGAAGCTCTGTTTGATTCTCTATCAAAAATTGTAAATGGTACCGTTACATAATGACGTAGCATGGAGCATTCGATATTGCTCTTAGTGTAGTGTTTTGAAAACTTTGTAATAATTTTTTATTGGAGATGGAAGTACATCCCCAGAGTTGTGCACCATATGACCAGATGGGTCTTAACACCTGTTTATATATCACAACTTTGTTTTGAATGCTTAAAACAGAGCGTCGGCCTAGTAGCCATTTCATTTAATTGAACTTGAAAATGAGTTCTTCCCGTTTTTTTTTCACATGTCCATTCCAGCGCAGTTTTGCATCTAAGGTCATGCCTAAATATTTGGCTGAGTTGGGAGTGTGGGATTTGTATGCCATCGATGTAGAGTGGCAAATAACGAATTTTTTTATTTGTGATGTTCGCATGAACTGTTTTAAGTTTATTTAGCGTTATTCTCAATTTTCGAGTCCATAACGTTATAGTTTGTATAGAAGATTTCAATCTGCTGATGTCTTCACTTTCTGTGTCAACTACCGTCATCAATGCAGTATCGTCAGCAAATGTGGCTATTGTTGTACCCGTAACATTAGGGATATCGTAGGTATATAAAAGATACAAAAGCGGGCCTAGTATACTACCTTGTGGTACTCCGGCGTTGATGTTGCGCAATTCAGAATAGGCGTCACCATGCTTAACTCTGAAGCATCTATCAGATAGATATGACTTTAGAGAAGAGTTTAAATTCTGTGTCAGTTTAAAAATGCATTTGATTGAAAGCTGTCGCCATAATTCCGTTGTTATAAGATCAAAGCCTGGAGCCTTTTTCGGCTTTAGATCTTTGATAATTATTTCAACAACCTCGAGTTATGAAACGAGTGGTACTACATCATTTTGTTGAGCTATTGGGTCAAAATTAGTATCACATGAACTCTGGTCATCTTCAAGTGATGTGAAAATACCTGCTAGGTGGTCAGAGAATATGTTTGCTTTCTCCTGTTCATCTCTGGCCCATTCGCCAAGAATGGTGCATCCTGGATGGAGGGCTTGTTTATATTTTTAGTGCACTTCCAAAGCGAGTAGTTGGTGCTTTTATCGTAAGTTAGCAGACTTATTTTTGATTTAAGTGACTCATTTTTGAATTGATTAATTTGTTGACTCAGCTCCTTAGATATTTTATTTAATTCCGTTTTGAAGTGCGGAAATCTTGTTTGTTGCCACTTACGACGAATTTTTCTTTTCTCTGACAGAATCATTCGAATATTTTCAGTTGAAGAGGGGTATGCTACGCCATGCTGCTTGCTGAAGGAGTTGGGTGAAGGACAAAAGTTCATCTTCGAGTTGGTTGAAAGTAGAGATTTCAGCTGTTAAATTGATATTTTCATCTGTAAGTTCTCGAAAATACTGTCAGTCTGCCCTTTTGTTGTGTAAAAAAGGTGGTTCTTTACACATTATGAAGGACTCAAACAAAGTGAGATAAACGGGAGTGTGGTCAGCCCATCTTCGATTAGAAAGTTGTTTAGTGGTAAATGTTTAATTATATAAAAGTCAATCATATCGGGTATTTTTGTGCGAATATGTTGGTTTATCGGACGATATAGTTTTGCATCCAGTTGTTTGGATAGCTTTAAGAAGTTCACGACCCTTGGTAGTACAAAGGCGTGAGCCTCAGTTCGTATGTTTGGCATTGAAATTGCCACCCATAATAAATATGTGCTTGTCATATTGATCACTTTTTATTTGGTGCCTGGGAGGGCTATAAACAGTTGTCAGTGAAAGTTTGTTTTTGGACATTTCAGTCGTAACTGTAGTGGTTTGGAACTCATCAGTTGAAAATTTTCCATCTTCATAGTGTTGTTGGTTTGAAACTCAAAAAAATTTCCATCCTCATAGTGTTTAATAGTTTTTCTTATTATAACAGCAGATCCACCACGGGCACTGTTGTTGGGGTGTATTGTGTGGAAAACATTGTAATCTTGAAAGTTTATGTAGGACTGGTTTGTAAAGTGCCTTTCTGCAACAAGACAAATATCTATGTTTTTTGTTAAGAGTACGGCTTCCAGTCCTTTGTGATGTTTATGAAGCCCGTTGGCGTTTCATAACATAATTTTTAATTTGCCAGATATTACTGAAGCTTCGAAATGAGTTCTTATAGTTTCAGTATACGCTTATCTAAGGATGCATATTGTTTTTCTTGTGCGTGAAGTTTGGCTAAAATTTGTGCAAGCATACATTGTTCAACAGTGGTTGAGTTTTTGGCTTTAACTACATCAGAATATGTTACTTTTTGAACAGCTATCGGTTTAGTATAAGTAATGCTGCCAACTCTGGTCCGGCAAAAAGCAGTATATTTCAGTAAAATAACAAAAAAAAGGTCGCGACTTTCCACGGCAAAATCAGTACATTTGTTTGTGAAATATCTAAAAAAAAAAATTCTCAATTCGAAGAATGTTCGAAATATATTTGATACACATTTGAATTAAAACTGTAATTATGCTTTAATCACGTGATAGATTCAAATGACATCATATTGTGCCATTGTAAGATCAAGTGAAGATAATAAATAAATATCCGGGCACTGGACGACTAACTGAAGCAGATTTCAATGCATTTAGGTGTTTACTAATAAGCAAATGCTTTTCAATAGCTGTTTTCTCAGAATTTACAATGTTACATTCGGAATTACACGTATTACACATGAAAACACTAGTACGCCGCTCTTTCATTTTCTTAATTTTTAATATAATATCAACCAATACCGAACCCAAAAATTACAATAAGCGGCAAAAAGGGCGTCACTGAACGACTGACTGAATAATGATATTGGTAGCTTTCAGAAAATGCTGCATCAAAGCTTCTAACATTTCATCTGACAAGTGTTTTTCTGAGTGCGGTTTGCATTTCGTCCGCTTACATCTTAGTTCTTTCCGCTATGTTTGAACGCAAACAGGAGTACAAATGGAAGTACAATATCTCTAGAAGTACAGACAGCTGAAAAGGAGTATTGTACTTCTAAAATAAGTACAGTTGGCAGCATTAAATATAAGGCTTATTTGCTAGATCCAGCATTAGAATATGTTGCTTTCTGGGAAGCTATTGGTTTGGTAATTGACTTACTAGACTGGGCACCTGATCCCAGAACTTCGGACTGAGGTCTTACAGTGTGACTGGCGTGAAATTTCTTTGTTCTCTTTGGTCGAATTTTCTGCAAGTCCTTTGCCACAACACATCCACGGTAACTTGCTGGGTGGTTTTCATGGCAGTTGCAGCATTTCGGTGGCTGCGATGCTGGTTTATCGCAGTCTTCAGTTTAGTGATTTTTTCCACATTTAACGCATCTTGTAGGCTTGCCGCAGTAGTTTTTGGTATATCCGAATGTTTGACATATTTTGCAGTGCAGAATAAGTTTCGAATGTCCATCTGGTGCAATAGCAATAATGCTATTTAATATGGACTTTATTTTATAGATTTTATTTATGTCTTCTATAGCGGTGAAGGTTAAACATATATACGGCTTGCTTCGATTGCCATTTTAGTTTGTTGGCAGCGTGCAAAGCATTAAAACCTTGTGATTTCAGATCTTCAACAAAAAGCTTTGGATCACACGAAAGGTGCAAATTTTTAGCTATTCTCGAATTGATCGTACTTGCTTATTTTCGTAGCTCTGCCACGACATTTCGGACGATGACAAAATTTTTGTGATGTTCTTTAATCCTCAACATCATATAAGTTTATTTTATAAATGCTATTATTAAGTAGCTTCGTAAAGAAAACTGTTTTGGCATTTTCTTTAAAAAGACTTAAAATTTTTTGGTAATCTAAGTCACCAGAAATCATAATTGGGGGAGGTCGTTTTGCTTTACTCAACGGTTTTGTGACGAGTGAAGGTTTCAATACCGGTTGCTGAACTTCAGCAATTTCTGACGAAGTTTCAGCTTTAATCTTTTTATTTGACCTTCTTTTCTTTAGTATTCAGTCAGTTTCGCATGGCAATTCATCTTCATCTGTTTCGTATTGTACGCTACTCTGAATTTATTTTTTTGTTAATTCGGATTGCCTCCTAACTGAAGTGCTTTATTTTCTACATGACGTTTGGAGCTTTCCTCCTTAAGTTTTTATAATTCAAAAAGCGCATGATATTGTCTTTGAAACACCCTTTTATACCAAGCAATCGGTTACAAAATAACGGAGCTATGGAACCTTTAAATTACGGAAATCACGCCCTACCACAGACCCGTGCGCAGAAATCATCCAAGGGAGGGGTTTTAACTCGGATATTTCATATCAGTATATGAAGTTTGCAAAAAAGTGTTTTTGGCTACAAAGCAAGCAAAAAGAAAAAAAAAACTAAAATTGTTTAATAAATATATTATATGTACAAGTTAACCCAACGGGCAACTAAGTTGCCAAAATGCTGTGACGTTGAATAAAATGCAGTGTTAGCAGATTGCATTTCAACGTCCCATATTTATGCCATCAGATTGCGTAAACATTTTATGCCATACGACACCGCACACGAAGCGCAGAGTCAGCACGTTTGTATTGGACTCTCATATAGGGCTAGTTAGCTTGTAAGTATTTTAAGTTCATGAAGTCAGTCTGTTTTTGAAACTCAACACGCGGTTATACAAATGATGTAAAAGAATTTATTTAATATAACTCAATTCGTTTAATAAAAAGAGTATA
This sequence comes from Meiosimyza platycephala, assembly GCA_963662105.1. NCBI lineage: Eukaryota > Metazoa > Arthropoda > Insecta > Diptera > Lauxaniidae > Meiosimyza > Meiosimyza platycephala. Next base: position 42,283,332 of record OY759210.1, on the reverse strand, counting down.
AAGATTTACCTTAGTTAAATATTGGTGTTGTAATTTGTTAATAAAAAAGATAAGTTACATATATATATGCTTATGTGTGTATAGTATACATATATATATATATATTATATACTTTTAAAGCCCATAAGACAAAAATATATTTTTCACTAGTTCGTAGGCCCAAAAGACTTTTTTTTATTTTTGATTTTCTTTATGCGCCTTGTAGTCAAAGATACATATATACTTTTAAAGCCCAGTTAAGAATTTTTGACTTCTTTGCACTGCCGTCAGAAGCGAAAAGGGTGTATCTCAAAAAAACTCGTTTCGAGATAATTGATGTTTTGTTTATGTCAATTTCTTGAAATACATGTAAAATTGAGAAATAGTTCATTTTCTTAGGCGATTTTTTATAGGTTTGAACTAAGATACCGGCATTAGACGCAGTTCATTAGATGCGTAATTTCTTAAGCTATCCATGAAAAATGATGAATATCACAAAAAATAAAAGTTTTTTGGCCAAATTAGTGCTTTTATCTCACGAAACAATATAAATACGAGTACATGAAAGACTCAAGTCCTTTGAATGGTATTCTGAAAGTTAACCTACATTTCGTTAGATTTTACCAGCATCAAAGGACAATAAACAAGAACAAGGACACTTGAGATGATACTTGCTACCTCTAGTTCTTAATAGAAGTTTACTTAACAGGTTATAGAACCGTTTAAGACTAGGGGACGTAAACATTTCAAACAATCGATTTGTATGTTCTGCAGGGCCTGATTTACCCACAGGCTAATAAGGCTTAAGCCTAGGGCGCAAGGTCCGAGGGGGCGCTGAGAATTAACGTTGATTAAGATTTTTTGTTATGTTGCACCTTCTTAACACAATCTTTCAACAAGTGAACAAAAAAAAATTATGTGCTGAAAAATATTTTATAAGCAAAGGATTGCACAAATTCAATTGAGGCATGAAATTTTCCTTCCCTCGATTGTCAAAAGTGAGCCTCGTTGCCTATGATTTTGACAGTCTTCAAGTTTTAGCCAGAAGACCTATAGAATGCATTAAATTTTGTCACTTTCTTTCCCATACGAACGTACTTTTCCGAGTTTCTTAATATATTTTAAGAATTTTTCAAATTGTGCATTTCAATAGACTTTAATTAGAAATTCTGATCACCATTTTTCAGGGATGCACTCTGAAATTTGTCACTTCTTTGCTCTTTGACTGCGGTCTGTGTCAAACTAATTTTTTTTTTTACAATTTGAAGAAGTTTTATTTTATTTAACAATAAAAACTTGAACAAAATTTTGATGGAGCCTTCTTGCTCAAGTATTTGAGTAATACAAATTGATTTTTGTTTTGTGAAAAAGTGTTTAGAAATATTTGAATTCGTTTGTTGTTCGTAAGACCAAAAATAAGTGCATTTTGACTATATACATAGGCATAAAGTTGTGAGGTAGGTGAGGTGGGATAAAAATGTAACACTCTGTAAAAAAAAGTTGTGGCTTAACTGCGTCCTTTTGCGATATTTGCATTTTTTTAATACGATCTGGCAAATCAAGTATATGAAAGTGAAATAAAGTACATGAAGAACTTTTAAAAATAATTTTTTCAATTTTAATTTTTTTTTACGGATTTCGAATTCAAATCTATCTATCAAAACTTAATACAAACTCGGCAGTTGTAAAAAAACTTCTCGAAAACGCGATGGAGTGCCCGAGTAGAAGACGCCAGCAAAGGTTTGTACAATTCTTACAAACATGTTCTTTCAGCATTAGACTACATTTGTGAAAATATAGATCAAACTCGAGAGGCCAAAATAGAGGCAAGAAGAATAGCAGACCAATTGAAAACCCTAGAAATGATGATAATGTTTGCTTCAAGCAAATTATGTTGATATATCAAACGTTGTTACTCTATATGAGTTATTATATACATACACATCTTAATACGTTGCGAGACGAAAAAGAGTTTGAAAAATTTGAATCAGAAGCAATCGATAGGTGCGAACTCACTGTGTACATAAAAGATTTAAGAAGAAAAACGAAACCAAAATTTCATTTTGATGAAGTAAAAGCGGGACATACAGAATTTGAAGGAAGACGATTTATCATTGTAGAAAAATATTACGCTGCCTAAAAGTTCAGTTGCAAAGCCGACAAATAATTTATACCAAAGTGAATACAAAATTTGGTTTCTTATGGAAATTACCTGAAATAAATGACGATAGCATTATGAAAACCAAGGCTAAAGAGTTGCAACAACTATATGTCTTGGATATAGAAGATACGTTTTCTGACGAGTGTTTCCATTTGGAATCGTTTTTAAAAGATAAAGAATTTGTTGATCTACAAAAATTAACCCCAAAGAGTATACAGTCGTGCTCGAAATAAGAAGAACAACTTACACAAAAATTGAAATCGTCGTACAAAATTTTAATAATATTATTTTATAATATCGATTTTTATTGTAACAACTCAACTCATATTAAGGTTTTAAAAAATGGAAAAGTGATGACCAAATCTATCCCCATTTTTTTTGTAACAATATTGTCGCATTAAGTCCAAAATGTTCATCAAATACGCTCTCATGACATTATATTCAATATGAAGTGGCTCCACCGTGATTTTTGACTACTTTGGCACACCTGTACTTCATTGAAAATATCAGGTCCTTCCATCTGGAGATTGATATATTATCCCAAGTATTTTTTGCTGCTTGCCATTACTCTTCAGAATTTTTGGGTCTAGCGTCTTTTATTCTTTTCTTAACATCCATCCAAAGATGCTTTATTGAATTAAGGTCCGGCAATTGTGCAGGCCACTTCATAACATTGATATTATGGGTCCGAAACCACTCCTTTGCTTTCTCTGAGGTATGCTTCGGGTCGTCATCTTGCTGAAAGATCCCCCATTCGGCATTTCCTCTTCGGCGTTTGACAACATTTCGGCTTCTAGTATATTTTCAACATAGTAACAAGCATCCATAGTGCCAACTATCCTAGTTAGAGGTCCGATGCCATTCTACGAAAAACATCCCCACAGCATCAGTTTGAGGCCGCCATGCTTAATAGCCTTAGTGGGGAACTTTACATTGAATTCTTGCTTAGGAGGGCATTTTACGTATTGTTTTTCTCTGGCGTCGCAAGTATTTTACTTATTAAATTTTAAATTGCAATTCAGGAATTACAATCTCACACTGTACTTTTTATTTTAGATTATTCAGATGTTATTAACTGACACATTAGAGACCGGAAATTTACAACTTTTATTCGTTTAAAATCGAAGCTACAAAATAGATGGACATTTTCGAAGATTTACATATTTTGAAAGAATTTTTTTTGAAAGATATGACCTTGTTTTTTTTTTTTGCTCGTCAAAATTTTTCTTTTCGTACTTAGGGGGGCGCATATTCATAGTTAGCCTAGGGCGGTCAGAGGTCTAAATCAGAGATGTGCAATGAGTGGCTCGTTTTAATTTATCATTCGTTTATTCATTGCTATTGCCGTGCTTTCATTCGACAACATTAAAAACGAATGTTGCAGTGCAATGCCTTTTAATTATATTGCCATTGCTTGTCTCTGCTTTCTTTGAACATACACGAAAAACAAGCGCTATTCACTCAAACATCAATCATTCATTTCTATTTCTATGCAACGAATTATATGGCTATGCAACGAATGCTATGGCTATGCAACGAATGTTATTGCGTAGCATTGAATGCTATTATGTATCGCTGAATGCTATTGCGCAGCTAATTTGCTTCGTATGCAATGAACGATTTGAGCTCGTGCATCCGTTTTTATTGCTCTCAAGTAGTGTAGTACTTTTCTTGGTATTATTTGTCTTATAAAAAAGTAGTGAAACTAAAATCAATAGCAATAGCATTCAATGCAGCGCAATAACATTCGTTGCATAAGCCATGGCATTCGTTGCATAGCCATAGAAATGAATGATTGATGTTTGAGTGAATAGTGCTTGTCTTTGTAGTGTGTTCGTTGCCTTCAAAGCAACAGTCATGCGAGAAAAAGTACAGCACGGCAGCATTCGCATTCGCTTTGAGTGAGCAGTGTTTTCATTCTTTTCACACGTTTGATGCTTAGTGTTGATTCACAATTCGTTTTGTGTGAGTGTTTCACAATTGCGTTTGAATGCATTCGTGCACATCTCTGGTCTAAATCAGGCCCTGATGTTCTGAGTCAATAATTAACTATCATTATGTAAGAAGCTAATTCTGCGAGTTACTGTAAAAAACTCATCTAAAACTCTTTGCACATTTCGACATCGCGATATATATTAATTGAGTTGAAACCGTACAGCTGATGTTCAGACATTGTTGATCTAAGGTAGGGTTTTAAACGGTTTCAAGAGGTATTTAGTTGAGAAAAATTTTGAACCAAGATAACCTTAGCAACACCTCCAATTTCTTATGCTCCTTCGAAAATAAGCTTTTTTAATGAAATAACAGGATATTTAAACGACAATTGTAATTGGTTTGTGAAACATCGGAAGTTGTTGATGAATTTTCTAAAAATTACTACGAGTAGAAGCTGCGAACCTTTTAACTGGTCTCAAGAAAATGGGTATCATTTGAAAAATATATACATAAGTAAATTTTTAAGTGAATCATTTATTATTCCTTTTATACATATTTCTATACATAAGTGAGTTTTTATTATTTTCAAAAAAATTTAAATTTTTCTTTTCATAAAAACTGAATTTTTGTTTTTATTTTCGTAAGAGGCGCAAGTCCTTTTGCTTTTTCATTAGTGAGAATATATTGTCAATAAAAGTCTATGTAAAAAAATTTCCAATGGGGGAAGGGGGTTTAGAACCCCCAAATCCCCATGCGCATGGGCCTGCCCTACCATATCTTCTTTTTGACCAAAAAAAAGTTGCAATACAGAAAATATCACCTAAAACGAAGACGCCGTGATTGACCGATTTTTCATTTGACGTAAAATCGGTTTCCTACTCTATGTGCATAAGCGAGATGCACGCTCTACAAAGCCACGAGATTGTATACTGTGAGTATTCATTAATACAAGTCGTTTGAATTTACCCGACTCTCACAGGCTAAACATGCTCGTTGCCGTGCTAAATAATACTGTTAACAAAAAGAAAGTTCTTCGTTCTTAAAAAAGGATAGCTTAAATGATTTCCTACAACATGTGTTGTCGTAAAAGCCGGTAGTGATTTTAAGCTATACATGGCTGATGGTTTTATATAAATATTCCCGGTTTATGCCATGTTTGGAAGGTTTAAGCTATTTTCCACAATCTTCTATGTATGCCGTGCAGTAGTCTTCGAAAAACTCGAAAATGGCGCGGTTGATTTAAATATATTTTTCTACCCTACACAGAGGGTTTATTCACTTTGTCATTCCGATTGTAACGCATAGAAGGGGGCGTGGCAGGTACAAAAAAGTAAATCTATTCTAGATCAGCGTCACCAGTCGATATAGCTATTTCCGTCAGTCTGTCTGTATTAGGGATGCCAATTTTCAGGACTTTTTGATCTTGAGATTTTCGGGATTTGAAGATGGAATCCTGCGATCCCGGATTTAAGAATTCTAAAAATTAATAATATAAATTTACCTGTTCGAAAAAAATTTAAATAATTTAACTATATATAACGTGGCATATTATTTACTTAACACAATAAACAGAAAAACTAAAAACTTCTTCATAACAGTAGAAACCAATATAAAATTTACATTTCAAAATATAAATTTTTGTTATTAGTCGAGTGCAATTAGGTTTATACCTCGGAACCCAGCTATAGTGAATGGATTTGAAATATTTTTTTTTTTGATTTGGGTTTCTGATGCCATAAACTAAAAAGTTTACCCAATGAAAATGACCGCCGTTTCGAAAATCCGAAAACACGCCTACCGCCCATTCAAATTAAATGTAAACCGCTATAATGCGTGAAATATTTAAGGTAATGCAACCAAATTTCACACAAATATATACATACTTGATATGACTTCTGCCGTACAGATGAAGAAAAGCACGATCTACATTTTTATGAAAATTGGGTTTTTTATACCGTTGGATTTGTCTTTTCAAGCTCTATCAATCTATTAAAAAAAAAAACGGATTAACCTAATATTTTTCAAAATGAAAATGCCTATCTACATTTTCTGTGTATTATCAATAGCAAAAAACGAAAAAATACATGAATATTTTTGCAGATGGTGTGTTTTTTCATCTGTTTTATTAAGAAATATTTTTTTTTTAAATAAATCGACATAGAAAAAATGCCTATCTGCAGGGAAATTCAAATAATCTTACAGATAGTGCCTTAAGAGAAAATAACTTTTTAAATGTTTTTCTTATTTATTCGATTTTGATTATAATGCAGATAGTGCTTTTCTTCATCTGTACGGCAGACTTAGAGAACCACTAGACAACAATAAGGTGAATTTCTACAAGAAGGCGTGGCACTTCCCATACATGAAACTTTCAAGTGCTATACTGACGGAGTTATTGTAGGTACAGTAACCAAATTTCACACAAATACTGCGAAAGGTTAGGACAAGCTCTAGAGACAATTTAAGCGCATTTCGACAAGTGGGAGTGTCACTTTCCATGCAAGCAAAAATTAAAAAACGCTGCTTTGAAGGAGTTATTTAGATCTTGCAACCATATTTCACACAAACACTAGAAATGGGTCGTACCAGCTCTGGACTAAAATTGCGAAACTTTCCTCAACAGGGCGTGGCACCTCTAATACAAGCAACTACTTTGAAATGCTATACTGACAGAATTATTTAATCAAATGTAACTAAGTTTCACACAAAAACAAAAAGTGGTTTGTTCAAGCACAAGACTAAAAGTTGTCATTTCGTTAGAAGAATATTTATAAATAATACACTGAAGCCTAAAAATGCAAGAAAACCAAGTAAATTTTTCTCCAAATATAAGTTTTAGCTCAACTAGTGGCTCATGAAACATGTAACATTACATTTTAAACATTGAAAGTATGCTTCTTATTTTTTTCCAAATTTGGATGTTTTGTTTATTACTTTGCGTTTTTGTACTTGTATTTTTAGTTTGTGCAAAAAATCGTATCTCAATAATATGCTTTTGAGTTTCGCTCATAAAATTTTTACTCTGATTCAAGCCTCTATATGTTTAAAACGTACTTTTTTATATGTGATAGTCCTCAAAGCCATGCAAGGGTCGCTCCTTCCCCTCCACCTAACAATTAAAATTAAAAATTATTCAAAAAATAGGAAATCTTTAGCACACTCTGCTCGATAAGTCCTTTAATCATATATAATTTATTGCTATCCCATCACTAAAGAAGTCTTACTTAAAAAATAGTGTATTGGTATTTAATTGATATAACTATTCTGAAAATTGGTTTAATTTGTAAACTTGACAGTACGGGATATTCCTTCCTAATTCGAAGACAAGAAAATCTTTTCACTCACTGTATATACGGCGAAAATTAGGTAGAAAAAACCGTAGGGACTGAGTCAATGTTTGCACCCTGCAAACGACAAGAGATAAAAATGCAGACACATGTACAATTGTCTTGTTTGCACGAAAACACGCAAAGGCCCTGAATGTTTCGACCGTGATCATTTATTTTCAAGAATGAGATTGCAATTTTAAAAATTTACGGGCCCCTTCGAAGAACAGCGGGCCTGTGGGGGGGGGGGGGCCTGGTTGCAGTACTTAAATACGTGTGAAGCTGTATATGCTCATACATCATGTCGATAGAAATATATAAATATAAAATACAGTAGAAATTGGATTGAGGGAACTGATTCGTGCAGAGGCTATTCTCTCAACCCAGACTGGTTCCCTTAATCAAGGCTGAATATTAAATGAATTGAAATTAAAAACTAGGTATTTATTTAAGATATGTAATAGTTCATTTTCATATGTATTTAATACATTGTACAAAAAATGACAAAGAACTATTTACATTTTGATTTTAGCGTTAAGAACCTTTTAGTTTTCATCTTCACTTTTTAAAAATTCAAACTTCACTTACTCACTTTGAATAAAACAATGAAAAGCAAGACAAAAATATCGCGACTTTCTTCTAAGAATAACAGTAAAGCGCGTGCGCACATGATTTTTGTTTTCTTTATTGCGTTTGATTTTATTAACCCAGTGAAAAATCATACAAAATTTGGTTGAGTTCCCTCCACTCAGTAGCCATCAGATCGGATGTTCCCTCTACAGAGTAGTCAATGAAAGAATATTTGCTGCACCCTCGATCGAGTAGTTCTCTCAACCAAGGGTTCCCTCAACTCAATTACTACTGTACATTGAAATATGGTTGCAAGATCTTAAATAACTCCTTCAGTATAGCGTTTTGTAATTTTTGCTTGCATGGAAAGTGAGTGTGAAATTTGGTTACTCTACCTACAATAACTCCGTCAGTATAGCACTTTAAAGTTTCATATATGGGAGGTGCCACGCCTTCTTGTAGAAATTCGCCTTATTGTTGTCCAGCGCTTCTCTAAGTCATATCAAGTATCTGTGTAAAATTTGGTTGCATTACCCTAAATATTTCACGTATTATAGCGGTTTACATTTAATTTGAATGGGCGGTAGGCGTGTTTTCGGATTTTCGAAACGGCGGTCATTTCCAATGGATAAACTTTTTAGTTTATGGCATCAGAAATCCAAATCAAAAAAAAATATTTCAAATCCATTCACTATAGCTGGGTTCCGTCATTTTTCATTTATAATGACTAATTGCACTCGACTACATATACTGCCGTCAGAAGCGAATAAGGCGTATCTCAAAAAAAATAGTTTCGAGATAATTGATGTTTTGTAAATGCCGTTTTCTTCTTACTTTCTCTATGGATTTTTAAATTTATTTTTGGCAATTTAAATATCATTTTAATGTTATTTATTTATGATTGAGGGAAAATATCAAAATTCCATGTGTTTATACGTTTTTTATGAGATACGTCCATTTCGCTTAGTATTTATAGCTTTAAAACCTTAGATACGCCATTTTACTTAAGACTTCTCATACAAACTTTCATACAAAAGAAATAATATTTGCTATTGCATAAAATACAGATTAAATTAAATAGAAACTAGAATCAAATTATATTTTTAGAAATTATAGTATATTTACTGAAGGAAACATAAAAAAAAGCATATATTATTGTTACTTAAGAAATCTTAAGCCATAAAAGTAGGGAGTTTTCACCAAAATGACATCATATTTCCTGGTATTAGATGGTGAAGTGAGCAAACAAAGAATGACAAGAACTTACAACGACAATGACAACATGATCCAGTCAACGAAGCTTTGCGTTATTGCCCGTTGTTTTTTTAAAATTATTAGTCGTAGTCAAATATACGACCATTTACCTTCGTATTCTTGACATACTTCTAAATCGCTTAGTAATTTGGGGTAAAATTGAGATAGAGAAAATATTCTTAAGAGATTTTTTATATGTTTGAATTAAAATATCGTTATTTGGATAAGTTTATTAGACGCGTACTTTCTTAAGAATCTCGAATATCAATTTTTTTGAGATACGCGTTATTCGCTTCTGACGGCAGTATATGTATCACAAAAATTTTTAAGTACATTCATTATAAGTAATCAAGTCTTTCTTTATGAGGAATATTTTTATAAAATTTAATTGCATATAAAACTTCATATTCTTTTTTAAAATATGAACTAAAAAATATTAAAGCCTTCAGTGTATCATCCACCAAACGTGACCTTAATTTGTTACAAATATACCCGTCAGATGAGAGTCACCTTTCTACTTCAAGACTTGTCGGCTGAATTGTTGCCAGCAAGTTAAAATCTGTTTGTAAATAGAAGTCCCTGTCCGCACCATTACTAAATATATCTACTTCTTTATTTAGAGCTTCAAGTAAAGAATAAGTTGTCCTATAAAAAGAAAAACTTAATTTTTCTTTTTAACTTTTAAGTTTCTTATTTCAGTGAAATCGTTATCATCGGTCTCGTTTTCGAATTTGAACAAAATATCATACACATAACTGTTTTTCTATAATTGTTAGTGATCGGGTCAGGATTCATTAAAAATTAAAAAGTGTCAGATAAAACTGTTATTCTTTGTTCTATAATTTTATTAAACAAAAGATTGCTAAAAGAAGATTTATTTTGCTTGATTTCATCTAGCATGAAATTAATGCTATATCGCATTTATATAGATCCATATCAAGAGCACATATGATTTCAATAGTTACTTTAATGGGTTGAAGTACATTTACTACATCTTTTAAGACTTAGAAATCAAGATCAAGCAAGTTAAAAATGTATAGTGGCTTTTTTATACCATTTCAAGCAAAATAAATCGTTGTGAAATCAGCTGTCAGACGAAAAAGTGTTGCGAAACACATGTTTAATTAATCCCGAGTTTCGATTGAACTAATCCCGGGATTTTCAGGACTGGAAAAAGGCCAGGATCCCGGGATTGGCATCGCTAGTCTGTATGTATGTTGAGATCATGTTTAAGGGAAAACTAAGCAAACTAATTCAATATCATATAAAAATCTGCAAAATCGGTTCACGGACACGCCAACCGCCCATACTCTATGTAAATATATGTACCTCAGCACATTTTGAAAAATGTTGCTGCGATTTTGATGAAACTTGGTGATTTGGTGAACAAAATTAAAATTGGGCTGGGTTTTAAATTTGCAAAAGCTCTTAAAAAGGCGTGGCATAGCCCTAAATTTTAACTTTTATTATGCCATAACTCGTAAACCGTGCAAGATATTGTCATGAAATCTTGCACACAGATAGAAATCATATATAATTGTGCTAAAAGTGGGCGGAATTGGAAGAGTGGGCGTGACACTTTTCAACAATTGGCTCATACGATTTTCATAAAAATTTTGGGGATGATACCACTGAAAGCAGTCATCAATACAAGCTATGTCAGTATACTGGAAAATCGCGTTGAAGGGAGTGGCACAGCCCACAATATTTATAAACGTTATAATTAGTATGGCAGATATATTTGCCACAGCAGATATTACAAAAATTTGACACAATAGTATCGGTAGGCGTGGCACCTCCCATATAATCAAAAAACGTTAAATGTGTGAGGATGGAAGTCAGTGGGCTTCGTTTCCACCCACAATTTTCATAGCAGCGCGTCGAAACGCCCGAAAACATAAGCAAACGTATTTATTGATTTTATTTAACTTCACGAATTATGTATTTATTTCTTAATATCATTTCGTTTATTTATCTAAATCAATTTTTATGAATTATTAATCATAAATATGTATAACATAAGTTAAAACCTTTAGTTAAGTTCATTACGTTAGCGCGGGGCGACGCGTAAAAAACGCCATAGTAGTAGAATAGACATAAGCAAAACGCGAAGAATTGGCATACGGTAGCCCTGCCCCACAGCTGTCTCCACGATCCACAGTAAAACAGCTGTTAGAGCTTTAGTGTGGGAAAAGCTAGAATATTAGAAAAGAAAGGTGACTTGGCAAAGGTTTTGGTTTTAGTTAGTCTTTCTTCTGAGGATCACAGCCAGCAACAGGTCAACAGCTCCGGACAACAGCAGCAGCCGTAAGATAATCACTAACCATAACTTCTTTCCCCATTTTCTCTTAGGTTGCAGCTCGTATACAAGTTACAAGTAGCTCTTGCGTTGTACTTGTATACGATAGGAAAACACCGTCATAAGTAATAGGTCGCCGTAGTCAGTGCGTCCATCGCAAGAGGAGGTTGACGAACACGTTGTATTGACGCCGGCAAATTACAAGTCGCTTTTGCGTTGTACTTGTGTGCGCTAATAAAACACCGTCATAGGAACTAGGTCGGCGGGTACATTGAATTGACGTACACAAGTGGCAAGTCGCTTTTGCGTTGTACTTGTGTGCGGTAATAAAACACCGTCATAGGAATTAGGTCGACGGGTACGTTGAATTGACGTACGCAAGTGGCAAGTCGCTTTTGCGTTGCACTTGTGTGCGGTAATAAAACGCCGTCATAGAAATTAGGTCGGCGGGTACGTTGAATTGACGTACACAAGTGGCAAGTCGCTTTTGCGTTGTACTTGTGTGCGGTAATAAAACGCCGTCATAGGAATTAGGTCGGCGGATACGTTGTATTGGCGTACACAGGTGGCAAGTCGCTTTTGCGTTGTACTTGTGTGTGGTAATAAAACATCGTCACGGAAATCGGGTCATCGTAGTCAGCGCATCCGTCGCATTCGTAGTTCAACGGGTACGTTGAATTAACATACACAAGTGGCAAGTCGCTTTTGCGTTGTACTTGTGTGCGGTAATAAAACGCCGACATAGAGGTTAGGTTGCCTTAGTCAGCACATCCGCCGCAGGAGTAGCTCGACGGGTACGTTGAATTAACGTACACAGGTAGCAAGTCGCTTTTGCGTTGTACTTGTGTACGGTAGTAAAACGCCGTCACAGAAAGTAGGCCCCCGGGTACGTCGAATTGACGCATACAAGTTTCAGGTCGCTTTTGCGCTGCATTTGTATGCGGCAATAAACGCCGTCGGAGAAATTAGACCCAAACGCCGTACAGGAAATTAGTCCCTCGTAGTCAGAGCAGACGCCGAGTAACATAAAATTCGACACATCTATCGTCGCCTTTGCACGGTATCGGCGCGGCGTGAAAGTACGCTGCCGGATAGGATAAGTACTGAGTATCCGAATCGTATTTTATAACTTAGTCTTAGATATGTATGCATATATAAAATTTACCTTAAATATTGTGTCAAGATAAAAATAAAGTGGATTATCAAAGAAATATACATGGAAGGTCTTGTTCTTATTTAAACTCCCGGAAATTCGACCTTTGTTAGCCACCTGCAAAATATAATTTTTTGTACACGAACCCCGGATACCGGCGAGCCGATACCCTGGCTGAAAGGTTCGTTACAAATGTTATAGGTAGTGTGCAATGACGACGAGATTGCATCAGTGGGTGTGACACCTCCGATATAAACATAAAGTTATAAGCCTATTATAAGAGAGCTATTGCAGCAATTGGTATGAAATTTTATGTACATAAGTGGTATACTTGCTACAAGGTAGCTACATATATCTATATCTATACCTATATCTGAATCAAAATCGGGTAAAATATCATCAGTGGGCATGCCACCTCCCATAAAAGTAAAATGCTTTAAGTCTATCTATCTATCGAAATATGTGAACAATCTGAAATTTGCTTTAAGAGGTTTGTTTATGGAAAGCAGGGTTGCCAGGTTGAAATCGGAGAATTAACGACCTGTCCAAAAAAAATTTATTTTAATTTGCCTTTCTTTTTTTTGTGCTCTTCAATATTAAAATGAGATCGAATTCATAACACTTTTTATGCATACCTTCCTTGCCACTAACAAAAACATTTACATTTTCACATTTACGACAATCTACATTCCAAAATATCTGGGACATTTTCTTTTTTTTAGCTTGATAAAAATAATATTATTATTATCTTAAAATTAACGGCCATTAACGGCTTTCGCTTCCAATTACCGGCTTAACGGCCTCCTCCGCGTTTCCCAATATATTCCATATGTATTTTTTCCACTTTTTCAACCTCTTTGGACTTGATTCGATATTTTCTTTATTTTTTCGACTTTTTCATGAATTTTGAATTTTTTCAACATTTTTCTACCTATTGCAACTATTTTTGAATTTTTCAACTACTGTCAACATTTCCACATTTTTTCAACTTTCATCAATGGTTTCTATATTTTTTAGAATTTTTCAGTTTTTTTCAACTGTTTCAACACTTTTCAAACTCTCTGAACCTTTTACATTATTTTCGACTTCTTCGACTTCTTCAACCTTTTCAACGTCTTTTCAACATTTACTTAAAAAGTACTATCAATGCAGTGTAGGGTATGTGAGTTTCGTCCTGGCCGAAGATAACACTTTTACTAATTTTTGTTGTGTTCGTAATTGTTCAGGCAAGCTTTATAGCAAAAAAGAGTTTTGCATGGGAGTTTTGTATGGAGAAAGCACAGCATAACTTGCGATTGAATGAACCTGTAACGTTTTATCAATTTTTCTTATTTTTTTATTTATAGATACCTACATATGTTATCCATTAGGTTTTAGGGAATGTTTTATTTCAAAATTGCCTTGGGACCGGTACTGGTTCTGGGACTGGGGTTTGGATTTGCACTGGAATGTGAATTGGGCATTTTTTATGGAGATGCAATTCAAATAAACATCTGGATTTTCGTTTTATTCTTTCGCTGTTTTTCTCCGAAAATAAATTAATTGGAATGGGTATGAGGCTGGAGAAGGGGCAGGGAGGGCAAAACAACGTCTGGCGGTTACAATAGTTTTCCTACAAATAGATATCGTAGCAAAATGAGCAAATTATTAAGCCTTCAATGATTTAATTTTTGAAGAAACTTAAAATTTTAAATTTCAAACTGTTTAATGTTGAATAAATTAAATTATTTTACCATATATTTCATATTTTACTTAAATGATGGAAAAATTATTGATGTGGTATATTATCGATTTTTTAATTACTACTACTGCTTCATGTAAATCGTTCATTCCATAAATAACTATGTACTCACTTTTTTGACTTTTTATTCCGATAATTTTGATTTTTATATTTGTATTATATTATTTAGTGCTTATATATGTAAGTGTGAATATTGAACATATTTAAACTTCAAAACAATTTTTTTCAAGAAAGTTATGAGTATTTTAATATTTGGATCTAAAATTTTTTGAAACGGAATATCTCAAAAACTATGCGGAATAAAATAAAAATGCTTTAATTGCATAAAAAAAATGTACTTTATAGTAAACAAATTTGCTTAAACTTGTATTTTGTTATTTATAAAAATGTTTCTTTTTTTTGTAATTTTCATTTGTTATTCTTCAATTTGAAATAATTTTTTTCCTATGCAATAATTACGTACAACTGTTCCAAAAATAAAATTATGGATTATCGAAGATATTTTGAGGAGCATTTTTATAAAGAAAAAAATTTATTTAAAGTAAATTATTTTTTATACAAAATTAAAGCAATTTTAGCATTCCCCAAAGTTTTTGAGATATTCCATATCAAAAAATATTCAAATATTCATAACTTTTTTGAAAATAATATTTTTGAAGTTTAAATATCTTCAAAATTCCCCTTTAGGAAAGCACTTAACAACATACAGATATCAAAAATACATATCAGAGCAAAAAGTCAAAAAAGTGTGCAGTTATTTTTGGAATGAACGTTATATGTTATATGTGAAGATAGTGCACACGAATGATGTCAAACAAAAATTTTAGCTGAAATTGTGGGGTTTTTTCTCTTCTTCACTATTAACTTTGTGTTCTTATGAATTTATCTATAAAAATAATCAATGATTTTTTTATTTTTCGGTTTGTGAAAAACATAAATTCAGCATTTCTTGCCAACAAGCCTTGCTGCTGAATATACAATAAAAATCAATAAATGACGACAGGGTTTCTTTCAGTACAAAACAGAAATAAAATTTCAATCAAACAAAAAATTTATTAATAAATTCTCTGGCGCTCTGTTTGAATAATCTTCAACACTTTAAAGAATAATTTGCCTACGATAAAATAGGTTTTTCTTAATATGTGGAAAATTAAAAAAAGTTAAATTAACTTATTCTAAACATACCTTTTATTTAGTTTTTCACTGATAATTAAACACTTGAAGCTACAAATAATATTTTATTCGTTAAAATCATAAACTTTTTAAATCAGATGTTTTTTATTGTTTTTTTCAAATAACATCATTACAAAATAATATGAAAAACTAAAGAAGACAGACATTTCTTTGGTGATGACATCGAAAATCGGAACTCCTTGCGTAGTGCGCATGTTTACTTTTTTACTGGCGAGCCAGCATTTCGCCGCAGGAATGCAAACAGCACTTGAACTAAATATTTCCTAAAGTATCTAGTACTAAGTACATCTGCACGGAAAAAACGAAACTCGAAATTATTGTAAATATTAATCAAAATTTAAGAAAAATTAGTAGGATTTTTAGTAATTTAGAAACGGTTCGTGTGTCTATTAAAAATTACTAAGCGTAATATAAAAATTGCAACTAAGTAGGCATCAATTTTTCGAATGCAAGTTTTGAATTTTTACAAAGTAGATATTAAAATTTCTGCAATAATTTATTATATTTTAAAAGGACTGTACTATTTTTTCATTAAAAGAAGTAATATTTTTAAAAAGCACATTATAAAGTTTTTATGATGAAATAATACTAACTGAAATTGATTTTTAAAATTCTTTACATCAGTAATGTAAGTGGGGTTATTAAGCTCTACAATAGAGTTTTGGCTCTGTAGAGCTAAAGCTACTTATACTAGTCTTCTGCTGGGATGACTCATCAGTAATGTATTGAACAGAATTGGGACGGCCAACGAGTTTCCGTTGCCGCTTTCCCGACCCCGTTCCAATTCTGTTTAACACATTACTTCTAAGCCAATTAGTAAGAGTTTGGCAAGCATTATATATTTATTTTTTGCATGAACATGTTAAGAACTCAAACAGAGTACAAAAAAAATCAAAAGAGAAATAAAATTCAATATAATAAAAATTACTTATCTTGAAATAATTTTTCTATAACTACTTTTTATAAATTATAAAGCGAGAAACATATATTACAATATGAAATATGTAAAAATTTTAATGTCGCAATTTATTGAAATTTAATAAATTCTTTGTAAAATTTCAAAGTTTTAGGTGATAGTTAAAATGAAGAAAATAATGTTTAATATATACTTATTAAAAAATGTAAAATGAAAATAATTACAAACTAGAATAGAATTTTTCATAACGATTTTTTATTTATTACTATATACATAAGAGTAATATTTGTTTTCAAATTTTAGTTTTTATAATCTCCTATTAATTTTTAATAAAATTTGAGCTGGTGTTTTTTCCATGTGTATCTATAATGCAGAAAAACTGCACATTTAAAAGTTTGTTCTCTCATTATTTTATGTTTTAATAAACTTTTATTTTCATGACTTTTTGAATAAAAGTATAAAAGTTTCACGGTCTGCACTGAATGCTTTAATATTTTTAAGGTCATATTTTAAAAAAGAATAAGAAGTTTATATATGCAATTTAATTTTGTAAAAATATTCCTCATAAAGAAAAGACTTGAATTTTTTAACGTACACGGAAAAAACACCAGCTCAAATTATATTAAAAATATATAGGAGAATAAGAAAATTAAAAGCCGAAAACAAATATTACTCTTTTACAGTAATAATTAAAAAATCATTATGAAAAATTCTATTGTAGTTTGTAACTATTTTCATTTTACATTTTTTAATAAGTGCATATTAAAAATTATTTTCTTCACTTTAATTATCACCTAAAAACTTTGAAATTTTATAAAGAATTTATTAAATTTCAATAAATTGCGACATTAGATTTTTTACATATTACATATTGTAATACATATATGATTCCCGTTTTAACATTTATAAATAGTAATTATAGAAAAATTATTTCAAGATTAGTAATTTAATGAATTTTATTTCTCTTTTGTTTTTAATTTGTACTCTGTTTGAGTTCTTAACATGTTCATGCAAAAAAATAATTATATAATGCTTGCCAAACTCTTACTAATTGGCTTCGAAGTAATGTGTTGAACAGAATTGGGACGGGGTCGGGGAAGCGGCAACGGAAACTCGCTGGCCGTCCCAATTCTGTTCATCACATTACTGATGAGCAGGGCTCGGATTTCGATGACTCAAAAAACATCTAAAAATGACATAAAGCCCTTAAAAAACCTAAAAAATTACCTGAAAAAATAAAAAAATGCTCAAAAAACTAAAACCAGCAAGTTTTCTTATAAAAACTTTTAAATAAAATTTTTTATTTATTTGCGTTGCAATAAATCACAGCATACATTTTTAGATTTTCGAAATTAAAAGATCTTCTATGGTAGGATAAAATGTTACTGTACATCGAAAAATTTCTTTCCACTTCAGCACTGACGAGAGGATCATATTCAAAATATGGAACGTCGTTAACATCCAAATTTGCTGTTAGTTGCATTTTTCCAAAATTTTTGGCATTTAGTGTTTCTGTTATAGCGCACAAACTTTCAAAACCGGAATTTTGCTCATCACTTGAGTAAATTTTCGAAAGTATTCTCACCAACATGGCCGCGCACAGCGCTAAGTTTTTCTTTTACACTTCCAATCAGATCAATTCCATTTTCCAAAGGAAACTAGTTTTAATGTATGCCTTTAATTCATCACTGGAAAAATTTGGTTGAGCCTCTCCAAGATCAAGACTTTCAAATGTGTCTATAATTTTTTTCACCGTTTCAAAATTGTTACAGTAGTATATGCACGCATTGAGCCATGTACCCCACCTTGTAATAACAGGCTCGGGAGGTAAAGGTATATCAGGAGCTAATCTTTTAAATTGTTCTCTTCGAGATGGAGCTTTGACAAAAACTTTTTTTGTGTTTAAAATAAGCGCATCGACCATATACTGCAGTCAAATTAGACGAAAAAAAAGGCGTAGGTTTGCAATAATTCGCATAGAGCTGAAAATTGGTACACGTCTTAAATACACTATTACAAATCAAATGTAAAAAGTCCCCACCGATCCTACTTCTGCAAAAATTTTTATTCAAGGTCAAACTGAGAAATATCGGTTTTTCGCTTATTTCTCTTAAACGGTAAGCGCCATCGTAAAAGTTAATTTAAAAAAATTGTAGATCAAGCAATTGTCCACAAAAGTGGTTCAAATTATCTTTCTCTACGAACTACTATTCCAGAGATATGTATATTGATTTCAAAAGTTCGAAAAGTCGTATTCTGCATTTTTTTTTAGATAACTACACTAGCTTACACTCAAAATGTTCCATTGATAAGAAGTTACTTTTCTTATGTACTTTTTCCTGCTGGAGTCGGAAATGAAAATAAAAATTTTTTGAATGGCACAGTTTTCGAGATATTGTAGTTTTTTATTTTTTCGACCTTCTTCACTTTAAAATCTATATCTTGAGATCTAAATGTCCAATTGTATCGTGCTTACCACAAAATTAAAGGTATTAAAATGACAAATAAACATATTCCATTGAGTAAGCGGTCCAAGGGAATAAAAGTAAAATAAGTATAAAAAAATTGCAAAACTTTGAAACTATCAAAATTCATTAAAATAACAAAAATTGCTTTACTATGTAAAAATTCATAAAAATGACTCTAACAAATGCCGTAAACTATGGAAAATGACCTTAAAACCAAAAATGACTAAAATGACAAAAAATGCCCTAAAAAAACTTATTTTAGAAAAGTGGGGATCATGAACGGAGTTTCTGCATCATCAGAAAATGTCTATGTCACAGCAGAAAGCCTTCCTAGAAGAAGACTAGTATAACTAGTATTAGCTCTATATAGTCAAAACTCTATTGTAGAATTTAATAACTCCACTTATGATTCAATTCAATATAAAATTAAAAGATTACATAACTGATGTAAAAAAATTTAAAAATCATTTTCAGTTATTTATTATTTTATCACAAAAAACTTTGTAACGTACTTTTTAAAAATATTACTTCTTTAAATGAAGAAATAGTACAGTCCTTTTAAAATATAATAAATTATTACAGAAATTTTAATATCTACTTTGTAAAAATTCAAAACTTGCATTCGAAAATTGATGCTTACTTAGTTGCAATTTTTATATTATGCTTAGTAATTTTTAATTGAAACTCGAACCGTTTCTAAATTACTAAAAATCCTACTAATTTTTCTTAAATTTTGATTAATATTTACCAAAATTTCGAGTTTCGTTTTTTCCGTGTATGAGAAAAAAATGTGAACACATCGGAATTATTAGAAAAAAAAAAATGCTTGATAGGCAAAAGCTAAAGTCACAAGACAATGAAATTAGAAGATATGAAAATATTATGAACAAAAAAATACCAGAAAAGAACACTTATGATAACAAAATTGATTAAAAATTTTACAAATCAGAAAAAAAATGTGAATACAAAGATAAATCAAAAAAACTTGTGAAAATGCAGGAAAAGGTGAACGCTATCATCCGGAGGATTTATGTTGGTATAAAGAAATAATGCAAGATTGGAAGTACACGGAAAAAACACCAACTCAAATTTTATTAAAAATTAATAGGAGATTATAAAAATTAAAATCTGAAAACAAATATTACTTTTTTAGTAATAAATAGAAAATCCTTATTAAAAATTCTATTCTAGTTTGTAAATATTTTCATTTTACATTTTTTAATAAGTGCATACTAAAAATTATTTTCTTCATTTTAATTATCACCTAAAAACTTTGAAATT
Source organism: Meiosimyza platycephala (assembly GCA_963662105.1). NCBI lineage: Eukaryota > Metazoa > Arthropoda > Insecta > Diptera > Lauxaniidae > Meiosimyza > Meiosimyza platycephala. Next base: position 42,263,055 of record OY759210.1, on the reverse strand, counting down.
TTGCAAAGAATTTATTAAATTTTAATAAATTGCCACATTAGAATTTTTATATATTTCATATTGTAATATATGATTCACGCTTTATAATTTTTAAAAAGTAGTTATAGAAAAATTATTTCAATATTATTAATTTTTATTATATTGAATTTTATTTCTCTTTTGTGTTTAATTTGTACTCTGTTTGAGTTCTCAACATGTTCATGCAAAAAAATAAATATATAAGGCTTGCCAAACTCTTACTAATTGGCTTTGAAGTAATGTGTTGAACAGAATTGGGACGGGGTCGGGAAAGCGGCAACTGAAACTCGCTGGGCCGTCCCAATTTTGGTCAACACACAAAAAATTTTAAAAATAAATTTCAGTTATTATTATTTCATCATAAAAACTTTGTAATGTACTTTTTAAAAAATAGTACAGTCCTTTTAAAATATAATAAATTATTGCAGAAATTTTAAAATCTACTTTGTAAAAATTAAAAACTTGCATTCGAAAAATTAATGCCTGCTTGATGCAATTTTTATATTACGCTTAGTAATTTTTAATAGACACTCGAACCGTTTCTAAATTACTAAATTACCTACTAATTTTTCTTAAATTTTGATTTATATTTACAATAATTTCGAGTTTCGTTTTTTTCGTGTAGGGCTTGTGAGGACAAAATATTTCCCTTCCCTAAAATTTTGCCTCACATAGTTTTTCCCACTGGGTACAGCCATTTCGAAGTCTAGCAACAATAAACCAAATAACAGCAACCTAAACACGCCACTTTTTCTACACAACAACAATAGCCCAGCCACCAATAGCTCGAAAACACCAGAAATAGTTGGTAAACAACATTAGTTCGAAAACAGCAAATCATACCACCAGGAGTTGGGATACAGGTAAATATAGTGCTTACAAGGATAAGAATTAGACTTCAAGTGCCCATCCGAGGGTCTTGAAGCCAATTCTTCGCTCAATAACGAAGACCACCAGGATAGTTAATTTGGAATACTGTTAATTTTCTGTGTCACCCCTACATCTATTAACTTTATTCCGAAGCTAACCTGTGCCGATTATTATTGGCCGGTCTAAGGAGTTGAACGAGCCTGTAAGTACCGTAGTTACCATCTATCCGGATCCTTGGTGGCGATAGGAAAATCCCTAACCAAAGGTGCGGCTAAGTAGAGGCCCCAAGAAAGACACCCGAAGGTTTCCGAATAGATCCGAAGGCGGAAAACCTAAAACGAAGACTTGCCACGTATCACACAGAAATGATAACCCCAGCAGCGTGATTTACCAAGTCACCGAAAGTTCCAGATAGACACCCGAAGGTTCCCGAATATATCCGAAGGCGGGAAACTTAAAACGAAGGCTGGCAGCGGCTCACACCGAAATATTAATCCCAGCAGAGTGATTTACCGAGCTACAGAAAGATTTCGATCATTCCCCGAAGGTTCCCGAGTACACCCGAAGGCGAAGAACCCAAACCGAAGTTTTGCAGCGTCCAGCACGGAAATCCTAAGCCCAGCCTTGTGATTGACAGCGATATCCGGGTTTCCAAAGGAAGACCCGGAGGTTCCCGAAAACACCCGAAGGCTGCAACGTCGAAACTAAGTGATAGAGTTCCTGAAATCAAATAAATAATTTGTAGGGAGAGAAAACCTGAATAAATAAAGAACAAACATTTGAAAATTTTACAGAAATAAAAGTAGTTTTCAATTTACGAACGCCTGGTCAACCGGCGAGTTTACCCCGGCTGGAAAAGATTCCTTACAGGCTTCATAGACAGGACCAAAAAAACTTGTCCTTCCACCATTAATCGAACTTAAAGTACTGTTGAATAATCAAAGTGAGGTTACAGGTGTATATGATTCTGGCTCGAATGTAACTTTAATCAATTCTAGATTGATAACAATAATAAGAAAAAATTAACTAGAAAATTCAAAATATAATATTTTAGAAACGATTAATGGTGAATATAAATCAATTGGACCAGTTGTTTTAAAAGCCAACATAATGAATGTTGAAAAAGATATAAATGCATAATATGTAATTCAAAAAAATAAGTTTAAAGACTAATTCAAGATGAATATTTAAATATACACCAAAACCAAATAATTATGAGAATGATGAAGGTGAGTGTGAAATCAATAAATTTCAAGTAAACTTTAATGTAGGAATAAATGTTGCTAAATTAGATATTAACATTGAAACACTTAACCCTTTCGGTTATTCTATGCCATATGGCATAGTCGTGTTTGAACGTCTGTTTGAAGTAAAAAAAACTTAAAAATTAATTTTTTTTTATTTTGTAATTTTTCCTGGAAGTATTTAGTACAAGTTAAAAAAAAAATTATATTGATTGGTGAACGCAGTAATCTGTATTATTAAAAAGAGCGAACATAAATATTCATTGCCGTATTTTGCAAAAAAATACCATTTCATACTTTAATTTTTTTATTAAAGAAATAGTTTTTTTTGATAATTTTATGTATGCCATTTTCAAGCTGAATGTTGGTTTAGTAATTATAAAAAAATTTAAACCTCTAACAGAGTTCAATAATGCTGTACGATTTTTTTTTTATTCCAAAAGGCATGACTCTAAAAAACCACATTTAAAAAAAATTTTTCTTCAATTATTGTTTAAATTGGGTAAATTGGTAAATTGAGTAAAAAACAGAAAAAAATTATTTTTTTAGTCAAAAGGAAAGAAAAAGTTCCGAAAGGGTTATTTGTGAAGAAAAAAATAAAATATATGGTTTGATAAATGAATTCGGTATTAGCGGTATTCACACCGGTTTCGTTAATTTCGTTAGTCGATATTCGTTACTTTATTATGTGAATTTTGTATTTGTAAAATTACCTAGCTACCAGAGTAACGAGTAACGAAGTAACTAGATGGCATGCCTGATAGTTTTTTGTTAGTTTGTTGTCAAAAAAAAAAGTTGTGCAAACATAAAAAAAGATTAGAATTTAAAAATTGTATTACACTTTGCGCCTGTGTGTGGCATTTTGGTATTTAAATTTAAAAAGTTGATTTACTTTTTAGGTTACAAATACAAAAGCAGTTGTAACTTTCATGTAAATGAAAAAAAAACAAAACTGATATATTCACAGTTAAAAGTTTTACCGAATTAACAACTATCGATTTAACAAACTAACGAGGCCGGTGTGAATACCACTATTGATTTACAAATTGATAAATATTGCTTTAAAATGCCATACAGGTGTTCGATTCCAGACAGAAATGAAATAGACAATCAAATTTCCGACTTTTTAAAATATGGTCTGATAGAAGAGTCGTATAGTCCTTTTGCGTCCCCTATAACACTAACATATAAAAAAGATGAAGGAAAGAAAAATCGCCTATGCGTAGATTTTACAGATTTGAATAAAATAGTCGTTCCTCAGTGTCACCCATTTCCCTTGATAGAAGATTTGATGCTGAAGACAAGAGATTGTAAATACCTTGCAACCCTAGATATAAATTAAGCTTTTTGGTCTATTCCACTTAAAATTCAAGATAGGCCGAAAACAGGATTCGTAACACAAGAAAGCCACTACCAATGGACATGCCTTCCTTTCGGTTTGAAAACGTCTCAAGCAATCTTTCAGAGAATCCTTAACATGAGTTATCACAATTTGCTGTAAGCTACATTGATGACATATTGGTTTTCTCTGAAAATTTTGATCAACATATTGAGCATTTAAGAAAATTACTGAAGACCATACTTAAAAGAGGAAGGACTAAGACTAAAATTTACAAAATGTGGTTTTACATCAAAACCAGCAAAATACTTGAGGCATATAATTGCTAATAATACAATAACACCTGAAGACAATTTAAAATCTATTAAAAATTTTCCAACTCCGCAAAATCAGAAAAATATAAGGCAATTCCTAGGAAAAGTTAATTTCTACGGAAAATACATTCCAAATATCTCAACAGTACTAGAACCTTTGCATAATTTTACACGGACGCTATTTTGGATGGACTAGGAGCTGTTTTGAAACAAACGCAATTAGATGGAAAACAAAAACCAGTGGCATGCTTTTCAAAGAAACTAAACGACTTGCAGAAACGGAAAAAATAAATATTCTTGGAATGCCTAGCAGTTAAGGAAAGTATAAAGTTTTGGCAACAATGGCAAATAGGAAATTCTTTACAGTATATGCTAAAGGGCTGCAAATGACATCTTGAAGCGCAAACATTGTTATGACTCTAATTCAATTGACTGATCGAGTGTTGTCATTGCTTTTGCAGCATCAAACGAATAAAGTCTTGATACTCTCGCATACCCGACAAAAAACGAACAACACACTTTATGTCAATGAAACGAAGAACAACACAATAGTAAACAGCATTGTCAATATTGTGATTCTGAAATTCCGTTGTGGCAATATTGAGCAACAAGAAAGTACATATAAAGAAGAGTAATAATACATTTATGTGTGTATGTGTGTATGTTTTTTATGAACAGTGTCACAGTTACGATTAGGGCTGCAGGGCTGCAGGGGACTTCTTTTGAAATGATTCTATGTGGGTGTTATTAGAAACATGAGGAGATGATCAATAGATCAATAGTAGAGCCACAATGGAAAAACTTTGATATGTTATGCAAAGTTTAATACTAGGAAAATTGCACTAAAAATAAATTTGAAAAAATTATGGAAAATTGTGATTTAAGAAAATAAGGAACCATTTGACAAGGTATTTTGAATTTATTTAATTACTCAAATTAATATACAAATTAAAGAATATAAAAAAAATTATTCTTATCAAAATAACAACACATGTTCATGGAGATAATGCAACTTGGATATGATTACTAACATAAGTGTTTTTTTCGTATTCTAATTTTGAAAATTTTGTACATAAAATTCATACAAAGTAACAAAAATTTCTAGATAAGTTTAGATCCCAAAGGCACCTGATGGTAACACTGTACCGTTCTATATCACACTTTCTTATTAAATTGCCCCGCATTCTTAAGCTTATGATGCAAACAATGCGTGCATATTTCGCTGTTCAGCTAGAAGCCAATAACAACGAATTCAATAGTGTATTTGTTGCTCTTGCTATGTCTGCTTTTATATTGCTGCTTATTGTCATATGCTGTGGTTGCCTTTGTCGTTAGCGATCAAGAGAAGATCGTGTTGTGTCGAAAAGGCAATCGGGTTTTCTGCCCGACTTATTCACTGCAAGCTATGTTATGACAATACTCAATACAGAAAAAATAAGTACTGAAAGGCGATAAGCAATACTGTGAAATATTGTTCAGCATAGAATAGAATGTCTTCTGCAGCGCTTTAGTATATACTTGTGGTTACTTAATACCAACAACTTAATAAACAACAACGCACAAAAAACACTACACATAAAAACAACTTATAATAATGTTTATAAACTTATAATAAGTTTTATTGTAAATCAAAAATTTTGTTTCATATGTCAAAAAAGAAAATTAAATTTATTCATTCAAATAAAAATCTTAAAACTAAGTGTACTTAAAATTAAATATTATAAAAAATAAAATTTATAAAAAAGAAATTAAAAAGAAGCACATCTTAAGCATCTATATTGGCGATCCCACCAGGCTTTCTCAAAACCAACAATCAAAACCAATAAAGATAAAGAACGTGCAGAACGTGAAAAAATCGTGCTTTGGCGAAGTCCCATACAAACAATTAACTGCTTTACTGGTGTAATTTTAAACATTATTAATAATATACCGAGACCGGATCAAGTCATCATTTCAATTATACGTATACGCACATCTATACAAGATAGCTGCTATCCCTACAGGAAGAGAACCGGAGGACAGACACAGCAAATTCAAATACAACAAAATAGTACAAGTGCAACAACAAGCGCAGCAACAACAGCAACCACAATTATACAATTTCAAGCCACACCTTCTGATCAACAACAAACCCAATTTCATCGCACTATTTAACGCAACAGGACAACAAGAACAACAGCAGCAATAACACGATAACTATTTTGTTTTTCAACGAAGGCTAAACGATAGGGAGGGAAGAAACTTATCGTTTGCATCTCGTAGGCACTACACTACACGTAGGTACACAACACTATTAGATACACATATAAGAATATATTATATTTTACTCTTGACAATTAATATTTATTTCACTTTTAACTCTTAACGTAAGATGAGTCTAACCCTCTTCCCCCTTATTCCTCTCACCGTGGAGATGGAGATAATTCTTAACTCATTAATTTAGGCCCTGATTTTCTTCCAAACCCTTTTGACACACCCGTTAGTATGGACATTTGTGTGACATCGATTAAGTTGCCTCAATTTTGGACCAACTGTCCAGAGGCATGGTTCATACATGCCGAGATACAATTTCAATCCAAGGCCATTACTACTGACAAAACAAAATATGAGTACTTGATTACAGCTCTTCCACAAGAGATTATCATGACAGTGCTTGACTTCATACAAAAGCCCCCAACCACTAATTTGTATGAATCATTAAAGAAAATTTTAATTGAACGTCACTCTTTAAGTGAGAACAAAAGTATTGACAAAATTTTATCAGACACTGAGATGGGAGACCGAAAACCATCCCAGTTTTACAGATCCCTTTTACTTTTAGCTGGTACTTCAGTAGAACCAGATTTTTTACTGAAATTATGGCTACGAAAACTTCCTAAAAGTCTTAACATTGCTTTAACAGGGTCAGGCCATACAGAAGTAGAAGACCTTTTGAAACTTGCTGACAGGTTATGGGAAGTTATTACCGACAATGAAATTTCGTCTCTATATAAAGGTGCCCATGTTACAAAACATGGGCACCCAGATGTAGATTGAACCCAATCAAAACCCAGATGTAGATTGAAGTCTAGACACACATCTCGTCCACGTCCATCTAATTGGTTATGCAGATACCATTACAAATTTGGCAAAGATGCACGAAGATGTGGACAACCATGCTCATATGTTCAAAACGACAACAACTCATTAAACTAAATGAATCCATTATCGCGACGACTGACAATTGACCCATTACACTTACACGTCGTCTCTTTATTTATGATCCTACTAATAAACTAAATTTTCTTATCGACAGTGGAGCCGAAGTATCAGTACTTCCTTCTTCTAAATTCAAAAATAATAACCAACAATCTGACATAACTTTGAAAGCTGCCAATGGCACAAATATTTCGACCTTTGGAAAGAAATAACTTACACTTAATTTAAAATTAAGACGTAATCTACCATTTTCATTTATCATAGCTGACATTTCAAGACCAATCATAGGTGCAGATTTCTTAACAAAATATGGACTCCTTATCGACCTTAAACATAAACGTCTAATTGATCCACTTACAAACATTTCAGTAAATGCATTTTCTGGATTTACTGAAACTATTCTTCCAAAATTTCCATCATTAATATCAGAACCCGATTACACTGCACCTGTCAAACATAAAACTGTACATCACATTATCACTGAAGGACAGTTACCTTTACAAGACCTAGACGTTAAGATTTACAAAAATCAAAGATTGCTAAACATGAGTTCGACTTCCTGGTTAAAGTTGGAATTTGTAGACCTTCTGATTCTCAAACAGATTCACCATTACATCTTGTACCAAAATCAGAACCCAATGACTGGAGACCATGTGGTGACTATAGAAGACTAAACGCAATTACTGTACCGGACCGCTATCCATTACCACACATACACGACCTCTTAATCAATTTGCACAATACAAGCATTTACTCAAAACTTGATTTAGTGCGGGCATACCATCAAATACTAATTGGCCCAACTGACATACACAAGACTGCAATCACTACACCGTTTGGAATGTTCGAGCTCCTTCGAATGCCCTTCGGTTTAAGGACTAAATATTAAACCAAACATATGTGTTTTCGGAGTCAACAATATTACTTTTCTCAGTTATAATATTTCCCAACAAGGTATACGACCTTCTGAAGAACGAGTACAATGCATACAAAACTATCCCCAACCAATAACAATTAAGCAAATTCAAAAGTTTATTGGAACGACAAATTATTACAATCGTACACATAAAAGGAACAGATAACACAGTAGCTGATGCTCTTTCTAGATGCGAAATCGAAGAGCTTAAGTCACCTGATATTGACCTTAAACAATTAAACAAAGAACAACAAATATGTAGATTCAGAGCTACAAAACACAATTAACAAAAACATGAATAAATTCGAGCAGATTGACATTCCATTTTTAAACATTAAAATTGGTGCGAATACTCTACAGATACCACACGTCCATGCATTCCACAGACTTTACGTAAGAAGATATTTGAACCCAATATGAATAGCCAAATTAACAAATTAACTGTCAAAAGACAAAAATACATCGACACACTAAAATACTACCTAACAAAATTAACTTTCCACATGGTCGTTTTGATCATATACACATCGATCTGGTCGGCCCACTACCCATATCAAATGATTATAAATACCTGCTCACTGCCATAGATAGACGCACACGTTGGTCTGAGGTGTATCCGCTTAAAAATACAGAAACTGGTACGATTATTGATACGTTCAATAGAGAATTCGTTTCACGTTTCGGTGTTCCACTTGAAATTACTTCAGATCGTGGACCTCAATTCACTTCTCATACTATCAAGCAATTTATTAAGAATATTGGTAGTCATCACATAATGACTTCTGCCTATCATCCTCAAGCCAATGGAGTTATAGAACGATGTCACAGACAGTTAAAAACCTCGTTAATGGCAAGTAACAATCAGTTGAACTGGTATACAGTTCTTTTTGGTCTTGGATCAACTGTTAAAGAAGACATAAAGACATCTCCTGCTGAAATTGTTTTTGGTCAAAACCTTAAATTGCCTCATCAACTAATAGTTCGTAACAGTCAATCTTTCAATCCGTCAATCAAATATTTCACATCACAATACCTCTTATTATGTATATGTACCTCAAGCGTTACAGAGTTGTAAATTTGTATTTGTCCGTAATGATTCTATCCGACGTTCGTTACAGAATCCGTACGACGGGCCTTATGAAGTTTTGCAGATCATTAAAATTTTTCAAAATTGTAAAAGATTACACTAGTATAACAATTAATGTAAACACTCTCCTCCACACACAAACCAGTTAAGCAAGTTCTTTCAATCTTCTTTATAATACACTTAAATATTAAGGGGAGGAATAATGTGGTAACTTAATACCAACAACTTAATAAACAACAACGCACAAAAAAACACTACATATAAAAACAACTTATAATAATGTTTATAAACTTATAATAAGTTTTATTGTAAATCAAAAATTTTGTTCCATATGTCAAAAAAGAAAATTAAATTTATTCATTCAAATAAAAATCTTAAAGCTAAATGTACTTAAAATTAAATATTATAAAAAATAAAATTTTATAAAAAGAAATTAAAAAGAACCACATCTAAGCATCTATATACTGATCACAAGCCATTGGAAAAGTTAATCGTAAAAAATAGACCAGACGAGGAGCTGGGAGATATGAAACTCTGTCTTTGAAAGCGATGATAATGCAGAAGAGAAAATTAAAACAACAAATTTTGTCAGCTTGCAAGACATAAAACATGATCAATACAAAAATTCGAATATAATAAATAGAACAGACGACTTTATCAAAGAAGATTACATTTACTATAAAAAAAGAAGCAACAAGAAAAAATCTTTTTGAGTGAAGAATACAGCAAAATTTTAATTAAAAAACCCATAACAATTATTGTCACATTGGAATAAACCAAATAGAATCTATACTTTAGCCATTCTACACAGCACCGAACTTCACAGAAAATATAAAATCAATTTGTAAAAACTGCTGTTTGTATAAAAAATAAAACGAGGCTGAGTAGAAATTATGGCCTCATGTCACATTGGGTCCAGCAACAAAGCCATATCAAATAATGTCCCTAGACACAATAGGCGGATTCGGTGGTTCAAAATCAACGAAAAGATACCTGCATTTACTCGTAGACCATTTTACAAGGTACGCCTAAATCTTGCGTTCAAAAGGTCAAAGTGCAAATGAATTTATTAAACTAATAAAAAAAAACAAAACAATACAATTGGAATCCTGTTAACTGACCAGTACTCAGGTTTGAATTCGGGAGAATTCAAAGATTTTCTAAATAACCAACAGACACAACTAATTTTACAGCTGAAAGATTGAATCAGACCTTAGTAAATAAAATTTAGTGTAAGAAAAACAGAAGCAGAAGAATGCACAAAAAAATATAATGAGACAAAACATTCAGTTACAAATGTTTCATTCAAAAAAAAAAATTGTAGTTCCAACAATTTTATACTTTGGCCCAACAATTTCCGTAGGTTAAAATGAACTCAATAACTTAAATTCTTATCTTAACAATAAAAAATGTTAGCTGTATGTAAAGTAAAAATTTTTATTGTTGGCTTAAGTATAAAAATTGGCAACACTTCGAAAATAAAATTGTTGTCTCAAGACAAATTGTTGATGATTTAAAAATTCTTTAAAACTTTTTAAATACTCTCCAGCCACAAAAGTTTTTGGCTGCAACTTTAGCTTTTCCGAGACAGCTTGGAGTTTGAGTTTATCTTCATCAGAAATGAACGGTTTACATTTTTTGCTTATCCTTGGCGGAAGTATGAGCGTATGTAATAAACTGAAGAAGATAAAGTGTCTTGAATCTAAAAAAGAATGTTATCAGTGAGCTTATCATGATATAATAAAAAGTTATAGTTACCGGGACAAATTTCGGGAGATATCATTTTCTTATATATCGCTAAAAACCCTTTCTTTTTCCATTGTAGATGGGAAAAAGTGTTTGTTTATTGTTTTTTCGAAGTTATTAAGTCATAAATTTTTTCTAAAGTGACAGATTAACAGTCAGTTTTTCACAACTTTAAGAATAAATTGTTGTGGCTATAATTTTATTTCTTAGTATTAGAATTAGCTTTTGAAATCAAAAACGTTCACATTTTTCATTGTTATGCCAACTGTTTTTATTCTTGATAATAATTGTAAACTGAAGAACTTATTGTTGAATTAACAATTGCATTTTTAAAGGCCAATATGATCACAAAAATACTTAGCACGAAAATTTTATTATTGGGCCAACAATTTTCCGTTATTAAAAATGTTTAAGAAAATAAAAATAGTTTTTATAAGAACTTTATTTTTAAATTGATAGTTTGATTCTTAAAAAATCAAAAACGAGTTTTTGCTCGAAGAAATTTTTGTTAAGTCAACAATTTTTAGCTCACAATTTTTCAAGAATACAAAAATTCTTCGGATAACAATGTTTTTTTTCTGAGTGTTCACCTAAATATTTGCTAAGTGGAGAGAATACGGATTTATTACCAATGGAATTAAGAAATAACCAAAAGAGAATTCAAGACTTGGAAGAAGATAAAAAAACAGCACTGCTTAGAACAAAAAAATCATATAGTTATATCAAACCTTTATTTGATAAAAATAGAAAAGAGTATAAGTTTGAAAAAGGTGATTTAGTCTATGTAGAAAATGGTAATAAACTGAATAGGCTGAACAAGCTAGATGAACTACGTATAGGACCGTTTGCAATAAAAGAGAAAGTTTCAGATTCCGTTTATAAAATAAATACCGGTTTCAAGAAAAAAGCAATCGGACTATACCACGTCACAAAGCTTATTGTAAGCTTTGTATGTATAAATCTGCAAAATAATAAAATAAAATCGCTAATTTTGAGACGAATCAATTTTGTGTTTTGCTTCCTGAATAACATCTTATATGTAAGTATGTAGTATACATAATGCTACCAACTCATGTTAATGCAAAATAAGTATATTTTTTTCTAAGAACACTGAAAAGTATGTATTAGTAAGTATATTTCAAAATAAGTATAAGTAAGTACATATGTATTGTTAGAAAAAAAAAATTTTTCTTACAAGGTACGCAAAATATCACTCACGAATGCTCATTCCTTACTTTTTCTCACTCATGCTCATGTATGTATTGTTAGAAAAAAAAAATTTTTCTTACAAGGTACGCAAAATATCACTCACGAAAGCTCATTCCTTACTTTTTCTCACTCATGCGAATTCTATTTTGTGCTTTCTCGTGAGCTAGAGTTGTTGTGTGTATTTATCAAAGTGTCATTCACTTCAATTGAAAATATCAAGTGAAAACTCACATTGCGTACCTCATTTGATGAAAATTACTCTTTGATAAATAGACACAACAACAACTCTAGCTCACGAGAAATCACAAAACAGAATTCGCATAAGTGAGAAAAAGTAAGGAATGAGCATTCGTGAGTGATATTATGCGAACCCTGCTCTATATTCGAAGGTTTCATCCTCAGGTCTGGTTCTACGTTAAGCTTGTTTCTATTTTTTGATTTAGAACATAGTACATACATATATAATAGTACCTAAAAAGCCTGTTCACATACATACTTCGTACAAAACGGAATGAAGTTTTGGAGGGCCTTATTTGCAAATGCAGGGTAATCGGATTTTAGGTGGAATTAAAAGTTAGGTAGTTAAATTTTATTTAACTTAAGTTTCAAAACCGAATCGGAAGAGATATCAACGAGCATATCTTACTCTAATGTCGACAATTGCTTAGCATTACTAACATCTGTGTTGAATGGATCCCAGAAACAGTCGTTGCCAGAATCAGGACAGGGAAAATACTTCCGGAAGCTGCTTTTTAGAGCCATTAAATGTTCGACAAAAAGCAGCCGCGTTTCATTATCGAGCTCTTTATTAGAAAGTTCTATAAAATCGCCGAATGTTGGAAAAGACTCATAAACACAATTTTGAATGCGTTTGAATATAATTCGATTTTTTTTATAATCACTTCTATTTTATCTTCAACTTTAAATTTATTTGAAGCTGCACCTTGTAGGCTCCAATATAAATTTACAAAAATTGATGATGTTGTCAAAGAGTGAAAACAGTTAGATGCTGGGCATCCCTGGTTTAAACAAAAGTAAATGCACCCTCAGGTGTGGTCCGCGGACCACAGTTTAAGAATCTCTGCGATAGGGTAATTCACGATCTTGTTGCATCGTTGCAAATGCAAAACTAGCTGCTTTTACAAAAACAAAACGCATTGATATGCATTTGCAATATGGTGTGTTTACAAAAATCTTCTCTTGCAAAAACGCATTTGCAACGATGCAACAAGATCGCAAATTACCCTAACATATTTTTAAAACCTCTTCCAATACATATATGTTTTTCAAACAATTTAATTATAAAAAAAAGTAAGTATAAATAAGTATAATTCTTAAAAATAAGTATACTTATAAGTATTAAGTTTTAGTAATTATATGAAGCTGAAAATAAGTATGATACTTACAAAGTAAGTATAGTTGGTAGCATTAAGTATACATCATGGTGTAAATACAAAGGTGGAGTACTTAAAACTCTTCTCTCATATCGTCATGGGTATTGGATATAACTACATGGACATTGGCATTTATTATCAATTCAACTTTATTGTGTTTTGTTTATTTTTGACATATCGTTGTTTTTCATTATTGGTCCCGTTCAGCAACTCCTACATTTTTGAAGCGCTTTGAGCAACTTTTTACTGAGTGGTATTTTTGTTAGATTTTTCAGAATTCTGTTGCGAACACAACCGAAAATTGTAAAATTTAACATAAATATATTTTAAAATAAAAATATAGACGAAAAATAAGAGAAAACATTTATTATTATTAATTTTTCTTCTTGAGTTTAGACTTTGTCGTACAAACTATTTTTTTTTTTTTGTTTGTTTTTTCAACAACAACACCATTTCAGCGCCGGCGTATCTGCGTGTAAATGCATGAATAAGAGCGAACTTGTGAGTCGGTGTTACAAGTCGACGCTGCGTGTAAACAAGATACATACATATATGAAAGCGTTGAAAGTACAATATCAAGTGAGAGCGATATTAAGCCATATGTAATAAGAAGATTGATGATAGCAGACAGCAGTGACGAATGAATTTTGTTTTTTAATTTACCTTTAACGGTATTTTTGTTTTACTTTCATGTTACTTTTTTAATTAATTTTCTTACTTTTTTAATTAATACTTTGGATATGTAATTGAATTTTAAAAACAAAAATTAATTCCATAGAATCTAAATTTTTTATTTAATTATTTTTTATACATATAACCTCCAATTTTTAATTAGGTAGTGTAAAGACCCGGTTTTCCGGTTTATAGCTGGTCTAGGCTCAGCGGATGACGTGTGGTCCTTTACAATAAATCACTTTGCGTTTTCGTTAAAATTTTTTTGGCTTTTATTTCTTAACACTTAAATTAGTTTAGATTTTGCTCTTACCTTATATCTTACGCTAACAAAATATCTGCTTTATTTGTGTTTTTGGAACAATGTAAAATTTAATATGTATTTTACAGAGCTTTTATGTTCAATAGTTTTAGTGCAAAAAACAACAAAAAATTACAATCGCAAAATGAATTAAAGGAACAAAATATGGGCAACGAGCTGTTTATACTAGTTTCTATGACCGCTACGTCATTTCATCAGTAAGCTTTGTTAGCCGACGCAAAAATCATAACTTCTGAACGAATTGAGATATCTCTATGATTTTTTTTGTTATGGACAGAAAAATAATAGAGCTTTCACTGCACAAAGTTTAATTGGAAATGACCATAGAAATCCTATGGAATTCATGGGAAAGTTAGACTTTCTAATATATGTACAAATTATGAATATGAAGTTCACCATATGAGTGTTTTTTTTTTTGAAAAAAAATTATTAAAACCATGAATTATGATTGCTTTACACAAATCCATAGTTAATTAAAATTTTTAAAGGTCAAAATTTTTTTCTACACTGAAAAAAAATTTTTCCAAAACTTAAAACAACGGAAATGCAAATTTTTCGATCTTCTAAACGAATTGAGGTATCTCAATATTTTTTTTCTATAGACTAAAAACTAAAACAGCTCTAACATTTCAAATTTTCATTTAAATAGATGTACAGGACGCTAAAAACGAAATTTTCAGTATAACTTTATTTATTAGAAAAAAAGTTTCGAAAAAAAAAATGTATTATAACATGCAGTTTTATATGAGTACCTATAATTTAAAAGGGTAACCTAAATTTTTTGGAAATATTCATCGATATTTATATAATTATCTAATAAATCTAACATTTCCAGGGAATATATTTTTTTCAACTCTTTTTGAGTTCGGACATGCCTTAATGATGAAATCTTCATATCTGAATGCTGCTCCGAAATCTATGATGAACTTTTGAATATTTCATACATACATATATGATATAATTTGAAATAGACATTTTTACAGGTGCTTCTTTATAGGACAAAGTGAACCGCTCTGTTTTCAGCATTTTGAAGAACTGATAGAAAAACTTATAGAATATTACTATTGTTAGAGAGTACGAAGTAGTACGCCACTACTGTATTATAATAGTTTGAATAACTGTCTTTATCATTTGATTTTATTTGACATTTATCATTGTACATTCTGTGCATTGAATTACTCATATATTAAGTTACGAATCACATTTATGTAAAATACCACTTCACTTGAATTCTAACGTTTGTATAATAAAGATCTATTGAATTTCTAACAGGTTATGGGCCCTGCGCCAAAAGCTGCCCTGTCGGTATAACAATATAAAGTTACAGGTATCAAGCTAGCGCTGGTTAGAGTTCAAGTGGCATTAAAAAGTTTTTTGTTTCATTCTTGTTGTTTTTAATTACAATGAGTAATTATGGCTGGTGCTATGGTAAGAATTGAGCCATTGAACGCTCAAAATTATGACACCTGGAAGCTCCAAATGCGAGCAATATTAGTGAAAAACGATTTATGGGGCTATGTGGTTGGCACAAAGCCGTACCCAACAGGAGAAGCAGCAACAAAGTTGTTGGAGTTTGACCAAAAAGCAAGTGCTGATATTACGTTGTCGATGGCGCCATCCGAGCTTGGTTTGATAAAGGAGAGCAAGACATCTAAAGACATGTGGTTTAAATTAGAATCGACATACCAATCATGTGGGCCTGCAAGAAAGGCTACTCTATTAAAGAAAATTGCGTTGGCACATATGAGGGAAACTGATGATATTCGAGAGCATTTAAATGCATTTTTTGACGCCGTAACAAAATTAAAAGAAATAAACGTGACAGTCGGAGATGACCTTCTAGCGATATTGTTGTTGTATAGTCTGCCCGAATCATTCGAGACTTTTCGATGTGCATTGGAAACGAGAGACGAACTTTCATCACCTGATGTGCTTAGAGTTAAAATATTGGAAGAGAATCAAAGTAGAAGAGCGAAAGAGGATAGAAACGAGCAAAATGTATTATACGCAAAGTTTAAGAGAAGTTTCAACAAGACAAATTTTAGAGAGCAGCATAAAGAAGACAAAGGTAAGAAAGAACAAAAAATGCCAAGCAGTGGTTGCTTCAAGTGTGGTAAGCAAGGGCATTATGCTCGAAATTGTAGATCGAAGCATCATATAAAAACAACAACAACGATGCTATGCGAAGTGAATGAAAACAACGAAACACACATGTGTGATGAAAAAGAGGATGTATTTTTCTGCAATGGCGGCAATTACTGGTGTTTGGACAGCGGCTGCACTGATCACATGAGCGCAAGCAAAGAGAATTTTTACAACTTCAAAGAGCTTGATAAAACTCTTAATTTGGCGAACAGTAAAACGACAAAAATTACAGGTTGTGGCATTGTCGACATAAGTGTCAAATCGAATAATGGAGAAAATTACTTCAAAATTGAGCGAGTGATGTACGTAGAAGACTTGAGAGCAAATTTGCTGTCAGTATCAAGGTTAACTGACAAAGGCTTTGAAGTGACATTTCGTAAAGATGAAGCAATTTTGACAAAAAGAGATGAAAATATAATGGTACGGGCAAAACGTATAGGAAATTTATTCTATTTAATGAGCCAAAACAACAGTGCAAATGTAGCCGAAACGGAAAGTGATTTAGACATTTGGCACAGGAAAATGGGACACTTAAATGAACGAGATTTGAAACATATTATTAATTTTGTTTTGGCACATGGTGTAAAAATTGATACAAATCAAAACTTGGCGCCGTGTGATATTTGTTTAGCTGAGAAACGAACAACTGAACGTTTTTCAACGACAGAAAAGCAGCGCACAGCCGACATATTGGAGATTGTACATAGTGACGTTTGCGGACCTGTGAGAGTGGCGTCGCATGCTGGCTCCAAATATTTTGTGACATTTGTAGACAATCATTCGCGCAATTGTCAAGTAAGTTTTCTTAAAAGAAAATCAGACGCATTTAATGCATTCAAAAAATATAAAGCATCGGCTGAAAACTTCACCGGAAGAAAAATTAAATTTCTTCAGACCGACAACGGTTTAGAATGTTGCAACGGAGAATTTGATAAATATTTGGAAGAGTGCGGTATCGCAAGAAGATTAAGTGCACCGCATACTCCGCAACAGAACGGCATAAGTGAAAGAATAAACAGGACGCTGCAAGAAATGGCAAGGTGCATGTTGAAACAGACAAATGCACCACCGATTTTTTGGGCTGAAGCCATAAACACCGCAAGCTACATAAGGAATAGATGTCCGACTAGACCAATAAAAAGTGAGGTGCCAATCAAGTTATGGTCTGGAAAAACTCCCACTCTAATACAAATGAAGGCGTTTGGTACACGGGCTTTTGTATTATTGAAAGGACAGAATCGCAGTAAGTTTCAATCAAAATCTGAAGAAGGAATGCTAGTTGGCTACTCGACTGAATCTAAAGCTTTTCGTGTGTGGTCACCAATCAAAAAGCGAGTTATCATAAGTCGTGACGTAAAATTTATTCATGAAATGTTCTACAAAAGAGATAACGACTTACGAACTGATCAGTTTGATGTTTTTGATGGTGAGTACAACTTATTTAAGTCGATTGTTGCGCAGATGAAGAGAAAGTAACTAATCAGACGAAGCACGAGACACCAGACATAGCAGCTATCAACAGTAATCAAAGAAGCTACAATTTAAGAAGTCGTCCTTATTTTGCAAGATCTGGTGAAAATGACCGGCCAATAATAGTGCACCAACAAGACGTTTTTGAGAAAAACGAAGAAGATTTACCCAGTGAAGAAGAAGAGTACGAAGAGTGTGAGTACGTAAATTTGGCAACGATGATTGATCCAAGAAACACCGACGAGGCAAAAGAAACTGATGATTGGCCACGCTGGATGACACCGTGAATACTTGGCACAACACAAACAATACTTGGGAGATCGTTGAAAGGCCGCCTGATAGAAAAGTTATTGGCAATCGTTTAGTTTTTCGCCCAAAAGAAGACTGTAAAAAGAAAGTGCTTTTAGTTGCTAAAGGGTATGCACAACGTCCAGGGGAGGATTTCAATAACACATATTCACCAGTAGCAAGATTATCAAATATTCGTCTATTAGCAGCAATAACTGCAGAAAATGATTTACAAATACACCAGATGGATGTCGTTACGGCTTACTTAAATGGTGAGCTTGAAAAAAGTGTATATATGGAAATCCCTCCACAAATGAAAGAAGTGCTTGAAAAATTAAGTAAAGATAAAATTTCTGAAAGGAAGAGTATAAGAGAAAAAATAAAGCTATGGCAAGAGACGTTCAAAGTATTGAAAGATCCAGTATGCAAGTTGGTAAAGTCGTTGTATGGTTTGCGTCAGTCAGGTTTAAAATGGAATGAGAAACTTACAGCTAAGTTGAAAGAACTTGGGTTAGACGCATCGGATCAAGATCCAAGTTTGTTTTTTAACATAAAAGAAGAACGCATACTGCTTATTACAATCTATGTAGACGATTTACTATTGGCATCTAACGACAACAATTGGATACAACAGATAAAGCAATCCTTATCAAATTCTTTCGAAATGAAAGATATAGGACCGGTTAAAACGTGTTTAGGCATAAACTTTGAGCAAAATTTGGAAAATCATCAATTATTCCTTAGTCAGAAAAAATACGCCGAGTCTATTTTAGCAAAATTTAATATGGAAAACTGTAAGCCATCTTTAACACCTATGGAAGTAAATTGCAAACTTGAAAAACCTGATGTACCTGATGAAAATGAGATGAGAAGGTATCCTTATCAAAGTCTTATAGGAGCATTAATGTACCTAGCAGTTACTACAAGACCTGACATCGCATTTACGGTAAATTTTTTATCACAATTTAATTCTAATTACAGTGTTGAACATTGGAAAGCCGCAAAACGAGTTTTGTGTTATTTAAAGCATAGCAGTAATTATGGCCTGATGTACCAGAGGGACAGCAAAAATATTTATGGCGTAGTTGACGCTGATTGGGCTGCAAATCAAACAAATAGAACGTCATATTCAGGATTTGCGTTCAGATTAGCTGGTAGCGTCATCAGTTGGGAGGCGCGCATACAACGAACAGTGGCATTATCCAGCACTGAGTCAGAGCTGTCAGCAGTTAGGGAAGCAACTCGAGAAGCGGTTTATCTGCGTAGGCTACTGGCTAACGTTGGCGTAAATATAAAATGCATTGATATTTTTAACGACAGTCAAAGCGCTCAGCATTTGGTTGAAAGCAGTGGTTTTCATTCGAGAGCCAAGCACATTGATACAAGGTATCAATTCGTTCGCCAAAAGCAAGAAGATGGTGAAATCAAATTAAAATATCCACTAATGAGATTCTAGCTGACGTTTTAACAAAAGGTTTAAGTTCACAAAAACATTTTAAGAATATTCACGACATTGGAATGGTCGCTTCGCTGTGGCTGCCTACTTCGGGGGGAGGTGTTAGAGAGTACGAAGAGTAGTATGCCACTACTGTATTATAATAGTTTGAATAACTGTCATTATCATTTGATTTTATTTGACATTTATCATTGTACATTCTGTGCATTGAATTACTCATATGTTAAGTTACTAATCACATTTATGTAAAATACCACTTCCCTTGAAATCTAACGTTTGTATAATAAAGATCTATTGAATTTCTAACAACTATTTATACCATCCAAATGAATATATTTCTTTTCATTTTCCTTGAAATAAGTTGGAAAAAAGCAAAAAAAATTTAATACTCCAAATATAAATTTTTGAAATTACCTTCCCTAGGTAATCGAATTCTTTAAGTTTTTCTACCTGTTAAAGAATGCATAATATTCTTATTGCCCCTGATATCAACTACGTACGCACTCATTACGTATCGAGTTTTTAAATTTATTTTACCTGTGGAATCATAGCCTGTATAAAAAACAGACCTAGAAAAATAAACTCATTTAAATTTATTTTTTACCTTTTGTGTAAATCATTATTAGAATATTTTTACTTATTGCCTAATAAAAAATGTGAACTTCAGGAATATATTCGTAGCACCCTATAAATTGAGGGTGGCATAACAAGAAAAAAAGTTTACAATGTTGATTGTTATATTATTTGTGTGCTTACAATAAATAAAAATAATGCAAATATTCCAATCCGTTCAGTTATTTTGAACTATATCATCAAAAATGCCAGAACATGCACAATGCAAGTTCAATTGCAAGAGAATGAAAAAAGTCACAGGTTTCTTGATAAAAGTCGTTATTTGCTCATTTTCCCGACAATATAAATTTTTGCATTGTGTTTAGAATTGTTCAAAGAATTCATTTTTTGTAGTCGGATCTTAAACTTTTGCGATATTTTTTTTGAAAGTCCATTCGAAGTTGAAAAAATGGGTAAAAATAGTGTTTCGGAAAAGTACAGTCACCTCCTACATTTAAAAAAAAAATCATATTTTTTTAGTGTAAGTTGATAGTCCAAAAACCGCTTATGACTTATATGTAAAAAAAATAACATTTCTTTCATAACTTGCAGAAAAATTTGAGCCTCGTCTTGAACTACAAAAAAAAATAAAATTCAAAAACTCGAAAAAAACATTAACTTTGACCTGCTCTACAAATCGAACCATTTCTTCAAATAAGTTAAGATTTTACATTCGCGAGTTTAAAGCAATTGTTTATCAAACTGCATCATTAGCTTTGCGAATTTCTACCACACCAAAATTGATTTTCGCAACCACTTTTTAGGAAGTGCGCCACTGTGCGACGTTTAATAGTCTGCAAGCACACTATACTACACACTAAAACTACTGAACATAAAAGCTCTGTAAAATACATATTAAATTTTACATTGTTCCAATAACACAAATAACGAAATTACTTCTCGGTGAGCAAACCGATATTTACATATAGCACTTGCAACTTCGTTCGTATCGCCAGAAAAGCTTTCAACGGAGCGCTCGTAAAGAAATGTGTAATATCAAAAAAGCTACAAAAGCAATTGCATGTGAAGGAGGAAAGAATGTGTGTGTGCACTACGTTTATGTTTTTGTTATGATTCTTAACTGGTCAATGCTGAAAATAAAATATAGTGTGCTGCAGACTATTAAACGTCGGCTAACAAAGCTTACTGATGAAATGACGTAGCGGTCATGGAAACTAGTATAAGGAGCTCGTTGCCCATTTTTTGTTCCTTTAATGCATTTTGCGATTGTAATTTTTTGTTGTTTCTTGCACTAAATCTACTGAATTTGTTGCTGGGCAAAACTGTACGCTACTGTTGAGGTGGCGACGCGGGTTTTACCGTTAAAATTGTTGCTGGGCAAAACTGTGCGCTGCTGTTGTGGTGGTGACGCGGATTTTACCGTTATGAATTGTTGCTGGGCAAAACAGTACGCTGCTGTTGTGGTGGTGACGCGGGTTTTACCGTTATGAATTGTTGCTGTGCAAAACTGTACGCTGCTGTGGTGGTAATCGTGGAGGTTGCACACCGGTGGTGGAGGTTTTGTACAGTTTAGAAAATAGGAAAAATCTGCAAGTCTTCTCTATTGCATCACCAGAAGTTAAAACTCCGAAAGATATGACGCAATAAATAGAACTATTAAGCTTTAGGAAAGCTAGAAGGATTTCCCTATTGTGTCACCAGAAGTTAAAACTCCGAAAGATATGACGCAATAAAAGAAAATTATTAACCCTTTCATGCCCGAATTAAAGTGCGTGGACTTAAAAAATATTTGAGTTTATATTTTTATTAATACGACTACAAAAATTAACTGACATGAATTTCAAAATCCTACGTATTCTTGTTCGTCCTTACGGCCTATAGACAGGATTTTCTTCGGAAAATTCCTGAGACACAACTCAACCATTTTTGTTTGCAAACATTGTTTTTATCTATTAATTTATCTATTTTGAACCAATTGAAGTAACTTTTTTGTAAGTCTGAGTAATCTATTTCACATAATTTAATTAAAAACACAAGCACTTTTTTCTCCAATTTTTCGGCACTTGCTGCTTTACTACGTAAGTGACGCCAATACTAAAAACTGATAGCTGCTAACTAAATTTTGTGTACACTTGAATGCACAAAACAGAACAGCTGATAAGACAAGAGCAAAAAAAATCGCGAAAAAAATAACTTAACGGTGATTTTGGCCTATAGGCAACATTGGACGTGAAAGGGTTAAGGAATAGGAAAGGCGGGAGGATTTGCCTATTTCTTCACCAGAAGTGAAAACTCCGAAAAATATGACGAAATAGCAGGAAACTATTATAGGTTAGGAAATTATTAAGGATTAGACACTTGTCCGTGAATGTTCTTACCGATGTGAACCCGTTGATGTTTACCGCTCAAGAGATAAGATTTTCTGCCGATGTACCTTCGCTGATGTCCACTGCTGTTCTTACCTGCACTCTTTGATGTTCACTGCTGTTGTGATCTGCACTCGTTGATGTTCACTGCAGGAAAGAGATCGATTACTGGTATCCGCCGTTATTTATAGCAACCTGTTGCTATGTCAACGTCTGCTTGTTTTTTTTTCTCTCTCACCATGTGGTTGATGCAAGTTATGAACGTTTGCTTTTGCACAGTTGGCCGTACTGCTGTGTTGAATCGGTGGTGCCACTTTGTTGGGATTTCCCCTTAACTTGTAAATATTAAAAATATTTCATTTCTTTTAATTGTTATTAGGTAAAGGATAACTTATTTACAATTACATAAAATTTTCAAAAAAAATGTAGAGTATTTCAAAATTTTGTGAACAAATATCATAGCTTATTAAATTATCTTTCATATGACATCTATATTTTGGATCCCTTCAGCCATTCTCCAGTTATAATGATTTTTTTAAAAATATTTTGCATTTCGAAATGTTTAGGGTGTACCTTCGCGATCGTGCCAATTCTGCCAGATGTTAATTTTCTTATCTTACTAGTACTAAATTACATATACACAAAATTTTAGTACTGCGTGTATGTTTTTTTATGAATAGTTTGCATTTTGGAAATTTTAGGGTGTACCTTCGCGACCGCGCCAATGCTGCCAGATTTTGTTTTTCTTATTTAACTAGTACTAAATCAATCATAGACAAAATTTTAGCTTTGTACCTAGTACGTTACTCAAAGCGGCTGCCAGCTCTCCTACTAATATTTTTAGGGCGAAAAACATAAAAAGCATGCGTCATATGCAGTGCTCCCCAGAGAACAAGCAGGCGCTCAAAAGGCGTAAAAATAAGAATGAGAAGGCGCTTCAAGAGCGTAAAACAGCGTGGACATATACAGAATCATCAACCCATGCTTATCGTGAGCGCGTTTGTTTGTGGTAGTGGACAACACTGGTTATATGCTTTACATGAAAGAAAAGCATTGAATTTTGTCACTCTTTTCCCAATCAATTCTCTCAGCAAAAATTTATTGCATAAAAATTTTGTTTTGGTCACTCTATTTTCCCATACGATTCGCTCACAAAAAATGTTTTCTATCTGTCAATGCCTTGATGCCTTAAAAAAGTTGAAATTTACCAACTTCAGGGATGCATATTGAACAGCGGTCCCCACTTCCACAAGCAAACGCTCTCACGATAACTACCTGTTGATGAATTGTTTATCAATTCTGTATCAGCGCCCGCCACTTTGTTACGACTTTGCTACCCACTCTCATCAAACGTATCAATTTTGCAACATTGTTCCCATCTCTATATACTTTTTAGTCCATTGAAATGTTACATTGACCTTGCATTTTGGGAAGGACAAGATTTTTTTTTTTTTTGTTTTGTAGGAGGGATCAGCCTGAGTATAAAACTCGGTTTTCGGGGTTGAAAGCCCCCCCATTTGGCCGCCATTTTGAAAAATAGTTTTTCCGCAATATCTTGAGAGCTGTAAGTCTCACAAAATTTTTTTTTGACTTTTTTGTAGAAAATTGAATTCTGTACAATTTCATAGAAATACTTTTTACCGTAACCTTGAAAACGAAAAAGTTATAATAAAAAAAAGACTGACATTTTCGAGTAAAATATCATTTAAGGGCTAGAACTTTTTATTTATTGATTTTATTGAAAAAACACTTTAGATGGTTTTTATAGACCATTTCATTGCAAACAATTTCCGATACTAACTTTTAAAATATTTTAATTTGGAGAAGTTTTATGATCTTGCAAAGGAATCAAACCATGAGGTAACCTGTAATAAATAATTAGGCTATTGACTATGTACTTCAATAAGGAACTAATTCGTTTAAGGTATTTTATTATCTTATATGTTTAATTGAATCCTAAAAATGATATAGCCAAAAGTACTACTAAATTCTGGCTTGGACTTTTGAGAACGGGTCGAATTTGTTCATTTTTTATATTTAATTATAACTCAAAAACCATACATTTTTTATAGAAACATATTAAAGATTTATTGTAGGGAATTAAATTTCCTATCGAAATGATTTTTTATATTGGAAAAAAAATTAGTTTTTCAACAAAATAATTTAAAAAAACTATTGAAAAAAAAGTAAAATTTCACGTTTTTTAATTTTTTCAAATTTTTGAGTACAACTTTTTTTTGAGTGTATTTAGTGAATTTTTTTTGTTCTCCAAAAAGAAATGTGACGTAGTTTCCGTCAAATTGAAGGCTCACAAAAGTATTTTGGATAAAAATTGACTGGAATACAGCTGTGCTAAGTTACCTACTCTTGTATGATTTTAGTAACACAGGACGACAAAAATAAAAAAAATCCAAAACCAGACACCAGACTTATTATATCCGAAGGACTTTGATGCGCGGAATCCAAATCCGAGCTCAGAATTTTTCCTATACATCAGGTTTTTGAGATATTCTAACCTAAAAGTGCAAAAAACACAGTTTTTGGATATATTTGAGCTTATTTTGCATCGCGAATAATTTTTTTTTCAAACTGGTTGTGCCATCTGAAAGTATTACTCTTACCCTTCAAAACTTTTTTTAAATTATGTCGATATCATTTTTTTTCTCCGAAATATCGTAACTTGAAATTTTTTGCATAGGATAACATACAGATCTGCATTGATTCTAGTATAGCAGGATGCATAGAAAATTTCATTTTATGATATTTCGGTGATTAAAAGAGATATCAACAAAATTTAAAAAGGATTTTGAAGGATAAGAGTAATACTTTCAGATGCCGTAACCAGTTTTGTAAAAACAATTTTATTTGCGATGTAAAATAAGCTCAAATATAAGCAAAAACTGTGTTTTTTGCACTTTTAGGTAAGAATATCTCAAAAACCTGATGTATAGGAAAAATTCTGAGCTCGGATTCGGATTCCGCGCATCAAAGTCCTTCGGATATAATAAGTCTGGTGTGTGGTTTTGGATTTTTTTTATTTTTGTCGTCCTGTGTTACGTGAAATTTTACTTTTTTTTCAATAGTTTTTTTAAATTATTTTGTTGAAAAACTAATTTTTTTCCCAATATAAAAAATCATTTCGATAGGAAATTTAATTCCCTACAATAAATCTTTAATATGTTTCTATAAAAAATGTATGGTTTTTGAGTTATAATTAAAAATATAAAAAATGAACAAATTCGACCCGTTCTCAAAAGTCCAAGCCAGAATTTAGTAGTACTTTTGGCTATATCATTTTTAGGATTCAATTGAACATATAAGATAATAAAATACCTTTAACGAATTAGTTCCTTATTGAAGTACATAGTCAATAGCCTAATTATTTATTACAGGTTACCTCATGGTTTGATTCCTTTGCAAGATCATAAAACTTCTCCAAATTAAAATATTTTAAAAGTTAGTATCGGAAATTGTTCGCAATGAAATGATCTATAAAAGCTATCTAAAGTGTTTTTTCAATAAAATCAATAAATAAAAAGTTCTAGCCCTTAAATGATATTTTACTCGAAAATGTCAGTCTTTTTTTTATTATAACTTTTTCGTTTTCAAGGTTACGGTAAAAAGTATTTCTATAAAATTGTAGAGAATTCAATTTTCTACAAAAAAAAGTCAAAAAAAAAATTTTCTGAGACTTACAGCTCTCAAGATATTGCGGAAAAACTATTTGCAACACTTTTTCAAAATGGCGGCCAAATGGGGGGGCTTTCAACCCCGAAAACCGAGTTTTATACTCACGCTGATCCCTCCTACAAAACAAAAAAAAAAAATCTTGTCCTTCCCAAAATGCAAGGTTCAGCCAAAATTTTGTAACAATTCAATGGACTATTTGTATTATTTATATCATTTTTCTTACTTTACCTCCTGCGATTTTTTTATTAAACACATTTTCCACTTTGCTGTCAATTTTATATTAGCACCAGCTGAATTGCCAACTAAACACTGGCCTCTTTTATGAAAAAACTGCCTACTTTGCCACATAGCAGTGCAACTGCAGAGCGAAGTATTTCAGGTCTCAATTTAATAAGAAATAAAAAAGTAACTTATTCAAAATAGATACCATAGATTACATAATGGCTGCAAAATGTTTGATCTCAAATAACGACACTGTATGGCAGTGATGGAATTTGGGTTTTGTGAAAATGAACTGAATTGAGACTTGAAATTTACTTTTTAGAGGCCTACTATAATGTATGAAATTTTTGTAACAATTTCTAAAAAAAAGGTCCTGATATTTGCCATCTCAAAAACCCAAGCAAAATTAGATATATTTCACATTAAATTACAAAATCTACACATTGCAATTATTTTCATTTACTAAAATTATAAAAGGGAATTATTATAAATATACCCATTGCGAATATTTCAATTTTTTTCATTTCCTAAAAAAAAGGTAATTGTTATAATTAAACTTTATTTAATCGAACTTACAGTCATTTTTACTTATTGATCAATGCTATTTTTTATTTAACAAATATGACAAACATAATAAATGGAATAATTTGAACCTGGTAATTGGTGACATTTTTCGGCTATTACCACATAGCCTCATCAGCAGGCTAGGTTAGTTACTCCTACTAGTTGAACTCGCGTATTCTTATCCAGCAAAAGTTCGTCATCAAATTCTTTCAGACTACTTAGGGTAGAAAATGGCACTGGGATTGTGTGCACTAAGTTACCTAAAAATGTTAACAAGCAAAATTTTGATATTACAAAATTTTTTTCTATATTTACTAGTGAAGAGAGGCGGCAATTTCTGACTGGCCTAAGGGCGGCAGATTTCTAAGCCTGGTTGTACTACTATCTTCTATGAGTTAATTGAAAGATACTTGATAAACACAAGCGATGAAAAGATCTTGTAAATGCTGTAAGTTTTAAGTTTACTGCAAATTGAACGCTAGTAAGTACTTCTTTTTATATCAAATGCGATGTCTGGATATAATAATTCGCATTCTTTTATAAAATCGTCATTTAAAGTCAAACGAATTATCATTTGATGTAGAGAAACAGTGGAAAACTTTAAGTAATTTTGCGTGTCGATATTTTTTCAACAATACTTAATATTAATAATTTGGTTTCGAACTCTTCTTCTACAAAAATTTTATACTACATATACAGTACTGCCATAATATTTTTTTCTTCAAAATTTTGTAAGATGTGAATTTCATTTAACATTCCCTTTTATTCTTTGAAGGGTTGCAAATATTTGCTTTTCCCTTTTAGCTTCATTTTGACTTGAAATTTCCTGCAAATCGAGAAATTTCCCTCAAATTGGATTCACTGACGCAGCGTCGACTTGTAACACCGACTCACAAGTTCGCTCTTATTGATGCATTTACACGCAGATAATAATAAATGTTTTCTCTTATTTTTCGTCTATATTTTCATTTTAAATTTTACCCCTCAAGAGGCGTCTGAGAAGTCAATTTCATAATTTCACAAGAATGTAATTTTTGCAGGGGAACTCCCTTAAGGGGTGGTAATAGGGGGTAAGTATGTTCGAAAAAAAATTTGGAGGAGAAAAAATAATGGGACCTTTTCATACATTTGTTTCCTCTATGAAGTAGCTGCGGGGAGATATTAATGATTTCCGATACATTAAGAACCATTTTCCAGTTTTCAAAACGGTCGCGGGTCCATCAAATGTTTTCCGAAATGGACCAAATTTTACGTGGTTCTTATTGGCACCAATATGAAACTTTTGGTGCCCGGGCGAGCGAGCGAAGATCGGAGCAACTTTAATTTTTCCTATATATGTCTGAATCACCCTATCGTGCATATGTGCATTTCCACAGGAAATAACGTTTTAGCTGGCCTCGTATTCAATTTTTTATTTTTTGAGCACTTCCTTCAGACATGGTTTTTCTTGAAGGTAAGACTGTCTTGAATCAATATTCAAGGTCGAACAATTAAAATTCAGATAGCTATTTTTTTAAATTACATTTAAAATAAGAAATATGTGTAACTTTTTAAACACGGTTTGCTTCAAGCAAGATCAAGATCGGAAAAATGGTTAACTAAATCTGACAACGCACAATTATTATTTAGTGTCCGGAGAATCCAAAAACATGATCCACAAAGTCGTGCCATATCATTTACTTTTTTTATGGCCATTTTAAGGTAAACTCTTTTACCAATAATTTTAATAAAATCATAAAACGAACCGTGTAATTTATGATTTTATTAAAATTATCGGTGAAAGTGTAAAAGTAAATGATCAGGCACGATTTTGCGGGTTATGTTTTTGGATTCTCCGGACACTAAATAATAACGAAAGAGAATTTTGTGTACGACAAATTCTACTCTTGTCTTTTTCGTTTTTCCCCTCAAGCCACAAGAATTTCCGAAAGTAATTTTCATGTGTAAATAGTAGGGCTGTGCAACGAGGCGAACTTGTTCGATCAAACTCACAGCTCACGAACTTTTCACAAAATTTCAACACCGAACCAAGTTCGTTTGGTTCGACTCAACTCAAGTTCGTTTGGTTCGGTGTGTTCGCTCACATTACGTTGTTTGCTTCTGTTTGTGTGTTGTATACTTGTATCAGAAATACGCAATGAATAGCACAACGAAATGTTGTGTGTTTCGCTGCTCACGACTGCGAATGTGAAGAAGGCAATGATAAAGCAGCGAATGGTTAGCAGCATTCATGAAACTTCATACTATTGATGCGAAAGGCTGCCATGCATTGCCAATCAAATAAAAAGTGTGGATAAAATAAAAAAGGAAAAAGTTGAAACGTGTAATTTTATTTCAGAAAATTTTTTTTTTTTTTTTATTCTTTTTATTTATTGGATCTCTTTACATTGTAAAGACTAACAATAAGTTGTAAGCTCTTAATTCTAATTAACACTATTACAAATTATAAATTATATATAAAGTGATATATTTATTATAATAAGTAATTTAAAGCTCTGCGGGACTCAAAAATAAATAAAAAAATAAGTATTTTTTTGCTGGTCTAAAATTGTATTATGGATATATGTATGGATATGGAGTTCATTATGCAGAACCATTTGTAGTAGCTGGGCGGTCAGCCCTTTTTAGACGCGAATGTGTTGAAGTGTTAGCTAGTGGAGTAGCTAATGGATTGATATGATTTTGCAGTTTTAGGAGGTATTTTCTTTTCAGTCTTTCAAATTCTGCGTTTACCATAGGTATATGGAGATCGCTATGGATACGCTCATTTCTAATGAACCACGGTGCTCCTGTTATTGTCCTTAGTATCTTTGATTGAGCCCTTTGAAGAATTTCAAAACTTGATGAACTAGCGAATCCACATAGTTGTATCCCGTAAGTCCATATAGGCTTAATAACACTATTATATAGGAGAACTTTATATTCCAATTTTAGAGGAGAGTGACTGTTTATTAACCAGTGCAAGCTAGCAGCTTTGAGTTTGATTTGCATCTTTTTGGCCAAGTTAAGCGTTTATCTATGTGAATGACTTCATTTGCTTCTGGAACTCGAATGCCATTTAATTTTATGGTTGGTGTTGGGTTTCTATTTAATGTAAATGTAACATTTCGGCATTTTTGCTCGTTCACCTTGATACGCCATTTTGATAACCAATTTTCAATAAGAACTAGATGATTTTGAAGCTGGTTGGTGGCAACCTCAGCATTTTTGTGACGACTTAAAATAGCCGTATCATCCGCAAAAGTGAAGGTAACTAGCTGGTCATTTGTCGGAATATCAGACGTGAATAAGATATATAAAAACGGGCCAAGAACACTACCCTGTGGAACTCCAGCGCCAATCGAGAACTCAGTTGTATTAAAACTTTGATATTTAACACTATAGCACCTGTTTGCCAAATATGACACAAGGACTGCGTGGATATTTTGTGGTAGGAGTAGTCTGATTTTGTAAATTAGGCCATCATGCCATACTTAATCAAAAGCTTGTTTAACGTCAAGAAATATGGCGGAACAATATTCTCTGTGTTCAAAAGCATTTCTTATTTCGTTTGTTATTCTATTCACTTGCTCAATGGTTCCATGTTTTTCCCTAAAACCAAATTGGTGTGAAGGAATGAGATGATGATCTTGAAGGTAAGGCATAACCTTTTCTAAGAACACTTTTTCAAACAGTTTTGAGAGGCAGGGAAGCAAGCTAATAGGTCTGTATGAAGATGATAAGGTGGAATCTTTGCCGGGCTTCGAAATCATTTTAATTATTGATTTTTTCCACTCACTGGGATAGTGGCCAAAATTAATTATAGCATTGAAGAGCCTGGTGATGAAAACTACAGCTGTTTGGGGTAAATTTTTGAGCATTATGGGAGTAATGGAGTCATGGCCAGGTGGTTTTCTACAAATAAGTTTATTGTTTATGACGTTAGCGACTTCAGTTGGAGTAATATGCATGTTAATATTTTGAGTGTTATTTATTTGCGGAGGTAGATCAGTATTGTTTGAAACACAATTGGGTTGAAACACTAGGCTTAGATGTTGTGCAAAAACATATGCCTTTTCCTCATCACTTCGTGCCCAATCGCCATTACTATCCCTTATAGGAGGCTCGGTCTCAATAGGATTTCTAAATACGCTGCTAGACTTCCATAGAGACGATTTATTAGTTTTGTTTGGAGAAAGGTTTTGAATAAAACTATAATGGTGATTACTCTGTTCTCTAGAAAGAGCAGCTCTTATCTTCTTTTCGGCTTCCCTAAGTTTTATTTTTGATGCTGGGGACCTATATTTCTGCCATTCCCGTCTAAGCCTTCTCTTATCCGAAACTAATTTTTCTATTTCAGCATTAGTTGAAAATCTATCTTTTCTTCTACTAATTGAATTTTTAGGCGTAGAGTTATTTGCTGCTGTAGTTAAAATGGAATTTATGACCTCAACAGCATCATCAACATGCTCTTTGCATCCTATTGTATAATTTGTGTGGATATGTGTGCTTATGTATTTTTTGTAATTAATCCAGTTTGTATAAGGAGTTGTAAGGGTAAGTGGTACCTCTCTATGCTTGGGTTTTTCAAAAATTTGTATGATAACAGGGGAATGATCAGATGATAACTCAAAACTTGTACTGAAAGAAATTAAATCTCTGCGAATACTCTTGGTGACGGCAAAATCGATTATGTCAGGAATTTTGTTGCGGTCCGCTGGCCAATATGTAGGTTTTCCGGGAGAAGCAACTTCCAGATTGCTATTTTTATTTATTGCGTTATACAGCTGATTACCTTTGGGATTATTAATGCGGGAGCCCCAGAAAATGTGTTTTTTGCGTTATAGTCACCGGCTGCTACAAATTTATCACCTAAAGTTTTAAAATAGTCCATAAACTGCGCCTCTGATACAGCAAAGCGGGGAGGACAGTAAACTGCAGATAAAGAAAGGTCTTTGCCATTACTTTGCAAGATAATTGAAGTAGCTTGTAGATAGTTTTGGGCATAAGCCCCTAAGCAAGAATGTTTAAGCCTTCTTCGAATTAGTATACCAGTACCGCCATGGGCTTTTCCGTCTGGGTGATTGGTTTTATGGAATATATAGCCTGGAATAGTGAAGTTATATTTATTTGTTAAGTGGGTTTCGGATAGAAGCAATACATCTACATCTTCCCGAGACAAGAAGTTTGAAATCTCTAGTTTATGTTGGCTTACGCCGTTTGCATTCCATGCGCAAATCTTTATAAGGCCTATAACTTGGCTAGGAGAGCAGTCATTAATTGGGTTTGCATTTCAACGATACGATCTAAAGATTTTTGCATGATTTTACAACATTAGCAGAGGACTGCTGGGGGGCAGAAGCAACAGAGAACTGTTGGGGGGTAGAAGCGGCAGAGGTAAATACATTTTTAGTTGGATTGCGAGCAGCTTGTTTAAGTAAAGTTACCCTCTGTTTTAGGCTTTGATATACAGGACAGCCTCTATAGTTAGCAGTATGGTTTCCATTGCAATTGCTACATTTTTTGGAGCTTGTGCTATTTTCCGCTTTTTTGGAGCATAAGGAGCTGTGGTGGAGTTCACCGCATGCGACACATACAGTACGGAGATTACAATAGGTTTTAGTATGGCCATACTCTTGGCAGTTTACGCATTGGACCGGCCCATTACGTTTGTGGGGCTCCTCGACAGAAATTTTTCGGTGCAATAAATATTGCAACTTGTATATTGGATGCGTTTCATTTTTTTTGAGCTTGGCAGCATCTGGGAGTAGGTCTACCTTAAACATAGGTTGAGGAACCCTATCTTTATTTACAATGTTAATAACTGCTCTGGCATGGAAACCTTTTTCTTCGAGAGCATTTTTTATTTCAATTACGTCTAAATCAGATTCAATACCTTTAAGTACTACAGAAATACCTTTACTGCTTTTCAGCTGGTAAGTGTAATAATTCTTTTTTTTGGCTTCTAGATCACGTGCTAAAGTACGGTAACTACATTCCGCGTAAATTTGGATTTTTGTTTCATGTATATTTCCTCTTGTAAGTGAAACTACATGATATGAGTCTTTCCCTATTAGACTAGTGATATAATTTATAAGGGCATTAGAGTTACGCTCACGCAAGAAAATAGGTGGAGGCTTATGATCTTTAATACTTTGCCTACCGCTACCACCGGCTTCATCATCATCATTTTTTGCTAATATTGCAAATCTATTATTGTTGGCGTTGATTGTACCTGTAGAGGTGGATTTAATGACTTTCGCCGCTTGTACATTGCCTCCATTTTTTTGTGGGCTTAGTTTTCTTTTTACTTGGATGTAGCGGTCTAGCCCAGTTTGAACTTCACTATTTTTTTGAAACAAAATATTTTTACCTTTATTTTGTGTGTTTGACTTTGGTTGTTGTTGAGTTTGTTGCATTTGACGTAATTGTTTTTTTGTTGTTGTAATAGCAACTGCTGTTTATGTTGTGGTTTCTGCTGCTGCTGCTGCTGATGTTGATGCAATACCGAACATTGTTGCTCTACACTGGATTCATGTTGCATAGCTAATGTTGCTAAGCTGTTGCTCAATACATATGAATTTGTGCCTACAGACATTATTGGTGTAAGTGAAGCAGATGACGATGTAGTTGTTGTTGAATTGTTGTTGGAAGCACTCGAGAATGTGGAAACGCACTCATTGGAAAGAGAGTGACGTCGCTGCATAGGCGGAGAGCGCTCCACCGGCATAACCCACCGTCTTGCTAGCTTTGTTTATTTTTTTATGCAGAACTGTGTTCTTTCTATTTACTTTTTTGAAAATAAAGACAGCAAACGCACAGGAAATCAATGCAAAGTGCATTAATTTTATTGGCACTCACTTCCGCAACCGTTTTCAGGAGTTTTAGATTTTTTTAAATTACTTTTTACCACTCGAAATATTAAATGACCACGGAGGCGATCGAAAACACGTCCGTCGTACTTAAATTGACAGCTTCAGCTCAAAATGACAGCTTCAGAAAATGAAGTTAATTTTTTTCGTGTACGGATTAACGGAATATGTATTTATGTAACGGAACGGTATGACTATATCGAATAGTGAAACACTATTTTTTTGTTTTATTTTATTAAAAAATCTGAATTTTCAGAACTACTATTTTTTGTTTTTATTTTATATACTTTATAAACTACTTTTATAAATTACTTTTTGTTTTTTACTCATTTATAATGAACAAATAAAAATGCCCGCACTAAAACTACGAATTTTTCACTTTATATTAATTTACGTTATTGGCAATGCATGGCAACCTTTCGCATCAACAATATGAAGTTTCATGAATGCTGCTAACCATTCGCTGCTTTTTCATTGCCTTTTTGATGTTCTCTGACTTGTATACAACGGGATTCGCAGAATCTATGGCACCGGCATAACATGATTGCGACGCAGTACACTCTGACTTGTTTAATTTTAATTTATATTTATTAAATGCAACCTATTGTTCAGCATCTTTTGTATTTTCTAGTATATTTATTAGCATGATCAAATTAAAGTGACTTACCTTTACTACCTATAACACTTGGATCGTGTATTTTTGCATGGCGAAGTAAGGAAGTTGTTGAGGTCGAAGAAACCGTGAAAATTTTAGCACACTGCTTACACTTTTGAAGTGAAAACTTCTTTAGGCACGTTATGCACCTCCGTAAGAAAGCATTTGCGGCTGAGGAAAAATGTATAAACTCGCGACAGGCCACCGACATCGGATGCGTAATCGTATCGTAATCGTATCGATTACGCTTAGAGGATTTGCGGCTGAGGAAAAATGTATAAACTCGCGACAGGCCACCGACACCGACACCGGATGCGTAATCGTATCGTAATCGTATCGATTACGCTTAGAGAATTTGCGGCTGAGGAAAAATGTATAAATTCGCGACAGGCCACCGACACCGGCACCAGATGTATATCTACTATTATTAAACGAGCAATAATTGTATGTATTTATATATATATATTTATTTATATATATATATATATATATTTATATATATATATATATATATTTATTTATATATATATATATATATATATTTATTTATATATATATATATATATATATTTATTTATATATATATTTTCAGACTTTATTTCCAAAACGGGTGCAGCGATTTTGATGAAACTTGGGGGTTAGGTACATATGTGAACAAAATTAGGATTGGGCTGGGTTTTAACTTATCAAAGACTCCTGGAGGGGCGTGGCACAGCCCTAAACTTTTATTTTCATAACGGCATATCTCGAAAACTATTCAAGATATTGTGATGAAATTTGGTACACAGATGCAGATCATAAATGTCTTAATTTTTGCCAAAAGTGGGCGGAATCGGAAAAGTGGGCGTGGCACTTTTCAATGATTGAAAATTTTGATTCAATATTACTCAAAAACGGCACTGACGATTTTCATAAAAATTTTATAGATAATACCACTAAAAGCAGTCACCATAACATGCTATGTCACTATACTGGCAAAATTCGTTGAAGGGAGTGGCACAGCCCACAATATTTATAAACATTATAATAAGAGAATTAACACAATCGTTCTGAAATTTCATATGGTGGATATACTTGCTATAAGGTACCTCAAGACGAAAAATGGGTGCAATAGTACCAGTGGGCGTGGCACCTCCCATACAAGCAAAGCAAGTTAAATGTTATATTTATTGTACTATGAAAGTAATCTTCTTAAAATTTGGTGAGGAGTTGTCGGTTACTATAAGCTTTGAAATTAAATGCATTTCGACGGGATTGCTTCAGTGTGCGTGGCACCTCCCATACAAACAAAAACCGTTAAATGTTGTATTAAGTGCACTATGGGAGTAATCTCAATAAAATTTGGTACAGAGATGTCGGTTACCAAAAATTTTTAAGTTAAATGGATTTCGAGGAGATTTCGTTAGTGGGCGTGGCACGTCCAATATATACGAAAGTCGTTGAATGTTGTATTTAGTGCACTATGGGAGGTATTTTCTTTAAATTATGTGTAGAGGTGTCGATTACTATAAGCTTTGAAATTATATGGATTTCAACGGGATTGCGTAAGTGGGCGTGGCACCTCCCATACGTACGAAAAACGTTAAATGTTATTTAGTGTACTATGGGAGTAATTTTTTGTTCCAATCGATAGAGAAAGCACGAAAAATAAAAAAAATTTTTTGTTCCAATAGACTTTTAATTACAGTGGTGTAGTGTTAATATTGTAGTGGTAATTTTTAATATTTGACCACTTAGTGCGTCCTGAGCGATTTGCGGAATTTGTTGCTGTAAGGTTCACTCCGAGTCACTTTGGGTCACTTGGAGACACCGAGATGAGAGAAAATCGGGATTTTGTGGTTTGCGTGCGATTTTGGTAGAATTGGTCTATAACACCTATAGGCCACGTTGGTGCAAACTCTTATCGCACCTAATTATGTTTTGCGATGCGTGCGATTTTTTGGATATTATTGCTGTAAGGATATTTTCCTTGTCCTTTGGAGTATCCCGGAAGTAGTCACTCCATAAGTGACTACTTATCGAGGCGGTTCACTCCGAGTCACTTTGGGTCACTTGGAGTCACCGAGGTGAGTGAAAATCGCAATTTTGTGGTTTGCGTGCGATTTTGGTAGAATTGGTCTATAACACCTATAGGCCACGTTGGTGCAAACTCTTATCGCACCTAATTATGTTTTGCGATGCGTGCGATTTTTTGGATATTATTGCTGTAAGGATATTTTCCTTGTCCTTTGGAGTATCCCGGAAGTAGTCACTCCATAAGTGACTACTTATCGAGGCGGTTCACTCCGAGTCACTTTGGGTCACTTGAAGTCACCGAGGTGAGTGAAAATCGCAATTTTGTGGTTTGCGTGCGATTTTGGTAGAATTGTCTATAACACCTATAAGCCACGTTGGTGCAAACTCTTATCGCACCTAATTATGTTTTGCGATGCGTGCGATTTTTTGGATATTATTGCTGTAAGGATATTTTCCTTGTCCTTTGGAGTATCCCGGAAGTAGTCACTCCATAAGTGACTACTTATCGAGGCGGTTCACTCCGAGTCACTTTGGGTCACTTGGAGTCACCGAGGTGAGTGAAAATTGCAATTTTGTGGTTTGCGTGCGATTTTGGTAGAATTGGTCTATAACACCTATAGGCCACGTTGGTGCAAACTCTTATCGCACCTAATTATGTTTTGCGATGCGTGCGATTTTTTGATAATTATTGCTGCAAGTATATTTTCCTTGTTCTTTGGAGTATCCCGGAGATAGTCACTCCATAAGTGTCTACTTATCGAGGCGGTTCACTCCGAGTCACTTGGAGTCACCGAGGTGAGTGAAAGTCGCGATTTTGTGGTTTGCGTGCGATTTTTGTAGAATTGGTCTATAACACCTATGGGCCACGTTGGTACAAACTCTTAGCGCATCTAAGTATGTATTGCGGTGCGTGCGATTTTTGATTTTATTACTGTAAGGATATTTTCCTTGTTCTTCGGATTATCCCGGAGGTAATCACTCCATAAGTGACTACTCATCGAGGTGGTTCACCACGAAACACTTTGGGTTACTTGGAGTCACCGAGATGAGTGAAAATCGCGATATTGCGGTTTGCGTGCGATTTTTGTAGAATTGCTCTATAACACCTATTGGCCACGTTGGTGTAAAAACTTTGCGCACCTAATAACGTTTTGCGGTGCGTTTGGATTTTCACGAATTTCGTGAACCAAAGTGACTTTAAGTGACCCAACGTTACTCGGGGTGAACCGCCTCGATGAGTTGTCACTTATGGAGTGATTACCTCCGGGATAAGCCGAAGAACAAGGAAAATATCCTTACAGCAATAAAATTAAAAAAATAGTACCAACCGCTAAACGTAATAAGGTGCGATAAGTTTTTGTACCAAAGTGGCGTATAGGTTTTACCCCTCGTACTAACTGTACAATCGGTTGCGCTCTTTTATATAAATGCTGCGATATCTCAGTCGATTTAGTGTCCAATTTAAATGAAATCGAGCCATTTTGCATTATCCTTTTCATTTCTATTCACTCTTGGTCCCAGTCCACTCTTTTTATAAACACTTTTGCATCAGACCACAATTTGACGAAACTAAAAACGAAGCAAAATTGTTGAAAAAAATGGAACAGAAAAAAGTAAAGAGAAGTTGAAGCGTGAAAGTGAAAAGTCAACTTTTTTCAACAAACTCCATATTTTTTCGATTTTTTCAACCTCAAAACGAAAAACCGAACAGTGGTCGGTCTCCAGGTACTACATATTATATGTATCGTAATCGTATCGATTACGCTTAGAGGACTTGCGGCTGAGGAAAAATGTATAAACTCACGACAGGCCACCGACACCGACACCGGATGTATATACATATTCTATATACAGTACATATATGTGCGACTTCGCTCTCTCTCGCTCTCTTTTCTATATATATCATATATAATATATATGCGTAAAGGATTTGCGGCTGAAGAAAAATGTATAAATTCGCGACAGGCCACCGACACCGACACCAGATGTATATACATATTATATTACAAAACATCATGAAAACAAATTTCAATTATATTATTTTAAGTTTTCACTTCTGTCGGCACTCCCAGAGTGCAACCCGATTCAGTTTTTTTTTTTTGGCTCATCGGTTTCTTCAAAAAAATTCCAAGCTGCACTTCGTTTAACTTTAACAACAGTAGTTTCCATATCGCAACAATAGTACACACAATATTTAAATAAAGTACACGAATAAAAAAAGCTAATTGCACTAAAATCGTCTGCAAACCACACGCAACGATCAATCGAACAACTTACAACTCAAAAAGATCGGCACTTACGAGTAGTTCGAAACTCATGAGCTGCAATCGTATGATACGAACATCGAATGAATCGAACATGAGTTGAGTCGAACGAATTGAGTGTTTCGAGTTGGACTCGTTGCGTATGGCAAAAGTTCGAACAGGTTCGATCAGTTCGTTGCACAGCCCTAATAAATAGGGAGTAAAAAATAATGAAAAATATTTTAACTTTTCCTTTAATTTTTAAAACTGTTCGGGTTTTTTTCACTTCAGAGCAAAACCCCAACGTTTTTGCTGAGCAGAACCAGCAGTATCAGAGACCTTAACAACGACTGATATTAGTGACCTTAGCAGCGGCTGATATTAGTGACCTAAACAGCGGCTCATATCAACGACGTGGGGCAGTTAAAATCCAGGACCTCACTCTCCAGAGTTTCAACGATGTATCCTAGCCAAGGCCAAGAAGGCTACAAAT
Organism: Meiosimyza platycephala; assembly: GCA_963662105.1. Classification (NCBI taxonomy): domain Eukaryota; kingdom Metazoa; phylum Arthropoda; class Insecta; order Diptera; family Lauxaniidae; genus Meiosimyza; species Meiosimyza platycephala. Next base: position 42,223,694 of record OY759210.1, on the reverse strand, counting down.
TGGCATTAGGACCGATCCCGGTAAGGTTCTAACTATGGTATACCGGAAAAACGGCTTGGAAATTTGTTTTGAGCTGGTGATGATAGTATTCCGTTACGTTGTATGCTAGAGTGACATCTCACAGAAACGGCTTTCGGGTTAATATTATCATTGCCCCCGTCCCGTTAAAATTATGGGACATTTCATAGTACGTTTAACATTCGTCAACATTAAGTTGGTGATGTAGGCCCAGTTGAGTTACTCCTAGCTAACGCTGACCTGGCTCTGAACAGAAGCACTAATGAGGTGTTTGTGTGAACCCTCGCATGGCCTCCCTGTATGCATAGATAGCCATAGAGTCTTTTACCGAAACTTGGTTAAATAACACTTTTCTCAATTTGGAACTTTTTGACAATAGTTTCAATGTTTTTAGAAGAGACAGACACTTGGAAGACATTTCTTCTGTTGGTGGAGGCGTCTTAATAGCCATAAAAATTAATCGAAATTGCCTGCGCATCTAATATTGAACTATTATGCGTTAAAGTTACATATTGTAACTCCAATATTTATATTCTTAACGCTTATGTTCCTCCAAATAGTAGCGCAGATGTCTACGAATGTCTTTCGATGTCCGTAGAATACATAATAAATGAATTAGAAACTAATGACGACATTTTATTGTTAGGTGATTTCAATCTGCCTGACCTTAAATCGACTCCTTCGGATGATGGTACATATTTTTATGCATCGTGTCCAAAAACTCGACAACAACAATTTTTTGTTGACGAAATACTTTCAAATTTACAACAAGTAAGTTGTATAACTAATTCTCATGGACGACAACTTGACTTAGTCTTGGCTGCAAATAGTAGTAATGTTGTTGTGAGAAATGCTATCCATGCTCTTTCTACGGTTGATTCCTATCATCCACCTTTGAGTATTGTGTACCAATTTGACAATGAAAATTTAATTAATGCATGTTCTTCCATCAATGTTTATGAATTCAATTTTAAAAAAGCTGACTTTTTAAAGTTGAATGAGAATTTAAGGAACAAATTAGACGACCGAATTATTTTTTTTAATAATACGAGTAATTCATTTGATGTGTGCATTAAATTTTTCTATGGTGAACTTTTTTCGGCCATAGCATTGTCGGTGCCATATACAAAAAGGTACGTTAATAATTCCTCGTACCCTTGGTACACAAAGGACTCGAAAAAAATTCGTAATGGCCGTAATAGGGCGTGGAACAAATACGTTTGCAGCCAGGACCGAAATGACTTAGTTGCTTACCAGCGACTTTTCCATGAATTTAAGGATAAGTCGGCTTTAGTTTATTCTGAATATTTGAATAAAATAAAGCTGAATATTCTTCATGACCCCAAGCATTTTTGGGGTTTTATTAATACAAAAAAGAAGTCTGACGGGTTTCCATCTGAATTCAAAACAGTTGATGGGCTCACTAGCGACCCACAAATTATAGCTGTGTTGTTTGCTAATTTATTTAAAGAATCCTTTTCTACGGAACTATTTAGCCCTGAGATCAACTATTTTGAATATATGGATAACGACTCTTTAGTTTCGTTTAATGAGATATCTTTCTCACCTGAACTCATACATAGAGAAATATATCTCATCTGTTGATGATAACTTCAGCTCCGGACCTGATGGTATTCCTGCGACAGCACTAGTTAACTGTAGCTCTGTGCTGAGTCAACCCCTCAGTTTCTTATTTAATAAATCGATTAGAGATAGCTCCCGGTGCGTTTTAAAGATTTTAAATGAAAATCATCATCGTCACCGAAAATTTTCTTTTGGATAGTTTGTTATTCCAAAAGAAACATTTTCGCGTGAAAATGAAAATCATTTAACGTAGAGATTTTTTTTATCTCATTTTTAAAAAAATATTAAATTTTTGTTACGTTTTTAGGTACATTTTTGATAAAAAAGGTAGGTAAATAATCATATATATAAGTTAACACACGATTACCAAATTCCTAAATTATTTAACAGACAAAACAAGATAACATTATTTTCCCATTAAATTCATTATTTTAGTTAAAATCAAATTAACTCACGTAAACGATCATATTATTTAGTGACCAAAATATGATCGTGTTTTTCCTTTTTTCTGTCATGCTCGGAAATATGATTCTCGCTGCATGATAGCAACATTCCATTGGCAAGTGTGAGAATCTTGTCAAAAGGTGTTTCTCTGCAGTGTCAGCACTTTTGCATCGCAGTCGCGTTTGAAGCGGGCAGCGCTGACTTTCGGGATTCGTAAAGTTTGGCATAGCCAACAAATTATATTTTGTAAAAATTTGGCATAGCCAAAAGAAATATAATTTGTTTGGCATAGCCAAAAAATAAATATAATTTGTGAAAATTTGGCATAGCCAAAAAATATGTATTAACTTTAAATGTGTAAACCAAAAAGGAATTAAAAATAAAGATAAGATTTAAGACTACAAAGTGAACATCTTATTAACCTAATATATAAGAAAATTAAAATATATTTTACATAATTAATAATGAGTAGGAGAACCTTTTTGTTTCATAAATGATGAGAATCGGTTTGGCATGCTGCCTGCCAGGCGTGCACATTGGTCTGGAGTAATTTTATACCAATTCTCTTGATTAACTTGCCACAAGCTGCTTTTCTCGCGGGTTTTCGTGCTGCTACGACCTGTTTGATTATGCCTCATAAGTTCTCTATAGAATTTAAGTCGGACCTTTGAGGTGGCCACTTCAGAATCTGGGTGGGTTGTGTGTTGAGCCAAGATTTGACAAGTGGAGATTAATGTTTTGGACCATTATCAAGCTGGAAAATCCATCTAATCGGAAAATTTTTGGTGTAATCGGTGGCCAAATGTTCCCTTAGTATATTCCTATATAAAAAATTTGATTGTATGGGTTGCCAGGGCAACAAACAAACAAACAAACAAAAAAAACATCAAAACAAGTCTACGGTTCGCAAACGGACCACTTTTTCAAAGGACTGACTTTTAGAATATGATTTATTCTTTGAGTGATGTATATTGCACATAGATACTAACATCGCTCCCAAGTACGCTGAACTTAGATTCATCGCTTTAAATAATCATACTTCCAAAATTCAGGCCATTGAAAGAGTGTTCCGTTTGCGAACCGAAGACTTGTTTTGATGTTTTTTTTGTTTGTTTGTTGCCCTGGCAACCCACACATTAAAATTTTTTATATAAGAATATACTAAGGGAACATTTGGCCACCGATTACACCAAAAATTTTCCGATTAGATGGATTTTCCAGCTTGATAATGGTCCAAAACATTAATCTCCACTTGTCAAATCTTGGCTCAACACACAACCCACCCAGATTCTGAAGTGGCCACCTCAAAGGTCCGACTTAAATTCTATAGAGAACTTATGAGGCATAATCAAACAGGTCGTAGCAGCACGAAAACCCGTGAGAAAAGCAGCTTGTGGCAAGTTAATCAAGAGAATTGGTATAAAATTACTCCAGACCAATGTGCACGCCTGGCAGGCAGCATGCCAAACCGATTCTCATCATTTATGAAACAAAAAGGTTCTCCTACTCATTATTAATTATGTAAAATATATTTTAATTTTCTCATATATATATATGATTATTTACCTACCTTTTTTATCAAAAATGTACCTAAAAACGTAACAAAAATTTAATATTTTTTTAAAAATGAGATAAAAAAAAATCTCTACTTTAAGTGATTTTCATTTTCACGCGAAAATGTTTCTTTTGGAATAACAAACAATATCCAAAAGAAAATTTTCGGTGACGATGATGATTTTCATTTAAAATCTTTGATACGCACCGTGAGCTATTTTCCTAAATTTTGGAAAAATGCACATATAAGCCCCATTTTTAAGAAAGGGTGTAAAAATGATGTTTTAAACTACAGGCCCGTAGCAAAGTTATCATCGATACCGAAAATTTTTGAACGCATTGTGTACGATCAAGTTACGGTGTGCTGTGGTGAAGTCATAACAACTCGTCAGCATGGTTTTGTTAATGGCAGATCTACAGTTTCTAACCTCTTTGATTTTACTTCCTTTGCATTAAGCTCTTTTGATTCTGGAGGGCAAGTTGACTGTATCTACACTGATTTCAGTAAAGCATTTGACAAATTACCACACAATTTGATTTTGTTTAAGTTAAAGAAGCTTGGATTTCCTTTAAGTTTTGTCAGCTGGATTGAATCTTATTTATCTGATCGCTCATATCAAATAAGATTTCGGATTTCAGATTTCGTTACACATGTCATTAAAAACTCGCATCTGCTAATATATGCAGATGACATGAAAATTTACAGGAACGTGAAGGGGGTTGGTGATACTATTCCAATTCAGTCTGACTTGAAATAATTTGAGGTTTGGTGTTCTAAAAATAACTTACATCTTAATCCTGATAAATGCCAATCTATGATTTTCACCAGGAGGAAAAATATTGTGGAATTTGATTATGAATTAAAAGATAAGAAAATTTGTCGTGTCGATTTAGTCAAAGACCTAGGTATACATTTTGATGTTAAATTAACTTTTAATGAGCATATTAATCAAATTTGTAAAAAATCCTCATCTCTGCTTGGCTTTATTAAGAGGTGGGCAAAAGAATTTAATAGCCCTTTAGTAACGGTGACTTTATATAATACAATAGTGCGTCCTCACTTAGAGTACGCCAGCCAAGTGTGGTCACCATTTTATAATATTCATATTAATAGAATTGAGAGAATTCAAAAAAATTTTATTCGTTTTGCTCTCAATGGCTTAAATTGGATTGACTCTTTAAACCTTCCTCCTTATGAGGATCGTTTGAAGTTACTACATATGCAATCTTTGAGCACGCGTAGAAATATTGCGGATATACTTTATCTGCATCAACTTGTAACTGGGTCTCTTGCTGTACCAGAGCTTTTTAATTATATTCATTTAAACACTAATCGCAGGAATAATCGTAACTCTAATCAATTATTTTACCAACCTTTTAGTAGAACTAATTATATGGCTACTGCTCCTTTTAATCGCATGACTACTCTTATTAATAATTCCGATATATATGATATTAGCTTGTCAAAAGGTCAACTCAAGCTTAGATTGAAAAATAACTGTAGTTAATTTTGTAGCTTAATGGTTGTTGGTCTTTATGTTTGTGTTCTCCGAGCCCCACAGCATGATGGGTAAATTTTTTCTAACATTTATGCCTTGGACCATATTAATAAATTCATGCAATTGCATTCATGCAATTGTATGTTTATATACATATGATCTGGGTGGGTATGTTGAGAAAGTGCAATAAAGCTAAGAAAAAATTATAAAAATATAACAAATTTAATTGCATGTAAAATTTTTTCATTTTTCTTAATATATAAGCTTTTTACTTGGTTTTAAAGCTTCAAGCTAAATTGCTAAGAAAGCTAATAGCTGTAGTAGCTAAACTCTATTATTATTATTACAAAAAAAAAGTCGACTACTATTTCGGATAGAGATAGCGATTATGAGTTGGGACCCACTCGTTATGAACACAAACAGTATAACAACCGCAGGAGAAAAAAAATAGAAGAAAAAATACAAGAAAATAAAAATATTCCTGATGTATCTGTTAAAATATAACACTAAAACTGTAACATTGCTCACTCAGTGAGAGAAATAGTTTATTGTCTTTTTGTTAGCCGGTCAGTGAAGACCTATAAGAATAATAAAGAAAATTTAAAATATAAAGAAAATATGTTATTATTATAACATGGTAGCAGTCCAAGGTTTGGAAATGAGAGAACTAATTTTGAACAAATGGAAAAATTTTGGATATGGAAGTAGAAGACCGCAGTCTCAAAAGTGAATTAAATGATGTGCTAGAAAGATTATATAATTTTGAAAGAAAAGAACAATTAAAAAGTTTAAGAAGACAATTTGTAAAAGTAACACAGAACGTATTAATTCTGAAAAAATATATAAATCAAGTTCCTGAAGTAAGTTTGCTTGAAGTCAAAAATATAAAAGAAAAAATGGCTGAAGAACATAAATTACCCGTGTTCGATGGAAAAGACAGCATATGGAAATAGAGGTTAGTTTTGTTTTTGAAACAAAAGAAATGTGACGAAGTGATTGTGCGTGTGAGAGGGACAAGCGTTAATGAGTCCACGTGGAGAGACAATGATTTAAAAGCAGTGAACTATATATATAGTGTACTCTCCAACCGGCAAATGAAGTTCTTAAATGAAGAAGAAACGGCATACAGCATTATAAAGAAATTAGATAAAATCTATTTGAGACAATCGACTGCTTTACAAATTTGCGTTAGTAACAAATTAGAAAAAATAAAACTGGAAGACTACAGTGATTCTATCGATTGTTTTACTGATTTTGAAAAACTGATAATTGAATTGAAAAATGCAGTTGCTCAAGTGAGCGGAAAGGAGAAATTAAATTATTTGCTGAGAATTTTACCTGACTCACTAAGTTACATTGGTAATTTGATCGATGTGTTAAAAGAAGAAGATCAAACCGTGGATTTCGTAAAAAATAAAATCAAACTGTTTAAAATTAGAGGCAAAGAAGAAAACAATAGTTCTACTCTACATGGAGACTCCTACGCATTCAAAAGCGAGAAGAAAAGAGAAAAAGTGTGCTATAAGTGCGGCAAGCCTGGACATCTAAAGTATGAGTGCGTAGCACAGTAATGTACAACGGTTCATGGAGAAGCAGTAGAGGTGGAGGATCGCAGCTAGGAGGCAACCGAACCGAGGCAGAAGCACATGGGGCACAACTCAACGTGGTCGAAGCGGTAGTTGGCATCAGCATCAGCAAAGCGATAGGCAACAGCAGCGCGGCGGAGCAAATTACACTGACAGCGGTGACAAAGAAATGTTTTGTAAGGAAGTAAGTAACGTGAGAAGCGCAAACTACAATATAAAGGTAGTAGAGAATATTTCCGAAAGTAACATTGAATGGGTGTTAGACAGCGGATGCACCGATCATATTATTAATAATGATATAAATTCAGTTAATTTAGAAGTACCGATTAATGTAAAAATATGTGATGGTAGAGTTTTGAAAGCCATCAAAATTGGAACTGTCGTGAATGATTTTGTTGTAAATAACAGAAAATGAAATTGAAATACCAGATGTTTTCTATGTAAAAGAAATGGATAAAAATTTAATAAGTTTCGGAAAAGTGACAAATCACAATAAAATAGTATCAGAAGGGAACTCATCAAAAATTTTTGATAAAAATAATAAGCTAATTGCAGTGACACATAAAGTTAATAATTTGTATGAAATTAATAGTTTTGTCAAAACTACACAATCTTATATAACGCAAAGCGTGAACAATAATATGACATTAAAAGAAAGATATCATAGAATGCTAGGCCATGTAAACTTTAATTACTTAAATACTATACATATGTCAGAATAAATTGGTCGAAGGTATGCCAGAAAATTTAGACAATGAATATTTGAAATGCGGCACATGTGTGCAGAATAAAATGCATAATTTAGGATTTGAAAACAATAGACATAAAACTAAAGACATTTTAGAAATAATTCATACTGATTTGAATGGGCCACACAATGCAGGATACAAAGGGGAAAAATATTTCTTAACATTTATCGATGACTTCAGTAAAATAGCCAAAGTATATACGATTAAATCTAAAGTAGAAGTATATGATTGTTCTGTAGATTATATAAATAGACTTGAAAATTTATCTGAAAACATTAAAAAATTGAGATGTGACATTGGAAAAGAATATTTGAATAGAAACGTAAATCGTTTAGTAAGAGAAAAAAGAATTTATGTTGAGCCATGTCCACCATACGTTCATGAGTTGAACAGTACTGCTGAAAGGCATAATAGGTCAGTAATGGACACCGCAAGATGTTTGTTAACTGATTCGAAAGTACAAGAAAAATTTTTGGCCAGAGACAGTAGAAACAGCTGTTTGTTTAAAAAATAGATTTTTAGCAAGTACAATTGAAAAAAAGACTCCATATAAAATTATGATGGGTACGAAACCCAGTAACCAGGGCTATATTAAGGCTATATGCCGCCAGTACGCCAATAAAATTTTGCCGCCCCCAAAATTAAAAAAAAAATTATAAGTAAATTTTTAGTAGTACAAACGCCTGACAACAAAGCAACCTTAGGAATTTATTATATTATATGCCATTCAAGTGAACCCCAAGTAACCTCAAGTAACCCCAGTACCCTCAGTAACCTTAAGCTATTTTTTGAACTTTGAAACTGCAAGCGAAAGTAACCGAAACGACCCAGCTCGTGCAATTTTTTGGTTTCTGAATATGCAAGCTCGTGCATTTTTTGATTTTTGAGAATGCAATTGCAAGTAACCAAAGCGACCCAGCTCAAGCTATTTTTTTGAACTTTGAAAGTGCAAACGAAAGTAACCGAATCGACCCAACTGGTACAATTTTTCGGAGCGAACCGTCTCTTTCAACTTTGAATATGCAATATAGGATGTTGAAAAATCAATAAAAACTTCACCAGCTAGGTCGATTCGGTTAAAGGTAAAAAATCGTCAATTTGGCGATTATTCGCCGCGACTAGCAACGCTGTATTTTTACGCCTTATCATAAATAAAACGTATATTTTGATCAAACCCTTACGAAATGCATACACAATTTATTAAAAAAAAAGAAGAGAAACGAAACGAAACGAAACGTTTTACAAATTCAAATTTGAATGTCCAGACTTTTCGTGCCAACCGATGGCTGATGTGCACTGCCGCCAATTATCAAACCAAAACACAAAATTTTCGCGGGTTACCGTTCTACAGATTCGCAATTGTCTGCTAACTTTATGGCAGGAGTTACATATACGCTTCAAGATTGAGATGACTCCCTCACAATTGAATGCGTGCACTTCGCGTCTTACTTAAATTCAATAAAAATTGAAAAACCCACAGCTTTAGATTTATCAAAAATAATCTGTGAGAATAAATTTCAAAATATCTATCCAAATCTCCATAATGCATGATGGTGTCAAATTGTAGTGGAGAGCGATCTTTTTCAGTTTTGTTTTCTATCGTTCCACTCAACGCAACGAGCGTCTAAACGCACTCGCTTTGCTGTGCATTGAGGCAGAGCTGAATAAAAATTTTGATTATAACCAGCTTATAGATGAATTCAGCTTACTGAAAACGAGAAAAGTAGCTCTGTAAATATATTTCTGTTTACTATACGTTAAATACAAATTCTAAAGAAAATATTCATATAGACTTTCATTTCTTTTACCACTTCATACTTGGTGTTAATTTTTGAATTTAAAAGAAAAAACTTTTTTCAAAATTTTTCCGCCCCCGTGGCCTTGCCACCCATACGCTTTGGCTTCGGTGGCGTATGCGGTAATACGGCCCTGTTAGTAACTTAAAACTATAAGTTGTAAGAACTCCAAAAATATTGACATTTCTGGATTTACTTGACATTTCTGCCCAACATTTATTAACATAAATTTTGATATAAAACTTTTGTAGGTTCATTTCCAATATTCGTCTCAACAAAGAAGGTTTATGTACGTTTGTAACGAAATATAGGATTATTTTTAGAAACCCAATACCTTCATCAAGCATGCCACCCGTTTTAAAATTCTGGCTATTTTTCCAAAATTTCAATATTTCGTTCATATTCCTTTTGGTGCTGTTTTTTGTTCTGAAGAACATTTTGAAAGACATTTTTTGATATTAACTGCAAATATTTTTTTTATTTACGTGCACTTTTTCATTTTGGCGATAGCAAAATAGCTATAATCAAATTTTGACATTTCTGGATACAACTATAAGAGACTGTCGCCAACGATGTAGAGAAAAAGAGTGTGGAAGACATTGCCGCGGAAATACTTCGCCAATGTCGCCAACCGTGTAACCAATTTTATCTCGGCGACTAAAAAGGCGAGATTGTAGCCAACCATGAAGGGGCTGGTAGATATATTTGAGGAAAATGTGAATTTAGTTGGTTTCAAAGGTAACAATGATTATGATCAAAATTTTGAAAATGAATCCAACAAGTTGAATGAAAATGTGAATTTAAATGAAAGTTACCAAGACAAAAGTACTTTGAAATGAGACTGAGCATGTTTCCAATGAACAGGAGATGTTACAAGAAGGTGAAAATGAAACAGCTGAATTAAGAAGGTAAAATAGGGCAAAGAAAAAACCGGAAGTGTATAAGCCCGAAAATTATGCTTACAATATTTATGTCAACTACGTCAGTGCAGACCAAGCTTGCACAAGCTATTTTAGATGAGGGGCCACAAAAATTAAAAAGTATCATGCCGGGGGTCAAAGTAACGTTGTAAACGTCAAATTATATTCTTTCACCATTGTTTTTTTTGCAAGTACACAGTAAGCATGCGTTTGCTCTTCGTCTTGCTTCCGTGGTGTGAAAGGGTGAAAAGGGAAAGAGTAAACATATTAAAATGTAAATAATAAAAATTTCTGATGCGAAGACAGTTTTATTATCTACACTGGCGGGCCACTTTTAAAGGCTGCTCCGGCCAGTTTGGCCCACGGGCCATAGTTTGTGCATCCCTGGTGCAGACTGTCCTGAAAATTATAACAAGGCTTTTATAGTTGCGATTCTAAAGATTGGTAATTAGCAATGAATAAAGAAATAAACAGTTTGAATAAAAATAAAATATGGGTGTTAGATTTACACTGGATTTATAGTAATAAAACAGAAGATACATATATATAAGGCAAGACTTGTCGTAAGAGGATTTCAACAAAAAGAAATTCTAGAAGATTTGTATTCACCTGTTGCTAGAATGCAAACTCTGAAAATATTTTTGAGCTACTTGTTGTGTACTAAATGATTTAATTATTAATCAGATAGATGTAGAATCTGCTTTTTTAAACGGAAATGTAATATCGGAAGTGTATGTAAAGCAATCTCAGGGGTTTGATGACGGGACTGATCGAGTGTGTAAATTAAAAAAAACTTTTTATGGAATGAGGGAAAGCCCAAGAGCTTGGTATGAGTGTTTAGATGAATATCTCAGAAGCTTAGATTTTAAACGTAGTCAAAACGATTACTGCTTGTATTCAATAAAAGATCAAATTAATAAAATTTATTTGATATTGTTTGTAGATGACTTATTAATTTGCTGTAAAAATATAGAAAAGCTGAATTACATTAAAAGCTTATTAACCAAAAGGTTTCAGGTGAAGGATATGGGACAAGTTAACACATATTTAGGAATAAAAATTGAATGTAATAATAAAACATTGTTTAATCGGACTTACAGTCATACAGCAAAGACCAATATTGTAAATTTATACTTTATTGATCAATGCTATTTTTTACAACAAACATGACAAAGAACAAATGGAAAAATTTTTAACCTGGTAATTGGTGACATGTTTCGGCTATTACCAATAGCCTCATCAGACCAGTTTGGTTAATTCTGTACATGGACTCGATCCCCTGACCGTTAATGCATTGCAATTGCATATTTGTGCCACGGCTGCTCTGACACTTGAGCTACTGAGGAACTGACCATGAACTGCACAAAGTGCGTATATCACATTTGTTATTCTTTCTCGCTTGTTGTCACAGCCGGCAAGAATCTTGTCTTCCACGGTTATGATTTATTTTTAGAAATTTGTAGTGTTGCCAGCTACATAGTTTCTGAAATTGGCGTGTCCTCCGTATAAGTTAAGAAATTTTTGATATTTAGCGACTGATTATTTTGTAATTAAACATTGTTTAATCGGACTTACAATCATACAGCAAAGACCAATATTGTAAATTTTTACTTTATTGATCAATGCTATTTTTTACAACAAACATGACAAAGATAACAAATGGAAAAATTTTAAACCTCTTATATATAAACTCAGGACCAAGACCAGATGTGAGATATAGTGTAAATTATCTAAGTAGATTTCAAAACTGCTATGATCAAACTCATTTTAAGTATGCATTAAGAATTTTAAAATACTTGTTTTTGGCTAAAGACTTAAAGTTAATTTTTAAAAAAAATTTAAATACGGATAAACTTGATTAATATGTAGATGCAGACTAGGCAGGGGATGTGTGAGACAGAAATTCGACAACAGGCTATGTAATTCGAATGAATGGGAATATATATAATTTATTGGAAATCTAGAAAACAGGGTAGTGTGACTAAATCATCTACAGCAGCAGAGTATGTAGCATTGTCAGAATCAGTGAGTGAAATAAAATCAGTAAAGGATATATTGAATGATTTTGGAATTGAACTTGAAAGTCCGATAAGTGTTTATGAAGATAATTCAGGAGCGATTAATATTGCCAAATTTGGTAATTTAACAAAAAATTCGAAATACATAGAAACACACTGTCACTTTGTAAATGAAAGTTATTATCATTGATATAAAAAAAATTGATTCAGGAGAAAATATTGCAAATATTTTCACCAAGTCACTAGGTAGAAATAAGTTTGAAAAATTAAGAGAATTACTGAAGATAATTTGAAATTATATAAATAAATCAAATTAATCAAAAGATTATAAATTTAATTTTAAGGAGGCGTGCTAAACTGTATGTAATTACATTTAACTTTAAAACAGTGCTTGTGTAAACGCGCCACCAACACTAAAGGGCCAACTAAACTATGCATTGTTGCATGCATGCATACCGTAACCTACTGTCAAATCCGAACGAAAAGTCTGTCAAGTGCATAACAAACTCAGAGAAGTCTTTTTAGTGGCTATGTTGTACTGACATGAACTTTAGAAACAATGTAGCCACTGTTGCAAACCTATGGAATATTCCCACAATTGCATAAATTTTATGTGAAATATTTCCTAAATAAATCAAATCTATTCAATTAGTAAATGACATTAACTAAGATACTTAAAACAAAAAATATGCAAACCTATAATCATTTTATAAATGTTAAAAAATAAAAAGAAACCAAAATAGTTCACTTCGTACTATTCGCACGGCTTGTTGAGAAAAGTATTGGCAAATGCAGATGTGGCATCACTGAATTTTCAATCAAATTGTTGTATGTATTGTGTGTGTATATTAATTTGCATATTTCTGCAACTGCACTCCAATCCTTCATTTACATTTCGATTATAATAAAATACGTCTATTTTATTGTATAAACATTTTCTTTTTTCCCCATTTTATATTAATTTAAAAATAAATGCAGTTTCCATTTCTGGATCCATTGCAAATACATTTTTTTTTGTATACATTCATAGACAACTGATTCCGTACAGAAAGTGCGACCAGTTTCGCTCTTTCCTTAAGGAAATGACATTTGTGGAAATTGAACGAAACTTTTTCTTAAGTACGTTGTAGTTTTGATATACGATTTGTGTGTATTCGCACAGTTGCAGAAGCTGACTGCAGTCAAAGCATGCATGGTTTAGTTGGGCCTTAACTCTGTAACATTGCTCACTCATTGAGAGAAATAGTTTATTGTCTTTTTGTTAGCCGGTCATTGAAGACCTATAAGAATAACAAAGAACATTTGAAATATAAAAAAATATGTTATTATTTCAACAGTATCAACATCAGCAAACGGCAGTACACTAGAGTTGGTAAGCCCCTTCCAAAGGGCTAGTAAAATCAACCGGTCCCCAAACAAGGAACTCGCTCTCGTAGTTAATAGGGCAATGGCTAGGATTGGCAGTGTACTAAGCCCACCGTGCGTAACAAGCGCGCAGCCAACAACAAACGCTAGTACGATGAGCAGCAAGACCGAAACCTGATGTTCTCATTATCTCTGCATCTACTACCACCACATATGCGGATATCCTGAAGAAAATCAAGAGCGATGAAACACTTAAGCCATTAGGTGAGAACGTCAAGGCTGTCCGTCGTACGGCGAAGAACGAGCTATTACTGGAGCTTAAACACACAACACAGCTCTGCAGAGTTCCAGGTTGTACTCAAAGATGCACTTGGATTGGATAATATTGAGCACTTTCATATAATACCAACATAAATAATTTACATAGAAAAATCGTTTTTTTGCTTTTTTTAAACTGATTAAAGTGTGCAACCTCTAAATATTATCTTCTCGAAATTTGCCATAAATATCTTTTACATCACTGAAACTCGAGGCGTAAGCAAAGTCTTATGAAAAACAGACCTTCGAAAAAATGAAACACCCTAGTGGACATAGATTTTTTAAAAAATCTTCATCGGTTTAAGCAAGAAGAAAACGTTTGCAACACGTTTTGTTGAATTGCTCACGTTTCAGAAACATCCGTCCAGAAATGCAAGAGGCGTTTCACGAGCCTATCACAGTTCTAAATCTCGTGCCAGATGGCTGACGGTTCAATGATTTGCAGGAAGAATGATGAAAGAACTCTGGTTTATTGAACGTAGACACCTCCAAACTGAAAGTACCATTGATCCCGCTACATCGAAGACAGGTACGGATTAGACCGACCAACTGACTGATAACTGAGCAGTAATGCTCTAGACGGCCTCCTGACGTAATACTCAACGGTAGCTCCAGGAGAAGCAATCCGTCCCTTCGAGAGTAGTTTTTTAGCAGGTTTGAGTCCCGCACGCTGGATTCAGACGCTTTTACGTTGTGGACTTATTGCGTGCATTCATATGAAATGACGCTATAGAATCACTGCTTCATTGATAGTTGGTAGAAATCTTAGGATTCTTAAGTTAAACAGAGCAACCAATTAATTCAATTATATTTCGCTAAAAAATATTTTGAGCAAATGAAAAAATCCATTTTTGCATCCATTAGCAAAAAAAAACAACACAATAAAATAAAAAACCCTGTATACACACACCTAATATACTTTTGCCAATATATGGCCGTTTTATAGGCTGAACGACTTCCACTAGCACCAAAAGTAATAAGGGTCACGATGTGTTCATTCGATGAACTTATTACGAGTACACATACTCTGTAAGCAGCCTGAAGGCAACCCGCCTTTGAGCTCGTATACATTGTAAGTTAGCAAGTGGCAATCTGCTTACGAACTCGTATACTTTGTAAGTTAGCAAGAAGCAATTTGCCTACGATCTCGTATACCAGACCCGTGCGCCGAAATCATCCAAGAAAAAAAAATTTTTCATGCGATTTTGGAAAAGTCACTAAAAAATGCATTTTGCTAAAAAAAAAATAAAAAAAAAAAAATTGATTTTGTTTATTGAAAATATTTACACCAAAAAATTCAAAAATGTCATCACCGACTACCTTGGTTGTTGGTAAAAAATAGCGATCTGCAGAGTTCAAACATTGTATGAAATTTCATACGCTGGGTATTGCTGGGTTAACTCGGATTTTTCATGTCAGGTTATAAAGTTCGTAAAAAAAGTATTTTTGACTACAAAGCATACAAAAAAAGACAAAAATACAAAAATTGTTTTATGAATATATATGTACAAATATATGCTTATGCAGTGGCGGATCTAGAATTTTTGATTGGGGGGCACGAGTTTTTAAGTGCTTCCTCTTTCTGTTTTACCATCATTCAAACCTGAACCACATTCAGTTTCACTCGCCATGTAATACAGGCTTTACTAATCGCCTAACATTCATTAAATCAAAGACTTTACCAGTAGATTTTTTTCATTCAATCTTTATTTCTACACCTAACCTCCGTCTTACACGCTACTTTTTAAACCAGTTTTTTTTTAAATCAAAAATTTTACATAAAATATTGGACAAAATGAACATTTAGGCTTCACATATGTATATTTATTTATAATCAATTGTAATCTAGTACTTCGTCAACACTGTAAAAAAAGCACAGTTACATACATATGTACATCAAATCTAAAATAATGAATTAGGACGATTTAAGTTTTTTTCATTTTGTTTTTTTTTAAGGTGCTGTTGCCTTATAAGTTAGTTTAAGGTATGAAGAACAATTTGACAAAAATTCAGCTGTGTAACTCAATTTTATAAGGTGGCGCGATGGGTCAATTCTGATGCCAGATTCGGATTCAGCGCAAAAAACTATTCTGATACCTTTTTAATAAAATAAAGTTTTTCCATACAATTTACATGTAAAACTAACAGGCTTCGGCGCCACCTTATAAAATTGAGTTAGAGAGCTGAATTTTCGTCAAATTTTTCTTCATACCGTAAACTTACTCAAACTTAAAAAAAATAAAAAGAAAAAATTTAATATACATCATATCTGAAAAAAAACTTCAAAAAAAAGTTGATTTCCTATCCTATATGCATAATAAAATTACATGTGTATCAGTTCATGTGAATCATTGACATCAAGATATTTTTTTTAATTCTAACCGTTTTTAAAATTTTTTATAATTTCACATTTTTTGGTGTAAAAAGTTCTAAGTAAGTGAACAACAACTATGGCTCTGTATCATTTAATAATTTAAGTACAATTTTTTGCTTAATAAATGACTGGATTCAGTACATTTGAGGTTGTTTTCGTTTCACACGGTTTTTCATGTAAAAGTTTTGTTTTCCATTAACACGTATTTTCTGAGGATTCGACACCATCGAACTTCAAATATTTCTAATGTTAAATATTTTTTAAACTTCAAATATTTTCAAACTTCAAATATTTTAATGTCATTCACATTTTTCAAATATTATAATGTTCAATTCAAGTATTTTAAGAGTCATCCGAATCGAGCTTGACGTGTTCAAAAAAAACTCATGTTCTAGAATTCATCGGAAACACTCGAAATTCGAAAATTTATTAATACTTGAGACTATCCCCAATTAAAACAAAAAAAAAATTACAGTTGATACCAGAGCTGCAAAATTTGCATTTTTGGGAATTTCAGTAAAAATATGAAAAAATTTGACTTTTTTCTTATATAAAATTTTGAATTTTTATTTTTTTTTTTGATTTTCCATATGCACTCATACATAAGAAAGTATCGGAATAAAATTTACCGCTATTTCTTAAGCCTACATATAACGAAAAAATATATTATCTCTGCGCGTCGTTATTCTTTTTGAGATTCAAGCGCGATATATCGATATATAGATCAGTGATGGCATTTTTGGTACATTTGTACTTTTTTCGGTACATTTGCGTCTCAAAAAATCGTCTTCGGTACATTCGACAAGTTTTCAATACATTCGGTACATTTGGTTCATTTTCAGTACATTTCTCAAAAACGGTTTTTTTAATATTTTTTTTAATGCTTTTAATCGAAAACTGAGTTTTTTTTACATTAAAAAAGTTATTTTCCAAAGAGTGCTTCAGCAGTTTGCTATGAGAAATACAGCGCGAAAGGGTATTTCGCATGTATTTTGTTCTTGTGAGTTGAGTAACGGCAAGAGTTGAACGAGTCGATGCGAAAAAATTACAGGAACAAAATACATGCGAAAATAGTTAGCTTAGTTAAGGAACACCTACCCATATTTTCCATTTTCGAAATTGATGACCTTTTTTTTAGTAAATTGCAGCAAAAATTAAATTTGTTTTGTCAAATTGGGTATTTTCATCAAAAAATGAAAAAGTACATTCGGACTCTAAAAAGTACATTTCAACTATCGATCCAGTACATTTCTACAAAACCCAAATGTCATCACTGATATACATAGATACATAGTTGTGTTCTGTAAAAAAAATAAATAAAACAATTACTTAGTTAGATTTTTTAAGAGAAGACCTGTCTTTAAATCAGCAAATCATTATTTCATTATTTGAGTGATTCATCTTGAGTGCTTGGGGGGGCACGTTCCACCATGGCTCCTCCCATGGATCCGCGCCTGTGCTTATGTGTGTATAATATATACATATGTACATATCGGCCATTCTTTTAATAACTGCAAACTTTGTTTTTTTATTACCTTTTTGAGAATTTTTGGAAACGAAATATCTCAAAAACTATAGGAAATAGCATAAAAATTACAGAATCTCTTTTGTTAAGAAATACTATAACTTTATAAAAATAAATAAAAAGATTTAAATAAATTTCTTGGAACATTAATTTTTTTATTAAAAAATATTTTTCTCGAAACAACTTTAATATAAAATCTTGTTTTTTTTAGGATTTTTTTATGAGTTATTCCTCAATCAAACCTAAGAATGCAGGTACCTTCATATCGAAATTCCCGACATAACTTGGAAAATATCATAAAATTCATACCTTTTTCTATACATATGTACATTAGGCTGGTTCAAAATCGTATGGAAAAATTAAATGCCGTCAAATTTCTAGTGCTCAGACCTGAAAACATACATTGAGCCTATGAAGCCCTTGTACCAAAATTTCACCCGAATCGGACCATGGGAAGGCGTGTCAGTGGGTCGATTTGTATGATTTTTGTGCATTTTCGAGACGATTTTTTAGTATTATTTCTTTTAATTAAAAAAAATATCAACTTCGAGGTATATTCGTGGTTATCATTTTTTATGGACTCAGTATGATGTGAAATATGTGTGAAAATTGTAAATCAGAAAATCGCCGCAAGTTTGAGTATTGATTCATTGATACGAATGTGAAAAATGCTAGAAAATCTGACATACTTCCACTTTGCCCGTTCGAAACCATACTTATTTTATATTTTTCGGCCACGGCTCTATGCGCAATCGATTGGATATCTTTTTTTTCATAGAGAACGATATGTCAAAAATTTTTTATACCAACGATGCGATCTGGAGAAATATTTGATTAATAAAAGCAAACATTTTCGTCATATGAAAATAAAGATTTTTAGTTTAATTTAGTTCAAGAAATGCTAATATTTCACATTTGTCCATTTTGTAGATTTTTCTGGTTTTTGGCGGCCACTTTAACTAATTTTTTAAACTGATCTGCGTCCTTCATTATCTGTTTGTTGAAATTTTGCAAAGATCAATTGCTCTTTCCGCGGTGTCATTCACAACATAGATTTTCTGGAAAAAGGCCACATTTGCTGGCCAAATGACGAATCGTGCGATCGTTCGAAGATTGTGGCCCAAAAATTACATATTCTGAACGACACCGCAAAAAGAGCGATTGCTCTTGTGTAAAATTTCAACAAACAGATAAGGGACCACGTAAATCAGATTCACAAAATACTTAAAGTGGCCGCCGAAAACCGGAAAAAATCTACAAAATGAACAAATGTGAAATATTAGCATTTCTTGAACAAAAATAAACTAAAAATCTTTATTTTCATATGACGAAAATGCTTGCTTTTATTAATCAAATATTTCTCCAGATCGCATCGTTGGTATAAAAAATTTTTGACATATCGTTCTCTATGTAAAAAAAGATTTCCAATCGATTGCGCATAGAGCCGTGGCCGAAAAATATAAAATAGGTATGGTTTCGAACGGGCAAAGTGGAAGTATGTCAGATTTTTTAGCATTTTTCACATTCGTATCAATGAATCAATACTCAAACTTGCGGCGATTTTCTGATTTACAATTTTCACACATATTTCACGTCATACTGAGTCCGTAAAAATGATAACCAAGAATATACCTCGAAGTTGATATTTTTTTTAATTAAAAGAAATAATACTAAAAAATCGTCTCGAAAATGCATAAAAATCATACAAATCGACCCACTGACACGCCTTCCCGTGGTTCGATTCGGTTGAAATTTTGGTACAATAGCTCCATGGGCTAAAGATATATTTTCGGGCCTGAGCACCAAAAATCGGAACATGTATTGCATTTTGAACCACCCTAATCGTACATATGTGAGTTTTTTTATTTTCATAAAATTTTTAATTTTTCGTAAGAGGCGCAAGTCTTTTTCGTTTTTCATTTAAGTAAGAACATATTGTCAATAAATGTCTATATAAAAAAATTTCCAATGGGGGGGTTAGAACCCTCAAAATGGCCCCCCCTTTGCACACTGGCCTGTCGTATACATTGTAAGTTAGGAAGAGGCAACCTGACTACGAGCTCGTATACTTCGTAAGTTGGCGCGGAAGGTGACTTCCCTACGCGACCGTATCTAATTGAAGGCAAACGTAAGAAATAAAAATATGCAGCCATGTTGCTTTTAAGTAATGTATTAAACAGAATCCCGGCGTAAATGACACGACGGCTGACGGTAGAATTAGATTTGGTTTTAATTTTACCGTCGCGGTAGAGAGTTGCGCTCTCTTCTCGCATACGATTTTCACAGCAAAAATTTTACGCTGGCGGTATTTACGTCTAACGCCGGAATTCTGTTTAATGCATAAGGCTTGTAGTGTTTTATTTAGAAATAATATTTACTGAGTAGAATAATTAAAACATTACATGTAATCAATGGACATATTAAGTTGCTCATTGTTGCTGTAACTATTGTTGTTGCCGTTGTCAATGTTGCTTTTGCACTTTTCTTTTTTCCTTTCGGCGGTTATCATATGGTTTTTTGAAAGCCCAATTTTTGTTCAGCCCAAAAGCCATTGGAATGTCTCGGACATAGTCATTGTCAACATAAAATTTTTATTAGCTGACAAAAAAAACTAAATTTTATAACTCTCCTACCTATTTTTATTTTTAATATTCACGTCACTTCTGAATTTTTTTTTAAACTGACGAAATACTTGGCAATGACAAATATGGCATCGCATAACGGGATCACATATTTAATTTTCACAAGCTTCATTTACAAGCGTAATACACAATGTAAGGAACCCAGCATTCAACACCAAGTGTATATGAAACCGTATGAGATTATGACGTTATAGGCACTGTTCGCCGCTGGGTTATTTGCGGTTGCTTCATATAAAATATAATTTTGATAGATAAGCGACGCTGACGCTAATGGTGCTAATCATGGTGTCATAACAAAGGTGGAATAATTATGACACTTCTCTCATAATGTTCTGGATATTGGCCATTAATAGACTTACATTGACATTTATCATCAATTCGATTTTATTGTGTTTCGTTATGTTTTTGATGCATCGTTTTTTTGATTATTGGGTCCGTTCAGCAACTTGAAGTAGAACAAAAAGTCGCACTTATGTCGTAGTCGAGCAATGAAATGTTTTTTATGTTTCGTTTCAATCAACTTTAAATTTTCAAACAGCAACGAAACTAAAAAAAAATTATTTCAATGCTCGGCTACGACGTGAAACTTTTTGTTCTACTACAACGTCAGTGTTGCGTATATTACAGAGATGAATAACGGATTTAAAATTAAAATTTCAACGTTCAAAAACTCGCAAAACCCACTTCCATCCCATTTTAAATTCTTTATGTTCTGAAAGCTACTAAATCAATCAAGCTTTCATATAAGCCTAAATAAAAAAATATTAAAATAAGTATGTGCTTTTCCAAAAAAGACAAAAACATTTTAAAATTGCAAAACTTTTCTAAAAAAAAATTTTTAAACAACAAGGTGTTTTGTTTTGGTAAAGATCATGAAAACCTCTGTTGTAATTACTTATTACAATTCCTAATTTACAAATGAAATTCAGGTACTAAATTTTCAAAATACGCCCGTAGAAAAATGACGAAAACTATCAATTTTAAACCTTTGTATTTTAAAAACTAATAATGTTGGAGCAAAGTCCTACCGGAATTTAATCGATCGCTACTAGAACTGCAAATATCTAAAATTTGAACAAGATCGTTGCAAAAATAATTTTTACCTGTTACGCTTGGCAAATTTAAGGAATTCCAGAAGTGTGGAAAAACGAAAAGAAAAATATTGCATTTGTATGTTTATTTCCTATTTTCACTTCAACAAAGAAAGTAGATTTACTATATTTTCTGCTGAGATATCAGTACATTACATTAAGTACAAAAAACACATAAAAAAGACAAGCGCAAAATGCATTAATAGAAAAAAGGATTTGTATCGAGAATATCACCCATTTCCAAAATTCAATCATTCGCTCAAATTTATTTTTGGTGGTAGTTTTATACTGAAAGAACTCTTCGAAATACAATTTTTTGATTTAAATTGAAAATATTTTTGTGCTTCGGCCATTCTTATACAAACAATTCATACAATTAGACTGAAGCGCGCCTTCATAAAAAACTCATAATTTCCAAAGTTATGGCGGGAGTTTCGACTTGAATGCAGATACACATTCTTAGCGTTGATTGAAAATAACATTACAAAAAAATTTTATTTGAAAAACATGGTGTGCGTCATCAGTAAACAATTCGTAGTTTCCAAAGTTATGACGGGAATTTCGATATGAAAGCACATGTATTTTTAGGATTGAGGAATAACATATAAAAAAATAAAAAAAAAATTCAAGACATTTTGACAACTATTTTTGTGAATAAAAAAATTAATGTTTAAGAAAATTTATTTATGATTTATTTTTTTCCATAAAACTAAAGCATTTTTAAGCAAAAAAGGTCGTTGGTGTTTTTAGTCTAATCCTCATCAGCGCACCAAAACTAGCACAATCGTGCCAAACTGGCACTTTCAAAAAAGTTTTGGCACTCTGACTCTCGTGGCACTTTTTGGCACTGAGCATGTTAATTATGACTGATCAACTTTTATATAACTTTAAAACATTGAACATCTGATTTGTAATTTATTCTCACCGTGAACCTTAGCCTGCAACCAGAGGCGGAGAGTTCTAATAAATATTGGGGGGGGGGGGGGGGCAAACTTAAAAAAAAATTTTCATGTAATATTTCATGGGTGGGTTGTAGAATCATGATCATCAAAATGTATGAAAATGTAAAAGTAAAACACAACAAACACAAAATGAAAACACAAGAAGAGTATACAATTCACAATTGTAATCAAATTTTATTGTTCAACCCATTACAAAATTTTTGTTATGACAATGCAAATGTTTTACATCTAATTTCACATCGTTCTATGAATTCATTCGCAATCTCCTTTAAATCTACATTCAATGCATCTTCGGAATGTACATACATGCAAAATGTTTAAAGAGTTAGGCCGAGTTTGGGTTATAGTACTACTTAAATAAGTTAACGATCTTCTTAAGGTCGAAAACGATCTTTCGGCTGTGCATGTCGTCACAGGCAACGAAAGCATCAATTTGACAAATTTCATTAACTTTTCAAAAAACGTACATAGTCATCGAAATTTTTTATCGAAGATTTGCTATTTGAGTTCGTTTGGTCACTAAATCTTTAGCTCGCAAAATGCCTAAGGTCATGTTTCTATGTAAAATTAATCGATCCTTGTCAATATCTGGTCCAAAAAACTTGATTACTTCTTTTTGAAATTTGTCATTTCCATTTCGTGTCAAACCTTGCTTTCAAACAATTCATAATATTGTTAATAATTTCATAGTATGTATGGACTTCTGAATTTTTCTTCGTTGCTTTGGAAACAATCATTATTATTCGAATCATCTAACTTTTTTGGAAATTTTCTGTTGCGTTTTTCTTGTGGTAGTTCAATGCCTACGAAAACTCACCCTTTATCAATTTCCCTTCAAATCACTGCGAATTCAGCTCTCAAGCTTGCAATAGTTTCGCTTAAATTTTCCATCAGTATTTTAATATTTCCAAAATGAAATGGTTTCTTTTGAATGGCAATGATGGTAGCATCTACGTGAGAAAACATTTTGCTCTCTAAAATATTGGGGGGGGGCCAGTTCCCTCAAAATATTTTTTGAGGGGGCAAAAAGTGTTTTTCCCCCATAGTCGCCGCCTATGCCTGCAACTGTTTTATTTAATATTGAAATAGTATTGCAATCAGTGTTGCCAGGTAAAGTGAAGCTTATTCCCCACTGCGCTTCGAGAAATTCCCCGATTTTAAGAACGATTCCCCACATATTTCTACCGAACATTTACAACTTTTTATATAAGTACATATGAGTTTATTCAAATCAACATAATAAAAAGGTTAATATCATTTTATGAAATATTTATCTCAAAAAAATAGGGCAATTAATGTCTGGAAAATATTATAAAAACTTTTTTTTAACATCAAACTAATTTGACCAATAGGCCTAAAAGATAAAATCATATTTTAACTAAAAATATTGATATTATATATTATTATTATTATTAATTTACAAAGTAATTATGTACATGTTGACACGGAATAACTATTTTATTCCTCGAGGAATAACTATTTTATTCCTCGAGGAATAACAAGGAAGACTCTATTATGGTCTGACGAACCTAAATATAACATTCGCGGAACATATTGTAAGTCTAAGTACGTCAATCTCAGTGTAAAAAGCTCAATCCCAGAACACCTACAGTTATACTCGGAGGTTAGAACGTGGTGCCCTGGAGTTGTTTCTCGATGAATACAGTTGGGCCCATTAAGCGCATTGAAGGCACGATGACAGCAGCTGGCTACAAAACCATTTCAAGCAATATTATTCTCCCATTTACTGGATGGAAAATATGCCACTTCCTTCGACAATTCAACATGACAGTGGTCGAAATCATAGTTAAAGCTTGTAAAATCTTGGTTTGTGGAAAAACAAGTTGATATCATGTCATGGCCGGCGCAGTCTCCCAATCTCAACCCGATTGAAAACATGTGGATGGTGGTAAAACGCATAATCGGTAAGAAAATGTTCAAAAGTGGTAACTATAGAATAGATATAGAATATCCCACAATTCGGGGAATTCCCCACAACCTGGCATCACTGATTGCAATTAAAACTTTGTTGTAAATTAGACCGATAAGATTACAATGTTGTATTGTGTTGTTGTTTCCCATATAGTCGATCAATTTGAACCCTTACATATGTCTTCTTGGGCATAAAGCAAAAATACTTACTGGAACTGTGGATCAATATGTCCACAGATCTTTGAAGGCACAATCCATACAATGGCGTATCCTTTTCGATTTTAATCAGATTTAATGTTTTTTCTCAATTTACAAACCAAAATTAAGACGTTGAGAGGACTATGTTATTATTAGTCAAAAACTAACAAATAGGACAATACCGCGAAGCAACTGGTATCAAATTTAAAATTCTTCACCGCCTTTATAACCTTCGCCTTTTTTAATAAAAATCAGTCATTTAAAAAAACAACAACATTTTCATTTTCCAAATGCACATTTCGGTGTATTAAACACCATCATCAGTGGTCATATTTTATTACTAAATACAAAAACATACATTAAATTATCTATTTTATATTAATAAACATTAATACTTACAAGTTGTTCAAACTTAAGACAATTATTTAAAAATTTAAGAACATTTAAAAAACTCCGCTTACAACAACGCCGCTGCATAGTATGTCATGACTCACAACACAAAATAAAAATCAAAATTTGGTCTTTGAACTTTGGAAAAGCTTTGCACTTTATTATTTGTTTTCTTTTAACAAATTAAACAGAGATTACCTGATCGGTGCCTCCATCGTATTCATCATTATTTTATTGCTTTTGTGCATATGAATGCTTTCGTACGCGTCTAATCTTTCTTCCCTTTGTACTTGCTTTATTAATTTTACATTGTTTATTGTTATGCTGTGGTTATTTTCTAACGCATTTAATGCCACAGCTGACTTATTAGGCATTACGTATTTTATGTGCGAAAAATGTTCGTTGAATCTCGTCTCTATGTTTCGTTTTGTTTGTCCCACGTATTTTTGTAAACAATCAGTGCAACTGATTGTTTACCAAAATTTGCAAAAGACCTAAAAACTGAAACGAATGTCATACAGTTTAGAGAAACAAAAATTGGACTTGGCAAAGAAAAAACTTGCTTTGAAAAAAACGACTGGCAAAATAGTGATATGTATATTAGACCGGTTCAAAAAAAAAAAGTCTCTGAAATTTAGAGGCACCAGCAGTTTCCTATTCCCATGTGTCCCGAGTGGGATGTGTTACCAATTTTTTCTAAATATTGCGCTCCTGATTAGCGATTTTCATTTTACTCTTGAAACTTTCGCATAAAAAACAACAACTTAAAAACGATGGTGGTTATCGCTGAGGTGAACTTTTTTCTTTTAATTCAGTCTCACATTCGGAGTAGTTTTGAATGGGGAATTCGAATTTCTCATTATTTTTTAATTATGTTGTTTTCTTCAGTGATAAAAACTGAAAATAATCATGAAATTTTGTCAAAAATTTTAATTTTTTTATTTAAAATGAAAAATCAGGTATAAATTTTTGGATTTTTTTTGCTTTTATTATTTTGAATAATTCATTTATTTCTCCTCTATCTGATGGTGGTAACCGCAAATTTTTATTATTTTTGTACTTAAAAATATAAACATAAATATAATTGAACAAAGGATTTTTTTCATATTGAAGCTATGTTTTAACTATGTTTATTATCCTTTGCAAAATTTTTTATTAAAAAGTGACTCAGCGGAATTTTCTTGAGCATTTCTATATGGTGTCAGGATTCATGGCTCAAGAGGATAGCCAGAGTCTCCTAAAAATAAAACTTTAATAAAAGCTGTTAAATTTCTGTTGCTCAGTTTTACCTATCAACCAAGAAGACCGTTCACCATTATCAAATAAATTTTTTAAATCCTGTCTCTCTGCAGAAAGAGTCCATACGTGAGAGTCGTGTGATGACCCTCCATATCGAGCGTTAACTGCGCGTATTCGCATTTCATCATCACATATCTATAATAATGTTAAAAACTAATACGATTATTTTGATAAAAATAAAGTAATTTGAATTACCACCATGGCGTTGACGCTGTGTTTCAGCTTCCTGTTGAAATACAAATGCTCGTTTTATGTTGGTCGCATCATTTGGATATGTGTGCCATCTACAGCTCCAATAACACCGGATGTCCCAGTCTTTCTAAAAAAATTGTGTTTTGCGCGTTTTTTTCCTGCATCCGTCATATCGAATTTTATGTGATTTGGACACAGTACTTTTTCGATTGCAGAACATACCTCTGTTAGGCATGAAGACACAGTTGATTGCTCAATCCAGTGTTACGGTCTTCACCGATTTGATGTTGATAGCCGCCTTGCCCAAGAAATTTTAGTGTCGTTGCTAATTTGATTTCGGCAGTAATAGCATGTGACCGTATTGATGGTGCTAGCTCGCTTAAAATTTCATTCAGCACATAGGTAAAAGCCTCTTTTGAAAGCTGGAAATTTTTAACAAAACTGAAAAAAAACTAATATTAATAATGATTGTATAAAAAATATCGGTGATTCACACCTTTCATCGCTAAGGCTGAAAATATTTGTTGATTGGCGCATAGTCCGTCTAGCAATTCCATCTTGAACGGGAGAATCCTCCAACCAAAGTGCGACAAAATCCATTTCTATTTTTTTTTTATAAAATTTTTCACTTTCCGCTTTCGTTTACACTTTCTACGTTTTTAAAATTGTGTTGCCACTTTGCTTTCAAACTTTGACGTTTATTGCAAGTAATACCTACTGACGTAGAATTCCCTCACTTACAAAAACAGGGTAAAAATGCAGATGTTTGAACGAGTTCGAACGAATTACAAAATACCGTTTTGCTTTCGATTCGCGAACATGATAAGCGCCCAGGTCATCTCAGTTTAATTTGTTAAAAGAAAACAAATAATAAAGTGCAAAGCTTTTCCAAAGTTCAAAGACCAAATTTTGATTTTTATTTTGTGTTGTGAGTCATGAATACTATTCAGCGGCGTTGTTGTAAGCGGAGTTTTTTAAATGTTCTTACATTTTTAAATAATTGTCTAAGTTTGAACAACTTGTAAGTATTAATGTTTATTAATATAAAATAGATAATTTAATGTATGTTTTTGTATTTAGTAATAAAATATGACCACTGATGATGGTGTTTAATACACCGAAATGTGCATTTGGAAAATGAAAATGTTGTTTTTTTAAATGATTAATTTTTATTAAAAAAGGCGAAGGTTATAAAGGCGGTGAAGAATTTTAAATTTGATACGTTTAAAGGAGGTGAACTTACAGTTGTATATTTTGACACATTTTAATTTTGTCACGTTGCAATCTTACTATGAAGTGTGAATTGAATAAGTTTCTTAATTTTCTATTAAGTAGTATGTCGTGATGAGGAATCAGAAGCTTCAGATAGCGTTCTCATACTTTTTTCTTTAATTGCGTATTAACTTGGCTTGGCACGCTGTGGCACTCTAAGTTTCATGTGGTTGGCACTGAAATTTATATGTTTCGGCAGCGCTGATCCTTATAGTTTTTGAGAAATTTCGTTCGAAATCTCGAAACTACTTTTTTCTGCTCGGCGGAATAAAATTAAAAGGAACAGGTTTACTTTAGCTGATATTGTCCAATTTTTTTTTTTTAGGGGTAAAAAGGGGTTAAAAATAAATAAAAAGTATGAAAAAAAAGTGTCGCTCGGATCTAGTTTCGGAGATATAGCCATCGGAATTTCCGGATATAGCTTTCGTAAAAACTATCATAAGTTGGGAACCCCTGTCTTGATACCGAAAATATGGGTGTCATAAGAAAAATAATTTATTGGGTTTCAATAATTTTGCGTAAAGTTTTGAAATTCAATCTATATTTTTGGAGATATGACGATTTTTCTGAAATTTTGACCAATTTTTTTTTATAAAAACGTTTTTTTTTTTTAAAAATGTGTTAACGGCCTATAATTTTTTTAGTATGATAAGAAGGCTTAGGTTATTCCCTTTAAAATGGTATATAGTTTGTTCTAAATTTTTAATTATTTACCCCTTATTTTACCGGAAAACAAAAAATTAGATTCCATAAATTCTTATGAAAAGTATGTATTTATGGACAAAATCAATAAAAACTCAGTAACAACAACAACAACAAAAACAACAACAACAACTATTATTATAAGGCGATTATCATTATAAAATTTAAAAATTTTTATTAATCACTTTAATTCACTCTTCACTTTAAGTTATTGTTAAAAACAATAACAATAAAATTCAAAAGTACCGTTTTTTAGTTGAAAACAAAGGAAAAAACGCGGAATTATGCTATGTATAAGACTTACCTTGGCATAACTTTTAAAATATTTAGCGCAGCAGAAAATCGCGCGCGCGATTTTTAATAAAAATTTTTAAATTTTATAATGATAATCGCCTTATAATAATAGTTGTTGTTGTTGATGTTGTTGTTTTTGTTGTTGTAACTGAGTTTTTATTGATTTTGTCCATAAATACATACTTTTCATAAGAATTCATTGAATATAATTTTTTGTTTTCCGGTAAAAAAGGGGGTAATAATTAAAAATTTAGAACAAACTATAAACCATTTTAAAGGGAATAAACTAAGCTTTCTTATTATACTAAAAAAACTATAGGTCGTTAACACAAATTTTAAAAAAATAAATGGATATTTAAAGAAAAAATGGTCAAAATTTCAGAAAAATGTCATATCTCCAAAAATATAGGTTGAATTTCAATACTTTACATACCATTATTGAAGGCTATTAAATTACCTTTCTTATGGCACCCACATTTTTAATATCCATGCAGGAGTTCCCAACTTATGATTGTTTTTACAAAAGCTATATCCGGAACTTCCGATGGCTATATCTCCGAAACTAGATCCGAGCGACACTTTTTTCTCATATTTATCATTTAGTTTTAATTCTCTTTTACCCCTAAAAGAATAAATAAAATTGGACAATGTCAGCTAAAGTAAACTTAAGCCAAATAAAAAAAAAACCATTCATCCGATTCATCACAAATTTGAATATGTTATTCAGACCTTCAGTGGCTATGGCCTGAATCTCCAAAAATTTTTTAAATTAATAACTTCTTATTTTTTACGTAAAAAAATTACTGAAAAATGGTCTGTTTTCGATATTTAAATTTCAAGAACGCGCCATTTTGTCAAAAACTTTTCTTTTTCTGTTCTGGAGGTTGGGGCCGTAGCCACACTCATATAGATTAATAATTTTTTTTCTTTTTATTTATCAGATAAGTGACAGAGCTAATATTTTACCGCACAAGTACCTTTTCTTGAAGAGGTCATCTTCAGTGCCAATTTTTATATAGTTAACATTGTTTTTTGATTATTATAAAAATGTTGTTGTATGCTCCTTGAGTGATAAAATATACCTACAAAGTTTTATTATCGTTGTTCATTATCTTCCACCTTCAAAAAAGTTTTTGAAAATGCCTTAAATTTACGGGTGCTAGACCACCGGGTGGCCTTAAAGTAGAAAATCGGTATTTTTTTCATGTTTTACCGGTCAATTTTCAATTTTTTATCAGAAAAAAATAAGATGAAGAAAACTTGTCACGGATTCGAATTCCACGATTGATAATACCCCAGAAACCACCCCCACTTTGTTGGAAAATTTGATAACCTCTTTAAGTTGCATCATTTTTAAAATAAATATTTTCTAAAACTTCAAAGTTTTCAATATTAATGAAAATCCTTTTGAGAGGCTTTGTCTAGGCATAAAAAGCTATTGTAATCCGCTGACACATCAAAAACATTTGTTTTTGAACCACTCTAATCTACATGTGTGTAGTACTTGCAGTACTCGTATAATTTCCTTTTTGAAATTTGGGCACTTGATTAAAAGCGAATTATTTTACCTGTACCAGGTAGTTATTTGAACAAACAAGGCACATTTAAGGCATTTAAAAATGCAAAGATTATTCAAAAAACAACCAAAGTATCAAACAAAGAAAAACGAGTAATAATATGTACTAGTATCGCATTGTGGTCGAAACTCGACCTTACCCACCAAGTTTTAACTTTGGAATTGAATATTGCCGACTTTGCTACGAACAAAACGTCTTCGTCCATGGACCATGATCTTATTCAATTTCATTTTTCACCCTAACTTATTTCACCTCACCTCATCTCACCACACCATACCTGTACTCATGCTGCCATGAATGCGTTGTTTAAAGCGTTTTGTATGGGGGAATCATGCGCGTATGTTTTCTTTAATTTACCTGCCTTAACGGCACATATTACAAATTATTTTTATTTTATGCACATCTACGAAACAGTACCTTTCAAATGATATAAGTTTCATTTCCCTCTCATTATAATAAATATTAAAAAAGTGTACCATAAGTTTCGTTGTTCACGTATTAAAATATAGATACTTTAGGTATATTAAGGTTTTAGAAACAATAAAATTTTAAGTAGGTGATTTTTAAACTCTTGAAAGAAAGAGAAACGACTCATAAAAAATGCATATTTTAGGTGATTTTAAAACCTTTGAAGTATGGAAGTTTTTGTTATTTATTTTGGGTCAATTCTTAATTTTTTGAATAAAAGTAGGAGGTTTTTGACCAGTGGATTTTGGTTTCAATTAAAATGTCATTTATTAATAAACTTTTCCCTGACGTACCCTCTGAAGATAAATAAGGCTAGTGCTCTTTTTAGAGTCTTCATTGTACAGCACATATTTTTCTAATTAAAATTTTTTTCCCCCATTGCAATTTCTTTTTAATCACCTTACTTGTCAAGGAGCAAACTGAAAATTTTTTAGCGTTTAGTAAAATAGTGAGCTGTAGCAGTACATACAAACGCTGATGTCACGCATTCATTTCTGCGTGATAGAGACATTTGTGATAGACATTTATGAGCGACAAAAAATTTGTACGGTTGTCAGGAAGGCAAAAAGAGTTTCGTCACGATAACGACGAGAACCAATTATTTAGGGTCGTAGAGGATGGCTTTGGGAAAAAATATTCGGCTGAGCACCAAATCATCGCTGTTCATCTGACCAATATTTGGCCATTTATTGTTTAAAATTCACTCAATTTCACCCATATCTGCAAGTGTTATTTGTTTCGCTCCACAAGTATTTTCTCAAATCGATCCTCAGGAATACTGACTCCAATATAGTATTTTAGATGAAAACTACAGAAATGGAAAAAAAAGGGACAGGAAATCACAGGAAAAACAATTTTGAAAAGGGACAAAAATATGGTATTGCTCCCGAAAAGGACGAAAATATACACGCTACGCTCAATATTAATAGACGCTCAGAGGACACCTCCTATTTCAATGCTCCAAATAACCTATACGTTTCACCGCTTTAAAAAAAAAGCATGTGAAACGGGTCCGACGTTAAGACGCGAACGCCTACACACAAACACACGTCCGTACTCGTCAACGAACAAAACGAAAGACCCTATAAAAGTTTAATGGCAGAATTTTTCTTAATAAATGTTGGGCAGAAAAGTCAAACTTGGCCACAGATATCAAGTAAGTCCAGTAATGTCTATATTTTTGTCATCCACAAAGTGTGGAATTTAATACTATGGAGACAGTAAACTGTACCCATTTATGAAACCGAAAAATTACTGTCTCGGAGAAAAAAAAACCGGTAGCCTACCATTAAGGAGCTGTACGTGTCCAAACACCTATTTGGATGTGGCAAATGGATTTCATTCCTTAATGTACCGTTGTTGGGTCTTTTGTGTTATTACACTTTTTTACTAATCTACAAATTATTAATCGGTTAATATTATATAATATATTGTTTAGCGAGAGATATTTGTGGTTTTCCTCTTTTATACCCGGAAATAATTTGAAATTTTAGATCAGTGTTTATAATGGTCCAATATGGACCGAACAATGTTACACCTAGTTCAAAAACTAAACTAAATGTACATTGCTATGCCGTAAAAAGAACTCTTACTTTACAATAACGGTACTTTTATCGATATTTTTTGGAAATTTTGTTTTTCTTTCACATACTTCATGTTTTAATGCTTTTAATTAGTTTGAACTTTTTTTATAAAAAAATATAAAACTAATTTGCATATAATTTTATTTTTATAGAATGAATGAATATATCCTTTGACTCCTATATTTTCTGCGTACCCCTAATATTAAAAGAAGTACACAAATTTTTAGCACCATAGTGATTTTGTTGTTATTGTTTGTTGATCTCCCCGCCCCCCCTTCTATCTTTACATTTTGATAAAAACACACCCTAAGATGAAATGCTAAATTCAAAAAGAAATCAGTTGAAACAGTGAGTTCAAAGTTGAAAGATGTGTTATCGGAGAAGTTATTTTATTTGGAGCAATCAAAGGGAAGTACTGTATTGCCGCCATTTGCTAACATGCTCTATGTAATATACAGTCGTGTTCGAAATAGTAAGAACAACTTAGACAAAAATTGAAATCGTCGTACAAAATTTTAATAATATCGATTTTTATTGTAATAACTAAATACATATTAAGGTTTTAAAAAATTGTTAATCGAACTTAATTATAATATATAATCAGTCGCAAAAATCCAAAATTTCTTAAACACGAGGAGAACACGCCAATTTTAGAAAACTATGTGGCTGGCACCACCATAAATTTCTAAAAATAGATCATAACATGTTTTCAAGCCAATGGCTTGACGGCTATGACAACAAGCGAGAAAGTGACAAGAGATAACAAATGTGATATACGCACTTTGTACATTTCAAGGCCAGTACCTCAGTAGCTCATGTGTTAGAGCGGCCGTCGAAAAATATGCAATTGCAATGCATGAACGGTCAGGGGGGTTCGAGTCCATGTACAGAACTAACCAAACTGGTCTGATGAGGCTAAGGTAATCGCCGAAACATGTCACCATTTACCAGGTTAAATTGTTCCATTTGTTATAATTGTCATATTTGTTGAGTAAAAAATAGCATTGATAAATTAGTAAAAATTTAAAATAATATTGATCTTTGCTGAATGACTGTAAATTCGATTAATAATGGTTTTAAAAAATGGAAAAGTGATGACCAAATCTATCCCCATTTTTTTTAATGGCAATATTGTTGCATTAAGTCCAAATTGAGCTGTTCAAAAAAGTAAGAAGGATAAAAAATATACAATACTCAATTTATATGTTCATCAAATACGCTCTCATGACATTATATTCAATGTGAAGTGGCTGCCCCATGATTTTTGACTACTTTGGCACACCAGGACTTCATTGAAAATATCAGGTCTTGGCATCTGGAGAGTGATATATTTTGTCAAGTAATTTTCGCTGCTTGCCATAACTCTTCAGAATTTCTGGGTCTAGCGTCTTTTATTCTTTTCTTAACATCCATCCAAAGATGATTTATTGAATTAAGGTCCGGCAATTGTGCAAGCCCCTTCATAACATTGGTATTGTGGGTCCGAAACCACTCCTTTGCTTTCTCTGAGGTATGCTTCGGGTCATCATCTTGTTGAAAGATATCCCATTCGGCATTTGTTTTTCAGCGTTTGGCAACAATACGGCTTCTAGTAAATTTTCAACATAGTAACTAGCACCCATAGTGCCAACTATCCTAGTTAGAAGTCCGATGCCATTCCACGAGAAACATCCCCACAGCATCTGTTTGAGGCCATCATGCTTAATGGCCTTAGTGGGGAAATTCACATTGAATTCTTGCTTAGGAGGGCATTTTACGTATTGTTTTTCTCTGGCGTGGTCGAATTGTACAACTTTTGTCCATCCGTCTATAATATTTTGAGCCAAACGGTCTAAGCTTCCTTAAAAAATAATCTGGCAAACTGAAGTCTCCGTTACAAATGCACACCTTTCAACAAAGGTACTTTCCTAGGGCTTCGTGGATTCAGATTAAAGGCAATTAATCCTTTTCTTATGTTAGAAGTGCTATTGGAAGATTCAACACATTTCTGAATTGCGTAGAGGTTATAAAGGGTTGATGTTTAACAATCTTTGCGATCAATTTATTCCCTGCCGGAGTGAAAAAGTCAATTGCCAAAAAACAACTAATTTAAAAGTATTTGAAAAACAGTTAGTTTAAAAGTAGTTTAAAATACATGCGGAATGCGTCAGTTCGATATT
The DNA here is from genome assembly GCA_963662105.1 of Meiosimyza platycephala. Taxonomy (NCBI): domain Eukaryota; kingdom Metazoa; phylum Arthropoda; class Insecta; order Diptera; family Lauxaniidae; genus Meiosimyza; species Meiosimyza platycephala. Next base: position 42,189,183 of record OY759210.1, on the reverse strand, counting down.
TTTTTATGCTGTACCTACTTTGATTCTAAAAAATTTAAATTTTCCAAATTTGTCAAATAGTTTTTTTAATTTTCAATTTCTCAAATATAGGTATTAAAATGTTATAAAAATAAATTTAATTAATTATTCGTTTCAAATCAGTGGGTAACATATTCCATCGAACTGTCGAATGTACAAAGAAATGCCGAGATGTTGTTAGATATTTGTGCAGCGGTACTATAAGTTGCAATGTTCTGGGTTTTGGCAAATCTTAAAAGTTCGAAAAGATAATCTGGTTCCTTACTGTATATAATTTTATGTAATAATAAAACGGAACGATAACTCAGCATGGCGTCTAATGAACACCCATCTATTTTTTTCGTATAGTTTGAAATGTGCAGGTGTCTATTAATATTAAAAATAAATCTGTGCCACTGATAGTTTTCGATTCGAATCATGATCAAGGCTTGAAAATAATTCACAATTGGCAACATAAATGTTGAAAATTAAGTTCTTCAAAACTTGTTTAAATAGAGTACTTTAACCCTTTTTAAGGCAGAGGGAATATTTTTCCCACCATCTTTTTTTAAAATTTTTGTTCAATGAATTTTAAGGAAAGCTTTTTTCCTTGTGTCTACATTTTTAATCTATGGAAATGATAAGCCGCGATTTTAGTTTTTAAACTGTGACGTTTGGAAGATTGACGTCGGGTGATTTTCAGTACGACTGGATAAATCTTTATGTATCTCTGAAATCTAAGACTCATGATCGGTAAATAATTATTATTTTTTAAGCTAATTGTATATTTAATTCATTCATATTTTATATTTTTTATTTCACAAATTTTGATAGAGTGGATTTTTTGTGGTGGTTAAAATATTGCCTTTTCCCGTAGAACTATGACAGTATTTATTGTTTGTTACAGATTTATATTTTGAAAATTAGTATAAAGGTACTGAATGTAAAAAAAGTAAAAAATTTTTTTAAAACACTTATAATAAAAATATTTTCAGAACAACAACAGTTTTACCTATTTACCCCAATATGATTATGCCTTATAAAGGGTTAAAAATAGTTGCTTTTAAGGGGGCAGGTCCAGTCACGATTTTTGAGAAATAAAATTTTTTTTTTGCATTTTCTTAAAGTATAAAAATATATCCTGAAAATTTGAAGTCAATCCGACAATTACTTTTGGAGTTATTCGGCAATAACGAAAGGGCTCTCGGTGGTAAGAGTACCGAGCGTAAAACTTTAAATGCATTTTTCTCAAAACTATGTTTTCGGAAGCGGTGACCACTGTAACTCAAAAACCGCTTGATAGATTTCAATGAAATTTACACAGTTTTTGAAAAACATAAGTCTTGTCCCTGATCGAAGGATTTTGTTTTTTTTTTTTAAAATCGATTTTTTATGAATAATTATACATAAAAAATTGTTGGTTTTTTACCGAAAATCTGGAAATAAATGTTCCTGAAGCCGCCATTTTGTTGATTTAAAAAAAAAAATAAAAACCTTCGATCAAGCACTAGATTATTTATTTAACTAACTAATTTTTCTTATCCGATTTATTTTAGATGATTTTCCAAGGATTTGTGATGGTCACCGCAAGACACTATGTATGGGACAGGGTCCAACACAACCAGCTATAACTTTTTTTATTTTTAATATTTTTTTTTAAAACTTTCGTCAAGTCAAGTTGAAACATTATGTAATAATTCCACATTATCACTTTTATTAAATAAATTAAATTAATACCAAAAAAAAATTATTGAAAATGCCCTAATTTTCACGGCCATGACTGGACCTGCCCCCTTAAACTACTTTTAAAGTAGTTGAAAATAAAGTACTTTAAAACTACTTTTATAGTAGTTGAAAACACAGGCAGATGACGACAATTGACTTACTCCAATGACATCCCCATTTTATTTAAGTCAGTTGGTTACATGAGAAATAGTCAGTAATTCTATTAGTTGTACTTGAAAAAAAAAGAACTTTTAAATTACTTTAAAACTAGTTGATTTTCCTGCAGGGTTCTGTCTCACGCAGGATTTTTACGTCTTGAAATACCAAGAAATTCTTTTAATTCTATGCAAAGGTTTTGCCATCGCTGAGTAATTTTTTATTAATTTTCTTTATTTAGAAGAACAATGTTGTCTTCATCCCATTTTTATGAGATTTTTTTCAATTTTTTGCACACTGAATATTTTAAAATGCAGTCAAAATTAACCACACAAATACACATGATATGCTTCCATTTAAAATTTGGGAATCCCTCCCTTGTGCCAAGTAAACGTGCTGCCAACATGATTATGTTCTTATTTTTTCTAACAGCTCATTTCAGACCTAATGCAACAATATTGCAAGAACAAAAAAATATAGTTGCATTTGGTCATCACTCTTTCCATTTTTTGAAACCTTAATATGTGTTTAGTTATTACAATCAAAATCGATATTATAAAATATTATTATAAAAATTTTGTACGATGAATTCGATTTTCATCTAAGTTGTTCTTATTATTTCGAACACGGCTGTATTAGGGTGTATATTTTCAAAGTTTTGGAGATGAATTTTATTTTTTTTTTTTGCCTATATTTTAGCTTGAGGAATAAAAATAGTTGTCTCAATATTTGAGCTTCCTATCACAAACCTGTGAACGGCGCGGACAGAGTTTATGTCCGCCGTTCACAGGTATGATCTAGAAAGCTGAAATTTTGGGAGGTGGCATCTCCCATACAAATAAAATACCTAAAACTCTATATCTTCGCACCTAAGGCAGACTTTTTCTACGTTTTAGCAAGTTGCTTTTTTCGTAAAATTTCAACGAAATCGGATATAAACTCTGTCCGCGCCGTTTACAGGTTTGTGATAGGAAGCTCAAATATTGAGACAACTATTTTTATTCCTCAAGCTAAAATGTAGGCAAAAAAAGAAATAAAATCCAATCCAAAACTTTGAAAATTAACACCCTAGGCTGTATATGTACTTCTTTTTAATATTTTCTAATTAGGGCGGATAAAACCAACAGAAAAGTAGAAAATTTAAAGCAATGATTTTCTCCTCTTGACAGAATAGGTTGGTTTAATTGTTAAAAAACTTTTAAGCCATTTATTTTGTTTTGTTAATTTGTGTTTCAGTTAAGCCTATTACACTTTTTCATTAAATATTATTTTGCTGCTTTTTAAATTATCTTTTTGTTAAAGTTTTCTCTCTAGTCAACGGCCATGTAGTTTTTTCCAACAATGGTAATTTATGTTTTGAAAGCAATTTGGTTCTTAATATTGTAACCTTTAGAAATGCTTAAAAAAATCGTAAACTACATTATTTTGAATAAAAAACGCTACACAAGTAAACTAATTATTATGGAAATTTTAATTTTTGAAGGCTCACTTCAAGTAAAGTTTACTGTTAAAATACAATTTTTTTAGCAAAAAATATTCGTATTGTCAAAAAAAAAAATCAGTTATAAAAAAATATTTACAGAACTAACCATACAAATTATTTTTTTTGCGAAAACATTTTTTATTATGTTCCCTTGTGAAATACTTGAAAAGTCATAGAAAAGTTGAAAATTCTATATACATACAAGCTCCTAAGTAATGCTCTGCGTGAAAATAATTTCTTCGCTCCAATATAACTTTAATTTCATAATTTTTTGAAATATCTTGCTAATTCTATAAGACCATTTAAACATTAAATTTATTTACTTTCTTATAATTAATATACATTTATGTCAATAATATTTTCGTTTATGTAACTTAATTTGTGATTATTATTTTGTATTTTTGTAAATATTAAAATTACAGAACAAATCTTTATTATTAATTACATACTTTATTCTTTAGCTTAAATATATTATGTTGTAACATGTTTCTTACAATAGCTTGCATTTGTTTAAAGAAACTAAGATGATATTGGCATAAAAAATGAATATCGTCTATGTAGAACAAAAAGTCACAATCTACAGTTACATGTTTTCGAGTTATGCTGCTTTTAATGTACATTTTATCGTTTAAAATTTAATATAACCGAAACAAATCTTTTGAATCATAAGTTTTTTTATTATTAGCTGTTATAATGCAAACAAAAACTGCTAAAAATCATACAAAAAGCTTCGCCACTCGCAACGAAAAATGTCTCAACACATTTTACCTCATGCTTGTGTATCGAAAGACAATGTACGTAATTTTTGTTGCGATCGCTTTTTTCGCATTTCGTTTTTTGTTTCGCATTTTCTTTTTGACTCTTTTAATCAAGTGATTAGCGATTTCCTGCTACCTTACTCAACTCTTCTGGCCATTCCTGATGTAGATAGTGACTTTTTGTTCCACAAAGACCATATGTGTTATATTCTCTGTTCTAATCGCATCATTGTGTTATTTATTTCTATCATAATAACTCATTTGACATTCAAACATCAGAAAACCAAAACTTAAAGAACTTATTGTCTTTATCGGACATAATCAAAACATAAATTAATCTACTTAAACTAAGAAAGTATGGCTGCTATGTTGGCGATACTGTTTTACATCTGTAGTTTCTTTTGTTGGAAAACTACTTAAGTAATATTATAGAGTTCGGTGCTTTAAAATCAAACGCAAGAGAATAAATACCAAAACAAAAAATTACACATCGCGCTCAACTGAAACTAAGGTGTGGCATTATAAGTTAAAACAGAAATCGAAGCCGCAAAATTTTTTTTGTTCATTTAGATTAGCGATGCTCAACTGCGGTGCCCAAAAGTCGGCAGCGCGCTGACATTTACAAAAAAATTTCGCGCTAGTATGTGTATAAATGTGCGTAGGAATTCAAAGGAAAGCAAATCATTACCCAGTAGAAATCCGTGCATCACTGATGTAAATAAATAAATATAAATGTTTGCATAAAAAAATGAGAAAGCATCGTATGGCTACACAAACAAATTTTTAAGCTCAAAATTCATAAATAGAAACGAGCAAAAGAACAAAAAGTAGTTTTCCGAGAATTAAAACTATTTTTCCATGAATATGAGTTTTTTTTACAACAATGATGCACACGAGCATTTTTTTACAATTCAATAATACCTGCGAAAAAAATTGACTTTCGCAGAAATGTCTTTGACTTGCATTTTTCTCAACTGGCTATTGCGCAATTAATTTGCGCACATTTGTTTTGTTTTTGCACGTTTGATTCCGACTGTGTCTCTTGCATATTTATTTGACGAACGAACCAGCGCATAGAGATCAGCAACTGCACAGCGGGACGAATGATTGCACGTTTCATTGCTCGCGCTCGTTGGCCAAATGGTCAACACTAATTTAGACTACTGCTGATTTTTTCTGGAAAATTGTTAATTGAAATGGTTACTTTATACTCTTGCTGTAAAAACCTTTTTAAGAGATGTTTGGCTGGCTCTAGGTCAACAAAATTTAGATATAACAACACAAAATTAGTTTTTAAAAAATTCTTTTATGTTTTTAAGTTATATTTCATTTCTTCAATATTTCGAGTTGATCTTGCAACTCATCATCAGGAAGCTGAATACAATGAAAACCAATAAAAATATTTAAATTAACAAACAATTACACAATATTTAACAATTTAAAAAAATAATGTTAAATATTGTGTAATTGTTTGTTAATTTAAATATTTTTATTGGTTTTCATTGTATTCAGCTTCCTGATGATGAGTTGCAAGATCAACTCGAAATATTGAAGAAATAAAATATAACTTAAAAACATAAAAAAATTTTTTAAAAATTAATTTTGTGTTGTTATATCTAAATTTTGTTGACCTAGAGCCAGCCAAACATCTCTTATGAACAATAAAGGTCGTTAAAACTCTAAACCTATTGTAAAAACCTTTTATTGAAACCAACTACGACTTCTTTCTCTATTGACCGTGTAACTTTTGTTTTAGTATTCACTCCAGTTTTTTAAATATTTGTTTTAATCATCATATAGGTAAATCAATCAAATAAGATGAAAGAAAATAAATTTATATAAATTATAAAACCATTATTTATATATTATTTTATAGAAAAATTATAAAATTCTTACTCAATTATATACAATTGGGAGGACGACAATTTATTCAAAAACGTAGTTATCTAGAGATGTTCAAACTGGTGTGGATGGCGTCTTCTAAACAAATTACTTATCAGCTGCTGCTCGATTCCCATTTGCGGTGTGGGTGCTTGAAGGTGCTGCAGATGAGAGGAGTTTGATTCAGTGTTAGGCGCCTGCTATTGAGGATGTTGAACAGGATTGTGCTGCAAGTGAGACGGTAAATTAACGTTTCCCTGCTGTGGTTGCTGCTGTTGTTGTTGCCCTGTAAGGCTGGGTGGCGCAGATTGCAGTGGTGGTTGCCCATAGATCCCGCTTACGCCAGATGATGGCTGTGGCAGCATATGATGTTGCGCGGCCAACTTCGGCCCATCTTCAGCTTTCTCTTCCTCGCGGCGCTTGAGACAAGCTGCTTTCGGATTAAGATTTCGTTCTCGTACCTGTTGCTCGAGCGTCATAATGACTTCAACGGCCATGTTAAGGATTCCGAGTTTTGTCTGCGGCTTATCGGACTTAAGATGCGTCATACACATACGACCTAGCTCTTTCAGAGCCTCATTAATATCACGTATTCGTATTCGCTCCCTTGCATTGTTCGCCTGGCGACGTTCCTTTTCACGCATAGCCTTGACCACTGGCTCGGCATCATCATCGTCATCAGCCGATGAGCAATATCGTCTTGGCCTTTTGGTGCCTTTTTGTGGCTGTGCTTGCTGTTGTTGCTGCTGCAGTTGAGAGGCTTCCATTGAGCTCGTCGGTTTAGTATCAGCCACGTCAATGCCACTCAATACGCCAAGAACAGATACTGATGAGCCCGGCGCAACTGCCAGGGAACTAGACGAAGCTGATTCTTTTCTTTTTTTTGCAGCCTTCGTGTTAGTGGCTGCGGGTGGTGTACGTTCCATTTTAATTGTGGCCACGACGGTCGAACCCCCACTGACACTGGACACCGGAGTACCTCCTCCCAAAACATCGTGTGAAGTTAGCGCTCCGGCGCCACCGCTGACCATTTGTGTGGTGGGAGACGACGGCACAAATGATGTTAATCCGTCCATATTGTCTATAGCTGAGAGCGCTGCGCCGACACCGCTAAGTAATTCCGGTTCACAATGGTTTCGCAACACATTCAGTGCATCGTCCAAGCGCTCTTCCATTCGAGCGCCCTGAAATGCTGCTGCCATATTATGTAGACCAGGAGCCACCATGTCAGTAGGATAGCTGACAGCACCAGCAGCTGATCCAACGCTCGTTCCTGCACCATTCAGCACTGAATGTCCCCAGGTAGCACCAGATGCTACTCCAGCCACATTTTTGTCGACAAGAAGTGATTGTGATAATGCTGATTGTGTTAGCGGTGGCGGTGAGTTAACGGGTGTTGACGGATTCGAACTGAAACTACTAATACTTTGTTCGGCAGCAGCTGCAGCGGCCGCAGCGGCTGACAGATACATGTGCTGGCGCAAAGAAGATGAGGCCGAAGGGCCAGCCCCACTGCTCCCAGAAGCTTTAACGCCACCCACGCTGACACCGAAAGAATCGCTCTGCACTGCAGGGCTGTGTTGTTGCTGTTGTTGTTGAGCATGATGGTGTGGAAGCGAGTGATGAACATGAGATCCTGCAGCAGTCAATGCATTATGTTGGCCACTATTCAACTGTTGTGCGGCATGGGTCTGCGGCGACGAGTAGAGAGCTGGAGAGAGAGCAGCACCGCCGTTATTACCGCCTATCTGCTGAATACTATTTCCACCGCCTCCGCGGAATGAGCTCATTGGCGGCAGCGATGTGGCTGCTGGACTATGCATGCCAACATGGCCGGCTTCCATATGCAATCCCATGCCCTGTGCACTCCCCATGCCATGGTGCTGCGAATCGGCTTCGTGATGTTGCTGTACCAACAAGTGACCGCCGACTACACCACTGCTTTGATATGGTGCCTGTGAAGCGTATCCAGTCACTGGACTTGAGTACCATCCAGCACCGCCACTGTTGCCGAGGCCCGTGTCATAGTACTGGTCAACAGGTCCACCGCCAGGGAAGCGAGTGTTTCCCCCAGGCACTTCATGCATAGCGTTAAACTCATCGCCAGGATATATGCCATTCTCCACGCCACCGAGTCCTCCGTATGGTGATTGGTAGCCGCCATTGCGGTCTCCGCCGACCGTCACAGTAGACTGCTTGTTCGCTATCTTATTAAAACAATTTTGAAACACCTCATACAGGTGCATCGGCTCATCGTCACTTGTGGCCATATTTTTTATCCGATTCTGTCGAGAAAATTAAAAGTAGGGAGCTGCACCGCGGTTCCCAAATAGCGTGCGTCCCGTAGACAGAAATAAAAACACCAGCCTGTAAAAGGAGGATGAAACAAAATTATATTAATGAGACAAACTGTAATATATTTCAAGGCAGTGTTAAAAATTTTTGTCGAACCCCAAGGTCCAAAATCGAAATGATAGCATATCATAAAATGAGCAGGGAACTAAATATGCAATCAAAGTGAATTACGCATATTGATAGTCGTCTGATAATAGCTGGGTTCCTATCCGATAAATCCTATTATAAAACTCTAGTGCGCTGTCAAAACTGAAAAACTGTCACATTATCTGAAGCCAAAAATTTTTTTAACTTTTGATCTCAAATGCATAAAAATAAAACAAACTCAGCCTCTCATACACCAGTTAAACAACAACAATTAAACTAATACACGAACAACTATGTGGCCGCAAGGAATATCAGCTAAACTCGATATTTGATGACAAGACGAAACAGTATAAGTCACATGAATATGTATACACATAACTTATGTTGCTTCGCCTTGTCATCAAATATCGAGTTTAGCTGTTATTCCTTGTGGCCACAGAACTATGAACTATGATCAAAGGTTGTTCAGTCAAATTCCATCTCCACTACGCCCGCGAAATGTGCCTCTCTTGGGACGAACTCAATAAAATCTGTGCTTATCACTTTAGAAACGCTAAATGCGTTTCTGTGAGACTTAAGTGCTTCACTTATGGAAAAGATAAGACATGACCTTCAAAAATTTAGCGCAGAAATAAATTTTGAGTAGAGGAGCCCACGATGCTAAATGTGGATTTACTCGAACGTCGCGGGAACCTATTGGATTTTGAAGATTAGGTGGTAGGAAGAAAAAAAGGTAATAAAATGTTTAACCCTTCACCTGTGGGAGAAGTCACTACAGGCTTTCAAAAATTTAAAAAAAAAACATGCACATGGACTTACTCGAGCGCGATGACGGAGGTATATTAATCTGCCGATTTTGATGGTGGGGGTGGCCGTACGGATCAGTTAAAAATGGAAAAAAACATTTACTCGAGCGCGTCAGATATTCATAGGGGATGTTAAGTGATCCCAAACGAAGCTGCCATTCATTAGACTGACGATTCGGATGTGACGCAAGCGCGTGGCCACTTTTCGAAAATGCAAAAAAAAAAAATGCTATTTATAATTACTCGAGCACGTCAGATTTTCATACAGACGGTTCAGCTTGATGTCCAGGTCGTGTTGATCCATAATCTGACGATTATTTGGAGTGATTTGCTTAATCTGACGTATTTAAGTTTTAGTCCCGTATTTGGATATTAATGTTTTTTTGTCAGGATGAAATCGTGTCATGCAGTGTTTTTTCAATAAGGAACAGCTAATTTACTTGTATACTAAGTTCCTAAAAACAAAAAAATTAGCTGCAAGTGATAAAATTTAAAGGCGATTTTTGTTACTTCGGCTTGTGGAAATCGGCAGATTATGTTTTCCGTTATCCTTGAATTATTTCCTTCCTTGACCGCGCTCGAGAAAATCCAGGTGACGCCAGTCCCTTACGTCACGGTCAAATCGTCAGATTAGTGAAATGAACACTCTTCAGCATGTAATTAACCCACCATGCCTTAATCTGACGCGCTCGAGTAAATCCAGCTATCGAATTTTTTTTACTAATCTGATCGGCTGCCCTACACTCGCGGCACTATATAGAGGGCTAAGATGTGGTAGAGGTACTCAACAAAGTGCAAGGTATCCCCCATATCTTAATCTGCCGCGCTCGAGTAAGTCCCGAAATCCTCTGTTGGGCTCCCCTACTATAAGACACCTGTCTTGTTACACTAATAGATCAATAAATAAAATAAATAAATAATAAAAGACTTGAAAGCTTTAGTGAGAGTATGTGTTAGAAGCTCAGTGATATCAATGTTAGAGTTGAATGTCTTGACGTCAACACATCATGTCGATCAACATGATGAGCTACAGCACTTACGCCTACGTTTGGGTATGATGTGACGTAAGGAAACCGCATCTATTACTGTCTTGGTTTATGTTCCTGAGTGTAAAGATGAAAACTTAAATTCTCTCTGCAATCAACTTCGATTTTCTATAGGAAGCAGACTCCCTCCCTCCTTCCATTGCTCTTAAATTAAAGCGCGCGAGAAAAGTTTGAGTCGGATTCACAAATCGTGGTTTGGTCATAAAACGATCTGAGAGAGAGAAAAACTTATTTATTGAAAGTGAAGGGTACCTTGTATGATTTGTCAACGATCTACATAAATGATGATATGGGAATTTCCACAGAAAAGTCTACCCAGATGAAAAAATTAAAAGTTAACCAACAGTTTTTTTTACTTGTATTATTAAAGAGAAATATTAAAAATTAATTATATTAAAGAGTTCAAAGCTTTCCTTTGTTGCGATGGCGAGATATCGTGGAAGAGATATGATGAATTTGATTTTGTTCTTATATGAGGGGCGTGTCATCGCCCATTTTTTTTTAAATCAAACTATGCTAAGAACCTTTCTCAGACCATATAAAACATTTTGAGAAAACCATCGGTCAAGCCTTTCAGAAGCTGCGCGATCACAAACAGACGCACCAACGACTATATATATAGGCCACCCAAAATATGCACTCTAAATAAAAATTTTGTAGCCTAGGCTTTGCCTCTTGATGTTGTATTTGCGTTAAATAATTTTTTAAAAACAATCCTAGCTAACAATTTCCCAGTGGAAATTTAAGTAACGTTACGTCAAGTAACGTAACGTCAGATACTAAGGCTAATAACAAAGTAACCGAAAAAAATTTTTAAATTTTATAACTTGGAAAATAAACTTGTGTTATTTCAAATCCTTCTAAAAAAAGTTTTATATAAAAAGCCTTGCCCAATTCGCAGAGTTTTGCAATTTTGTAATCCAAGTCAAAACCCACTTCTGTTTTTTGTAACGTAACGCCAGCACATAATTTTCTTATATCTTTAAGTCCTCAAGGTCTATTTTTGCCAATTTTTTTACTTAAAATAGTGCCAGAGTTCGTAGAGCACTCAAAATACGCTTTTGCTCATTTTACTTATCTTTCTTTATTTATCTTTTCATTTTAAAAACTCAAGAGTGCAATCAAATCAGCATTCACTCTATTAGAACTCCTCGTTTGTTTTCATCACTCGTTTATTTCTTCGCTGATGAATAAAAAACGAGTGAACATCGTGCTGATGCGTCTCGTTTTATTTTCATCCCTTTGGAGTTTATCAAATGATAAACTCGTTTTCAGATGATGTGAAAAGTGAGGAGCATAATTCTTATCGGTCGTGAGTATTCAAATGATAAATTCATTTGACGATTTTTGTATTTCATTCAGAACGTTTGAAGTTAACTGAAAATAAATGTAACGTTTTGACTTAAAAGTCTAAATAAAATATAATTTACCGTTAGAATAGATAGAAATAAAAAAAAAATTGAGCGAGCAAAAAGAAGAGTTTTTCAAATTTCTTATCACGAGCGCTCAATGCAGCGTTGTTATTATTGAATTGAATTTATCATTGCAAAAATATATGAGTGAGAAGTATGGGCGAGTATAAGAAAGTATGTTTCTCTCATTGAGTTTTTTTCAAGATCATATTCAGTGAGCAATAAATATGAAAACAGTAACAGTTTGTTCACTCAAGATATTAAGCGATTGAGCGCTCCTTATTTTTTCCTCATAAATAAAAAATTCAAAATTGAATACTCTTGAATTGAATTGTATTGAGGATGAGGAGTGAAATATTTCTCCTTAATGATGAGTATTTACGAACTCTGTATAGTGCTACTTAATTACTATGCAAATTTAAATAAAACATTTTAAAAATTTGACTTTTTCATGTTATTTTAAGGTATTTTTTCGTACAAATGTCACATAACGTCAGACCCATATGCATATAATGCTACATATAGAAATATTTACATAGAGTGCTTAAAGCTTAGAAAAATGGATTATACATTTCTGAAACCTGGTTCAGTACAGATGCTACTGACTATGTACACATAGCTACCACCTTTCCGATCAGATAGGTTTGGTCGCACGGGTGGTGGGGTATCAATTTATGTGCGAGCATGACTTAGAAGCCAATTGCTGTGCAAGACTCACGTAGGCGATCAAGTACTATTCTTTCAATACCATGTTATTGACCTATATAATAGATATGTTCCACTTAAAACTTAAGCAAGTAAAACAGATGGACCAATTTTGCTAACAGAGGATACACAACGTCTTATGAAAATTCGTGTCAATGCATATAACAAATGGGAAAAGTTCCTCAGTTTTTAAAAGAGTTGAAAAGCATAAGACATATTATTTCTAGGGTAAGAAAAGCATAAGCTCAAGTTCAAAAAGTAAAGCTCTGTAATTTTAACCTCGTCAGAACGTATAGAAGGTATTAAAAAAGATTGCCAATGGTAAGTAATCGTCTTTAACTTCATTGATTGAGATCTTTTAAATTCTAAATTTGTATCGGTGATGACCTCTGAAAAAAATAGTGAAGTATTACGTGATTTAATTGATGCGGACATAAATAATAAGGAAGTAGAGAATAAATTTGGCCTAATCATGAATGAACATTCTCGCGAATTTTCCTTCGAAGTCCCTGGTTTGCAAGCGTAGAAGAATTTTTGGGAATGAAAAAAAATTCCCTGGAAAGTAAGGATATCGGCAGTAATTTGGGGAGGGAATACCTTAAAATTTGTTGAAAGAATTTATTCTCCAATTTTTAAACAGGGAATTTGAAGCGAGAATAAATAATGTAAGTATTAAACTGTAGGGGAAGTGCATGTACCTTGGACCGATTGTACCTTGGACCAATAGCGATATTTAATGTTTGCCACCGCGTAGCTGAAAATTGTAACAGTAAAATTTTTTCTATTTATATAGGAATGGGATGTGATAGACAAAAAGGAACTTGAAGTGGACGTGAGTATTAACATGAAATACAACACTGAATTAAAAAGCTAGAACTGAGACCAAACGAACAAAAAAGCCGAGTAGAGGAGTTAGTTATAAAAGGACAGTCGTTTGGTATCAGGTTCAATCAAATAAAACTTTTTATTTTTGATTAATAAATTTTCGTAGTTTATATTTTGAAGATTTTTTTAATAATGAATTTTTAATTTTCTTACAAATAAAACAAAATTTTCAATTCTTAAAAATTTTCTATAATAACTTAAACATTATTTTAAGTTGTTTTTATGTATAGTGTCTCTTGTGTGTTGTTGTTTATTTATGTCATCACATTATTCCCCCTCCTCTCTTTCTGAAATTTTGTAGTGTTGGCTAGTAAATTGAAGTGTACTCTTTTGGTAGAATTGTTTGGAAGGGAGAGTGTTTGTGTATTTTCTTCATTTAGAAAAGCTGGTTTAAGTCTGTCTATGTTGATTGTAGTTTACTATTTTGTTTTTTACTATTTTAAAGAATTTTGGTGATTTTTCGATGACTCTGAGTGGTCCATCGTATGGGTATTGTAATGAGTGTCGTATTGTATCGTTTCGTACAAAAACGAATTTGCAGTCTTTTAATGTTTGTGGAACATGTTGTTGGAATTTTGTGTTATGATGTGAAATTTTTGATTGTATGTTGTTTATGTTTTCTTTAAGTTTGGACAAAGTCTCTAATGGTTTGAATGGTTCTATTTTCTGAACTGTTAGTTGTTGTGGTAGTCTGAGTGTTTGACCAAAAACCATTTCAGCTGGTGATGTTTTAATGTCTTCTTTAACAGCTGATCTGATACCTAATAGAATTAGGGGAAGTTCCGAATACCAGTTTTTCTGATTATTAGAGGCTATTAAGGAAGCTTTAAGTGTTCTGTGGAATCTTTCTATTATTCCGTTTGCTTGTGGGTGATATGCTGAAGTTGTGATGTGGTGAGTACCAAGTGTTTTTATAAATTGTTTAAATGTGTGAGAGGTGAACTGAGGTCCTCGATCAGAAGTGATCTCGAGTGGGACTCCGAAACGTGAAATGAATTCTCTGTTGAAGGTTTCCACAATTGTAGTGGTATCAGTATCTTTTATTGTGTATACTTCGGGCCAACGTGTATTCCTGTCTATGGCAGTGGTGAGTACCAAGTGTTTTTATAAATTGTTTAAATGTGTGAGAGGTGAACTGAGGTCCTCGATCAGAAGTGATCTCGAGTGGGACTCCGAAACGTGAAATGAATTCTCTGTTGAAGGTTTCCACAATTGTGGTGGTATCAGTATCTTTTATTGAGTAGATTTCTATAATTATTTGATATTGGTAATGGACCGACCAGATCGATGTGGATATGTTCAAATCGACCGTGTGGGATATGTATTTTATGAGGTAGTGTTTTTGTGTGTCTGTGTACTTTTGCTCGTTGACAGTTAACACATTCCTGGGACCATTTGTTGATTTGTGAATTCATGTTGGGCCAGAAGTATCGTTGTGTTATCAGTCGTCTGGTAGCTCTAGTTCCGGGATGAGAAATGTTGTGTATCTGTTCGAATATTTTTTTACGAAGTGTTTGTGGTATGTATGGACGGGTATCTTTTGTCGAGTGTTCACACCAAATTTTTATGTTAAGGAGAATGGAATATCGATTTGTTTAAATTTGTATATGTTTTTGTTCATTATGTCGTTTAGTTCTGAATCGTTTGTTTGCTCGATGTGTAATTGTTTTAGATTGAGGTCTGGTGTTTTTAGTTCTTCTACCTCGTATCTTGATAGAGCATCTGCAACAGTGTTCTCTGTACCTTTAATGTGTAGTATTGTGTTGGTAAACTATGCGATGTATTCTAGGTGACGTGTTTGTCTTGGACTACGTTCTGTTTTCGAGTTAAGTGCGTTAATTAGTGGTTTGTGATCGGTGTATACTGTGAATGTGTTGCCTTCTAAATGGTGTCTAAAATGTCTAATGGTTAAGTATATGGCGAGTAGTTCACGATCGAATGTGCTGTATTTTGTTTCAGTGGGTGAAAGTTTTTTAGAAAAGAATGCTAGTGGTTCTAATTTGTTATTGTGTTCTTGTTGCAGGACTCCACCGACTGCTGTGTTAGATGCATCTACAGCAATTGATAGTTTCGCTTTACTGTTAACATGGTTAAGCAGTGTTTGCTTAGCGAAGCTATCTTTTATTGAAGTAAATGCATTTATAGTGTCTTTTGTCCATTGTAATTGTTTGTTTTTGGTTTTTGATGCGTTGGTTACCATTTGATATATTGGTCCTAGTATGTGTGCAAGTTTAGGACTGCACCTGTGGTAGTAGTTGGTCATACCGATAAACTTTTGCATGTGTTTGACTGTGGTTGGTTGTGGATAGTCTTGAATGCACTGTATTCGTTCTGTGGATGGTTGTATACCTTGTTTTGAAATGTTGTAACTTAGGAATGTTATTTTATCGACTCCGAAACCGCATTTATTTGGTTTGATGTTGAGTCCGTAGCTATTGAGCCGTGTGAAAACTTGTGTAAGATGTTGTAAATGTTGTTCTTCTGTTTCGCTGGCAATAAGAATGTCGTCTAAGTATACGAAAATGAAGTCTAACCCGTTTAGAACTTCATTTATGAATCTTTGGAATGTTTGCGCTGAGTTCCTCAAGCCGAAGGGCATTCGGAGGAACTCGAACATTCCGAAAGGTGTAGTTATTGCTGTTTTATGAATGTCTTCAGGAGCCATTGATATTTGGTGATAGGCTCGTATTAGATCTAATTTTGAGTAAATGGTTGTGTTGTGTAAGTTTATTGAAAAATCGTGTATGTGTGGTAATGGGTAGCGCTCCGGTACAGTTATTGTGTTAAGCCTTCTGTAATCTCCGCATGGTCTCCAGTCGTCTGTTTCATGTTTAGGAACTAAGTGTAATGGAGATGCTGTCATGGAGTTAGACGGTCTGCATATGCCAGCTTTGACTAAGAAGTCAAATTCTTGTCTGTATATTTTCATTTTTGGTGATATAGTCGTCGAGGTTTGTTGTAAGGTAATTGTCCTTGTGTTGTAACATGGTGTACTGTTTTGTGTTTGATTGGTGCCGTATAATCTGGTTCTGTTATGAGTGCTGGGAATTTTTTGAGTAACTGAGTGTATTTGTTGTTGATTGAGAATAATTTTGGTAATGGTGTTTCTGTGTACGCTGAAATGGCGTTTATGGATAGTTTAGTCAGTGAGACGTTTGTGTTTTAAGTCGATGAGTAATCCGTATTTCGAAATGTCCGCAATTAAAAAGGTAAATGGTAAGTCACGTCTTAGTTTTAGATTTAGTGTTAGTAACTTTTTACCGTAAGTTGCTATTGAGGTGCCATTGGCGGCTGTCAAAATAATGTCGGGCTTTTGT
Source organism: Meiosimyza platycephala (assembly GCA_963662105.1). Classification (NCBI taxonomy): domain Eukaryota; kingdom Metazoa; phylum Arthropoda; class Insecta; order Diptera; family Lauxaniidae; genus Meiosimyza; species Meiosimyza platycephala. The sequence continues at coordinate 42,172,570 of OY759210.1, read as the reverse complement.
TTGTGATTTTTGAATTTGGATGATGGGAGTACAGAAACTTCTGCTCCACTATCAACGAAAAATTTTAAGTTGTTTGTGTTGTCGTGAATGAAAAGACGGCGTGTAAGTGTTGTGAGACTTCCGTCATCAGCCGTCGCGATGATGGAGTCTTTTAGTTTAATGTATTGTGTTGGACGAATGAACATGGTTGTTCGCATCGCTTGGCGTTTTTACCAAATTTATAATGGTATTGACATAAAGGGATTGGGGAATGTTGATGAGAGTTGTTTTGGAAGTTATATCTATTTCTAGAGAAACCTCTTGATCGAGAGTTTGAACGTTGGTATGATCTGTTGGTATGTTCTGATTTAATTGATTCTACTTCTAATGTTAATTTGTTGACTTTATCAAGAAGTTGTGAGGTTGTTTGTGTTAATGATTGCATTGCTATTGTCAAATCATTTTTTGCACTCGTCAAAGCAATTTTTAGGTTCTTCGGTAATTTTCTGATCCATAATTTTCGTAGAAATTCTGGATCTACCGAAGAACCTGCTAAAAGAAGTAGCGATCTGTAGAACTGAGATGGTTTTAGGTCACCAATCTCAGTGTCAGAAAATAATTTATCGAGACGCTTGTTTTCACTTAAAGAGTGTCGTTCAATAAGTACTTGTTTTAGTCCTTCATACAGATTATCCATTGGAGGTTTCTGTATGAAGTCTAAAACTGTAATTATTACGTCTTGTGGAAGTGCAGTGATTAAGTATTCGTATTTTGTTTTGTCTGTTGTAATGTTTTTTGTGTTAAATTGCATATCTGCTTGTATAAACCATGCTTCTGGACAATTGGTCCAGAATTGTGGTAACTTAACCGAAGTGGCATTGATTTCCAAGGGAGTATCGAAGGGGTTGTGTAGTGTGTCTCCGTCTCCATGGTGAGAGGAGTGGTTGGAATGGGTTGGGGTTTGTCCAGAGTGAGGGGGTGTACGACTTAAACTCATTGTAGTGTGAGGAGGGGTTGGTTGTTGTGATGATTTTATTTGAAAATCTATGTGTAAATTTTTTAATATGTATCTAAGAATATTGTGTACCTATGTGAAGTGTAGTGCCTACGAGATGCAAACGATAAGTTTCTTCCCTCCCTATCGTTTGACATTCGTTTTAAGAAACTAAATACTTATTCTGTTGTTGCTGCTGTCTTGGTGTCACCGATTGTGGTTTTTGTGATCTGGTGTTGTTGACGTTGCTGTTGATGTTGCTGTTGTTGACGCTGTTGTTGATGTTCACTTCGGGCTAAATTAGTTAGTGACAATGTCGGCGATGTGTTGTTAACGTTACGTGATGATGAACGTCGTACGTTGTTTTTAGTTGACGTTAGACTATTATTACTTTTTTTTAACGTTTTATTGTCTCTTTAGTTATGGTTGCTGCCGTTGTAACTTTTGGCTCTAAGTTTTGTTCCAATAGCTTTGGTGATGAACTACTAGTGAAATTGTTGCGAATGTTGTTGTTGTTATTATTATTGGTGGTAGTGGTATTATTTGTGGTGGCCTTGTTATATTTGTAGGATTGATTGTATTTGCTGCTTTTTGAGGGTTTTTTTAATAATGAATTTTTAATTTTCTTACAAATAAAACAAAATTTTCAATTCTTAAAAATTTTCAATAATAACTTAAACATTATTATAAGTTGTTTTTATGTATAGTGTCTCTTGTGTGTTGTTGTTTATTTATGTTGGTGTTAAGTCACCACAGTCGTATCGATAAGTACATATAAGTCTCGTGTTAACCGCTTAATTAAACTTTACAATTAAAACTATAATTAATAAAGACACTTTTAGAATAATAAAAGCAAATCTTTTATTTTGAAAGCAGTGAAGTTTGTTGTTTGTTTTCATAAAATACCTAATTTAATCATTTAACCAAGTGAAATCCTACAATTTGGGGACTCAGACCGAGATTGAACAATTGAGCCAAAAGATAAGAAAAGTGACTTAGTAAAAAGAGTAAACTTTAAACTTTTTTTAAAATATGGTAAACGTAATGTTTGTCGAATAAAAAGTAAATTTTAAAAACTAAAACTTGAGCATTGTGAAATAATGCAAGCGACGCTAACTTCAAAATTTCCGTTGACGAGTAAATCTAAAACGTAACGAGTAAATGTGTGAAGCAAAAGAAGTTTGCAGCAAGCAGAAAACTTTTTGAAGGGAAAATGCGTTAGAAACCAAGAATCTACGAGAAAGTTAAGCGAGACAAAGCTATTGAGATCACTGAATAGACGAAAGTACAAGAAGTTTAAGTAGAAGCAAATGTGCAGAAGAAATTAGCAGCCAAAGCTAAGTAGAACAAATCAGAAAAGGAAAGCTAGTAGTGCAGTAACGTTGGTTGAGAAGAGCGTTAGCTGGTTAAGAAGAGCATAAAGCTGGAAGATAAAGAGTGCATGCCGTGCACAAGCAGTCTGAAGAACAAAGCAGAGTGAAAGAAAGCAGTGATAGAGCTGGAAGAAGAAGAGTGCATGCCGTGCACAAGCAGTGGAAAAAAAGAGCTGAGTAGTAGTATTCGTATAATTTTTTATCGTATGTTCAACGTAGAAAAGTTTTTTTTATTCTGAAGTTGTTTTTTGTTCAATACCTTTTAAGAAATTGTCAAATTGCAAAGTGGAAAGAAGTTTTTTTTATTCGTTTGCAAAAGAAACAGTTGTAGTTGATTTTGTTTTTTTTTCTGATCTGAATTCCAACTAGAAAACGCTAAATTTGTTATCGTTGGAAAAGAATTGCAAAATCAAAACAAAACAAAGAAGAAAGTACAGAAAGGAATTTAATTAAAATATTTTAAGATCAATAAAATTCTGTAGAATTAATATTAAAGATATTTCAAAGTAAAAAGAATCTAAATAAGAAAAAACATTTTAACCAAAAGGTTAACATATTGAACTGTTCTTAGTATTTGGAAGTATTTTACATTGTATGTAATAAGATTTAAATTGTTTTTCTTATAAGCTAATTTAATTTGGTAAGACAAATTATGGACGCGCAGACAATTTTATCAATGACAGTAGCCACTTTAAAAGAAAAACTAGTAAAGGTGTTATCTTCGGCCAGGCCGAAACTCACATACCCTACACTGCACTAAAAGTACTTTCCAAATAAATGTTAAAAAGACGTTAAAAATGTTGAAGTCGAAAATTATGTAATAAGGTTCAAAGAGGTTGAAAAGTGTAGAAAGAGGTTGAAAAGTGTTGAAACAGTTGAAAAAAACTCAAAAAGTCTAAAATATATGGAAACCATTGCAGAAAGTTAAAAGAAATTGAAAAAGTAGAAAAAATGTGGAAAATGTTGAAAGTGGTTAAAAAACTCAAAAATAGTTGAAAGAAGTTGTAAAATGTTGAAACAATTCAAAATTCATGAAAAAATCGAAAAAATAAAGAAAATGTCGAATCAAGTTGAAAGAGGTTGAAAAAATGGAAAATATACACATGAAATATATTGGGAAACGTTAAAAAGTTGGAAAAATCAAACAAATTTGTAAAATGTTGGAAAAAATAGAATAGAAATGCAGAAAACCAAATATGCCACGCCCACTTCTCCAATTCCGCCTACTTTTGGTTCAATAAATTATATTCGTCATTGACATCCACATACTAAATTTTAACGAAATAGCTTGTATAGTTTGCGATATATGCCTTAATTAACCTTCAAATTTAGGGCGGTGACACACCCACTGATACAATCGAGACTGATTTTGATCCAGAAATAGCTTTCCATAAACAAACCTCTTTTACCAAATTTCAGTATGATTGCTCATATATTTCGACAGATATGCCACTTAAGGTATTTTACTTTTATGGGAGATGCCACGCCCACTGGTGCTATTTCTCCCGCTTCAGATGCTGACATACCTTATAGCAAGTTAACCACCTACATCAAATTTCATGCCAATTGCTGCAATAGTTCTCTTAAAATATCACTTCCAACTTTATGTTAATATGGGAGGTGCCATGCCCACTGATGAAACCCCGTCGAAATTTATTTAATTTTATAGCTTATAATAATTGACATCTATGCACCAAATTTTATAAAGATTGCTCTCATTTCACACTATCTATTGCATTAAACGTTTCTTGCTTATATGGGAGGTGCCACACCCACCAGTACTTTTGTGCCAAATTTTCGTAAGAAGACACCTTTTAGCAAGTATGTATATCTGCCATACTAAATTTCATTACGATTACGTTGTTAGTTCTCTAATTATTACGTTTATATATATTGTGGGCTGTGCCACGCCCTTCAACGTGCTTTTCCAGTAAACTGTTGAAGCTTGTATTGATGACTGCTCTCAGTAGTATCACCCCTAAAATTTTTATGAAAATCGAATGTGCCAATTTTGAATTATACGAGATCAAAATTTTTAATTGTTAAAAAGTGCCACGCCCACTTTTCCAATTCCGCCCACTTAAAACACAATTCAAGATATACAGTATCGTGCAAATGCTTTGCAACTCAAATTACTTTGGAAGAAACATCAAATTATTTCAGTGAAACAATAACTTTGAATTTTATTTTATGTTAGTTTTATTAACTTCACTTAATGCTGATTTTTTACCAAAAACAAAAATAATATTCAGTTAGCTAACAACAACAAAAACTCAAGGTAAACAAAAGTAGCGAAAAATATAGAGTTCAAAACATGCGCAACTCATCACAATACCAAGAAATAATGCATAACCAGCCTAATATTTGGTTCTGAAACCGTAGTTTCTGATGACTGCATGACATCTTCTGGACATTGACTCATGACTTTATTTATCTATAAGGTGAAATCGCGTTCCTTTCTTTTTTTATCGCAGGGAATAGTTCATTACCACTTTTGAACATTTTCTCACCGATTATGCGTTTTACCACCATCCACATGTTCTCAATCGGGTTGACATTGCGTCGGCCATGCCATGATATCAACTTGTTTTTCCTCAAACCAAGATTTTACAAACTTTAAACTATGATTTCGACCACTGTCATGTTGAATTGTCGAAGGAAGTGGCATGTTCCACCCAGTAAATGGGAGAATAATATTGCTTGAAATGGTTTTGTAGCCAGCTGCTGTCATCGTGCCTTCAATGCGCTAAACGGGCCCAACTCTATTCATCGAGAAACTACTCCAGGGCATCACGTTCTAACCTCCGAGTATAACTGTAGGTGTTCTGTATTTGGGATTGAGCTTTATACACTGAGGTTATAGACCTCAAAGATGTTATAGACAAAGCAGTGTACGTTAATTTATTGTAGGATGTAATGCTACCGTATGCCAGTCGGAAAATGCCTTTAAAATGGACGATACAACAGCATAACGATCCTAAACACACTAGTAAACTAGCTTATGAATGTTTGTATCTTGAAAAATCGACGTGATGCCATGGCCAGCTCAGTCTCCGGACCGTAATAGGATAGAAAATTTGTGAGGAGATATCAAACGAATCGTAACAACAGCAAAGCCATCAAGAAGAGCACAGCTTTGACAAATGTTTAAAGGGATTTGGGCTGAAATTCCTGTGAAGCGTTGTAAGGACCTTATTGACTCTATTCCACGTCGATGCAAAGTCGTAATAAAAAAATAAAGCGTTTATCACGAAATATTAGACCCAAAGAAACATGTATAATATGTAACATGTAGTTTAAATTAAGTTGTGTCGCTTTTTTTTAATTTTAGTATCCACTACTATTTTTGTAAACAGCATTATTTTTGAATTTTATTTTGATTAAGCCATTGCGTTAAAATAAATAAAAGTTTATAACAAAAGAAACTGTAAATATTCTCGGAAATGAATATACATTACTATTTTTTCAAAATTATACTCATCATTTAATTTGATAGTAAAACACACAGGACCCAACGGCACTCTATTTTTGTGAACACAGCTGTATCTTAATCTGACGCGCTAAATCTGCAGCTATAGATTTTTTTTTACTATTCTGATCGGCTGCCCTACACGAGCTATATAGAGGGCTAAGATTTGGTAGAGGTACTCAACAGGATGCAAGGAAACCCTCCGAAATCTTATTTGATATGAGCGATCAGATAAATAAGATTCAATCCAGCTGACAAAACTTTAAGGAAATCCAAGCTTCTTTAACTTAAACAAAATAAAAATATGTGCTAACTTGCAGCGTTTAAAAACTTGTGATATTTTTCACTACTTCTGCTTCAACTTGTGCTTGCGTAAATCAAACAGTCGCAGTGCAAGTTGAAGCTGAAAATTGACTTTGACAAACTGCAAAGCACTTCGACAATCAACGGCAGTTTTCGTTTTGATCGACTGAAACTGTTTGCGGTGTCGTGAGTTGAAACAGCAGCAGGATTTTAGCTTTCGTAAGTTCAAGCAGCATCAGATTTTCAAAAGCCGCAGTTGACTTAGATTTTGTTTCTTTTGCGATGTTATTGTTGCTATTCTATTTATGGAAAGAAAAAAAAAAATTTGAAGAGGATGTTACAGATTTATTACAGAAACGAAGGTTTCTGCCGCTGAAAGCAAGAGTGGTACAAGTCACATTTAAGTAGTTTTGAGAAAATTGGAGCTTTGCACATTGGCATCCCAAAAAATCAGTGTTATTGTTTTTGTCAAAGTTTACATTTTTGGAAAGACATTTGTTCAAAATTTCATGTGTCATAAAAACTAATATTTTTTTTGGAAAAGTAAGTATGCAGTACAAATTAAGCTTTAAATTAGAATACCATTCTGCCAATTTTTATTTCAAAGAAGTTAGCGATAAAGTGGTATAAGTCAATGAGTTATACCACTTTTCTTTAAAAGTTTTGGCCTTTAAAACACAGCGCATCCTTACTTAATTAGGGCATAACAAGAGCTCAAAACCTTCTACAACTTAATTAATTTAACTTAACGCTTCACAGCAAATAATTTTTCGAAAAAAACTTCTAACGTAAGGAATAAAACAAACACAATAGCTCGCGCATAGTAACACCACTGTTCCACTTGAAGTTAGAAGTACTTGTTTCGAACCAAAAATTTACGATTCTCTCTAGCGGTCATATCACGAACTAAGCTTAAATCATTTTGTATATGGATAATTACTGGCATAACAAGTTAGAAAATGGGTAAATCTCATATTTCGAGTATTTTGAGTTATACCAATTTTGCTCTCAGCGGCTCGTATGTAGGTAGCCAGTTGTTTCTGAGTAAATAAATCCGTGAAGATACAATTTCTGATTTTTTAGATAATTATCAAAGATGTAATTTAGAATGCGAAGGCTATAATCTGATATATTAGTGTTGGCCATTTACCCTCCCGCGGTCACAATCAATGAAATGGGCCATCATTCGTCCCGCCGTGCAGTTGCTGATTTCTATGCGTTGATTTGCTTGAACTCTGTTAATATGTTTGTATAACGTACATATGTGTGGTGACTTAACACCAACATAAATAAACAACAACACACAAGAGACACTATACCTAAAAACAACTTATAATAATGTTTAAGTTATTATTGTAAATTTTTAAGAATTAAAAATTTTTTTTTTATTTGAAAGAAAATTAAAAATTCAATTTTAAAAAAATCGTCAAAATATAAAGAACAAAAAATTTAATAATCAAAAATAAAACATTCTATTGAAAATATATTTGAAGAACCTGAAACTAAAACTGGCGATCCCACCAGGCAACAAAAAACGCTCAACGACATCATCCAACAACGTCTGAAGTAAAAAATCCAATACCAACAGAATTTATTTCACCTTTAAAAAGCCACGTTTTCAAAACGATTTCGATGCACCAAACAGTAAAACCCCAGTAAAAAGAACAGCATCAACAAGCACCGAAGTTACCAACGATAATATTTACATTGATTGCGTAACACAACGAACACGTTCAAAAACTATTACACCCGGACAGCAGCAATCCAATACAAGTCACAACAGTAATAGCAACAATACCAGTAGCTCCATTGGTAAAAACAATAATTCCATCAACATCAACAACAGCGTCAACAACAGCTACATCAACAGCAGTGTCAACAACAGCATAAAGCACAACAACAATAAAAACAAACTCAAAATTATCACAGCAGATCATAATGCAGCATAAAAATTCACAACAGCAGATCACAACAACCACAATCGGTGACGCCAAGACAGCAACAACAGGATAAGTATTTAGTTTTTAAAACGAATGTCAAACGATAGGGAGGGAAGAAACTTATCGTTTGCATCTCGTAGGCACTATACTTCATATAGGTATACAACATTGTTAGATACATATTAAAAGTTTACACATACACTTAAATTTTAAATAGAATCATCACAACAACCAACCCCTCCTCACACTACAACGAGTATAATCGTACACCTCCTCACTGTACACAAACCCCAACCCATTCCACCCACTCCTCTCACCATGGAGACGGAGCCACACTACACAACCCCTTCGATACTCCCTTGGAAATCAATGCCATTTCGGTTAAATTACCACAATTCTGGACCAATTGTCCAGAAGCATGGTTTATCCAAGCAGATATGCAATTCAATACAAAAAAGATTACAACAGACAAAACAAAATACGAATACTTAATCACTGCACTTCCACAAGACGTTATAGTCACAGTTTTAGACTTCATACAGAAACATCCAATGAATAATCTGTATGAAGGACTAAAACAAGTGCTTATTGAACGTAACTTTTTAAGTGAAAACAAGCGTCTCGATAAGTTATTTTCTGACACTGAGATTGGTGGCCTAAAACCATCTCAGTTCTACAGATCGCTATTTCTTTTAGCAGGTTCTTCGGTAGATCCAGAATTTCTACGAAAATTATGGATAAGAAAATTACCGAAGAACCTGAAAATTGCTTTGACAAGTGCAAATAATAATGAATTTAATGAACTCCTGAATTTAGCAGATAGACTATGGGATATTATTTCCGAAAACGAAATTTCTGAAATACACAAAAGTCCAAATTTACCAAACCACACACAAAATGATTTAACAATATCAAAAAAATCATTCACACAAACAACCTCACAAGTTCTGGATAAAATCAACAAATTACAATTGGAGGTAGAATCAATTAAATCAGAACGAAATGATGAACGATCATACCAACGTTCAAACTCTCGATCAAGAAATTTCTCTAGAAACAGATATAACTTCCGAAACAACTCTCATCAACGTTCCCCAAACCCTTTTTGTCAAAACCATTATGAATTTGGTAAAAACGCCAGACGATGCGAACAACCATGTTCATTCGTCCAACACAATGCATTAAACTAAAAGACTCCATCATCGCGACAGCTGATGACGGAAGTCTCACAACACTAACACGTCGTCTTTTCATTCACGACAACACAAACAACTTAAAATTTCTCGTTGATAGTGGAGCAGAAGTTTCTGTACTCCCATCATCCAAATTCAAAAACCACAAACAAAAATTCGACATTATTTTGACAGCCGCTAACGGCACCTCAATAGCAACAAACGGTAAAAAGTTACTAACACTAAATCTAAAACTAAGACGTGACTTACCATTTACCTTTTTAATTGCGGACATTTCGAAACCAATTTTAGGCACAGATTTTTTGACAAAATATGGATTACTCATCGACTTAAAACACAAACGTCCCATTGATCCACTCACTAAACTATCCATAAACGCCATTTCAGCGTACACAGAAACACCATTACCAAAATTATTCTCAATCAACAACAAATACACTCAGTTACTAAAAAAATTCCCAGCAGTCGCAACAGAACCAGATTATACTGCACCAATCAAACACAAAACAGTACACCATGTTACAACACAAGGACAATTACCTTACAACAGACTTCGACGACTAGATCTGCCAAAAATGAAAATAGCCAAACAAGAATTTGACTTCTTAGTCAAAGCTGGCATATGCAGACCGTCTAACTCCATGACAGCATCTCCATTACACTTAGTTCCTAAACGTGAAGCAAACGACTGGAGACCATGCGGAGATTACAGAAGACTTGACACGATAACTATACCGGACCGCTACCCATTACCACACATACACGATTTTTCAATAAACTTACACAACACAACCATTTACTCAAAATTAGATTTAATACGAGCCTATCACTATAAATGCATTTACTTCAATAAAAGATAGCTTCGCTAAGCAAACACTGCTTAACCATGTTAACAGTAAAGCGAAACTATCAATTGCTGTAGATGCATCTAACACAGCAGTCGGTGGAGTCCTACAACAAGAACATAATAACAAATTAGAACCACTAGCATTCTTTTCTAAAAAACTTTCACCCACTGAAACAAAATACAGCACATTCGATCGTGAACTACTCGCCATATACTTAACCATTAGACATTTTAGACACCATTTAGAAGGCAACACATTCACAGTATACACCGATCACAAACCACTAATTAACGCACTTAACTCGAAAACAGAACGTAGTCCAAGACAAACACGTCACCTTGAATACATCGCACAGTTTACCAACACAATACTATACATTAAAGGTACAGAGAACACTGTTGCAGATGCTCTATCAAGATACGAGGTAGAAGAACTAAAAACACCAGACCTCAATCTAAAACAATTACACATCGAACAAACAAACGATTCAGAACTAAACGACATAATGAACAAAAACATATACAAATTTAAACAAAACGATATTCCATTCCTTAACATAAAAATTTGGTGCGAACACTCGACAAAAGATACCCGTCCATACATACCACAAACACTTCGTAAGAAAATATTCGAACAGATACACAACATTTCTCATCCCGGAACTAGAGCTTCCGGACGACTGACAACACAACGATACTTCTGGCCCAACACGAATTCACAAATCAACAAATGGTCCCAGGAATGTGTTAACTGTCAACGAGCAAAAGTACACAGACACACAAAAACACTACCTCATAAAATACATATCCCACACGGTCGATTTGAACATATCCACATCGATCTGGTCGGTCCATTACCAATATCAAATAATTATAGATATCTACTCACTGCCATAGACAGGAATACACGTTGGCCCGAAGTATACCCAATAAAAGATACTGGTACCACCACAATTGTGGAAACCTTCAACAGAGAATTCATTTCACGTTTCGGAGTCCCACTCGAGATCACTTCTGATCGAGGACCTCAGTTCACCTCTCACACATTTAAACAATTTATAAAAACACTTGGTACTCACCACATCACAAATTCAGCATATCACCCACAAGCAAACGGAATAATAGAAAGATTCCACAGAACACTTAAAGCTTCCTTAATAGCCTCTAATAATCAGAAAAACTGGTATTCGGAACTTCCCCTAATTCTATTAGGTCTCAGATCAGCTGTTAAAGAAGACATTAAAACATCACCAGCTGAAATGGTTTTTGGTCAAACACTCAGACTACCACAACAACTAACAGTTCAGAAAATAGAACCATTCAAACCATTAGAGACCTTGTCCAAACTTAAAGAAAACATAAACAACATACAATCAAACATTTCACATCATAACACGAAATTCCAACAACACGTTCCACAAACATTAAAAGACTGCAAATTCGTTTTTTGTACGAAACGATACAATACGATACTCATTACAATACCCATACGATGGACCATTCAGAGTCATCGAAAAATCACCAAAATTCTTTAAAATAATAAAAACATGAAGAAAATACACAAACACTCTCCCTTCCAAACAAATCTACCAAAAGAGTACACCTCAATTTACTAGCCAACACTACAAAATTTCACTAGGGAGGGGACTTGTGGTGACTTAACACCAACATAAATAAACAATAACACACAAGAGACACTATACCTAAAAACAACTTATAATAATGTTTAAGTTATTATTGTAAATTTTTAAGAATCAAAAATTTTGTTTTATTTGTAAGAAAATTAAAAATTCAATTTTAAAAAAATCTTCAAAATATAAAGAACAAAAAATGTAATAATCAAAAATAAAACATTCTATTGAGCCCATTGTGTTATATTATTATATATTTGTATATCTTATTTAAGTTCTAATATTTATCAAGTGAGCCGTAGGTCTTAGTTACTAGTGCTCCTCTCTCTGTAACCTAGTGATTAAATCCCTATTTTTCATTTAAATAAATAAATAAAAACAAATAAATAAAAATGCACTTTATATACATTAAGAAAATTTTCAAGCAAAAATTGTGGCTCTAATCTACTTTCGAATATATAGTCATCGTCCTATTTATTACACTGTATGGACCTAAAAAAGACACAAAAACGCCGAGACACCCCAACTTAATTTTTGGTCGTAGAATACGGTGGCATACTCAGTTTTTTTCAATTAGATCAAATTCTCGAGATATTCCCGATTGATGTTTTGTCACTTTTAAACTCCTGTTTTAGCTATATCTTTCTTATTTGGCACATGACACAGAAAAATCTAAAAAATAAGATGAATTAATATTATTACACAATTTCATTGCTCTATAAATAGGAGCATTAGCTGCATAATTTGTGCGAACAGTTTTTAAATAAAAAGGATCATAATTCCTAAGAGCTCTAGCAGGGATACTAAACTGTACTTGACTCAAAAGCTCAGGACAATCAATCGCCCCAGATACAATATTAGATAGAAAAAGCAGTGATAAAATACTCCTTCTATTTTCTAAAGTTTTCAAACCCAATAAAAGGCATCTGGCATTATATGAGGGATAGTTACCTTCAAAATTAAAAGAGTGCAACGCATATCTAGTAAAAGATTTGTGTACCTTTTCAAGAAGCATCTTATAAAATTCGTTAAACGGATTCCATATAACAGAAGCATATTCCAATTTGAACCTAACGAGACTAGTAAAAAAAACCTTAAGTGTATAAGGATCACTAAACGAGGAACTATTGCGTCTAATAAAGGCAAACATAGCATATGTTTTTGGAATAATATAGTCCAGATGAGAGCGGAATGAGAAATTGGAATCAAAAACTACACCAAGGTCTTTAAATTCTCGGACAGACATGAGTGAAGTATTAGAAATAAAGTATGATGAGTGTTGTATGGAATTTGTCTTAGCAAAACACATAAAAACACATTTACTTAGATTTAAAGGCAGGAAGTTATTAATGCACCAATCATGCAATTTATTTAATTCACTCTGCAGAATAGAAGAATCAAACTCATTTCTTATTTTATAGAAAGTTTTAAGGTCGTCGGCATACAGGAGGCATTTACAATGCACAAACAAGGACGCGATGTCATTAATAAAAATAACGAACAGTAGTGGACCAAGAATGCTCCCTTGCGGAACACCAGATGTTGCATTAAAAGATACAGATTTTACATCATCAAATGCTACAACATATTGGCGATTATGTACATAGGATTTTATCCAATTCATAAAATTGGAATGAAATCCTAGTACTTCACATTTTTTGATTAAGAGAGCATGAGGTATTTTGTCAAAAGCTTTTGCAAAATCAGTAAAAATAACATCAACTTGGCAGCCTTGCAGAAACGCTGATATGCAATATTCCGAAAATACTGTTAACTTCGAGATAGTTGAACGACCTGGCATAAAGCCATGTTGGCATGGGGAAATAATATTTTTTATTGCAAAGAACAGTTTACCCTTAATGACACTCTCAAATAATTTTGATATTACAGAAAGTTTTGAAATAGGTCTGTAATTGGCTATATTATTTTTACAGCCAGACTTATAAATTGGTGTAATAGAGCCACTTTCCATGAATCAAGAAAAAGACCTGAGCTCAAAGATTTATTAAAAATTATTATCAAGGGATAAGCTAAATTACTTGCACAGTTTTTCAAAAGAGCACATAGACCATCATTATCTAGACCAGGGGTTCTTAAACTTATGTAGTCCGAGGACTCCTTATCGAGCTACATTTTTTTTGCGGACCCCATCCCATCCCTAGACATTCAACGTCGTTTTTAAGCTTCATTTCTGGCTCAATAATAACAAAGACACTCAGACTTGCTAACCGTTCGGTTTTCACCCGGATAGTCTGATTTTTGAAAGCTTTGTCCGGTTGTCAAACTCAACCAGGCATAAAGTGTCCGGTTATCTGACTAGTTTAACTTTATTTCGTAAAAATATGTGCAATCATTCAAAAAGCCATGGCCATGTAGAATTTTTAATAAATGAGTTTTTTGAATAAAGCGAAAAGTTTGATGATGTAAAATTATTTGATGTCAAAATTGTTTCGCGGACCCCTGAAATGGCTTCCCTGACCCCCAGGGGTCCGCGGACCACAGTTTAAGAATCTCTGATCTAGACGATTTGATGGCTTAAGATTTTGAATACTCTTCAAAATACCATCCTGAGTTAATGAAAGGAACCCAAAATCTAAAACAGGACCCATGTCATCCGAAATGTTAAGGTCCCAATTTATAGGTGGTTCAAAGTTTGACTTAAAAAACTCCGCAAAAAGATTTGCGGTATATGTAGCATTATCAGAAACTTTATTATTCAAAAACATCGAAGAAGGTATATTCGAGCATTAGATTAGTGGTTTCCTATAGGGAAATTTCCCGCTGAATCCGAAAATCATAGTGCTGGATCAGGTCTGGTTTACGAGATAAAGGGCAAAAACCAAAAACATGCACTGTCCCGGGAGGTAACGCCATATAGGCTCAATTGAAAACGTTATTTTACATGATACTCATTCGTTTCCTAAAAGAAGAGATCACGACAAAAATTTTGGAGTATAATATGTCACAACAGCACCACTAGTTTGGTCGCTACGGCTAAAATCAGGTCAACAAAAATGCTATTTTTTGCAATTTTTTAAAAAAATTTCAACTTTGGCACCTTATAACTCGAAAAAAATCTCCTGAATTCAAAAAGTTAGCTATCCTATCTTGTAGTATGTTGAAATATAAAAATTTTAAGTGTTATTGTTTATATTTTGGTTTCGTTTCATAAAAGTTATTTTAAAAAAACTAAAACAATGTAAGAGTTAATTTCATACATTTTTGCTTATAATGATTTTTTTTCAAATATATTTTAATAAAATGCCAACTGTTTAAACTGTTTTGTTCTTCTCTCTGCAAATAAAATTATACTCTTTTTTTTAATTATAAAGCATGTACAAACATTTAAAGCTTAAGCTTACTTGTACAATATATTTTTTAATTAATAAATGAAATGAAAATGAAACACAAAGTTCATAAAAATCAAAAGAAAAATACACATGAAGAGCTGAGATGCGAAACCCGCCAAGTCCATATTTTGCGTTTGGAGAAAAACAAAAACTGTATTCCACTGAATTTAACTAAAGTAAAAACTGATTGATTGATCCATTGAAAGAGTTGTCAAAAGCTATTAAAATCCCGATTTTTCATTACATTTTATGACCTAAGCTATAAGGACTATTATAAAAAAAAACTTAGGACTTGGCGGGTTTTGAAATTGAAAACGTGGACCTGGCGGGTTTTGAAACTGAAACCTCGGGACTTGGCGGATTTTCAAATATATATAGTAATTTGTATTTATGAAAGCCGAATCTTTTTTAATGAAAAATTGGCTTGACGGGATTTGATAAAAAGAATTTATCAGAAATTATTGCAATCAAAAGTATGTGAAGGGAATTTTTTTTTTTTACAATTTACAGTAGGGGAGGGTGGGGCTAAACCGGACAGTCGCGATTAACCAAAAACTACTTTGAATGTCGGAACGGCCATATGCGCGATGAACGCACCCTGTCATAAGCTACTAACTACACAAGTGTCAATGATATTTCATCATTCAGTTTATCGTCAGTCGTCGAAGAATGCAGACACATGTATTTTTTCGCTTTTTATTTATGTTTTTTAAGTGTAATTTTTTTGTGTTGACGCACACACATATCGAACAGTAAGCTCAATAAAAATAATATATAAATTATTTTCTGTTCAAACAAACAAACAAATTACCTATCGGGGAGCCTGCCGAATTATTATACTATTTGCACTTGCTACTTCGTTTTGACTCGCCAACAAAGCTTGCAACGAAGCGCCTGCAAGAAAATGTCTAATAACAAGGGAGTTACAATAACAAACGTAAATAAAAAGGGAAAAAGAGTTTTTTCCTTTCTTTGTTTAATTTTTTTGCTTGAGTTCTTAACAGATCTATACAAGAAAATAAACATATAAGGCTTGCAAAACTTTTACAAATTGGCTTAGAAGTTACTGATGAGTTTTTCTAGCAAAAGACGTAACTAGTATAACTGGCTTTAGCCCATTTTTCCTTTTTATTTATGTTTTTTAAGTGTAATTTTTTTGTGTTGACACACACATACATATATCGAACAGTAAGCTCAATAAAAATAATATATAAATTATTTTCTGTTAAAACAAACAAACAAACAAAGTAAAAATTTTGTTTTTCAAAATTTTTGGGTTGTGAAGTTAATGTATGTGAGTATTTTTAGGTAATTAAGATGTGCTGAATCGAATGGTGTTAGTGGTTTTTATGATAAAATATTTTTCCGATCGAGTTAACAAAATGACACGGTGGGGCTAAACCGGACACTTTTTGGTGGGGCTAAACCGGACACCTTATTTGTCATTTTAAACTCGCAAAGCACATGTTGGCTGTGTCCGAACGAGTGATGATGTATTCACATGCATTAACTGCTTCTCAGAACCCGATTCAGATGCAGATTTTGAATGAATTTCAATGTTTTCCGATTTTCCGTAAAGTTTTCGTTGAAAAAAAATATTTTCATTTTTCTATCCAACATTTTTTTCATCATCATTTTGCGTTTAGCACTTAAAATCAACATTTTTTCAATCAAATACATTATTTTCTTGTACGTAACACATAGAAATATATCAATAAAGACTCAAAATAACATTTAAACATAATGTGCCATCATGTTTGTTATTCACAGCTACACCGAATATGTTGAAAATACCATAATTGTTTTTTATTAAAAATATATTAAAATTTTGGAATTTTTTTTTTTCCCCTATTTTTACCTTGTTAATAAACATAAAGTTGAACAATAAATTTTGAAAAAGGATAAAAAGTTTAATTTCTGTTTTCCACCTCCATGATTGAACGTGCTAAATGCTCAATTTCTTCTAGTCTATATTCGGTGTAGGGAAAAAGTGACCGACTACTTTTATTACGTTTTACTAGCTGCTTACGTATATAAATGAGTCAGTGTACTGTAGCTACTTTTGTTTCGTATTTGTTCGTACTGCAAAGAGACCAGTACGGTTGTGTTTCGTTCTTCGTTTGCTACGATGAACTGACGTCGTGTGTGCATGTAGCGCACGAATGTTTTCGGCTATGCGAAAATGCGTACCGTTGCAGTGCTCTAATATGCACCATACATAAAATATAAGAATTCCCCTATATTCAAAATGTGTGTATTATGTAAAAGGTGTTGATTTCCTTTATGTTGTATGGATTTTCTTCTTGATTAATTAATATTTTTATTGCATTTTTTCTTTTTTTCTACGTAATTTATTAATAAACATATCGTCCCGCAACCATCTACAAAAAAAAAATTGTGTTTTTGATGTTCAGTACACAAATTTTAGCAACTTATGTAATAATATACTCTTTTAGCACACCTTATCAGGTACTGTTTACATTTTTTTAGTAAGCGTAAATAATATATCACAAAGATTAGAGGATGTAAACATAATTAATGGATTTATTAGCGTCAACCATTAATTATTTTTTTGCAGATAGACAATTTTGCCTGTAAGCCGACGATATGTATTGTATAAATTACTTAAATAAAATAGGTTACAGCGCCCGTGAGAACGATAATTTTTTATAATTTTATTCTATTATTTTTGTTGATTTTTCAAATGTGGAACCAATACCCTACTTTTACATGGATACTGTGTCTTTTTTACGAGATTTTTTTATGCGGATTTTTCGGGAACGTATCTATCGCGTAAAAACCGAATTAGGTGTACAATTACTTCCAAGGAAATACGAAAGATTGCATATAAAGATGATCCCGATCCGCTATCAGCACGATCAGTTCAAGAGAGATTGAATACAGCAGTAGATTAATGTAACCGTTTTCTAAAAGTCACCGACAATAGCATTGGATACCATGATTTCGTAATATCTAATGAGGGGAAAACACTGCTCGCTGAGAATCTGCGAAGTGTCAGTGGATTACTATATCCGTATATGTCTGGACAAAACAACCCATAAGGATTTTCATCAATTTTGAAAACTGGATTGCCGCCGCCTGTTTTAAGTTGCCTACCCATTTTCGAAAATATTGATTTAAAAAATGCTGCAAGCTAAAGAGGTTATCAAATTTTGCAACAAAGTGGGTATGCTTTTCGAACTATTATCGATCGAGAAATTCGAATCCGTAATCAGTTTTTCTTCTTCATTTTTTCTTACAAAAAAATTTAAAATTGCCCGGACAAAATTAAAAAAAAACGGCGGGTTGCAATCTGGGAGTGCCGACAGAAGTGAGAACTTAAAATAATATAATTGAAATTTGTTTTCATGATGTTTTGTAATGTTTATGGAATAATTTTCACCACACCAAGCAACTCATGGCTGTCTCTTTCACACCAGTAAAGAAAAAATAAATGGAGGAAAGCTAATGTCAAGTTTTCAGCTTTTAAAATCCAGTGTCATCCTGTGTCGGTGATGACGTGGAGGAAAGCTAATGTCAAGTTTTCAGCTTTTAAAATCCAGTGTCATCCTGTGTCGTAACTCAATTTATGCATACGCCCAAAAGCACGCAGCAAATTTCTAAAATTACCATATACCAACAACCAAGACAACAACCATGACGTCATCACATGGTTGTTGTCTTGGCTACTGATCTATCAACATACCCTTAAAGCATGCTACATAATTTTAAAAATATTGTCATTGTGACGTCATGAATGTCACCCGCACAACGTGCCTAAAGAAGTTCTCACTTCAAAAATGCCGATTTTCTACTTTCAAGTTGCAAAATCTTGATATAGTATTTTACCGCCGATCTCGTGCTACATTATTTTTAATGTACCTTTATTTGCTTAAGAGAAAACCGTAAGCCGCATATCAATATCTTCTTTCAAAACCAAGATATCTGCATTTTTCTAAATTAATAGACCTGAAATTTTTCGATTCGGCGTTGACATATATACATATTAAGCTGATTCAAAAATTTTTTTGTTCTATACAGCTAATATCGATCAAGGAATTTGAATCCGTGATTAGTTTTTCTTCTTCTTCTTTTTTTCTTATAAAAAAATTTAAAATTGACTGAAAAAAAAAACAAAAAATACCGATTTTCTGCTTTCAAGTTGCAAAATCTCCCCATATTATTTTACCACCGATCCCGTTGTACAATATTTTTAATGTAATTTTATTTGCTTAAAAGAATGCCGTAAACCGCAAATCATTATCTTATTTCAAAACCAAGATATCTATATTTTTCTAAATTAACAGATTCAATATGAAGAAGTAAAACTAATCATGGATTCAAGTTCCTTGATCGATAATAGCTGTTGAGAACAAAAAACAATTTTGAATCAGCTTAATATGTATATACATATCGCTCATTTACTTCAAGAGTGGCATAACTCAAAAACCACGAAGTGGGAGAGAAACGCATTTAAAGTTTTCAATAAGTTACTTTTTATATGAGAATTCAAAAAAGTATGTTTACATAAACTCTTCTCACAAGGCGAGTTTACAAGATATCTTTCTGAGTTTTTGACACAAAATAAATGAAATGGCGAATATTTCTGCATCATTAACTCAAAAATAACGTTTTTTGACTTATGCCACTCTTGAAGTAAATGAGCGATATGTCAACGCCGAATCGAAAAATTTCAGGTCTATTAATTTAGAAAAATGCAGATATCTTGGTTTTGAAAGAAGATATTGATATGCGGTTTACGGTTTTCTCTTAATAGGCGAGGAGCCGGCAATCCTGAAAGACCCGTGGTCGCGGATTTTAAAATTTTTAATGAAAAATAATAGTTTACACTTAGACGAATAAGATAAGCTTGGTCGGCGTGGATTTAATTGGTTGCAAATATTTTTAAATAAATTATGTATTATTAAATGGCCATAATGTTTTACCGTCATCGCGGATTTTGATAAATCATATGATAACTGAAGCGAAATTTCATTAATATTAAGAAAAAATCCGGCCGACCAATTTTTTTTAGGGGGAAAGGCCCGGCATACCTATTTGAAGGGTGTGATAGTGGGAATAATTTCTCCGTCATCACGGACATTTTTTTTCATTCAAAAATATCTTTGTATGCGGGCTGAAAAATTGTCAGAAGTGATGTTATTTTACGAAACAGGCCGTGTAATAATTAAAAAAAAATTTTTTGGTTTCATAATTAAAAAACCGTTTTTGTGATATAGTGACAGTAAAACACGTAAATGAAAAAAAAAAAAATTTCCGTGATGACGGAGAAATTATTCCCACTGTCACACCCTTCAAATAGGTATGCTGGGCCTTTCCCCCTAAAAAAAATTGGTCGGCCGGATTTTTTCTTAATGTTAATGAAATTGTCGATTTAAAAGTCAAAAGTGATAGTCGCAAATTTATTAGCGCGCAGCCAAAAAAATTTTAATTTATCAAATAAAATCGTTTAAAGTCAATAAAAATATTTGTGATAGAGACAGGACTCTATAAAGCTTTAATTTATGTGTGAAACTGGTTTATTTATTTAGCAGCTTTCGAAAATCCGTGTCAAATGAATGAAAACATAAAGTGCGGGAAATGCAGAAGCTCGGTACGCAGCGAAACAACAATAAAATGTGATGGTGTTTGCAATAAAGTGTTCCAAATAAAATGTTCAGGCTTAGATAAGTATAGCATGGGAAAATTAGATGAGTGTCAAATGTTGAGACTTGTATGTGATGACTGTATGCAATATATAAACAACATAGATTTTGCTTTAAAAGAAATTTTTGTTTCGGTCGAGAAAAATGCCACCAATCTAAATGAATATAAAAATGGTTCGCCAATTTACTAAAAGAAAATGAAAACGAAATAAAAAACCTTCTCGAAGCAATAGAAGCGCGCTATGATGAAAGAATGCAAGTAATGGTTAATGAACAAAAGGCATGTGATAATAATGTTAAAGAAATTAAGAACTTATGCGATCTCAAAATAAGTGATCTTATTGAAAGCTTTAAATTAAAAAGTGATAAAATATGCAAAGAGATGGAAGTTAGTAAAAATGAATGTACGCGTGTATGTGTGCAAATACAAGAAAGTAAATTACAACAAGAGCAAATAATACAAGAATTTAAAAACAATAGCAATAAATCAAATGACATCAATAAACGTCAAACAACTTTCGCCGAAGCACTTAAAGCAAACAAGCAAAATGGGTTGGAGTTGCCAATTATGAGAAAAGAAGTGCCGCTTATTGTAAAACCAAAGAGCAAGCAACCCAGTGTGAAAACTAAAGAAGACTTAAATAAAAATGTGAACCCTAAAAATTATGAAATCACGGATGTTACAGCAAAACACAATGGTATATTTGTAATTAACAGCAATAATGAAACTGAAAGGGAGAAAATGAACTGATGAATAAAATGGGTGATAATTACGAGATCAAAATACCTAATGCTATAAAACCGAGAATTATTATCGCAAGGATGAGCAGTAAACATGATGACAGTGAAATAATTGATTTGGTGAAACAGCAAAACAAATTTCTAAACAACAGCCATATTAAAGTCATTAAACAATATGACATTAAAAAACTGAAAGGGAAATATTACAACGTAACAGTTGAAATAGATAATGAGTCCTTCATAAGACTACTAGCAGAAGAGAAACTAAATGTAGGCTGGGAAAAATTTAGAGTCTTTGACGGAGTTGACGTGTTACGATGCAAAGGTTTCGACCATAAAGCTGAAATTTGCAAAGGAGAGGAAGTTTGTTTGAAATGTCATGGCCCTCATAAGTCAAATGACTGCATACAAGATAATTTGAATAAATGTGTTAACGTGCCAACGAAAATTTCAACCTTGACTTAGACGAGAACCACATCACCACAAGTAAAAATTGTCCAGTGTACTTACGAAAACTTGAGGCCAAGAAACAAAAATGGGTTACTAGCAATCATATCAAATTAACCCTCTGCAACTGACGTGCCTTAATTTTAGCAATTCTACTGACGTGGTAGTCTTATAGACACCTTTTTAAAATTGATTTTTTTTAGTCATTTAAGTATTAAAACCTATTAAGTTTTGTTTAATAATAGCTGCGTTTTATTCGCCATCCTCTGCTAGATATCTTTAGCTAGCAACGATAATTATATAGGAAAACAAAATCGTAGACTTAGCGACTAAAATTATAGTTGCTAAGTATACAAGCAAGTTTCTTAAATGCCAGTGCTACCCAGTGAATTTGTGTTTTGTCTATTGTGATTTTGTATTTTGTCAATTTTGTCAATTATGAAGTTTGAAATTAAAAAAAAATATCGAATGTTACGGAAAAAAAAAAAAATTGAATTTTACGGAAAAAAATTTGAATTTAACGGAAAACATTCATTTTCTTTTTCTTTTTTTAAATTCAATTCAATTAATTTTTCAATGCAGTAAAAACACATTTGTGTAACACCAGGATAACCTGGCAAGGCACAACTATTTCCCCAGGACACAATGCCAGCTAATTAATTTTTCAAAACAGCAAAAACACAAATAAATGACATATCTGACGTAGCCAGTGCTACCCAGTCAGCTCTAAGGCAACTTAGCAACTTGTCGTTTTATTCGTACATAGATAGCGACTTGGCCAATAAAACGCACCTTATATAAATTAACACCTGACAATCCATGTTAATGTAAAAAAGTCGAACAAAATACGTTTGTTAAAATTATATGCTTAATCAATTCGGTGCAATAGAAACAACGAAAATTAAACCTTTTACTTAAGGATTAAAAAAAATATTGTTGTTAACAATTTTTAAGAAGCATTGGTACTGAATATAAATATATAAATTTTAATTTACATATCTTTCAAATTTCCGCAAAATCCCATGGTTGGATCAGCAGCTACACAGCCACAAAAATTACATTTTTTGTATGTAATTTTCGCATTTACTGAGGTGTAGTCTCATAGACACTATGGAACTTTTACAATTCTGTTGACGTGGTAGTCTGCTAGACACTCAAAGACACTATGGAAATTTTACAATTTTACTGACGTGGTAGTCTGCTAGACACTCACAGTTTTACTGAGGTGGTAGACTGATAGACACTAATCTGAGTATTTTCGCTCGTACGTATGCCACGATCGCTTTTTTCGCACTAACCGATGCCATAATACGAATCAAGAAGGTACTGCGAACCCGAAGATCGCAACTTTAAAATTTACGACAGAGTGCACGAAGTTCTGTTTTGTGGTGTCTGTCAGACTACCACGTCAGTTGCAGAGGGTTAAGGGAATGTATACTAATAAGGACTGCGTTCGAAAAAATTGTCCGGTATATTTTTCACAATAACTTTTTGAAAAATTACTCAAATTCAAAAATTTCAACGCAGCTAGCTTTGAAATGAATGTCAGAAAGTAACGTATAAGTTTTTTTCCAATTAGATTTATTTATTAGTTTAAATATGGCACACGAACAAAATGTGCGCACATTCATTGTAAAAAGTTCTCAAGCTCACCCACATTAGAGCTATGAAAAAATTGCTCGGGAACTTAAAACTACTTCGAAAACTGTGTCGAGAGTACTGAAAAAGTTTAAGGAGGAATTGGTCGTCACTCGAAAGTCAGGGTCAGGTCGAAAAAAAGGGATCTGTGACCAGGCAAAAGCGAAGAAAATATGTGCCCTGCTGACGAAGAATCCCAACATTTCAGGCAGAAAAGCAGCTAAAAAGGTAAAATGTTCTGAGTTTTTTGTATGAAAAGCCAAGAAAGAAGCTGGTCTTAAGACTTTTAAAGTTCAAAAAGTTCCCGACAGGAATGCAACGAAAAATATTGAGGCCAAACAGCGCGCCAAAATTTTACAAAAAATTTTTTTTGAAAAATTCAATTGCTGCATCATGGATGATGAAACCTATGTGTTATCTGACTTTTCGCAGCTTCCTGGCCAGGAGTTTTATATTGCAGACTCCCGAGGAAATGTGGCTGAGAAATTTAGGACAGAAAAGCAAGCAAAATTTCCTCGAAAATTCCTTGTTTGGCAAGCTATTTGCAGTTGTGGCAAAAGGAGCCAGTTTTTTGTAACCACTGGCACAATAAACTCGGATATTTATATTAAAGAATGCTTGGAAAAGAGACTTAAGCCATTCTTAAGTAAGCTTGGGGTTTCCACTTTCTTTTGGCCCGACTTAGCTTCCTGCCATTACAGCAAAGCGGCCTTGGAGTGGTACACAGCAAATAATGTGCTTTTGGTGCCTCGAGAAGCCAATCCACCAAATTGTCCAGAACTCAGGCCAATCGAAAGATACTGGGCTTTAGTCAAAAAGGAAGTAAAGGCAACAAAGAGAGTGGCCACTGATGTGACAGATTTTAGGAGAAAGTGGTCTGCAGCAACCCAGAGGGTCTGCGGAAATACAATAAAATTGCTAATGGAAGGGGTACCAGAAAAAATCAAAAATTTTACTAAAGCAAAGTAATAAAATATATATAAATATATGAAATTATTTTGAAGAAGAATACCGTTATTAAATGAGTTTCATTTTTAAAATCGAACAAGTGGTTCGGAAGATATTTTGAATTTCATGGAGGACAATTTTTTCAAACGCAGTCCTTATTCAAGGGCTGATAAATAATTTTGTTGAACTTGAAGAATTAGTTAACAATCAGGGCTATGAGTTTATTGTCGTCTCTGAAACACATATTACAAATCTTATTGATCAAAATGAAATAAAAATTAATGGATACAATGCCGTATCATGTTGCTCAAACTCTTCTAAAACGGGTGGTGTTACAATATATCTAAAAAGTCAATGGAAAATAACAAATATTAAAACTAAAATAATAGATTCAAAAATATGGCTATTAACATGCAAATGCAAATTTAATGGTTTAGAAATTATACTATGTGCCTTATACAGATCTCCAAGCAGCTCCGAAAGGGAGTTTTGTGAATTTTTCAAAGAATCAATTGAAACTTTATGTCACAAAGAAAATAAAATTATCGTTTGTGGTGATATTGATATCGATTGGAACAAAAATTATGTTTATAAGCGTGAAATCGAGCGAATACTCGACGATAACTCTTTAGTGCAAAAAGTGGAAGAATTTACGAGGATTACTGAAAACTCAAAGACAATTATAAATTATGTTATTACAAACGTCGATAAAATTAAGGCAAACGTGTTAACAGACTATAAAATTACCGATCATGAGATAGCTCAGATTTCGATAGAAAAAGAAAATCCTATTAAAAAATTGAAAAAAATTAAAGCAAATTTCTTTAAATATAATAAAAATTTGTTTTACCAAGAACTTTCCCGATTTGATACCACATATAAACTGAGTTTGGATAATGACGCAAATACAAATAATTTGAATGCATTCCTAAAATCTACAATCAAGAAATTTACTAGTAAAAAAGAAATATATGCAAACAATAAACAAATCAAATGCGGAACTAGCAATATTGAAAAGGAGGAAAATTGAAAAATACGAGATGGCAAAAATTAGTAACACACCTTCAAACTGGAACAATTATAAATCAGTGAGAAATGAATATAAGTCTAAAATAGTTGCTGCAAAAAACAAATACATAAGCGATAAAATAAGTAATGCTAAAGGACAAAAACAAATGTGGAATGAAATTCTTCATTTTAAGTTACTAGTGAGTTAGCAAATTCATATCAGTGCGTAAATTATTGAAATTCTCAAAGTTAAATACATATTTTATTACTGCAAGTGCAATAGTTCATGGTGTTTTTTGTTCTACATCGGCGAAGCATAGAAAACAAAACTTCTACCAGTTGGTTTTTGTTTGTTCTTAATTTTCCTGTAAGGCTGCTGCATTTTTGGCGAAAAGCAGAAAGAAAAAAAGTTGAGACTCCAATAACCAGCTGTCAAAGTGTGGATTCCGTCTGTAAGTAAGAACTACTGTATGTTTCTTGCTGTGGGGTGTAATTAAGCCCAAAAGTATGCTACGAAAATTTTAAAAATTTTACAACGTACACTTAAAGACAATAGCTATCCTTTCTAATATAAGCCTATAATCGTGGTATCGAACGTGTTGACTTATAGCACCGAATTGAAAATGCCGTGTGTTTGCTTAGCAAGGGTTGAGCGTAATCTACAAGATGATAAGAAAGTTAAATGTGTTACTTGTAACGAATATTTCCATTGTCACTGTGTGAACATAAAAAAAGGTGACTTTGAGTACATGCTAAAAAACAAACAGCAATATAAATGTGCAAAGTGTCTCTCCGCTCGTCGAGATTCGATCGTCCACTCGCCACCAATTAAGAATGCGAGCTCGGCAGACACAGGCTCTATTGTGACCGGCTCTACTTTAACTGGCAATATTTCTACTCCTCCTGTAAGTCTTAGCACTAAAGATGCAAGTGAGAAAAATTCGACTTCGACTTTGCTCACTCTTATTGAACAGAAGTTTGAGAAGCAAAGCGAAAGGTTTGAATTGCGCCTTTCAAAGTATAGTGAACAGATCACCTCCCAAATTAAAGATATACTCACAACTGCAATACAAAATAGTGAGCAGAGAGTTCTAGCTGAGCTACGTCAAAATGTCTCTGAAATACGTAGCGGCCTGCAAGCGGTGGCTAGTAGAGTTACGCAGTTAGAAAATACTGCTCTTGATGTAGGCATATTAAAAGAGGATATAAGCTCTTTCAAAACTGAACATGACGCATTAAAGGTGCAGTTTGTTGAACAACAAGGTGCTGCTGGAGTTATTTTACCTACACATATGGGTGAAGTTGATACCCTTAAAATGGAAGTAGTCGAGTTAAAATCTCAACTCGCTAGACAAGACAATGCAGCTGTTGCTTGTGACCTTCGTCTGAATGGAATTCCATTTTCTGAAGGCGAAAACCTGAGAGAAATATTAAATAGAATCTGTTCTGTAATAAACATTAGGCCTCCCAGTGTTAAGAACTTGTTCCGGCTCAATCAAAAAGCGTCTTATAATAATAATAATAAAGATTCAACAATAATTGTCAAATTCGAAACGCCTTTTGACAGAAATTTCGTTTTTAAGCTCTTGTGCAAGATTCCGGCGAGAAAGTAAGGATGTACTACGTCTGCAGCATGCAGGTTTCCAATCAACCAAACCCATTTATATAAATGAAGGTTTGACAAGAGCAAACTCTGCTGTCCTACAGCACGCGCTGCGATATAAAAAGCAACACCTTCTATCTACTGCTTTTACTCGTCGTGGGATCGTACACATTAAGCTCCAGGGCAATGATAATGCTTTATCTGTTGAAACATTGGCAAAACTAGAAGCAATTGTTGAAACACTCAATACTGGCCATGATCCTGGCGATCCTGGTACATCTAATTGTTTTCGTGACATCACGAACTAATATCTTAATTATTATTTTCATTAAATTTAATTTTATATTTTTATCTATTACAGCAGCGAAGAAAATATGTTTTATCTTTAAGCACACGTTAGATTTGATTCCTTGTTTGCTACACTTTGAACATGATAAGTTCTCTAGGTTCTGAAAATTTTTGTTCCAAAGACAATAGTTACAACATGATTCGAATACTCTCAAAACAAAGTTATGGGCTTAAAATTTGCCATATAAATGCACAGAGCTTGGTTAATAAGATGGATGAATTGCGATATGTGTTTGAAGGTTCTGGTATGGATGATATTTGTGTAAGTGAAACATGGTTCAATAATGATATGTCTGATACTTTGTTCAGCTTGAATGGTTTCAAAGTATTTCGTGCGGACCGGGTTGGCCATGCAGGCGGAGTAGCAATCTATGTGAAAGATAACGTTAAGTGTAAGATACTGTGTAAGTCATCACATGATAGTGTTATCGAATATGTATTTTTAGTGGTTTCCAATGGTGATCAAAATTTGCTTCTTGGGTCTGTATATCGTCCTCACCGAACTGTTGATTTCTTGCCTCTTTTAAGTACACTGGAAAACATTGCACTCTCTTTCACTGAAATAATTATAGCTGGTGATTTTAATAGTAACCTCCTGGTAGAAAATAGTCTGGTGCAGGAAATGAATAGTTTAGGTCTCGTCCCTGTGAATACTGCTATGCCTACTCACTACACAAAAACTACAAATACTTTACTGGACTTATTCTTTGTAAGTACTAAAACTAGAATCCTTCTTTACGATCAATTATCCGTTTCTCATTTTTCAAAGCATGACCTAATTTTTTTAAGCGCATGACTTTCAAGTTATTGAGACTGTTAACTATTTTAGCTACCGTGACTTCAAAAACATCGACTATGCTCGACTTGAAACTGCTACATTAAATATAAACTGGGAATTAATTTTCCATATGAACTCAGTTTCTGATCAAGTTGAATTCTTTCAGGGCAATTTCAAAAAACTTTTTAATCAGATCGTCCCACTAAAGCATAAAAAAACTAATCATCAACAACGGCCCTGGTTCAATAGAACAATTCAAAACCTAATATTGTTGCGCAATAAGGCATATAATCGCTGGAAACGTTTCAAAACCCCACTATTATGTGAAAGAGGTGAAAGCGGCAAAAAGCAATTACTATGGTAATAAGTTTGGCTCTGTGGTCAACAGTAAGCAAAAGTGGCGTTAGATACGCAATATTGGTCTTTGTCAAAAAACTTTCCGATCCAGTGATAATGTGGACGTTGAAAATTTAAATAAAAAATTTGTTGACATTCCCATGCCTTTGGTTAGCCATAATGTTTATGAAAATGTCAACAGTTCTTTCAATGTCGAATCAAGCTTCAGTTTCTCGTGCGTCTGTCAGGCTGATGTACTAAAAAGTATCTTGTCAATCAAGTCGAATGCTATTGGGTATGATGAAATTAACCCTATTTTCCTGAAAATTTTGCTTCCAAAGGTACTCCCATACCTGACTTACATTTTTAACACTGTGCTCATGAAGTCAATTTACCCAATTCAGTGGAAGAAAGCTAAAATTATCCCAGTTCTGAAGTCTTGTAATGAGCACCGCCCAATAGCAATCCTGCCATTTTTATCCAAAGCGTTAGAACTGTTAATAAGTCAACAAATCAACTCTCACCTACACAGATATGGTTTCATAACAGATAGGCAATCGAGTTTTAGGGCCAAGTACAGTTGCATCACTGCCCTAATTGATGTTTCGGAAGACTTACGTGCTAGCTTAGATGACAATAAACTTGGACTCTTAGTTCTCTTGGACCACTCTAAGGCTTTCGACACAGTCGATCATAATATTTTAGTGACTAAGCTTCTTAAAATGTTCAATTTTACATCATCAGCTGTGAATCTGATAGCGTCTTACCTTTCTGAAAGGTCACAAGCCGTTTACGCTAATAATATTTCATCAGTATTTCTTCCCATTAAAAGAGGTGTTCCTCAAGGGTCTGTTTTAGGTCCTCTTTTTTTCTCTTTATATATAAATGACCTACCTAGTGTTTTAGAAAATTGTAAGGTTCATATGTATGCTGATGATGTCCAAGTATATGTTAACTGTAAACGAGAGCATCTTTATGACAGTGTATTTCATCTAAATAATATTCTTGAAAACATTGGTGAGTGGGCACTCAAAAATGGTTTGAGCCTCAATCCTAAAAAATCTAAATGTCTTGTGATTGCGAAAAAAGTTATTGATATTTTCACTGCCCCTCACCTTTCATTAAATGGTGGTATTCAATAGAACGCTGACTTGGAATAACCATATTAGTAACACTGGCGGGAAGGTCTATGGTATGCTTCGTGTACTATGGGCGACCCAGTACTTTACTCCTCTTCATATACGTATGCTGCTTGCTAAAACATATCTTGTCCCAACAATGCTATTCGGCTGTGAAATTTATGCTAATTGTGATAGTTCAAGTAAAACCAAATTGAACGTACTATTTAACAATATTGTTCGATATGTGTTTGGATTAAAAAGAAGAGACCATGTTTCGCAATATGCAAAAAGAGTCTGTGGCTTAACCTTTGATAACTTGCTTAGCTATCGAACGCTTCTATTGTTGCATAAGATCATCAATAATGTTGCACCAAGTTATTTGATTTCGAGATTAAACTTTTCTCGATCCAGTCGAACAAATAAGCTTAATTGTTTGCGTTTTACTTGTTTGACGTCTGAAAGACAGTTTTTCATTCATTCTGTACGTCTTTGGAACGCGCTGCCTATTAGTTTAAGATCGTGCAATAACGTTTTGCAATTCAAATATAAATTAGCTTTACACTTTTCTTCGCTGTAATAGTTGTTATAGTTGTAATAATTGAATATAATAAATAAATAAATATTCTTAAAAATTATGTTAAATATGTAGTTGAAATTTACTTATAAATGTTTAATGCTATCCCTTTTCTTTGTATTCTTTACTAATTATTATATATTAAGGTGTTTAAGCTCTATATACATGTGGGATTGGGGCAAGACGGACTAAAACAACTTAGAAGTGGGAGGGAACATTAAAGGACATAAGGGACTTAAAACTACAAAGAGGACAACACTTTAAAAATAGACAAATAACGCAACACTGAAAGTTTACCGAAAAACAAAGAAGCGTAGGTTGAAAATTAAAACGAACGGACAGTAGAGTAGAGTCGGAGATTAGCTAACAGAGAGTACGGACAAACAATTTATGCGTGTGAATATTAAAACTAAAATATAAATTTGTACAACTAAATATAAACTAAAGTGTAAAACTAAAATGTAAAACTTCATATACAATAATTCAAAATAAATAAAACACTGAATAAATAAAACTCAACAAAGTTTTTATTCTACAAATGGGGGCTCGTCCGGGATGCTCGGTTACAAAGTGAAAGTTGCCCGAAAAAACTTAGATTGAAAATTATAAAAGAAAGATTTTAAAAAAAGTAAAAAGTGTTAGCTATTAAATAGAAAGAAAAGTTAAAGTTCCAGAAAATTCAAATAAAAAAAAGTTGAAAATAGACGCCACGCTAATTTTACATCGTAGAAACGAAGAAGTCCCGAAGCATTGCAACTCGTTTTTATAAGTGGTGACGTCACAGCATAAAATTCGAAAACTAGACGCCATATTTTGCAACGTAGAAACGAATAAGTTCGTACAAATCGTTTGTATGAGTGGTGACATTGCAGCATCAACAGCGATCAACAACATCAGAGTAGCAGAAGCATGCAGAAAATTTCAACACAAACGAAGTAAATGTCAGACAACAAGCAAACGTTTAAACAACAAAAATTTTTAAGGACTTATTTTAACAAATGAAAACTATTCAAAGTTAATAGTTGAAAATTGAGTTTGTCTTTAAACAAAAATCAATTTTGAAAAGCGGTAAAACTGAAAAGTACCAAATTAAAAACAGAGGAGCAGCAGCTTGAGAAAGCAGCAAGAGTGAAAAATCAACAGATAGAGTCGACTTGAGCACAGTTGAATAGAGCAGAGGTAGAAAAAGCAACGAGGGATAACTTGAGCAGAGATAGAGAGATCTAAGCAGAGTACAGATAGAAATAGAGGGTGAGTCAAGATGAACATAGAACAGAGGTAAAAAGAAGCAACGAGTAAAACATTTTAAATGATTTGAGGTAAATCTAACTTAAAATAATAATACATTTTGAATACTTTTAAATACTTAAAGATTTTATTTAAGTTATTGAAATAGAATTTAAACGAGTAAATTTAAACTGAATTAATTAAACTGAACTTATTTCTTATTGTTAAGGAGTAATTTAAGAAACATTTTTTGATAATTATTTTTATTTGAAAAAATATTTAAAATAAAATTTTTGTAATGGACGTGACTACTATTTTAACCTTGACAATAGAGGGGTTGAAGAATAAATTAGAAGAGTTAGGTTTGGTGACGACTGGACGTAAAGCAGTACTGCAGGACAGGCTCCTTGAACACTTTCAGCTGTCCAGGGATGAGGCAGAAGATGGTTCCGAATATAGTGATGCAGATAGTACTGCACGAGGAGGTGCTGTGGTTAGGTCAACGTTTACTTTGCGCGATATAGAGGATACGTTGTCGTCATTTACGGGATCCGATTATCCAGAGGTTGAAAATTGGGTTGAAGAATTTGAGGAGAATTCTATTATTGTCGGTTGGAGTGCATTGCAAAAATTTATCTACGCTAAGCAGTTACTCAAGGGTGCTGCAAAAATATTTATTCGAGGCAAGTCAGCAATAACTGACTGGTCATCTCTTAAATCAGAGCTCATTAAGGAGTTTAGCACGAAACGGTCTGCATTAGATGTGCACCGTATTTTAAAAAATCGGAAAAAGAAAACGAACGAATCGTTTAGGGAATACCTTTACAGTTTAATTGAGATCGGAAATCCAATAAACTTGGACGAGGCAAGTTTGATTGAGTATTTTATAGAGGGAGTACCGGACTCCAAATTTAACAAAAGTATGCTGTATCAAGCACGAACACTAGAGGAACTCAAAGATCAGCTGAGGGTTTACGAAAAGGTTAGGGGATCTTCTATGCAGTCATCAAACGCTAGAGGCCCAACGGTATCCACAAACAGGTCAAATTTAAATCAGCAGCAAGTCAGCCAGAACGCAGAGAGAAAATGTTTTAAGTGTGGTGGTAAAGGTCACTTTGCTAGAGAGTGTCGAGCGGCAAGCATTACATGTTTTAAATGTCATCAACAAGGGCACCGTTCATTTGAGTGTAAGACCCACACTAAGACAGAACCTGCTAAGCCAGAAAAAAGAAATGTGCATATTCTAACAGGAGAAAATAATAATTCAAAAGCGATGTCGTTTGAGTGCAACCGTATATTTAAAGACTTTGAAATAAATGGATTTACAGTCTCAGCGTTGATCGATACAGGTAGCAATATATGTGCTATCCGCTATGATGCTTTTATGATGATGGGTGACATCGAGTTGGACCCAACGACAAAAAGTTTGATTGGAATTGGAGGTAGACAAATAACCACAATTGGAAATTTCACCATTCCAATTGAGATTGATGAAATCACACTTGAGGTCAATTTTCATGTAACACGAGAGCGAGATATTTTGTACTCAGCAGTACTAGGAAACAATATTCTAGAGCTGGTCAATATCGAAATTACTTCTGAAGGTGCAGTTTTTAAGAAGAAAGTTCAATGTGAGCAAAAAGACGAAATTAAAAGCGGCGAAGAAAGTGAAAGCGCAAATAAAGATGAATTAAGCAGCTCAAATTTATCCATACTTGCACGTGAGTTCGAGCAGATCTGTCAGTCAACATTATTTGAAGATACGAACTGCAACGAATTAGGAGATTTTTCACACTTGAGTATGGAAGATGAAGTGAAAATCAAAGATTTGATAAAAAATTATGTGCCAAAGAAGACTAAACCATCGCCAGTGGAAATGAAAATTATTCTAAAGGATGACATTTCAGTATTTCACCGACCAAGAAGATTATCGTTCGAGGATCAAGCCACCGTTGAGCAACAGATTAGTGACTGGTTGGAAGAAGGGGTCATCAAACCCAGTTTTTCAGAATACGCGTCGCCAGTAGTACTCGTTTCCAAAAAAGACGGCACAAAAAGATTGTGTTGCGATTTTCGGAAACTAAACGAGAAGATTTTGCGTGATAATTTTCCGATGGCACGAATCGATGACGTAATACAAAAACTGCAGAAAGCTACTATTTATACCACGCTAGATTTACGCAACGGTTTTTTCCATGTTCCAGTCGAAGAGTCATCTACCAAGTACACTTCTTTTGTGACACACAACGGCCAGTACGAGTTTTTATATGTACCTTTTGGCATTTCCAATTCGCCTGCAGTTTTCTGTCGATACGTTCATGCGATTTTCAGACAGCTGATACAGGATGGAACGATTGTTCTTTATATGGACGACATCATCATACCATCAAAAAACGAGAATGAGGGGATTTCGAAATTAAAAATAGTTTTATCGGTCGCAGAGTCGTATGGCCTAAAAATAAAGTGGGAAAAAAGTCAGTTTTTGATGAACAAAGTTACATTTTTAGGATATATAGTGGAAAATTCGACAGTAAAACCATCAGGTGAAAAAACAAGAGCAGTTCAGAATTTTCCATTGCCAAAGGACAAGAAATCGCTTCAACGATTCTTGGGCCTCACGTCGTATTTTAGAAAATTTATTCCCAATTTCGCACTTATTGCAAGACCACTTTCAGATTTACTTAAAAAAAATGCAAAGTTTAAAATAGACGATGAGGAGTTAATTGCTTTCAATCATTTAAAAGCTGCATTAGTTGGCGCACCTATCTTAAAATTATTTGATCCTACGGCATTAACCGAGATCCATGCAGATGCCAGTATGCATGGTTTTGGGGCAGTGTTGTTGCAGAAAGATAAATATGACCATCAGCTACATCCAGTCGAGTTCATGAGCAGGAAAACAACATCTTGTGAGCAAAAATACCACTCTTACGAATTGGAGGTGTTAGCGATTATAGAGGCTCTTAAAAAGTGGAGAGTATATGTTATGGGAATGGAAATAAAAATAGTCACCGACTGTAACGCCTTCTCTATGACAATGAAAAAAGATGATGTACCTTTGAGAGTTGCCAGGTGGGCATTGTTCCTACAAGATTTTAGGTACGAGATAGAGCATCGGTCAGGAACGCAGATGAGGCACGTGGACGCACTAAGCCGTGTATTTTGCCTAATAACTGAAGAGTCGCTGCAGCATCGCATCAAAGAAGCACAGTTACAAGACACTTGGACAAAAGCATTGAGAAAGATCCTTGAGAAAGATAATTACGAGGACTTTTTCATGAAGTACAACATTTTACACAAAGATCCCAATAAGGAGCTTTTGGTAATCCCGTCTGCTATGGAGCGAGAAATAATAACAATAGCGCATCGCCAAGGTCATTTCGCAGTAAAAAAGACTCAAGATTTATTGGAAAAGACGTACTTTATACCAAATTTGACTGCAAAGGTAACAGCTGTAGTAAAAATTGCATTGAGTGCATTATAGCTGAGGCTAAAATAGGAAAAAGGGAAGGATTATTGAATCCAATAAATAAAGCAGATAAGCCATTGGGGACGAATCATATTGACCACGTTGGGCCGATGGAGAACACGCGTAAAAATTATAACCACATTTTA
This sequence comes from Meiosimyza platycephala, assembly GCA_963662105.1. Lineage (NCBI taxonomy): Eukaryota > Metazoa > Arthropoda > Insecta > Diptera > Lauxaniidae > Meiosimyza > Meiosimyza platycephala. The sequence continues at coordinate 42,137,441 of OY759210.1, read as the reverse complement.
GTGATTGTGGATGCTTTTTCGAAATTCGTATGCCTATATCCAACGAATAGTACGGGAACCAGTGAGGTCATTAATCGACTACGCAAGCAGGCCGCAGTATTCGGGAATCCTGCAAGAATCATATCGGATAGGGGTACGGCGTTTACTTCACATGCCTTTAAAGATTATTGTGAGAGCCAAGAAATTCAACATTTATTGATTACTACTGGAGTTCCTCGTGGCAACGGGCAAGTAGAGCGAATTCATAAAATTGTAATTCCCTTATTGACCAAACTCTGCATCGAGAACCCGCAGGATTGGTATAAGCATGTCGATAGAGTGCAGCAGACGATAAATAGTACACCTCCTAGAAGTACTAAATTGTCGCCTTTCAAAATTCTTACTGGTCTAGACATGCGTAGGCCAGGTTATCCGGATATACGTAGTTTAATAGAAGATGCTTCTATACAAGAGTTGGAAGAAGAACGAGACCAAATAAGAGAAGAAGCGCGAAACAACATTGAACAAATTCAAGCTGAAAACCAAAAATCATATAACAAGAAGACAGTTCCTGAAACGGAGTATACCATAAATGATCTGGTTGCAGTCAAGCGCACTCAATATGGATCAGGTCTTAAATTAAGCCCAAAGTATTTCGGACCATATAAAATAGTCGAAAAACATAACCACGGTCGATATTCCGTTAAAAGAGTTGGTAATGGAGATGGACCAAGAAAGACAAATACGGTTGCCGAAAATATGAAAAAATGGAATCCAACATTCGGGTCGAAAGACTCATCAGGATGGCCGAATGTGGGATTGGGGCAAGACGGACTAAAACAACTTAGAAGTGGGAGGGAACATTAAAGGACATAAGGGATTTAAAACTACAAAGAGGACAACACTTTAAAAATAGACAAATAACGCAACACTGAAAGTTTACCGAAAAACAACGAAGTGTAGGTTGAAAATTAAAACGAACGGACAGTAGAGTAGAGTCGGAGATTATCTAACAGAGAGTACGGACAAACAATTTATGCGTGTGAATATTAAAACTAAAATATAAATTTGTACAACTAAATATAAACTAAAGTGTAAAACTAAACATAAACTAAAGTGTAAAACTAAAATGTAAAACTTCATATACAATAATTCAAAATAAATAAAACACTGAATAAATAAAACTCAACAAAGTTTTTATTCTACATACATTCGATGTTTATACTTCTACGCTACCGGTACTGTTATTAAGGTTGTAAACTTTGTTGTGCCGGTTTTCGAAATAAATGAAATGAAATAAAAGGGTTAGTTTTAAACCAGTGTAAAAAACCCATAAAAAGTATAATTTTTGATCAAATTGAGTATGAAGATGAAACTATAGTAGCAAATAAATTAAATTCATATTTTGCAAACAGCATTAGAGGCTCAATCGAAGACATAAGCTATGTAAATGTAATAGAACCAAGAGAAACAGAATTCAAATTTCGAGAAATCACACTATTTGAGCTAAAAAAAATATGCAAAACTATTAAACAAAAGACGGATTTCGAATACATAAAACCTAATATGACCCTGGATTGCTGGGATTTATTGGGCGCATAATTATTACAAATCATAAATACATCTTTAAAGACTGGAGATTTCCTAGCGTCATGGAAGGAGTCTTTAATAACACCAGTTGAGAAGGTTGCAAATACTTGTAAATGTGAAGAATTTCGACCGATTAATACTCTTCGAACTCTTGAAAAAATATTAGAACAAGTAGTAAAACAGCAGCTCGTAGAATACATTGAAAACAATAATATATTGTCACATTACCAATCTGGGTTTAGAAAAAAATTCTCATGTGAAACGTCACTGTCTAATATCATAAATGAATGGAAAGGAGGTAAAAAAAAGAAGATATTAGCATTATTCATCGATTTTAAAAGAGCGTTTGAAACAATAGATCATACTATATTACTAAAAAAAACTGTGGTCCTACAGCATACGTGGAACTGAGAACAAATGGTTTAAAAATTACCTAACAAATAGAACCCAAAGAACAAAAATTAATAATTCGATATCTGACCATGTGCGAATTGAATATGGAGTACCACAAGGTTCTATATTAGGAGCATTACTATTCATAAGATACATCAATGATTTGCCTGATATTGTACGAAAAAGCAAGTTAGTTCTATATGCCGATGATACATTAGTCTACGCTGAAGGAGAATCTATTGAAGAGTGTGAAAACAAATTACGAACAGACGTATCTGAAATAACTAAATGGCTAAAAATGAATAAACTTAAATTAAATATTAGCAAAACAAAGTTTATGGAAATAAACTCAATCAGTAACATAAATATAGAAATAAATAATGAATCAATTGAAAAAGTTAACCAAATAAAGTATTTAGGAGTCATCATTGATAACAAGCTCAAAATCAACTATCATTTCGATTATATTTGCAAAAAAATTGCAAAAAAGCTAGTTTTTTCAAACGAGTAAGAAGTAGAATCAACTGTCTGACCGCGATTAATGTTTACAATACGATGCTAAAACCACATTTTGAATACTGCTCTACCATATTATATACATGTGGCAATGAAACGCAAATAGAGAGGCTGCAAAGGCTGCAAAACAAAGCAATGCGAAGCATTCTAAAGTGCAATCGATATACCTCAGTAAGATGGATGTTAGAGTCATTAAAGTGGCTGAATGTTAAGCAGAAGCTACAACTTAACACATTGATCGCTGTCTACAAAATAAAAACAGGATGCGCATCTAATTATCTAACAAGACATGTTTCGACAGTAGGCAATGTACAACCATATAGCCTAAGGAACGCCAATAATCTTAGACTTGATTTCCAAAGTACATCAACCGCACAAAACACTATACTATACAAGGGTTTTCAACTATTTAACCAATTACCTAGAGACACCAAAGACGAACAGAATTTTAATAATTTTAAAAAGAATTGCATTCAATTCATTAAAACAGCATTGTAAAATTAAGTTAAATTAAATTTCCCAAAGTAATTTCAAGGCTGATAAAATTATATATATAAAATGTACATAATTAGAGAAAATAGAAACAACATTTAATGTAAATTTAAAGTATATATATACTAATAAATCTTTAATAAAAAAAAAAAAAATAAATAATAAAATTTCGGATCAATTATAATATGATTTATCAAAATCTAACATACTTATAATGCTCATGTTATGTCGCAAATAACCTATGGAGCATTAGTTACGTCACAGTGTACTGAGGGATTGCGCAACAATATACAGCGCATAATGTGCAGATCTTTAAAGGCGATGTATAACATACCGTTTCGTACACCTACGGTTGAATTGTTCAACAAAACCAACTGCATGAACCTTAAACAAATCATATTTATTGAGATAGCCAAATATATACATAAAATAAAAAACAATCTGATTAAGAATAACACAGAAATAACTATTGGGAATCAAATTCATAGATACAATACCAGAGTGCACACCAACATCAGAACAATCAAGTCTAGAACAAATAGGAACAGATATGGATTACTGAACACTGCAATTGAAGTATTTAATAAGCTGCCGTCAAATTTAAAGAATAGTTATAACTTAATTCACTTTAAACTTAAAAAACTTAAAAAAATATGTCAATACTTTGATAATTTCAATTGTTGTTCTAAATGATCATATCTTTATATATATAATTCTACTGTACGTGTGTATGTAACCGAACTCCTCCTAAACGGCTGGACCGATTTGAATGAATTTTTTCGTATGCGTTTGGGTGGCTCCCTGGATGGTTTAGATTTACAAATCATACCCCTATATGGGCAATTTAGGGTGGCCCTCATACAAAAATATTTTAAAAACAGCATTTTCACAAAGGCTACTTAATCGATTCACATGAAATTTACACCACGTGTCTTTTATATTAAGTGGAATAGCTAAGGTTATAAAACTTTAATTTAAGATGCATATTAAGGGTGGCCCTCATACAAAAATATTTTAAAAATAGCATTTTCACAGAGACCACTTAATTGATTCACATGGAATTTACACCACGTGGCTTCTATAGTAAGAGGCATATTTTAAGTTACAAAACTTTTGCATAGGGTGGATATTTAGGGTGGCCCTCATACAAACATATTTTTAAAATATCATTTTTACAAAGACCGGTCAAACGATTCACATGGAAAGTACACCACGTATCTTTTATATTAAGAGGGTGGCCCTCATACAAACATATTTTTAAAATATCATTTTTACAAAGACCGGTCAAACGATTCACATGGAAAGTACACCACGTATCTTTTATATTAAGAGGCATGGCTTAGGTTATAAGAATTTTATTTAGGGTGGCCCTTATACAAAAATATTTTTAAAATAGCCTTTTCACAAAGACCACTAAATCGATTCACATGGAATTTACACAAGGTGTCTTTTATATTAAGCTATTTTATGTAGGATACATATTTAGGGTGGCCCTCATACAAACATATTTTAAAAATAGAATTTTCACAGAGACCACTTAATTGATTAGGTCTGTTCCGTAACTTTTGGAGCTATTTTATGTAGGGTGCATATTTTGGGTGGACCTCATACAAACATATTTTAAAAATATCATTTTCACAAAGACCACTTAATCGATTCTCATGGAATTTACACAACGTGGCAGTTCTATTTAGGAAGGTTTTTGCAAAGTTTGGTATAGAAAAATTGGCAGTGACACACCCTCCAAAATGAAATTAATCATATCTCATCAAATACTGGACGCAATTGAATGGGACTTGATATAAAAAGTCCTGGCAAAATAAGTTTCACTGGAAAAATGGGCTGTTTCGCTTATACATTCCATCGCATGAGTTCATGACATCCGGAACAACTACCGGAAAGGGCAGAACATCGTCTGCCGGGACAGCTAGTTTATTATAATTTTCGATGTATCTCTTCTTTAAATTACTCTTATACCAACTACAGTGTTGGAAAAAATAATAGGGACAAACGCATCAATTTATTTATTATTGCATAATTTTTTCTGCTAAAATCTGTTTTTAATGGAATTGACTGTAAAGTATCGTTATCTAACAGGACTTAATTTAGCAATATTATTCAAGTATGAATGCGCACTCATTTTCCATGGAACCGCCAATGAATGTCCTTTGGCTGGAAAAAATAATAGGGACAACAGTTATTATTCAAAAAAATGAATACAGTTTTTTAAATATTGCTTACATAATTTTTATACAGTAGTCGGCTTTCAATTTTGAGATTTGTTGAAAAAACAAAAGCAAAAACACCAACAACAACAAAAAGAATAACTACAGCAACAGTTTCAACAATAACAACAATTAGAACAATAACATATTTGTTCGCGGTGGTATTTTTCACAAAAAAAAATAAAAATTTTTCTCAAATTATGCCAGATATGTTAATTTAGAAAAATGTAGATATCTTGGTTTTGAAATAAGATAATGATTTGCGGTTTACGGCATTCTTTTAAGCAAATAAAATTACATTAAAAATATTGTACAACGGGATCGGTGGTAAAATAATATGGGCCGATTTAGCAACTTGAAAGCAGAAAATCGGTATTTTTTGTTTTTTTTTTCGGTCAATTTTCAATTTTTTTATAAGAAAAAAAGAAGAAGATAAACTAATCACGGATTCAAGTTCCTTGATCGATAATAGCTGTTTAAAACAAAAAACAATTTTGAATCAGCTTAATATGTATATACAGCTCCGTGCAACTAATTAGGGACAGTAGTTTTTGATTTATATAAAGACATGCAATTTGGAATACGCAACTAAATCCGTAGTATCAATACTTTTTTAAAAGTACATCTTTGGTACTTTAAAAATACAACATTGCCACTAATTTTTTTTACCGTTATTCTTATGAAGTGAAGACATTCGTTATTTCGTTAAGGAGTAGATCGTGCAACTAATTAGGGACAGTGACAAAATTTAACTTTTGTTAATTAAATAAATTAAAAAGAGGTTTGTTATATAGTATTGCTTATGGTTACTTGTAATTATAGAAGTTGTTTTTGGTAATTTAAAATGAGTACAAAAAAACCTTGTGGATTTCTCAGAAGAAGCCCTTATTATTTGAACGCAACCGCAAGAAGAGACTTGAGTTTGCCAAAAAGTATCGTCATTGGAATGCAAAGGAATAGAAATCCGTTGTTTTTCGACGAAACTAAAATAAATAGAGTGCCACCCGATTGGAAAAAATATGTCCGCCGCCCTAAGTCAAATAATTTTTAAGCCAAAGTACACCCGATCTACACTAGAGAATACGCGAAGAAGCATTATACTTTGGGGTGCTATGTCATGGTGTAATGTTGGCTTACATCGAAAAACTGAGGGTATTATGGACAAATTTCAATAAATTGGAATCCTAAAGAATGTAATGCTGCCATAATTGGATGAAAATATGCCCGTAACTTGGATATTTCAGCAAGAAAATGATCCAAAGCATACTGCTCGGCACGTTATTCAATGGTTTACTGGTAAACAACTTACTGTATTGGACTGCCCATCTTGCAGAACTGATCACAATCCAATTGAGAACTTATGGCAAGTAGTAAAAAGCAAAGTGAGCTTGCTCAAGATAAGCAACTTTGATAAGCTGTACGTCGAAACTAAGAAATTCTGGGAAGCAGTTCCAAGCAGTGTTTGTGAGAATTTATTGGAGTAAATGTCTCGCAGATGTCAAGCAGTAACTGATAATAATGGCTTTTCTACAAAATATTGATAAAACTTCAAAAAAAAAAAAAACAGAAAACATTAAATAGGTATAAAAATATTGTGTGTCCCTAATTATATGCACGACTCCTTTGGTTATGTATTTAAGTTTTATACAAATTTTAAAAATTTTGGTAAATAATAGAAATATAATGGTTTTTTAAGAAAGGTAATGAGTTATTCTAGCTAATTCTAAACAAATTTCAGTATTTTTTTATAAATAAAATACCAATATTACCAAAAGTTTCAATGCTTATTTAGTGTCCCTAATTAGTTGCACGGAACTGTATGTCAACGCCGAATCGAAAAATTTCAGGTCTATTAATTTAGAAAAATGCAGATATCTTGGTTTTGAAAGAAGATATTGATATGCGGTTTACGGTTTTCTCATAAGGAAATAAAGGTACATTAAAAATAATGTACCACTAGATCGGCGGTAAAGTATTATATCAAGATTTTGCAACTTGAAAGTAGAAAATCGGCATTTTTTAATTTTGTCCGGACAATTTTAAATTTTTTTATAAGAAAAAAAGAAGAAGAAAAACTGATCATGGATTCGAATTTTCCGAATCGATAATAGTTCGAAAAGCATACCCACTTTGTTGCAAAATTTGATGAACTCTTTAGCTTGCACCATTTTTTAAATCAATATTTTCGAAAATGGGTAGGCAACTTAAAACAGACGACGGCAATCCAGTTTTTAAAATTGATGAAAATCCTTATGGGTTGTTTTGTCCAGATATATAAGGCTATTGTAATCCACTGACACATCGTGAAAAAATGAAAAAGATTTTATTTTGAACCGCTCATACCTACATATGTACATGTTTCAATTTGATAAAGGAGTGATGTTTGTTCTGCTGATTTTTCTACAAGCAGAAACCCGAAATTTGGAAACAAAGAATATGTGCGAATATTCCGTTATCTGAATCAGATATGCATCATGTCCCTTTGTTAGTTGAGTTGGAACTTTATAATTTTTCTAATATTGAATTACATTCATCTCCAATGAAGTTTAATTTTAAAGTTTGTGATTTTGAAGTTTTAAATTGTGAAATTTGTTCAATAAATTGGCAAAGTCTTTTTCAATTTGTTGATTTGAATATGTGTTATAAGAGTTTTGTATCTACGATTAATACAATAATGGCAAATAATATTCCACGTGTTCCGGAGAGAGTTCACAAACTGCCATGGTACACGAAAGGTCTTAAGAAAATTAAGAACCTTCGCAAATTTCATAAGTTGTACCAAGTTACAAATGATAACAATGAAATTGAAATATCTTCTGCATATGAGAGAATTTAACTTTTTAAATAAATTTTTATATAATCAATATATCAAAATCCAAATCTTTTTGGAATTTATTAGCTCGAAAAAGACTTTTTCCTCTGTTCCTTCAAGAATGCTTTATAATGGCATTTGGTCTAATTCATTGAATGAATCACTAAATTTTTTTGTTGAATTTTTTAATTCAAGTTATGAACTCAGTTCTGTTAACAATTTTTCTTGAGCTTTGGAACATGTTGAGTCTGTTTTAGATTTTGGCGTGCTACACGTAACGTTAATAGATATTATACGTGCTATCTCTAATTTGAATAATTGTCAAGGGTTGGATGCTGGATCGATATCTGAACCTTTGAGAATCTTATTTAATAGATCTTTAAGTATGGGATTCTGTGTTGATGCTTGGAAAGTTGCGTTTATTGATCCTATTCTAAAAAATGGAAACAAAAATGAAATAAGTAATTATAGACCAATATCAAAATTGTCTACTATTGCGAAGTTGATTGAAAGTATAGTTAAAGAAAAAATGATGTTTGCTATAAAAAATTATATTTGTCCTATGTAACATGGATTTGTACCTGGTCGTTCTACGATTACTAATCTCACAGTTTTTTCTGATTTTTGCATTAATGTCTTCTCTGATGGTTTTCAAGTCGATACGATTTATACCGACTTCTCAAAGACATTTGATAAAATTTCGCATAAATTGTTAATTGCTAAATTATTTAAGATTGGGTTTCATTCCAAGATTTTGAATTGGATTGATTCTTATTTGAATAATAGGGTCAATTTTGTGCAATTTGATTTTATTATTTTTATAAATGATATTCGTTATTGTTTCAGTATTGCTAAATTTCTCCTTTTTGCAGATGACTTGAAATTGTTTCTTAAGATTGGTAATTCTTCAGATATCATTTCTCTTCAAAAAGACTTGAACAATTTGTTTCTTTGGTGCATCCAAAAGAAATTATTTTTGAATATTGACAAATGCTATCATGTAATTTACAGCAAAATACTTGTTTCTTTAAGTAGTTCTTACTACGTAAATAATACTGTCCTAAGTTCTGTTACTGAAATCCGTGATTTATGGATTGTATTTGATTCAAAATTTTCATTTGTAAATCATGTAAATTTTACTATCCCTAAGTGTTATTCGATGCTAGCATTTGTAAAGCGTAATAGTGTTGATTTTAAAGATCCTTATACGCGAAAAGCTTTGTATTGTGCTTATGTCAGATCTAGAATTGAATATGGCTCTGTGATTTGGTGTCCGTTTTATTCTGTTCATTCTAATAGATTAGAACAAGTACAAAAAAGGTTTTCTAAAATTGTTCTTGCCAATATTAATTTTCTTGATCATTCCCCATCTTATATTTCACGTTGCCTATTGATGGATCTTAAATCACTTCAATTGCGTAGAATAATTGCTTCATTATTGTTTGTGTATGACATTATTTCTGGACGAATAGATTGTCCATACTTGCTTGAGCTTATTAAATTTAAGGTTTCCTCTAGGTTACTAAGAAATTATCAATTGTTTTATTTGCCAATTTGTAGAACAAATTATTCATTAAATGCACCAATAACTAGAGCACTTAATGAGTTTAATAATATTAGTACTAGTTTTGAAATTGATTTTTCTGTATCTAGAAATGTATTTAAAAATCTCCTGTTTGCTTTTTATTCTTAATAAGGGTATTCCTGAAAACTCGAAAATAGTTTGTATGAAAAAAAGTTTACGCAATTCTCGAAAACTTTCGAGGCAAATTTGATGCGAAAGTAGCCTCGAAAGTTGGAAAATGAATAATATGAGCGGGAAGAGCGCAATTGTTCTCAAAAAAATAAAAAAGTGTCAAAAACAAAAATTAAATTATGATGTTTTTTCGATTTTCAAAACAAATTTTAATTCGCTACAAACTTTTTATTTTGATTCAGTCAAGCAATTTTATGTTTCTATTTAAACAATATAGGTATCAGTTGATAAGTAATTTATTAAGCTATAATATTAGTGTGAAAAATTTTCAAATCGGTCCATCTATAATAAAGAAGAATGGTTTAAAATTAATCTAAAAAAAATATTTTTTTAACATATTAAAGTTTTTATTTAATTTTTTTGATTGACAACTAAGACACATGTTGATTTCTCTCGTACGTTTGGATGTAAGAAGACACGAGTTAGGCAGTTTTAGGCAACAAAATTCGTTTCTCATTCGTTTGCACGTTTGCATAGATTGGGGTGTTCCCTTAAACAAGCTCGAAAACTTTCGAGGTTTCCATGCCTTCGAGTTTTCGCGTTTAGAGGAATACCCTTATTATTATTTCAAAAATTGTAATGATCACTCCACTCACTGATTGGCCAAAACTATACAACAAGGGATAAAGGTAACAGCTCCTGATAACATTTATATTGTTCGTGATCACATAAATATGTTTCCCAAAATTGACTCTGATTATTGCAGAGCAAGTTCTAAGAACTAATATCTGGAAACTCATTAAAATTTAACTAATGTACGAGCTGTATAAAGAACGCACACTTGATCCAATTAAGTTGGGCACTTTTTTTTTAATATCATAGAAAGAAATTATTGGTTAGGTGTATGTAAGGTTTTGTGCCGTACGTGTATGATAAAAAAATGTGTTTTAGGTGGCGTATAGGTACACAAACTCATTCTGAGGAAAAACATTAGTTATATAACTAAAAAACTAGAAAACGCCAGATCCTGCCGCTAGTAAAAAGCAAATTAAATCCTTTTCTCAACAATTTAAAAAACTAATAAAATTTTTCGATTAGTTTGTTTTTAATGCCATTACAAACTTTAAAATGCGATTTCACAAAAATGTAATAATGGAATATACGGCAAAACAATATACGTACATATATCTTTAAAATAAGACAACTGTTCAGTTCAGGTTTCATGTTCATGTTGTGACGCAGAGTGCGCCCATAAGCCATGTCATTTAATTCCGGTCTCTATTGACCCCCTGCCTTTGTCAATTTGGATGTCATGAAGACAGAAAGAAAGATCTACAAAGTACAGCCTCGGACTCCTCTCAACACTGGCTTCGGTAGCCACAGTAACATAAGTTAGGAAAAGTGGGCTTTAGTATATTCAACACTGGCTTGGTCACAGTAATTCTACATGATTTATCTTGGAAACCTAACGAGATATCGAATTTTTTTATTTAACATTTTCGATTTATTTTGACGTGTTCTATCGAAAACCATTGCCAGATTACGGCGCCACGGATATCGTAATTCTAAAGGTACTATCAAAATAAAATTTTTAAGTTTCGATGGACAAAAAAATTAACGCAATTTCAAGTGGTCACGCTGAAAGAGTTTAAGATCAGGAAGCCGATCTGCAGGAATTCGTCCTACATAAATTGTAAATGACCCTAAAAAATTGGGCATCTAATGTCATATTCAATTTTGCTAGTGTTTTCCAGATGAAGAATTGAACAGCTGCTCATCTTGAACACGACGGAAGTAAAATTAATGTGGAACGTATAAGGATTATTGTAGTGAAATAAATATTTTTTTTTATTTTTTAGTCTCACTTTTTACAAAGTAAATCGCCAAGAATATATCCGCAAGAATATTCAAGCATACTTAAGCATACTTTAATTTAAAAACATTATCATATGAACTCACCAATCGATTTTTTTCTTCAATTTAATTTGTAATTGATAGATTCGGATTCGGTTCAATATTGCGGACGGGCCTTTTTCAAAAAACTTCGTACCGTTTATGATTCGATACCGTTTATCAAAATTTGAAGGTCGGAGCAAAATATATACAAAATACGGTGCTACGCTGAGTAAACTGCAATGCGTTGCTTGTGGTTAACTGGACTCGTTGTGCTACTGCTGATGCTGCGTTCACTCAATTGTTAACACATTCAAATTCATAATTACATAATTTAGATGCACCCTACATGGTTTCTAATATATAATTATAATTTAAACCTAATGTTTTTGCTTATATATGCGTGATAGCTGCAATACTTTTCTGCTTTATTCAAACTTTTCTGATTTTTTCTTTTTCTTGATTGTAGTAAACTATTGACATAAAAATGCACAAGAGAAAATGGCGGCGTACATGTTTTCGTTGAGTTTCGTTAAGTTCATTGCGATTGATTCATTTTCGAGACTCGCCTTCATTGCGCTGCTTTCACAACGTTTAATTAAACAGACGACCACATATGTCAAAGCACACCAAATATGTCATTTATACTTTTATATATACATTTCTATAATACTGGGTACATATACATATTCAATCCGGGATTAAATAGATATATATATATTAATTCAATTCAATTCAATTCAATTTTATTCATATATATATGAAGATTTACCAGAAAACCTATTTCTTCACATAAATATCATATGGGTTAGACCATGATTCATCTAACTTAGTTAGCACCATGGCCCAGTTACCCAGATTGATTTTTTTTCTCAAACCCAATTTATGCAACAGTGAAAAGTGGCACCATCGCTGTCAAGAAAAAACAAAATAAAGAAGAAAAGAAACCTGACAACTCGCGCTGTTAGCTATGAGTATGTTATTTGGAAATGTAGGTGCCTTATCTAAGCTAATTTGACAGAAGAGGTAACCCCAAAAATAAAGAAGAAGAACTGCTTGGCAAGAGAAAATAAAGTTAAATTTTATGTAACATTTACAACAGATTCAATTTATACACAATAGCTATACATAATTATAACCTTCATATAAACGTAAAGGCACAATAAAAAAAAAGCTATTTAAGGCTAAATAATAAAAACCATAAAATCACAAAATTTCAACAAAACAACAGAATGAACGTATACCACCAACCAACATCAAAGCAACAATTACAACAACAATAGTAGCAGCAACACCAACATCTACAGCACTGACAGGAGCAGCAGTCAGCAGTATTACCAGCCAGAGCTGTCGACAGCCACAGCCGAAAGCTAAGTCGCTAACTATTCGATTTTTTTTAGTATTTCTTCATTTGTATATGCTTAAGTATATATTTTTTTCTCCTCATTAGTATTTGATAAATCCTCATTATTTGAATGTATTTTAATTTGGCAGTGAATTCACTTAGAGTAAATTTGTACAATTTAAGATAAAATTTGTAAAAAAAAAAAAAATTAAAGAGAAATAATGGTAAAACCAAAGTCAAATTCTTCTTTATTTGAAAATTATGACGATGTGCTAGGCAGTAGATTTAGGGGAGGTGCCATGAGTTGGTTTACCGCGATGCCACCGTAAAAGTTTGAGGAAGGGACCTGGGGTTTTTCTGCTCCCCGTTAGAGAACATTTTTTTTATAAATTTTACATTTTTCTATGCTACGCTACAAGTGGCAATGGGAAAACCGCGCCCTAGCCGGGAATGACTTCGGTGGTCGATACCGAAAGTTTTATTTTGTGAGTTTCTTTTCCACTTCATATGCCAGGCGTAACATAGATGGCGCCCAACGGAAGCAAAATTCTTCCAATCTTGTTTTTGATTTTTTTTAGTTCTTGATTTTTTTTTGAAACGCAGGGGAATTCCTTGAAAAAGGGATGACGGGGTTAGCGATCCCGCGTATCCCAGCGAATCCAGCAAGCTTCTGTTCCCACATTGGGCGGCTTCCTGGTCAGCGTCTGTACCCACAGTGGGCGGCTGAAACTTCGCACCGACCCTTATGGCTGCGGTCATCCCATGCTGGATCGCGTTTCCGGCGCGGGCGGGGTCTCGCATCAGTCCCAGTTTCTGGACCCGTTTAAAACCGGTGCTGGATCCGGTGCGAGGCTCGGCTCGTGTTGGGGGGGCAACATGGCCGACATGGGTGATCCTACCATAACGGTCGGTGAACCACTTTTTTTTTGAAAAAAAAAGACAAAAAACTTTTTTTGATTTCTCCTTTTTTTTAATGGCGTGTGCTCCCCCTTCATTGGTATGGGTAAGGCCTGGTAGCATCAGGACGTAATGCCAGAGCCGGCCCATATTGGTGTGGGGTGGGCGCACGACGGGAGTAGCGGATTTTCTATTTACGGGTCCTTTTTTTTGGAATCGCGGTTTATTCGCGCTGGCATTTCCCCAGATTAGCAAGTCATATTTTTGTCTAAAGTTTTTTTTTTAAATCCTAACGATTTTTCTTTGTAATTATTTGCAATTTACTTTTTTTTCCCTCCATCTGTAAAATATTTTTTGTTATATATTTTTTATATATATATTTTCTCATTTTTAATATTATTTATTTTTTTTTTCCATTTAAATCATTCTTTTTCAGCGCTTACTTTTATTTGTTTGTGGTGACTTGTATATTAGACCGGTTCAAAAAAAAAAAGTCTCTGAAATTTAGAGGCACCGGCAGTTTCCTATTCCCATAAGTGTCCCGAGTGGGATGTGTTACCAATTTTTTCTAAATATTGCGCTCCTGATTAGCGATTTTCATATTACTCTTGAAGCTTTCGCATAAAAAAAAAAGTTCACCAACAACCTAAAAACGATGGTGGTTATCGCTGAGGTGAACTTTTTTCTTTTAATTCACATTCGGAGTAGTTTTGAATGGGGAATTCGAATTTCTCATTATTTTTTAATTATGGTGTTTTTTTTCAGTGGTAAAAACTGAAAATAATCATGAAATTTTGTCAAAAATTGAATTTTTTTTTTTAAATGAAAAATCAGGTATAAATTTTTGGATTTTTTTGCTTTTATTATTTTGAATAATTCATTTATTTCTCCTCTATCTGATGGTGGTAACCGCAAATTTTTATTATTTTTGTACTTAAAAATATAAACATAAATATAATTGAACAAAGGATTTTTTTCATATTGAAGCTATGTTTTAACAGGGAATATAAATTTTAATGTGGAAATCTGCTTCAAAAATATGAAATCTAGTTTACTTGAACCAAACCAAGTGTATAGAATTAGATAAATATATTTCATATTTTTCGAAACGAATGCTTACTTTTTCTCTCCTTATAAAAATAACTTGTAATTAGTTATAATTACAACAAAATTTTTTTTATTTTTTTTTTTTTTTAATATTTTTCTTCCGGTCGTTCGGTTCCTAGAGTGGCACTATATTTATACCTCATAAATAAATAGTATGCATAATACTCGATCTACTCGAGGAACTAACACCAAAAGAACCCCAATTAGAGGTAGACCCACTAGTAACGACGCAAGTACGTCAAGTTCTAACCGATCGTTTGTTACTTCCAGAAACCCTCTAGTGTTGCATTCACCAGCTAGGTTTTCGACTGCTTCCATAGTCAGTTTTGAGCGTGTGCTCCAAGATCCTGCCATTGTAGAATTTTCTTTGGTAGATCAACCAGAATCCTTGACAGTGCAGCCTGATCCCTCGGTAGGTCAACCAGAACACTTGAAAGTTGACTCTGACGGGACAAAACAAAATCTACTCGATATTTCAAATTTACAATTTTTAAATACAACGCCTTCTGAGCTAAACCCTCAAAACCCAAATTTTGATATGGCCGATTCAGAGCCCGAGGCTTCCCCTGAAAATGCTCTAACTCACGGCAATCAAGAAGCAACCACAAGCGCAAGTGCCGCTGCGATGGGCTCTCTCGTCAGACTTCTGAGTCAGGCAATCCTTACCAGCCAGGATGAAATGAAAAGGGATCTACAGTAGGTAACGGATATAAGCACAATTCATATAAGAATGGAACGCTTATAAGAAACATTTTCGAAAGCACCGCGTTTTTTCCCAATGTTTTGAGGTAAAAAACAATCTATATAAGAAATTTCTTATAAGAAAAAAACGCATAAAAGAAAGCTTTTTCCAAGCACCAATATGAAAAATCTTAAGAAAAAAATAACGCTTATAAGAAATTTTTTCAAATCGTAATTTTCGTTCTTTGGTCAAAATTGAAAATACGCGCCTTCTTTATGTCATCATTCTTCGATCAAAATTGAACGAGCAAGTGTAACGATTGCAGTTGCTAAACGCACTTATTACTCACTGCTGATTTTTGTGCGATTCGGATATAAGAAATAAAGTTTCTTATACCAGTAGTACGTATATAGGAAATTTTTTTCTTATATACGTGGTACTTCTATAAGAAAAAACTGATATAAGAAAGAAATTTCCGGGATTTTTTGACTTTCTTATATCCGTTACCTACTGTACAGGATATGAGATCCAACGTTGATAGCCTAAATAATAGGATGTCTGCTCAAGCCCCACAATTTTCCAGAGGCGATCCTCAACTACGTCCACAACTGGCTTATACCCCTAGGGCTGAAAATTTTCCAAGATTGCAGGATTGGAAAATTTCCTACGATGGATCTGGCAACGTCGCCGACTTCATTTTCAAAGCCGAAACACTCTGTGAAAGGACGAGATGCTCCCTTGATCATTTGTTCCTAAACTTTCATGTTCTCTTAACGGGGAAAGCTGAGAAGTGGATTTGGCAATTTAGCAGGCAAAATTCTACTGCTAACTATCCACAACTTTGCACTGCCATTGAAAAACAATTTGGCAAGTCCGAAAACGATCTCGAAATCATTCATGAAATGTCGTTAAGGGAGCAACACCTTAAAGAATCTTTCGATGATTTTTATGACGATATGGTTTACATAAACTTTCGGATGAGTCAGCCTATGACAGATAGTGTGTTGATCAAAATAATAAAAAAGAATCTCAACACCAATCTGAAATATATGCTGTTTAATAGCAACTCGACGAGTCTGGAAGGATTTCGTGAGGCCGCCCGAAGGGCTGAACAGGTGCTCTCGGAAACTAAAAACCAACCATCTTTTTTTAACTCGCAAAGGCAGGTACATGAAATTGACATTGTTTCGAATGATGAAAATGACAATTTTGAATTTGACCCACAAGTGGAAGCGTTGCAAGTTTCTCGCCGCTTTTCTAAACCCGATTATTCCAAAATACGATGTTGGAATTGTTTGCAGCTCGGACACTCTTATATTTATTGTCCTGAGGCAATAACCACTATTTTCTGGTACAAATGTGGACAAAAAGGAGTATTAACTCCAAAATGTCCGAATAACCACCAAGGAAACCACAGACAGAGTGTGATGGCCACCGAGGACACACGTTCTTCCCGACCGACCCCGAGTTCAAATTAAACTCAAACTTACCAAATTTTGCAAATTTATCTCCACCAAATATTGAAAAAATTAAAATTTTGAAACCTTTCTGCCGTGACTTTGCGTTTCAAACAAACTCCGATATCTCAAATTTCCAAGATCGTGAAATTCGCTATGAAGTAGCTAAAAATCGAATTTTTAAAAATGAGCTCTGCTCCAACAAAAAGTTGAGAAAGCTAAAAAAGTGCAGACTAAGATAGAAAAAAATAATAGAATCTACCAAACTTGCTGTTAACGGCGATGATCGTCCTTTTGCCAAAGGGAAAATCTTTGATGAATATTTAGTTGGCTTGTTGAACTCAGGAGCCAGTGTTTCTGTTTTGGGCAAAAATTGCCTGACATTTGTGGAAAATCACAACATTTTTATATGGCCTCTGAAAACGTTCATATCTACGGCTGATGGTAAAAAGCAAAATGTTATTGGTTATTGTGACCTTGCTGTTACTTACAAAAATGTAACAAGAAACATTAATTTTTATATTGCACCATCACTCAGCCAAGAGACGTATTTTGGAGTAGATTTTTGGCAAGCATTTACTATAGCTCCAGAAATTTTTCCTCAAGTAAATTCACTTAGTATCAGTGAAGACCCATCAGAAACACCTGATTTCCATATCCTTTCGCCAAAAGAACAACTTGAGCTTGAAAAAGTTATTTTGCAGTTCCCTTCTTTCGAAAAACTTGGTCTGGGTTGTACGAATTTACTCGAGCACCATATAAACACTGGAGACGCTGTGCCAGTCAAATCGCGACATTTTTCTCTGTCACCTCCAAGGCAAGAAGAAGCTTACCAAGAAGTTGATAGGTAATCGAGGAATCGAATTCACCATGGTGTAGTCCTGCTGTTTTGGTGCGCAAACCAGGAAAAGTAAGGCTCTGTATCGACTCACGCAAACTCAATGATTTGACCAAAAAGGATTCTTATCCGTTACCATATCAACGGGTTACTAAGTAGGCTAAAAGATACATTTTTTATAAGCGGAATTGATTTGAAGGATGCTTTTCTTCAAATAAAACTGTCCGAATCCTCTAAAGAAAAGACCGCATTTTGTTATCCTTGGAAGGTTTTTATATCATTGTAAAGTTATGCCCTTTGGGCTGTGTAATGGTCCACAGACAATGAGCCGTCTGATGGACAAGGTCATTCCATCAATATTGCGTGAAAATGTATTCGTCTATTTGGACGATTTGTTGGTTTGTAATTCAGATTTTGACACTCACTGAAGTTGTTGCGTGAAGTCGCAAAATGTTTGAAGACCGCTAAGCTGACCATAAATGTGGCCAAAAGCAAATTTTGCCAAAGGGAAATCAAGTACCTAGGTTACCGCATAGGTCCTAGATTCTTGAAGGTGGACCCTGAAAAGGTAAAAGCCATCGGAGAGTTCCCTGAGCCGAAATCCCCTCGTCAAGTAAGACGCTTTATTGGCATGGCCAATTGGTACCGATCCTTCATAAGTAATTTTTCAAATTTGGCTGGCCCATTGACAGATTGTCTCAAACAGAAACCAGGTCGTTTTCAGTTGACGAACGATGCAATTGAGTCCTTTAAAAAAATTAAAGTTGCACTTTCTTCAGTTCCTGTGCTGGCTCAACCAGATTTTTCTCGTGAATTTTCCATTCAGTGTGACGCGTCTCGTATTGGTGTAGGCGCTACTGAATACCAAAACTTACGCAAAACAATCACTGAAAATCAATCCTCTTTGCCAGACTTGTGCATCAATTTAAATGAAAATCTTGTATACAAGCGTGTCAAATTCAGGCGAGGAATTGAAAACGAAGAAAGTGTTTTGTGGTTTATGGTTGCCTAAAAGTTTGGCTGCAGAAACTATAAAGTTTGCTCACGACTCAATTTCTGGTTGTCATGGCGGCTATGTCAAAACACTTGCGAGGGTCCGTCAAAAATACTTTTGGCCTTCCATGGTAAAAGACATAAAAACTTACGTTGAAAACTGTGACATTTGCAAATGTGCCAAACCAACAAATAAAATTTTACGACCACCTATGGGTCAATCTTTTGTAATGGAACGTCCTTTCCAGCGACTTTATTGTGACTTTTTGGGTCCTTATCCCATGAATAAAACCACCAGAAACACTTCTCTTTTTATTGCTCTTGACCATTTAACAAAATATATTTTTCTTAAGCCAATGTGTGCTGCAACCACTACAAATGTAATCAATTTCTTTCAAACGGAAATTTTTCCATATTTTGGCGTGCCTCAGTATATCCATAGTGATAACGGCAAACAGTTCATATCGAAAGATATGCAACAATTTTTCTCTGACTATGGCATAAGTCATATTAAAACTGGCCTCTACTCACCGCAGGCTAATGCCTCTGAGCGTGCTAACCGCGAAATCATTGTGAAGCTAAGAATTTTTCTGGAAAATCAAACTGATCATTGTAGCTGGGATCGATATATACCCCGAATTCTCTCGATTTTGCGCAGCGACTACCATTCAGCGATAAAGAGTTCTCCCTACTTTGCTGTTTTTGGACAAAATATGTGCCAACATGCTTCGTCTTATGAATTGCTTGAAAAGCTCAATTGTTTAAAAACAGGGGATATCGAAATCGAACATAATTCTGATCGCCTTAATCGAGTGCGAGAAAAAATTTGCAAAAACTTGGCAGTTGCACACGAAAAAGCAACCAAAACATACAACACTCGATCTAAACCTGTCAATTATCGCGTAGGCCAGGAGGTTTTTAGAGAAAATATTAACCAGAGCAATTTTGCAAAAGGCATTAATTCTAAATTCAACAGAAAATTTTTGAAGTGCTGAATTAGGAGGAAAATTGGAAGTGCGCTGTATGAATTGGAGGATTTAAATGGAAATTTTATTGGAACATTTCACGCGGATAAAATTCAACCCTAACGCTTTAAATCATATATATTTGATTTTGCCCGGCTTTACGTGGGTCGTGCCACACGGTTAATTCTAAATTTTGAATTTGATATGCAGTTTTTTTTTTTCTTTCCAAAATTTCTTTTTACAAACAGTTTGGGATAATAATTTTGTCTTGAAATCCATTTCCTGTTTGTTCTGTCAACTAAAAGTCTTATAACAAAGCAGGTTTGTTACGGATTTCCTTTTTCAAGACGTTAGAAGTACGTTAAGAAGTTGTCAACGCGATTGCAATTCGTTAAAAGATACGGCAACATACCTCAATCGAAGTGCAAATGTCAAATTTTGATTTCAGCCACCTGTCGGCTACATTAGAATCTTCAATTGAGATATGAAAATATTTTAAAATCAGCCGATAAAATCGCCCAATTGCTATTTGACACCTCTTTTGACTTTTGTCCAATAGAAATAGAGAATTTTTGTAGTTGATGGGGACACACGCACAGAAATTGCTCCGCAAAAAAATACTAATAAAAGCAAATATTAATTTACAGTGAAAGTTTTATTTTTTCAAAAATTGTTTTAAATCCATTTTAAACTAAAAAATATACAATGAAGTGTAATTTATGCCTGTTAAAAGTCGACAGAGCTGATTTAAAAATCCAGTGTTTTTACTGCAAAGAATTTTGTCACGCAAAGTGCGCCAAAATTGATAGAAGAGAAATTGAGTACTATGATAAAAGCAGCCAAAATTACAAATGCAACAAGTGCAATTCTCAGAGAAAAAATTCTTTTTTGGAAGATACTCCAATTGCTGGTGTTTCATCTAAGAGCTCAACTTCTTCTTCCACTACAACAACTAAAATTGGTACATCTGTGAACAACAACAATAATGCAGTTCCGTTGTCTGCTTCTCTTCGCGCGCAAAACATAAAAAGCAATGACATTACGTTGCAAATGCTCTTTAGTGAGATAATTGAACTTAAGCAACTAAATACTGATGCATTATCCAAAATACAAATTCTTGAAGAGAACAATGCTTCGCTCAACAAGAGAGTGGAGCTACTGGAAGCTAAGCTAAGCATTGTAGAGCAAAAGGAAAAACAGTGTGAAGCTGATATTGTTGGTATTCCTGAAGTTAGCAATTCAAACGTTAAAGAGCAGGTTGTTAAGCTGTTATCATCTGTACTAGGTGAAGATTTTAGCAACAATGACATTGTTCAATGCTATGTAAAAAATGCGAAAGCTGGCACTAACAGAAAGTCCACGAAAATTGTTAGTGTTAAATTTGCTTCTATTGTACTGAAGAAAAATATTATGAAGAAGATGCGTGAAGGCAAAGGAAATATTACATCTGATATCTTTGATGTGCATGGCTCTAGCGTCGCGGGATCTAGTGGCAGCATAAACAGCAACAGAAAACAAAAGATTTTCATTAACGATTCTCTTACGGGCTATACGCGTATGCTTTTAAATAAGGCAACTGAGCTAAAACGTAACAAGATTTATAAATTTCTATGGATAAGTAATTCTACTGTTCTTGTAAGGAAAAAGGAAGGTGATAAAGTTATAAAAATAACTTCATTAGATGATTTTTCAAAACTTGATCTTGCAATCATTTGATATCTTTACTATTAATGTTAAACGCTGATTTAAATAATGTTTCTAACTTAAATCCTCATAATAATGAACATTTTAATAACAGTCATCTTCAAAGTTTAGATTATTTAGGTAATAATATACCAAATTGTTTATGTATTAACCATTCAACTAACAGCCAATATTCAGGTTTCTCTATTGTGCATCAAAACATTCGTAGTTTGAAAGCCAATTTTGACACGTTTTCTTCTCATCTCGCATCTTTAGACCACTTGCCAGACATTATTTTTGTTTCAGAAATTTGGATTTATGATGATGAAATTTTTAATTTCACTATTCCTAATTTTACTTTTGATGCTTGTTGCAATAATTCGTATACTGCTGGTGGTGTTGGTGTTTTTATCAAGAATCAATTAATTGGTTATGAGATTAAAAAATATAATTTGATGAGTGCTGATATAATAAGTGTTAACTGTGAAATTGCTGACGTTCGCTATAGTTTTATTTGCATCTATAGGCTGCATAAATGTTCAGTTACTACCTTCCTTGAAGAGATATCAGGTCTTTTAGAAGTTCAAATATGTAAAAACACAATTTTGTTAGGTGATCTGAATATTAACATTTTATCTGACTCACTTGATGCAGATAATTTGCTTTCAATGATGTCCTCTTTTGGTTTTGAGTCTTTATTGTCTGAACCTACTCGTTTGTCTACTTGTTTGGACCACATTTACATAAGACAGCACAGAGTTAATCGATTTGGTTATGATGCTGCTGTATACGACTTAGAGTTGTCTGATCATGCCTTAACAAGTATACAACTAAATTGTAGTGTTCTTAGAGCAATGCAACCGATAAATATGGAACGCTATAAAATTGATTTTATTTCTCTTAGAAGGTTTCTATGCTTTGAGTTCTGGGAAGATGTTTATGCTGCTCAAAACCCAAATGATGCTTTCAACATGTTTCTCAGCAAATTACAATATCACATTTCTAACTGCACGAATATTGTTAGAATGAAGGATCGTGATCTGAAATGTATCAAACCATGGATGACTGTTCCACTATTAAAAAAAATTAAAAAGAAAAAAATAATATGTGTGAAAGTTAAGAAGCAACCTAACAATGTGAGACTTAAAAATTATTATAAAAAATTATGTGTTGAACTCAAAAAGGATATTCCTCTTTGCAGAGATAATTATTATAGATCTAGATTGGGCAAGAGTGTCGGTAACTCTAGAAAATAATGGCAAGTTATTAATGATATCTTGAACAAAAATGTTTCTGCAGTTGAAATTACATTAAATAATAATAATTTAGCGATATCAGACCCTATTGAAGTTGCCAATTTATTCAATAACCATTTTTCGAACATTCGCTATCTAGAATCCGATAATTTTCATAATGTGAGTCAAACTATTACAAGAACATACTGAATCTATAAGTTTCTTTTTTGAACCATTTACTGCACTTGAAATTCATAATATTATATCTTCACTTAAAAATTCTAATTCCACTTCATCTGATCAGATTTCTAGCGGTCTGTTAAAACATATCTCTTTTCATATTGCAGATGTTCTTTGTTATATTTTTAATTTCAGTGTTCAATCTGGTATTTTTCCTGAGTCTCTAAAGACTGCTGTTGTAATACCACTCCACAAAAAGGGTGATCCAACTTTATTGAATAATTATCGGCCTATTTCTCTCCTATCAGTTTTCTCGAAGATTTTTGAAAGAGGTATTAAATTCAGATTGCTTTCCTTTTTTGATAGAACGAAATATTTTCATGATTCACAATTTGGTTTTAGAAGAGGCCGATCAACTGAGAGCGCTTTGTTGAAATTAGCTGGTGAGCTGTACAACAGCTTGAATGAATCCGATATCCCGGCTTGCCTTTTCATAGATATTACCAAAGCATTTGATATGGTGGATCACTATTTATTATTGAATAAATTATTTAATGCTGGAATTAGGGGTTTTGTACTTAACTGGTTTAATTCTTACTTGGAAAATCGTAAGCAGATAGTAAAAATAAGAAATAGGTGCAGTTCTGTAGACTAGGCGTTCCACAAGGATCTGTTCTGGGGCCGATTCTATTTTTAATTTATATAAATTCATTATTTATCCAAGAGTTTAGAGGTAAAGTCACAGCATTTGCTGACGACACTGCTTTATCCTATTCAAATAAAAGTCTTTTCAATGTTATTTTGGACGTTAATAATGACTTGGATATCATAAGAAGATGGTTCAAAGAGCATAGATTACTAATTAGTAACAAAACAAAATTCATGGCCTTTAACATTAGGAGCACAAATAATAATGATTTACCTTTATTTTATCATTCAGCAAATTGCTTACGATTTTGCTCAAATAATGTTAGCGCTGGTAATGATTCGCTGACCTTTAATGATAATGTCAATTGCTGCGATAATTGTTTTAAAATTGAGTGCGTTGACAACTTTAAGTATTTAGGTATTATATTGGACACTAATCTCAATTGGAACAGCCAGCCATACACTCTACCTTAAACAATATTTGAATAGACTAGTGAGACAAATGTACCATTTAAGTCTCTACTGCAGTAATTCAATCTTGAAACTTGTTTATAATGGTCTGCTAAAATCCAAGTTGCAATATGGCTTGGCCTGCTGGGATGGAGCATATTTTTGTAAGATTAAACCTTTACTTGTTAAGCAAAAACATGCAATTAGAATTGTTTGCAAAGTCAATCGTTTGACCCCCAGTCTCGATTTATTCAAATCCCTGGATATTCTTCCTTTAAGGCACCTTTACTGCTACAAAGTTTTAAAGATATTCTTTGAAAATTGTGGATTTTATGCAGTAAGGCATTCAGAAAATTACAATTTAAGGGTGAACTCAGGAAATGTTGTAACAGTTCCATCCATTTTGAAATCACATTTTTCACATTTTTATCATGTTACTGCTCCACGGTTGTTTAATACGCTACCTCTGAGTACCAGATGCGAGAGAGTGAAAAAGGTATTTCTGAGGTTCGTCAAGGAATGGTTCTTCTCTCTTGAATATTCTTGTTTGGAACAAGTTTTCAATCCATTAGTCTAATACTGAATATTGGTTTAATGTATTTGCTACGAATGCGTTAAAAATGTTTCCATTTGTTTTAAATTTTCCTTTTGATTTAAATTTTCTAAAATTGTATTGTATTCCTTTAATGAATTCTTATAATTTTTATTTTTGGCTTTAGACATGTTTACCCCATCAATAGTATTAAGATATTTTCTTTTGTCAGGTACATTCGCCACTTGTCTTTTAGACAATTGAGTGTATCTCACTATTTTGTATTAAAATCTAGATTCTCGATTATAAGCTTGTTTAAATTCTAAAATACTTATATAAGGATTTTAATGTGAAATAAAGAACAAATTAAATTAAATTTAAATTAAGAAACGCACATTATGGCGTCTCTATTAACACCTTAATCTCCTGTTGAAGGAAAAAAGTTTCTAAAGGGTTTTGACTTTAATTTTCTTACATTATTATTATTATTCCCACTAAAATTAACGCAATGATAAACTAATGTTACCACCCTGTATCCATAAGTGTATTTTAACAAAAAAAAAACTATATGTACCACGCCTGTCAAATAAAAGAAATGTCAGACAGGTCAAAAAGGCTAATGTTGGCACTAATGGGCCAAGGCTGCCGTTCATTTTTTTTACGTATGTATATGTGTATGTGTAGGATGGTAACAGACGGACGGTTGACAAGCGACATCACGCGATGCGGGAAAAAGAAGTGTGTTGCTGCATGGATTTTGATACAGGCGTCAGTTGCGATGAGATTTTTAAGCGTGCGGTTGACCGGCGGTGGATAGAATTTTTTGAAGGCATGCGGACGCGCAGAAAATAAAGTGGTGTGCTGTCCTCTCTCAGCTAACGTTCGTAGACAAAAAATTTTTTTCAATCGAAGAACTATCGGATAAAAACTAATCCCCCATAATTAAAAAAAACACTAAAAGTGAAATATCGCTAATCAAATTAAACTTTTTCATAAATATTGTGTTCAACAAAAAAGCAAAAAGTTCTATCGTAGAACATATTGCGGTTGCAAAAATTTTGATATGGTGCTGGTGATCAAACTGCGAATTAATTTGTGATGTTAAGCACTGTGAAATTTCTCAGAAATCAACAAATAATAAATTAAAGAAGCGGCGCTGCTCTACTCACAACTTCATTTGTCCGCAATAAGAATCGGAAGCGGGAAAAAATAGTGCAACCACGAGATGTTTTTTCTATTCGCGAACGTTTTCGCGGAAACTCTAAGGGCAAAGCGCTAGCGCTCCCTACAATTACCCGAAATATACGTATATATATATATAAAAGAAATTGACGTAAAACGGTGCCAGTGAACAATGAAAAAGATAAAGATATAAACAGAAAGAGACAAATATGGATGTTGGAAAAGTTATAGTGAAAAGAAGAAAAATGACACAGTGAAATCGGAAATAAGAAAATGACATGTGAAACAACAACCAACCGAAAACATTTATAAAACGACATAAATTTACCCTGCACTAAAAACAATAAAACTACAGAAAGCATAAACATAAAAATACTACATTACAAAATTACGATACCCTACTGATAGTCGTAATAGTGGCAATTCAATGTTGTTCCTGAAATTATGATTATCAAAATTTGGAAAATGCATATTTCTGTATTCCTGTTGTATGCTTAGAACATTTTTATAAATATAATTTGTGTAAAAGACTTTGTGAAAGCTAAAATTACCGTGGAATCCCCCTTGCTTATTGAATGGAGACAATATCAATGCTATTTTTTTTTTCTAAAATGCTTGGCAAGAGAAAATAAAGTTAAAGAAATTCAATTTATACACAATAACTATACATAATTATAACCTTCATATAAACGTAATGGCACAATAAAAAAAAAGCTATTTAAGGCTAAATAATAAAAACCACAAAATCACAAAATTTCAACAAAACGACAGAATGAACGTATACCACCAACCAACATCAAAGCAACAATTACAACAACAATAGTAGCAGCAACACCAACATCTACAGCACTGACAGGAGCAGCAGCCAGAGCTGTCGACAGCCACAGCCGAAAGCTAAGTCGCTAACTATTCGATTTTTTTTAGTATTTCTTCATTTGTATATGCTTAAGTATATTTTTTTTTCTCCTCATTAGTATTTGATAAGTCCTCATTATTTGAATTTATTTTATTTTGGCAGTGAATTCACTTAGAGTAAATTTGTACAATTTAAGATAAAATTTAAAAAAAAAAAAAAAAAATTAAAGAGAAATAATGGTAAAACCAAAGTCAAATTCTTCTTTATTTGAAAATTATGACGATGTGCTAGGCAGTAGATTTAGGGGAGGTGCCATGAGTTGGTTTACCGCGATGCCACCGTAAAAGTTTGAGGAAGGGACCTGGGGTTTTTCTGCTCCCCGTTAGAGAACATTTTTTTTATAAATTTTACATTTTTCTATGCTACGCTACAAGTGGCAATGGGAAAACCGCGCCCTAGCCGGGAATACCGAAAGTTTTATTTTGTGAGTTTCTTTTCCACTTCATATGCCAGGCGCAACAAAGGTTCTATTGAAATGAAATCGGAGAATGTGACAAGTTATCGATTTGAAACGAACAAATTGAAACATTGCAGGTGAGAGTGACGTCAAATCGATAATATGAGTCGGTAACTGCGATCGTTACGAGTTACAGAAACGAGCTTCCGGTCAAATAGCACTTTTTGCTGGCCAAAACTAATAACGGCTATATTATCATGGTGATCAACTGGAAATGTATTTTTTATGTTGACTCTAGACTAAATGAAGAATTCAGAAAAAATCTTAACCCTTGTACTACCGGGTCAAAAATGGCACGCACTTCTTTGTTCTTAAATATCATAATTATTAAAAAAGAGAAGAACTAAATTGGAATAGCTAAACCCTCTATAATATCCTTTGAATGGATGAAAATTGTCAGGTTTTGATTTTTTTACAAATATTTCGCTTTTAAGCCAATTAATATTTTTCTGTTGGAAAACAAGTAACTTTCTGTGGCTTTTTACCCATTTTTCGTAAACTCTAATGCAAAAATTATGCGCACTCTGCCGCAAATAGCTTGGACTAGTAGCATTTTGAGTATTTTCAATAAATAATTTAAAACTGAGTTTTCTTTTTGCAACCAGACTTCGAATAAATTGAAATTACGGAAGGAGTTATCTGAAAAAAAAAAATTCCTATAAAAAAAAAATACAGATCCAAATTTCTAAATAACATTTACAATAGCACCATCTAACTTATTTTGGGTTTCTTAAAACTAACAAATCCCAACAAAATTTTAAAAGCTTATACAAATTTCATATTTAAAGAAAATTTTAAAAATCAGTTAGATTTTTCCACAGAAAGCCAAAATATATTTAAATGTTTTAAGCTAAGCTGCATTAAACATACCATCATCAATTTTATCCATTTTTATTTTAGAAATAAAAAAAGTTATTTAAATTACTTCTTTTAAAATCATCACTTGTTTGCGCTATCTCAATAGATTTCAAATGCACCAACTTTGACACACGCTGAAAAGCGGTAAATTATTTATTGTGCTATTTGACCTATAGTGCATAGGATAGAATACGGTAACATTGTTGCGCCTGGCAAATCTAAGAAACACTCAAAATATTTAAAATATCTCCCGGCTAGGGCGCGGTTTTCCCTTTGCCGCTTTATGGCGTACGCATAGAAATTTAGAAAAATAAATGGTATAAAAACAAACATTTTATTAATTTAGTTTTCTAAAGGGTAGCAGAGGAAGAAAAACCCCAGGTCACTTTTTGATTAATTATGCCTATGGCATCACGGTCACTCATCTATGGCACCTCCTCCAAATTATCTATCTAGCATCTATCCATGTTTTCTCTTAAATAAGAAGAAATAATTTTTCTAGACTTTCTTAACTTAGACATTTAAAGTCAATTTTAATATCCAATTCAATATTTCAAAACATACAAATTTAAGAGTATTTAGCAAATTCAATACAAAAAAAATTGTCTTAATAAAACTTATTAAGAAAGTTTGAACTAGTTCAGTTAATGCTTAACTTAAATGTTTATCTTAAAGATTGAGTTTAATTTAGGAAAACATTTATGACATTCTTTGTCAAATTTAATTTAATTGTTAAGAAAAAAAAATATCAATCAAAAAAAATAGAGCTTAAATACCTAATTAAATACTTAGTAATTTGCATTTGCAATATAAATATATAGTTACGAATGCAGCGTTTGGAGTTATGGTGGTGGCTGATGATGTACGCCTCGTTTTGGTTTTCTTGGTGGTGCTTGTCATTGCTGGTGTTTTACCGTTGTCATTGTTGAGGATTTGTTTTAATTTGACTGTACCTTGCTGGTCAAGGAGTTGTTTGAATTTTACTAAAATTAGTTTCGTATTATTTATACTTTTATTTTCAAATGTTCACTTAATAGTCTTTTTTTCTTAAATTTCAGAAAAACTTTATTTGTCAGATTTCATGAAATCCGCAGCAATTTTCCTGTTTTTCACGCGATTTATTCACGGCCATAGACCAACTTTCTTAGCAATACGCTGAGTTTAAGTGCGTTTTAATCAGCACAAATGTCTTTTCATTAATTTAATTATTTTAAAACTTTTCCCAAATTTCACGTTTTTTGTTAATTTTCGATTTTCAAAAGTGTTTTCTTTATAATACAATGAAAGAGTTTTTTTTTTGTTAATTTTTCGCACAACTTTTTGGAGTGCTTACGTCTTCTCGGTTTGTAATTTTCTTCGCAACTTCTGCTTTTAAAAACTTCTTAGCTACTCTTTCTATCGCATGATGCCGCTTGTCCGTTCGCCACTCACGCCACATATACATATATTCATACCAATAAAACTAAAGGGTCGAACGCGTCATAGAAAAGCGAAATTGAAAAAGGAGAATTAACTGAACTCGTTTGTTTGCAATAGTTTTTCATTTTCGTTCGTATTGTATTTTGTTTACATTTTTTCTTTCGTATGCTGCATAGAAATTTCATTTTATATGCAATTGATATTAATGGATTTCATATAAAATTAAATTTGGTAGGTCATTATGGGAATTTGGCAACAATGCTAAATCAATGAAACGAAGTATTTTCATCTAATTAACTTATGTTATTTTATTTTATTTTTGGTTGATATCTTTAGTTTTTTTTTTTTTTGAGAATTTAAGTTAAATGATAAATTATGAAAAATATAAAATTTATGTAAACACATAAAAAATTTAATTTTTACTTAAGTAGGATTTTCATTGCAGCATAAGCCAAGCAAAAACCTGCACACACACACACACATATGTGTGTAAGCGCTTGTTTGGTTTTTGCTGATCGTATTTGCTTTTGTGCATGAATACAAAATCATCCCTTATTTTGAAAAGCTTCGTCGCATATGCGAAGTCATTTTCTGAATTCTATTTGAATTTATATACATATGTAATTAATTATGTTTTATTATTATTGAAATTATTTATACTATTTGTATTGTATTTTGCATTATATTTCGCAGGCTGCATAGAAATTTCATTTTATATGCAATTCATATCGAAATTTTTTATTTAATTTAATTTTATATGAAATTGATATTAAAAATTTGTATTTGATTAATAGAGATTGAATAAATTATAAAAATCTTCGTCTCATATGCGAAGTCATTTTCTGAATTCGGCATTAATATTGAAATTTATATTTGACTTTATATATGTAATTAATTGTTTTATTATTATTGAAAATTAGAAAAGTTCAAAACAAATTTTACTAAATGAAAGTACTTTAGTAATTAGTTATTGATTTAAATTTTTCATGGAACTATTAAAATTATTAAAAAATCCAAAAATTCAAAACAA
Source organism: Meiosimyza platycephala (assembly GCA_963662105.1). Classification (NCBI taxonomy): domain Eukaryota; kingdom Metazoa; phylum Arthropoda; class Insecta; order Diptera; family Lauxaniidae; genus Meiosimyza; species Meiosimyza platycephala. Next base: position 42,106,971 of record OY759210.1, on the reverse strand, counting down.
ATTCGGTTGAATTATAGTGTTTAGGAAATTTTGTTTTCCTCGAGTTGAGCAAGGACAATTTTTAGTTTGATGCTGCTACGCCTTCCGTTGTGCGCCTTAATAGGTATATGTTGATTATTGATTGAGCTGTAAATATATAAATTAAGTAATTTCATTTCATTTCATTTATTCATTCATTCAATTTGACTTAATGCCACAAGATAATATATCTTATAAATAGCATAAAAAATAAATATAACAATTGAAATTTTGACTAAATAGTTAATTTGAACTAAAAAAATATAGCTTAAAAAAAAAAAAAAAATAAAAATTAAATAAATCTAAAAGAGAAATCTAACTTGATTGAATATTATCTAATAGCTTCATCTTGAATTGTGTCGAAGACCTTATAGTTTGCAATTCGAGTGGAAGGTTGTTCCACAAACGAATTGCAGCAACATAGAAAGAGCGTTCCATAATTGAACTTCTGTGTCGCGGCAAAATTAATTTCAAACCCCTTCGCGATTGCGCAAAGCAGAGAATTTCAAACAGATATTCCGGGCAGTTATTATAAATAATGTTGTGCAATTTAATTATATTACGGAATTTATAGTATTGATCTAAATTCAATCCCAACATGGTTTTTTTTAGATGAGCCACGCTTTCATATCTCGGTATACTGAAAACAAATCTTAAGCAGTCGTTAAAAGCGACATTTAGTTTATGCTTACACGTAAAATCAGGGCAAGGGTAAACCGAACAGTTAAACGTAAAAAAAGGAAGAATTAAAGTTTTTACAAGGCGCATTTTCAAATTAGCAGGCAAACAATATGCTGAAACTCTAAGGCTTTTAAGGCTAAAATATATTTGTTTGATGGTTGCTTTGGTAGCATCACAACAGCTCAGTGAACTATTAATTTTGTATCCAAGGTACTTTATACTCTCAGCATACGGTATAGTGAAGTTATTTAAAACAAGTGGAGGCAAATTTTGTAGACAGAGGTTTTGTTTAGAACATATCATGCCAATGCATTTTAAGGGATTTAGCTTAAGCTTATTATATACTGACCATGCATGAATGTTACTCAGGTCTTCATTTATCCTGGCAACGCAGTCTTCAGACAACCCAATTGGCCTAGAAAGATATATCAATATATCATCAGCATATAAATGAGTATGACAGTTTACTATGACATTAGGCAAATCATTTATAAACAGCGAAAATAAATTAGGTCCTAACACTGTACCTTGAGCAACACCGCAGTTAGCCATGACAGGGCTAGACAAACCTTGTTCAGTTGCAATGGTAAACATTCTGTCACGTAGGAAATTTGATATTAGCTTTACAGACATATTGGAAAAATTAAACTCATCTTTAAGCTTTCTCAACAATGTTGGATGGTCAACACAGTCAAACGCTTTTGAAAAATCTAGCATGGCTAATATACAAAACTGATCTCTGTCTAAGGCTAAGCGAATATCAGATGTTACTTTAATAACAGTCGACTCACAACTATGTTTTGCTCGGAATCCAGACTGCCACTTATTCAGCTTGTTGGATCTAATCATATAGTTCTGAATTTGATTTGCTAAAATTTTTTCCAGAACTTTTGACAAAAAGGAGACTATACTTATTGGTCTGAAATCCGTGGGATTGGTCGGTTTTGCCTTTTTAGGTATTGGTATAACCCTTGCAGATTTCCAAATAGTTGGAAACTGGCTTCTACATATGCAAGTGTTCAGTATGTGCGTTATGTAAGGCAGAATGAGGTGAATGATAAGCTTGAGAAACTTGGGGCAAATATTGTCAGGACCTAATGCTGTAGATTTTATAGTACCTATAGCCTGAAGGACTTCGGAGAAGATAACACACGTAAAAGCAAAGGTATCATCGTTTTCAGATTCAGAAAGGTTAATGTCAGATGAAACAAAACAAGAGGAAGGAGGAGCTATACTCGCACACATTTCATCTGGACTGAAGGGACATTCACGTGATGACTTGTTCCTTGTAATACCAAGCTCTATAATATTTTTCCACAACTGCTTAGAGTCCAAGTCTGGATTAAGCCTTTGACACATATAAGCTCGTTTCGCAGCACGAATTAACGAGTTTACCCTATTTCTGGAGACAGCATATTGGTTTCTATTGAAAAAAGTAGGATTTCTTTTATATCTTTTGAAAAAGCGCTCCCTTTCCGAAATTTGGAGTTTTATTGCATTGTTAAACCAAGGACAGTTTCTTGATTTAAATTGTTTGGTTACTGTTGGAACATACTCTTCATATAGTTGACAGAAAAAATTATTAAAACAAGATATCTTACCATCCAAATCATTTATACGGTAAATAACATCCCAATTTAGATTAATACAACCATGATAAAGTCTTGGATAGCAAATTCTGCGAAACGACTTAAATGTAATCGTTTTGCAGTAATTTCGGAAAAAAGGCAAAGAGCAGAAAAGAAAGTCATGCGTAAAATCTGAAGTTGGAGCAACCTGTTCGAAACCTAAGATCGGCTTACCAGAGCTTATGAGGAACATATCCAGTAATGACGGGTTAGTAAGTGATTGGAAACACGTTGGCATTGAAGTATTTATTATAGATAAACAAGTTTTGTTAGATAAATACGTAAACAATTCAGATGAACTTGTATTACTGAGCATGTTAACATTAAAATCACCGCCAACAAGAATTGTATCATATGTTTCATTTAGCCTCATTACAGTTTCCTCAAATTCAACAATATTTTCACTGCGAAACTTATTGGGAGGACAATAAACAACAATTATTAAGCACTTGATTCCACTATGATTTACTTCAACACCCAAAAATTCAAAGTTTGGTTCTTTAGAGTAACAAATAACTTTTGTTTTAATAAATTGATTAATAAAAACACAAACTCCACCTCCAACTCTATCTACACGGTCGTTCCTATAAAGTTTAAAGCCAGGAATATTCACAAGTTGCGACAGTATATTATTGTTCAGCCAAGATTCACTAATCATTATAGCATCAACTTCAGATGTACTAAATATTTGGTACAAAATTGAATATTTTGCTTTAACGCTACATGCATTCAAATGGCACACTCTGAAACCATTAAATGATTTACACAGAATATTCAAAACGCATCTCACAGTATCAGCACTTGTGTTCAGATTCAAAAACACTACAATGCGCAGGTATCGACACAATCTCAGCGAAGCCTAAATTAAAATTACAAGAAAAGTAAAAGAAAATTAATCTAAACCTTAAATAATGACTAAATATTTGACTTAAAATATATTTAAAATGTTCATCAAAGTAATTCATCACAAAATTAGTATTATGATTATGATTAGCTAGTAAGATACTACGCAATAAAAATAAAAAAGAAAATAATAATCAAAAAAAAAGTGAAAAATGTTATTAGTGGCGGCAATAACAAAAATAATAAAAATAAAGACACAGCTAAGTTGTTTGATGCACACAGTTGATCAAAAGAGAAAGAGAAAAATCGCAGTTTTATTGTTACTATAACGTAGCTTAAACTGCGTTCGACGCCCCCGCAACATTCTCAGCAGCAATAACATCAGAGCACATTCTCTCAAGAGCAGCCACGCTGTCCACATATGATGGATCTACTGAAGATGACAATTTAATAAACACCTTTCCATTTCTGGTGAAAAGAGAGTGCAAACGTTTGTTGCGACGCAGCATGTTGGCTCTATAGAATATTGCATGATCTCGTTTAGTCAAACTCTCATATGCACGAACGAATCTATTGCCATCGAACCCAAGGTCGAAAAGAGTAACAAATTTATGATTGTTTTTGTAATTATATGCAATAGTTTTTAGTAGAAGTTTTCTGCAATGAGAGTGCGGAAATTTAACAATAACTGCACTGGAAGAATTATTGTTTTTCGGTTTAGTCCTAAAAATATGGTAAGGAGCAGTTGAATTGAAATTTAAAGCAGCACAAAATCGATGAAAAATTTCATTTAAATTTTCGTTTTCTTTGAAAGGAATCCCATGAAGAACAAGGTCTCTCTCTACATTCTTCCGCGCCAACACATTAATTTGCTGACTGAGTTGACTATTAATGCCATTTATTTGACTTGTTACTTTGGCATCAAATTCTTTTTCCATAGTCAAAATTCGATTTTCAAATTCACTCTCCAAGTTGGTAATGCGTTTTGAGAAATTGTCATGAAAATGTTTCAATTCATTTGAAACCTTCGCGGCGACTGAGTCTGCAATCTTTTTTTCCAGTGCACTAATTCGTTCGTTGAACTTCGCCCAAAGACCGTCAAGGGTCAAAGCCTTCAATCCAGCAGGAGAGCTGGTACTAGCAGAGCGCGTTTTACGAACTTGTTCGATGTTTGAGTTAGGCATGCTTAACAAATCGGCTTAGTACAAAGTTCAAATATATGTAATTTTTGTATAATCAACTTCGCTTAGTTTATTTATTTTATTTATTCTTATTTAAATGTTATATGGCCTTTAGAAAAAACGCAGAATATTTAAAGTTTAACTGTTTAGGGATACACTTGGCCAAAAACTATTATTTAAACTGCCACTTTTTATGTTAAATAAACAATTTCATTGCGGAGCAAATTCACGGCGTTACTCACTCATTGCTGTTCGATTTGTTATGAAAAAAGTAAATTTGTACTGCGACTTACGATCAATGACAGGTGCTTAAATATAGCTTCAGTCAATTAGTGATCATTTATTTCCCAAAAAGCAGTCTTGAAAAAGCGATCAAAAAGTTAGTAATTTATCTGAAATTTCATAACATTATGAGATGCAAATTTTATTTAATTTTTTTTTAATTTACGGACGAGTTCAATGTTGAAGAATTATATTTATTGTTTGAAATGACTTTGGGCATAATATGAAGTATTATGTAAATTCACTTCTTGAGCGATAACAGGAGAAATTAAAAAATCCATAACATAAAGAAATAGATTTTTTAGCATTGAAAAATGCACAATGTTGACTTTGACGAAAAGTCTGATGAAAAACTCGTTTTGTAGCAAACGAATTTTGTCAACCATTGGTGGAAATTACCTTCCAGCACAATGTTGACTTTGACGAAAAGTCTGATGAAAAATTCGTTTTGTAGCAAACGAATTTGGTCAACCATTGGTGGAAATTACCTTCCAGTACAATGTTGACTTTGACGAAAAGTCTGATGAAAAATTCGTTTTGTAGCAAACGAATTTGGTCAACCATTGGTGGAAATTACCTTCCAGCACAATGTTGACTTTGGCGAAAAATGTTACTTCGTGAACGGTATATGTGATGAAAAATTCATTGCGTAACGAACGAATTTCCTTAGCATTTAAAAATGCAATTGTTGTGGTGGAAGTCATTGATCTGAAAATACATAACATTATGATATGGTGGACAAATATTTTATGTATATATTTTTTTACTTACAACCAACGACTTTGACGATAGAAAAATCCAATCATTGGTGGAAACTACCAAAAATAAAATAAAATAACATAAGTTAATTAGATGAAAATACTTCGTTTCATTGATTTAGCATTGTTGCTAAATTCCCATAATGACCTACCAAATTTAATTTTATATGAAATCCATTAATATGAATTGCATATAAAATGAAATTTCTATGCAGCATACGAAAGAAAAAATGTAAACAAAATACAATACGAACGAAAATGAAAAACGATTGCAAACAAACGAGTTCAGTTAATTCTCCTTTTTCAATTTCGCTTTTCTATGACGCGTTCGACCACTTTTTTGAGTAAAAATATTCCTGTGGATCTTGATTTCACGGCGAAGTTTTCGACCAACTCACGACCAAACCGCACAATCGCAACATTTTATGTTTAGACGCATCCATGAAATCTCTTTTTATTATTTATCCTCTTTGGGCCAACTAAACTATGCATTGTTGCATGCATGCATACCGTAACCTACTGTCAAATCCGAACGAAAAGTCTGTCAAGTGCATAACAAACTCAGAGAAGTCTTTTTAGTGGCTATGTTGTACTGACATGAACTTTAGAAACAATGTAGCCACTGTTGCAAACCTATGGAATATTCCCACAATTGCATAAATTTTATGTGAAATATTTCCTAAATAAATCAAATCTATTCAATTAGTAAATGACATTAACTAAGATACTTAAAACAAAAAATATGCAAACCTATGATCATTTTATAAATGTTAAAAAATAAAAAGAAACCAAAATAGTTCACTTCGTACTATTCGCACGGCTTGTTGAGAAAAGTATTGGCAAATGCAGATGTGGCATCACTGAATTTTCAATCAAATTGTATGTATTGTGTGTGTATATTAATTTGCATATTTCTGCAACTGCACTCCAATCCTTCATTTACATTTCGATTATAATAAAATACGTCTATTTTATTGTATAAACATTTTCTTTTTTCCCCATTTTATATTAATTTAAAAATAAATGCAGTTTCCATTTCTGGACCCATTGCAAATACATTTTTTTTGTATACATTCATAGACAACTGATTCCGTACAGAAAGTGCGACCAGTTTTGCTCTTTCCTTAAGGAAATGACATTTGTGGAAATTGAACGAAACTTTTTGTTAAGTACGTTGTAGTTTTGATATACGATTTGTGTGTATTCGCACAGTTGCAGAAGCTGACTGCAGTCAAAGCATGCATGGTTTAGTTGGGCCCTAAGCAACGGCAACCTTGGCCCGTTAGTGCCTACTATTCCCTTTTTTTGAAATTAAATGAATTTCAATTTGATTGCATCAGTGGGGGTGGCACCTCCCATACCAGCAAAAACATTAAATGTTATATTTAGTCTATAAGCTTTACATTAAATGGAATTTGACGGGATCGCATCTGTGAGCGTGCCACCTCCCCTTGTTAGCAAAAAGTTATAAGCGTGAGATTTTTAATTTTTTTTAAATATTTTTTGGTTATTTTAACGGTTTCCTTTCGATTTTTTAACCTCTTTCAACTTAATTGAATTTACCAAGATTTTTAACTTGACTTTTTCAACCTGGTTAAATTTTTTTCGATTTTTTCAACCTCATTCAACTTTCTTCGAGTTTTTAACCTTTTTAAAATTTTTTAATATTTTTCAAGTTTATACAACATTTTTCATCTTTTCCAACCTCATTCAACATTTTCGACTTTTCAACCTCATACAACTTTTCTCGAGTGTTTCAATTTCTTTCACAACTTCTCATATACTAACGAATTTATCAGACTTTTTTACCTGTTTCAATGAATGAAGTTGTAGAGAATAAAGAAGGATCCACCCATTATTAAAATAATGTTTTACTTTTATTAACTTAAAACAGTTATAACAGTTATCTTAAAACAGTTATAACGAATTTGAGTTGCAAACAGTTTGTGCTGATAGCCATTAAGGTTTCGGGTTTAATTCAAAAATGCATTAATTTTTAGAACAAATTCTTTATTTATTTCCTTAGCTTTAAGAATAAATCCTTTATACATAGTGCACCAATCGATGTGAAGAGGTCGCAATTAAATTTTAAAATGATGAGGTGAACAAAAAGTCAAATATGGGGAGGAAAAATTCTTTAGTCTCTCCAACATGCTTAATTGATTTTAGACCTTTTCCCATCTATGGGTCCAATGTTTGATTTATTTTCCTTAAATAGAACCAAACAAACTGCGAGGTGTACTCCCTTTAGTTTCGACCTCTCGCATTTCTGTTTTCAAAACCTATTTTCGGCCTTTTTGCATCGATTGGGGCCAGAAATTTTTTATCTTTACTTGAGGCCAAATTATCCCTAGAGTTGCATTTAACCCGTACCTACTGAATTCCATTTTCCACTTTATAATTGAGAGTTATTGTTTATTGTTCAATGTGTCCTGAAGGGCAGAAATGAAGTTGGGACACTTACATTCTCAAATTTTATTTTGAAAGCTGCAGTTAGGACACAAAGAATACTGAGATCTTTGGGACGGGAAGAGGTAGCTAAAATTTGATAAAACCAAACGAGTGTTTTTTTTAGTATGGTGGTATATTAAAAAAATTAGGCCACAAAACAAATTAGAACACTTACACTCTGAGGTCACGATATATAGGAGTTCCGAAGTTTCTGTATTCGAGCGCCTTTTTTTAATAGCATATCCAGCCATAAATTTCACAGAAGAAATCCGTTCGGAGTAAAAAGAATACAGCTATTGTCACTTATGTATGTTTTTATTTACTGACTATTGTGCTATCTTGAAATTACAGTCATAAGCTGAGATAATTCGCTAACACAAACAACTAGAGTATATAAGCAAATAAATGTTAAAATTTGGTAGGGATGAAGTCCCGTAGTTCATAAATCAAAACCTGATTAACCGGGAAATACAAGTTTGATGAACACTGTAACCTTATGTAGTTTTACTAGTATACTCTTTTTCAAACGCTTGGAAGTCTTCTTCCGTAAATACAGATTCTTGCTGCACTTTCGGTATGGCTGCTTCTGAATAGCGTCCCTTATGTGCACGTTTTACAATCTGAAAAATATTTGCTTCTATAATAGTACAAATACCCGCATATTTTAATTAGTTACTTTTTCTGCAGCCGCAATCTGTATTGAATTTTTCGACAAGTTTAAAAGCTTTGTTATATTTTCATTACAAAGCTTATTTCCATCGAGAGATTGTTTCAAATGATTTACGCATTGTGTTCGTGTTGCTTAAATAAAAATAAGAACATTAATATTGAACATCAAAATGCTTATATCTAAAAATTTTTACCTTTACTGTTATTTGACTTCAATTTAAAGACCCTGTCGCTTTTCTTTGCACTTCGTGAGGCTATAAATTTGGTTTGCAAAATATTAACTTACAGATGTTTGGGTACTAAAATTTACTTACCATTACTTTTTATGTCACAGCTGGTCAGACCTTCCTGCAAAATCTCCGTACTTTGTTTAAGCAGTGCAGACGACATGTTTCTAGGCTTGGACAGAACTTATCGATATATCGAAATGGCGATTTTTTTTTCGATAAGTATAGGCGATATTTTCATTTTGATATATCGTATTTCGAGTATCGAATTTCGATAATTTTTGTTTGAAGATAGCTTTTACGCTATTTACACACACCGAATTTGAGCGAATTTAACATATGTACATAAATAAATTTCGATATAAAAATATATAAAAAAATAAGAGAAAAAATCTATTATTATTACTTTTTCTGGCTTAAGTTTACTTTAGCCCAAATGCTCCAAATTTTTTAATTTTTTTAAGAGAAGTAGTATTATAGGAAAAAATAATATATATGAAAAAAAAAAATGTCGGTCGGATTTAGTTTCGGAGATATAGTCATCGGAAGTTGCGGATATAGCTTTTATAAAAAGCAGTATAAGTTGAGAACCCCTGTCTAGATTTCCAAAATATTGGTACCATATGAAAGGTAATTAAATATAGCATAAAATAATTGAATAAATATTAGATATTCCTTTTTCAGTTTTCGAGATATGAGGATTTTTGAAAAATTTTGATCTTTTTTTTTCTAAAAACAGTTATTTTTCAAAAAAATTTATTATTAACTTATAATTTTTTAAGTACACAAGAATGCTCCTTTCATTTGCTTTAAAATGATGTATCATTTGTACCAATTTTTTATATTAACCTTTTTTTTACCGGAATGTAAAAATATTTGTTAACATAATTTTTTTTGAAAATTACTTATGAAAACTATTTATGGAAAACTACAACAACAGCGACTTAAACAACAGCAAAAACTATTGAGTCATGGTTGAACGCCGCCCATTTATCCTTACTTTTATGTAAAATTACTGTGGCCAGTGCACCAGGTGTTGGATTTATTTTAGACTGATCCGCGACCGAAGGCCGCCCCGAAGCTGGTGTTGGATTTTTGGGAGTTCTAAATCCTGAGCTGTGGCCGTAGACCGCACGCTTACTCTTACTTTTAAGTAAACTTACTAAGGCTACCGAACCATTTGTTGGATATATAAATGAATTGAAAGGTGAGCTTTTATCAATATGGTGGAGGTCCGAGCGAGCCTTAATATATACTTATACACTTTCCACAAACGCTTCCTTCTTTTGAGGCAAGTAATTAAAAATATAATAAAAAACATTATCATTACAAAACAGAAAAATTTTTATTAAAAAGCGCGCGCGCGATTTTTAATAAAAATTTTTCGCCTGCGGCGCTTTTTCATTTCAATATTTTAAAACTAATATTGAACTTATTATTTTATAATTTATACCAACGTTGCTGTTGTTGTAATTGTTTTTGTGTCTGTTGTTCTTGTTGTTGGTTTTTATTGTTTTTTATCCATAAATACATAGTTTTAATAAGAATTCATTGAATACATTTTTTTGTTTTTCGGTCAAAGAGGTAAACATGCAAAAATTTAAAACAAACGGTATACCATTTTAAGGGGATTAAATTAAGCTTTCTTAACAAGCTAAAAAAAATAGAGGTTATAACTCATTTTTTGGAAAAAATAACGGTATCTAAAAAAAATTCAGAAAAATTGTCATATCTCCAAAATTATAAGTTAAATATCAAAAATTGTAGGCCTTTAAATTATCTTTCTTTAGCCACCATCCATTCAGAGGTTCCCAACTTATAATGATTTTTACAAAAGCTATATCCGCTACTTCCGATGGCTATATCTCAGAAACTAAATCCGAGCGACACTTTTTTTTATTATTTTTTTTTTGCTTTTACCCCCTATTACGCGTAAAAAACAAATGGAAAATGTGAGCTAAAGTAAACCTGTTCCAATTTTACGAACTAATATTTTTACATTCTGGTAAAAAAATAGAATAATATTAAAAAACTTAGTATAAAATGATACATCATTTTAAAGGAAATGAAATGAGCTTTCTTGTGATGCTAAAAAAAATATAAATTAATAATACATTTTTTGGAAAAAATAACTGTTTTTTAAAAAAAAAAGTTAAAAATTTTACAAAAATCCTTCTATCTCGAAAACTACAAAAGGAATTTCTAATATTTGTATGGTGATTTTATACTACATTTAATTACCTTTCATATGATACTATAATTTTGGAAATTTATACAGGGGTTCCCAACTTATGCTGCTCTTTATAAAAGCTATATCCGCAACTTCCGATGACTATATCTCCGAAACTAAAGCCGACCGACATTTCTTTTTTTCAAATATATTATTTTTTCCTAAAGCACTACTTCTGGTAAATAAATTTAAAAATTTGGAGCATTTGGGCTAAAGTAAACTTGTTCCCTTTTTCTTTTAAGCTTAGACTACGTCATAGCAAATTATTTTTTTTTGTTTATTTTGTCAACAACAACAACAACATTTCAGCGCCGGCGTATGTGCGTGTAAATGCTCGCATAAACAGAATTCCGGCGTACGACGTAAAAACCGCCAGCGCAAATTTTTTGCTGTGAAATTCGTATGGGAGAAGAGAGCGCAACTCTACTCTCTCAACGGCGACGGTAAAAATAAAACCAAATCTAATTCTACCGTCAGCCGTCGCGGCCGGAATTCTGCTTAAGCTATAACATGATAAAATTCAGCCAGACCCCAATCGATGACGCAACTGATTTCCAGAATTTTACAGCCACTTCATGGTTGGCTACTATCTCGCCGTTTTAGTCGCCGAGATAAAATTGGCTTCATGGTTGGCGACATTGGCGAAGTATCTCTTCAACACTTTTTTTCTCTACATGGTTGGCGACAGTCTCTTATAGTTGTATCCAGAATTGTCAAAGTTTGAAGACAGCTATTTTGGTATCGCCAAAATGAAAAAGTGCACGTAAATAAAAAAAATATTTGCAATTTATATTAAAAAATGTCTTTCAAAATGTTCTTTCAGTAAAAAAATTAGCACCAAAAGGGCATATGAACGAAATATTAAAATTTTGGAAAAATAACCAGAATTTTAAAACGGCATGGCATGGCATGCTTGATGCACGTATTGGATTTCTAAAAAAGTCCTTTATTTCGATACAAACGTACATAAACCTTAAGAATTCTTTGTTGAGACGAAAATTGGAAATGAAATATTTTTGTCATCCACAAAGTGTGGAACTTAATACTATGTAAGCGGTAGCCAACCATGAAGCCGAAAAATAAAATTGTCTCCTTACTGAATCGTTTCGGAGACAAAAATCAGTAGCCAACCATGAAGAGGTTGTTAATCTCTCGCCTGGGTTTCTTCTTTTTGACGGGATTCAAAATTTTAACAACGCACTTTTCAGCATGGTATAATAATATAAAGTAAAAGCAAATTGTCAAAGTTTGAAAATATAACACTGAGAGAGTGGTTCAGAAAAAGTCAAAATCATATAAAAACAAAATAATTTTCTTGTTGACAAAATTATTACGCGTTGTTTGACATTTTCCGAACTCGAAAATAAAGAGAAAGAATCAACATTTTTTAGTGCAGTAACCATGTTAGGGGTCGTCCATTAATTACGTGAGATGTTTTTTTTAAAAATTCGGACCCACGCCCCACCCCTTGGTGAGATTTGATGAGATCTGGCGGGAACCCTCCCCTCCCTCTCGTGTGATTTAAATTATAATTTTTAATGTAAATTCTATGCATTGAAAAGTGTACAGCTAAATCTGGTTCCGTAGCTGTCAAAAAATTGTCCTACTCAATTTATTTGTCTACATTTTGCATTGGGTTTTGACAAATGCGAAGCCAGATTTAGCTGTCAAATTTTGATAGGACAAATTAATATAACCTTTATTGTTTTTTCATGAATATGTTGAAAAATATAGAAATTGAAGAATATTTTGATTCTTGTAAAATAATTTCAATTCAAGCTGTAAGACAAAAGAATTTTTGTTTGAAGCAGGCGCTCAGCAAATCAAACAAGATTAATATTATTTTTATTTTTCAGTTTGAACTGAAAAATGCATGTAATTGATCAAGGGATCAAGGAGGCTGAAGCCCCTAACATAAATATTTTTGAATTTGCATAGGTTTAAGCCCAAATAAAACTAGCACGTCGGCAGTGGCAGTGTATTTTGACATTTTTATTCACTTTCTTTGTTAATTTTAAAGAAAGTTTAATTTTTTTGTCTTTCTAAATTTGATTTTCGTATTTTTTTAAATACCGAATCAGTGCTAGTGATTAAACTATTCATATTTAATTTATTCAGGTATTAACTTGTGTTAACTTATGATTTATTTCAAGTAAAACAAGAAAATATCAAAATATAAGTGATTAATTGCGTTAGATTAAAAGTCCCTCTTCGAAAAAGTTCTGGTTGCGACGAATAGCAAAATGTGAAACACATACAAGCAAACAACAGGAATATAATATGTGCCAATTTTCATCTGAATTTTTCGGCTGAAAAAAAGCAACAACAATACAAATAACGGGATCGGTTATAAACTACAAAAACAACACGCATTTTGTTGGGATTTTTTCGACTGAATTTTTCTGAATACAAAAGGCAACAACAACGCAAATTACGCGGGATCGGTTGCAAAATTATTCTTTTGGAGAAGTAAAAATAAAAATCCTGCTTCTGGATTTGCAGGTTGCTTGGTAGCAATAAAAATTAATTTTCTCAAATGCAGCTCAAATGTAAAATAATTAATTATTATATATAATAATTATTTCGGAACGCAGTTCTTTAATATATACTTCTTTGCTATAAACAAAAACAATTGCTACATTCGTCGAAACACAATGCGGCGCCTTCGCTAATGCCTGTGTGTGTTGTTTTTGTTTTCATTAGAACCTAACTCAACGCTGTGCGCTGATAGTGTTGAAATTCTGCGAACTTTTGGTTGCTTGCTTGTGTGTCATATAACGGAAAGGGCATCGAGGGCAGAAAGTGCCTGTGCTTGCCCTTCGCTGGCTTAGAGACATGCTATGATTTTTATTTTATACCCTACACAGAGGGTATATTCACTTTGTCATTCCATTTGTAACGCATAGAAGGGGGCATTGCAGGTATAGAAAAGTATATATTCTTGATCAGAGTCAGAGAAAGCATCGTAGAGAAAGCAAGCAATTTTGGCCTTAGTGCCGTTTTCACGCAGAAGTTCGACGGTGAGGAAAGGTTAATAGCATATGTAAGCAGACATATAAATCCACCGGAAAAGAAATACCTAGCGATTGCATGGAGAATCCGTAAAATGCGCCTAGCATTAAAATGGTTGAACTCTATAGAAAGCCCGTCAGGACGAGTCGCGCACTGGGGTCTAGAGTTACAACAATATAAATTCAAGGTAGAATATTGCGAGGACGACTAACTGCCGTTGCGGACGTTCTGTCTCGACAACCAGAGGAGGTCCTACTGAAAGTCACAGAGGCACAAGAGAACACTGCCCATAGAGGGACAAACGTGTGGCTGAGGCTATGGCCGCATCTGCAAAATTCGCGGTCTTTTATGTTGAGGGATACTACCTGTATCGCCATATTACCAGCTCCAGCAACCACGGCGAAAACAGGCCCTGGAAATTTTTCGTGCCCACCTACCTTCGAGCGCGAGTCTTGTGGAAGAATCACGACAGCCCGTCAGCCGGACACCTACTCCCGAATCTGGCAAAAATATTACTCGATCGCAAATACGTACAGCGGTGCGAATCCTTCCAAAAATATAAATGTACTCAGGAAACACCAGCCGGACTGATGTTTACACATATGTATGTATGTATACCCGAGGAACCCTGGTCTGTCGTTTGTGCGGATTTTGTCGGATCATTACCACACTTGACACATGGAAACTCCAGTCATAGTTGACAGATTCAGTAAATTGACAGATGGAAAAAGCGACAGCATAGGGGCTCAAGAAGGCATTTCGGCAGCGTATCATCAGCAGATTTGGATCACTCAAAGTGCTTGTGACGGACAACGGATCCCGATTCCCAAATAGAGCTTTCCGTCGGTACACGGAAAAAACGAAATTCAAAATTATTGTAAATATTAACCAAAGTTTAAGAAAAATTAGGTTCGAGTGTCTATTAAAAATTACTAAGAGTAATATAAAAATTGCATTTAAGCAGGCATTAATTTTTCAAATACAAGTTTCTAATTTTTACAAAGTAGATATTAAAATTTCTGCAATAATTTATTATATTTTAAAAGGACTGTACTATTTTTAAAAAATACATTATAAAGTTTTTATGATGAAATAATAATAACTAAAATTGATTTTCAAAATTTTGTACATCAGTTTGTTGAACAAAATTCGGACGGCTAGCGAGTTTCTGTTGCCGCTTTCCCGACCCCGTCTCAATTCTGTTCAACACATTACTTCTAAGCCAATTAGTAAGAGTTTGGCAAGCATAATATATTTATTTTTTTGCATGACCATGTTAAGAACTCAAACAGTACAAATTAAATACAAAAGAGAAATAAAATTCAATATAATAAAAATTACTAATCTTAAAATAATTTTTCTATATCTACTTTTTATAAATTATAAAGCGGGAATTACAATATGAAATATGTAAAAATTCTAATGTCGCAATTTATTGAAATTTAAAAAATTCTTTGTAAAATTTCAAAGTTTTTAGGTAATAAATAAAATGAAGAAAATAATTAAAAAATGTAAAATGAAAATAATTACAAACTAGAATAGAATTTTTCATAATGATTTTTTATTTATTACTATAAAAGAGTAATATTTGTTTTCAGATTTTAATTTTTATAATCTCCTATTAATTTTTAATAAAATTTGAGATAGTGTTTTTTCCGTATAGCTCGAGGACAACGGCATAAGGCAACAGTTCACCGCCCCACGCTATGCAAGAAAACCCTACAGAGCGTGTCAATTATATATTTCCGACTCCACCACCTATTCACCAGCCTTCTTGGTACAGGGTCCTTCGCTTGCTGAATAACCTATACGACGAGCAAACACTGGGCACAGGGGAGACGCCAAAATCAGCACAGGACAAAGCAACGCGCTTAAAAGATATATACATACACCATCGTCCGAGCAAATATGGAGAGAGCGGCCACGCACCAGGCACGCCATTACAACCTGCGAAGGCGAAAATGGACATCCAGGATAGGAGATCTGGTGTTAGTTAATAACACCACCATGGCCTCGAAAATGTCGCAGCAAAACTTCCCTAAAGTTTGACGGGGCGTTTCTAGTGATCAGTTTCAGCTCATCCGTGATAGTCCTACTGCATGAAGAAAAAGGAGGAGGAGTTACTCGAAGAGCCCACATCAGCGAGTTGAAATGCCCCAGAGAACCTGAGCCAAGTACAGCAAGGCACCAGTGGCGGATCCAGAGGGGGCCTAGGGGACTTCAGCCCCCCAAAAATGAAATGGTCCGACACTAGATAAAACAACATTTTGACTTATTTATATTATGTTTTAGTTTTTTGCTTAAATTTTTATTTAATTTTTTTGGTATAAAAAGATACTTTTTCAAACCTCTTAAAAACTTGAAAAGCTTAGAAGAAATTAAGTTCAAGCACCCATAAAAAAATTGCAACCTCTTACCATATATATGCACTGTTCTGCTAACAAGCTAAATCTATATATCCAAGTCAAAATCTATACAAATTATTCGGAATATGATGGGCACTGTAAAAAGCATTGGAAATTTTGTGCATGAGTCTTGCAAACGGACAAAATTAATGAAATTGGCAATACAGGAGACTCACCCATAAGAAATAAAACTAAAATTCACAACTTTGAGTGACACAAGATGGATTGAAAGGCATGGCGCACTTCTGCAGTTCCATAACCTATTTGACGGTGTTGTACGATTTTTAGAATCAGTGAACCAAGCTTCGCCGTCAGCAAACTGCTGGTCTTTTAGCAGCAATTCGTCAATTGCTCATTATTTTTCAAATCGAAATAAATGTCAACTCAATGTCATCGATTTACAGATATTATCCTACGTTCAATTCTAGGGTAGCCATATTTATACCCTACACAGAGGTTATATTCACTTTGTCATTCCGTTTGTAACGCATAGAAGGGGGCATGGCAGGTATAGAAAAGTATATACATATGTACACCTAATTCTGCTTTTACGCGATTGATACGTTCCTGAAAAGTCCGCGTAAAAAAAATCGCATAAAAAAAGATACAGTATCCATATAAAAGTAGGGGATTGGTTCCACATTTGAAAAATCAACAAAAATAATAACATAAAAGTATAAAAAATTATCGGTTTTACAGGCGCTGTGACCTATTTTATTTAAATAGCTTATAAAATACATATGTTTATTAATAAATTACATAGAAAAAAGAAAAAATGCAATAAAAATATTAATTAATCAAAAAGAAAATTCATACAACATATAAGAAATCAACAAAAAAAAGCAATTCATTTCAATAAAATAAAAACAATTAAACATTATTAATTGAACTTACAGTCATTCAGCAAAGATCAATATTATTGTAAGTTTTTACTAATTGATCAATGGTCAGGGGTTCGAATCCATGTACAGCATTAACCAAAAAGTGGTCTGATGAGGCTATTGGTAATAGCCGAAACATGTCACCAATTACCAGGTTAAATTTTTCCATTTGTTATCTTTGTCATGTTTGTTAAATAAAAAAAATAGCATTGTTCAATAAGTAAAAATTTACAATAATATTGACCTTTGCACGGTGGTCTTTAAAAAATTTTAATTTTTCGACATACCACCCATACATACATATACATATGTACACCTAATTCTGCTTTTACGCGATTGATACGTTCCTGAAAAATCCGCGTAAAAAAAAATCGCATAAAAAAAGATACAGTATCCATATAAAAGTAGGGGATTGGTTCCACATTTGAAAAATCAACAAAAATAATAACATAAAAGTATAAAAAATTATCGGTTTTACAGGCGCTGTGACCTATTTTATTTAAGTAGCTTATAAAATACATATGTTTATTAATAAATTACATAGAAAAAAGAAAAAATGCAATAAAAATATTAATTAATCAAAAAGAAAATTCATACAACATATAAGAAATCAACAAAAAAAAGCAATTCATTTCAATAAAATAAAAACAATTAAACATTATTAATTGAACTTACAGTCATTCAGCAAAGATCAATATTATTGTAAATTTTTACTAATTGATCAATGGTCAGGGGTTCGAATCCATGTACAGCATTAACCAAAAAGTGGTCTGATGAGGCTATTGGTAATAGCCGAAACATGTCACCAATTACCAGGTTAAATTTTTCCATTTGTTATCTTTGTCATGTTTGTTGAATAAAAAAAATAGCATTGTTCAATAAGTAAAAATTTACAATAATATTGACCTTTGCACGGTGGTCTTTAAAAAATTTTAATTTTTCGACATACCACCCGCCATCCACCACCACCACCACCCCATCCTTCCAGTGTCAAAATCCGCGAACCGCGAAATCGAACATCCAGCCGTTTTTTTTTCGAAGTTTTAATTTTTTTAACGATTTTTTGATTTTTTGGTGTTAATATACATTAGAGCGGTTCAAAATAAAAACTTTTTGATTTTTTTCACGATGTGCCAGTGGATTACAATAGCCCTATATGTCTAGACAAAACAGCCTATAAGGATTTTCATCAATTTTGAAAATTGGATTGCCGCCGCCTGTTTTAAGTTGCCTACCCATTTTCGAAAATATTGATTTAAAAAATGGTGCAAGCTAAAGAGGTTATCAAATTTTGCAAGAAAGTGGGTATGCTTTTCGAACTATTAACGATCGAGAAATTCGAATCCGTGATCAGTTTTTCTTCTTCTTCCTTTGTCCTTATTTTTTCAACTTTTTCATGAATTTTGAATTGTTTCAACATTTTTCAACCTCTTACAACTTTTTTTGAGTTTTTTAACCACTTTCAACATTTTCTAAATTTGTTTGACTTTTTCAATTGCTTTTATCTTTCTGCAATGGTTTCCATAATTTTTAGACTTTTTCAGGTTTTTTCAACTGTTTCAACACATTTCAACCTCTTGGAACCTTTTTTTACATTATTTTTGACTTTTTCGACCATTTCTACGTTTTTTTAATATTTATTTGAAGAGTAGCTTCAATTTAGTGTAGGGTATGTGAGTTTCGACCTGGCCAAAGATAACACCTTTACTAGTTTTTTTTTTAATTTCGCTGAAAGGACCCAAAGGACTTTTTTTTAAATGGTCGATATTTCCAATATAATAACGGAGTTTTTTTTCAAACTTTTCATAATTTAATGCATTTTATGAAAAGTTGACTTTAAGTGCAAACTAAATTTTTTTGTATAAAATTTTGCTGATATCGTAAGCCAGAGGCATTTTTTTTCAAATCAAAAAATTTTTAAGTGCATCAGTTTTTTTTCTTGAAATTTTTTTATCAACACAGAAAGGCTTAAACTAGGGATGCAACGATATTCATGAAAATTTATCGCCGATACCGATACGGATACCGATATTTATAAAAAGTTGGCGCAGAGACTGATATGGATGTTACATTAAAAAGAAGGATTGACTATGACGCAAAGTTGTAAAACCATTATAAATAAATCATCAGCCATAAGTAAAGAAGAATTAAATTTTTTAATTATTTTTAAATTTTATTTACTTCTTAAGTATAACAGATAGTAATTATTAAATATTAACATTAACTACACGGAAAAAACGAAACTCGAAATTCTTGTAAATACTAATCAAAATTTAAGAAAAATTAGTACAATTTTTAGTAATTTAGAAACAGTTCGAGTTTCTATTAAAAATTACTAAGCATAATGTAAAAATTGCAACTAAGTAAGCATCAATTTTTCGAATGCAAGTTTTGAATTTTTACAAAGTAGATACTAAAATTTCTGCAATAAGTTATTATATTTTTAAAGGACTGTACTATTTTTTAAAAAGTACATTATAAAGTTTTTATGATGAAATAATAATAACTAAAATTGATTTTTAAAATTTTTACATCAGCTATGTAATCTTTTAATTTTGTATTGAATTGAATTATAAGTGGGGTTATTAAACTCTACAATATAGTTTTGGCCCTTTAGAGCTAAAGCTAGTTATACTAGTCTTCTGCTAGGAAAATTATCAGTAATGTGTTGAACATAATTGGGGCGACGAGCGAGTTTCCGTTGCCGCTTTCCCGACCCCGTCCCAATTTTGTTCAACATATTACTTCTAAGCCAATTAGTAAGAGTTTGGCAAGCATTATATGTTTATTTTTTTGCATGAACATGTTAAGAACTCAAACATAGTACAAATTAAAAATAAAAGAGAAATTAAGTTCAATATAATAAAAATTACTAATCTTGAAATAATTTTTCTATAAGTACTTTTTATAAATTATAAAGCGGGAATCATATACAGTGAAAGCTCGTTAATCCGAAGGCGTGTAATCCGAATTATCCAGTAATCCGAATTGAATTTATGACGCATTACATACTCTATAGTCCGCATTGATTGAAGCTCTGTAAACCGAATCTTAATTTTTTTCTTATTCTTCTGCTTTTTATTGCTGTGTCTAGGTTTGTAAAGTTTTTTTGTCGAAACCAAGAATGAAATTTAAAAAACTAACGACATCATTGAGATTCAGAGCCTACTATGATTGATATTTTGTATGTGCATAAGTACATATGGGTTAGAATTTGTGAAACGTATCACTATTTTCCGACTGTACTTAATTTTTTATAAAAATATGACATATCAGTAGTAATTTACTACCGAAATCACTCCACAAAATTTTGGATCGAAAAAACTTTTAATTTTCGACTTCTTGTCATAAATATTTTCAACCTGTTATTTTGTTCTTTATTTGATACCTCACGAACCAATTGACCGATTTACATGAAATTTGTGTACGTTGTATATCAAACATGGTAGTTATTACCGATTTTTTTTGTCTTGATTTTACCAATATTTCTTTGTATAACAACTAATTTTTTATAAAAAATCGACATAGAAGTACTTACTCCGTCATGAAAAAATCTGAAAAAAATCAGGAATATTGTTCCAAGTATAAATAAAAACATATCAAAGTTTTGAAGTGTGCTGTTTTTTAGTATAGAATTTATATCTATTTGAACTCAGCGATTCATAGTATTTTGCAAAAATACAATTAAACTTATAGTTGAGTGCAATTAGGTTTATACCTCGGAACCCAGCTAAAGTGAATGGATTTGAAATATTTTCTTTGATTTGGATTTCTGATGCCATAAGCTAAAAAGTTTATACATTGGAAATGGCCGCCGTTTCGAAAATCCGAAAACACGCCTACCGCCGATTCAAATTAAATGTAAACCGCTATAATGCGTGAAATATTTAAGGTAATGCAACCAAATTTCACACAAATACTTGATATGACTTACAGAATCGCTGGACAACAATAAGGCGAATTTCTACAAGAAGGCGTGGCACCTCCCATACATAAAACTTTAAAGTGCTATACTGACGGAGTTATTGTAGGTAGAGTAACCAAATTTCACAAAAATACTGCGAAAGATTCGGACCAGCTCTAGTGCATTTCGATAAGTGGGCGTGTCACTTTCCATGCAAGCAAAAATTACAAAACGCTACACTGAAGGAGTTATTTAGATCTTACAGCCATATTTCACACAAACACTAGAAATGGGTCGTACAAGCTCTGGAATAAAATTGCGCGAGTTTCCCCAAAAGCGCGTGGCACCAGAAATCCAAATCAAAGAAAATATTTCAAATCCATTCACTTTAGCTGGGTTCCGAGGTATAAATCTAATTGCACTCAACTATAAGTTTAATTGTATTTTTGCAAAATACTATGAATCGCTGAGTTCAAATAGATATAAATTCTATACTAAAAAACAGCACACTTCAAAACTTTGATATGTTTTTATTTATACTTGGAACAATATTCCTGATTTTTTTCAGATTTTTTCATGACGGAGTAAGTCCTTCTATGACATTTTATATAAAGAATTAGTTATTATACAAAGAAATATTGTTAAAATCAAGACAAAAAAAAATCGGTAATAACTACCATGTTTGATATACAACGTACACAAATTTCATGTAAATCGGTCAATTGGTTCGTGAGGTATCAAATAAAGAACAAAATAACAGGTTGAAAATATTTATGACAATAAGTCGAATAATAAAAGTTTTTTCGATCCAACATTTTGTGGAGTGATTTCGGTAGTAAATTACTACTGATATGTCATATTTTTATAAAAAAATAAATACAGTCGAAAAATAGTGATACGTTTCACAAATTCTAACTCATATGTAATATTTGTGTCTTATTGCGTTTAGTTATTGATTGGCATTGCATTTTCATTTCTTAAGTTATAAGCAAAAGTTTTGCAATTTAAAAATATATGGCCACGCGCAAAAATTAACTAACAAAATTATAGAAAAGAATCAATGCAACATAGTAACACAAATGGATAACGGTAAATGCACCGCTCACAGTTGAATTGACTCTTTGCTATGATTTTGTTAACTAATTTTTGCGCGTGGCAATATAGAAACATTCATATCTAGAGAACCACGGCTCGGCCCACTCTAAACTAAATTGCAAAATGATTTCTAAGGTTTTAGTTTCTCTCTGAAAAAAAAATCATTAAAATTAAACATACCCATTTACGAAAATTTTCGATTTTAATTTTTAAACTGCAAAATTTTTGCTTATAACTGAAGAAAAGAAAATTTTCAATACAACAGTTAGAAAATAGACGTAAAATGCTAACTTTTATTTCCAAGCGGTTTTTCTCTCTGACGTGTATATTTTGAAATACAAGCGCCCGAAAATTCATGTATTTTTATTTTGTCCTCAAAAACTTTTTCCAAAAACGCGTATCGAATGTTTTTAGACAAAGTATCGAAAAAAATTGATTTTAATAAATCTAAATTTGGAATGTAAAAACGAGGTAGAATATGTAATTTGTAAAATGCGTTATATTTTTTCTTTTTGATACATAAAAACAAAATTAAATTTGTTTTGAAATCTTGACTTGCATTTTCGAATATAGAGTTATTTCAAATATCTATTATACATAAAAACAGCCTATCCAGTAATCCGAATTAGGGTCTGCAATCATTAATTCGGATTAACGAGCTTCCACTGTATTACATTATGAAATATGTATGTAAAATTTCTAATGTCGCAATTTATTAAAATTTAATAAATTCTTTGTAAAATTTCGAAGTTTTTCGGTAATAAATAAAATGAAGAAAATAATAAAAAATGTAAAATGAAAATAATTACAAGCTAGAATAGAATTTTTAATAATGATTTTTTATTTATTACTGTAAAAGAACAATATTTGTTTTCAGCTTTTAATTTTTATATTCTCTTATTAACTTTTAATAAAATTTGAGCTGGTGTTTTTTCCGTGAAGGAGAAATGCGATTCCGCAACTCTGTTTGGATTTGACCTAGGCGATAGAACTCATTTGAAAACTGAAACATTTGAGCCAATTTTTTTAAATTTGGGTGCAGAACCTCATTACGCCAAAAACTGAGAGGATTTGCATTTGTTGCAATATTCAAAATCGAAAATATCTCTCAATTTCTTCTTTGAAAGTATCGGAGCACAAAGAGGACAATGGTTCCTCTTCTTCAGATTCTTTAATAATATTTTCACAAACACTCCATATCTCCCATTTTGTAATTGGCTCAGAACTCGTACTAGGTTGGAACGTAACTGCATCTGAAGAGGTTTCGGAATGTTCATAGTTTATATCGAGGATCAAGCGCCGTTGCTAAATAATAAAATTCTTCACTTTCCAAATTAATCTCTTTTTCAAGAGCTAATAACAGATCAGCGACTACTTGCTGAATGTCCTCCAGTACTTTTCGAAGACTGTGGCTTTGCTTATTGATTTTGTAACCTCTTCAATACATTTCAAGATGTCTACCACCTCCTCCATCCTGATCCATTCGTCAGTTCAAAGTTCTAATTTGCATTTAATGTGTGACAAACAAGCTTGTACTGCAACTCGTTGCTGTAGTAGTCGGCTTATGCTTCCAGGACCATTTTTTTGTATATATAGGCACGGGTCGCTTGAACCAAGATCAAGATCGATAAAATTGTCAACCAAATCTGACAATGCACAATAATTATATAGTGTCTTGAGATTCCAAATACATAATCCGCAAAATCGTACCTAATCACTTACTCGTTTTATGGCCATTTTAAGGTAAACGCTTACACCGATAATATTGATAAAAATGCTTTCTAGAAAAAATTATGAAAAAATTAAATAAAAATTTAAATTTTTTCATATTGCTGTTCTTTGTGGACTTTGTAATTAAAAATACCTTTAAAACCCATAAAACAAAAATATATAAAAATTATTTTTCATTAGTTTTTAGGCCCAAAAGAGATTTTAACATATTTTGAAATTTTTTTTTAAGGCCCAAAAGAAATTTTTTTTGAAATTTTCAATTCTTTTCCATGGAAAATGATGAACAGGCCTCAGAATGTTAAGCATTTGCTTAAACTTGCTTATTTTACATATTTCTCATTATATTGCATTTTACGGCAATAATGCTTAAATCAGCATATTTGCTCATTTTTGGTATTTGAGAACACTTCTTCGATGCATATCAAGACTGTATCTGTCATGCATTTGTTACGAAAACAGCCACATGTGAAATTTGAACTTAACAAAGTTCATAACCTTTGAAAAATTCACATTATTTAAAAAAAAATAGACACTGACGTCAGAGTTACAAGTCATACAGAAGCAATACCCTGCCTTCTCAAAATAAAATTATGTGCCTAAGATCGAAAAGTTTTTTGTTTTTGGTCAGCAATATTAAAAAATTAAATTTTTTTTTGTGGCACATAGTTCATTTCACAAAAATCGTCAAATTCCCAGCTTTTTCAGAAATTTTTGAATTCCTCCCACACGGAAAAAACACCAACTCGAAATTATTGTAAATATTAATGAAAATTTAAGAAAAATTAGTAGGTAATTTAGTAATTTAGAAACGGTTCGAGTGTCTATTAAAAATTACTAAGCGTAATATAAAAATTGCATCAAGCAGGCATTAATTTTTCGAATGCAAGTTTTTAATTTTTACAAAGTAGATTTTAAAATTTCTGCAATAATTTATTATATTTTAAAAGGACTGTACTATTTTTTAAAAAGCACATTATAAAGTTTTTATGATGAAATAATAATAACTGAAATTTATTTTTAAAATTTTTTGTGTGTTGAACAAAATTGAGACGGCCAGCGAGTTTCCGTTGCCGCTTTCCCGACCCCGTCCCAATTCTGTTCAACACATTACTTCAAAGCCAATTAGTAAGAGTTTGGCAAGCCTTATTTATTTATTTTTTTGCATGAACATGTTGAGAACTCAAACAGAGTACAAATTAAACACAAAAGATAAATAAAATTCAATATAATAAAAATTAATAATCTTGAAATAATTTTTCTATAACTACTTTTTAAAAATTATTAAGCGGGAATCAGATATTACAATATGAAATATATAAAAATTCTAATGTGGCAATTTATTAAAATTTAATAAATTCTTTGTAAAATTTCAAAGTTTTTAGGTGATAATTAGAATGAAGAAAATAATTTTTAATATTCACTTATTAAAAAATGTAAAATGAAAATATTTACAAACTAGAATAGAATTTTTAATAAGGATTTTCTATTTATTACTATAAAAAAGTAATATTTGTTTTCAGATTTTAATTTTTATAATCTCCTATTAATTTTTAATAAAATTTGAGTTGGTGTTTTTTCCGTGCAGGCTCTTGGCTTTGACATGACATTCCCGGCCAGGTCGGGTTAATCTCGGTCACTTGCGAACCATGACTGACATACATTCATTCAACTAAACTTTCAAAATTAGAACTGTTTTTTTTTTTAAATTTTGTAGAACACAAATCTTTGAGGTATTTTCTTTATGAAAATTTTGATTTTCGTAGCTACGGTACAAATTCTGAATAGATTCAATATGTTTTTTGCTATATTTTGTGTTTTTTTAAGGCATATTTGCGTGCATATTTTGTACTTTTTTGGAGAATATTTAAGCGCTTGAAATCAGTTTTTTCGAGCTTAATCTTCTGAGCCCTGATGATGAATAACACAACATATATAAAATTTTTTTTATTTTTTTCTTCTTCGTGGGCTTTGAAGTCAAAAATACTTTTTAAGCCCACAAAAGATAGAAAAAAAAAAATTTCGGCCGACAAAAAAAATTTTTTTTTTGTATCGGTTTTTTTCCATAAAAAATGGTGAATAACACAAAAGTGTTTACATATTTGCTAAAATAAGTGACTTCGTCGTGTTCAGCGACTCAAACTACATAGACAGCAGTTATCATAGCATATTTTAAAACGTCACTTGATCTTAAAAGCATCAAAAACTACACGGTTCACTTCATAATTTTATTAAAATTATCGGTATAAGCGTTTACCTTAAAATGGCCATAAAACGAGTTAGTGATTAGATACGATTTTACGGATTATGTTTTTGGAATCTCCGAATATCAAATCATAATTGTGCATTAGGGTGGTCCAGAAATTCCTTTTTTTAGTTTTCAACCGCCTTCTCGAAATTTGAAATTTGGCATCTGAAAGTATTACTCTTACCCTTCAAAACGTTTTTTAGATTATATCGATAACTTTTTTTGTCTCCGAAATATCAAAACTTGAAATTTATTACATAGGCCTACATACAGATCTACATAAATTTAAATTTATGATATTTCGGTGATTAAAAGAGAAATCGACAAAATTTAAAATGGGTTTTGAAGGGTAAGAGTAATACTCTCAAATTCCGCAACCAGTTTTGGAAAACCAATTTTATTCGCGATTTAAAATACAAATATAGCCAAAAACTGTGATTTTTCACTTTTAGGTTAGAATATTTCAAAAATCTGACGTATAGGAGAAATTCTGATTCAGGTTCAGCGCATCAAAGTCCTTCGGGTACGATAGGTCTGGTCTCTGGTGTAAAAATTTGTCAGCCTGTGTTATAAGTACTTTTCTTACAAAAATAAATAAAATTTGTTTCTTTTATTTTTTACAGTTTTACATTGAATTTTTAAAACAATTTGTTATATCACATTCCTTCCCTGTGGTGTGGAGAGTATCCTTGAATTTTGGCGAACCTGAAAAAAAATGTTTAAGGGTACATATTGGTGCTTATATGATCTGGTACCTATGTATTTGCTAAGTTTAACACCTGTGCATTCGCCATTTTGTTTTTTTTTTACATCTAAAAAAATTTGAAATTGCGTGCATAATATTAGAAAACATTTTCTGCAAATAAAAGCTTTAATTAAACATTGTTTAATCGGACTTACAGTCATTCAGCAAAGACCAATATTGTAAATTTTTACTTTATTGATCAATGCTATTTTTTACAACAAACATGACAAAGATAACAAATGGAAAAATTTTTAACCTGGTAATTGGTGACATGTTTCGGCTATTACCAATAGCTTCATCAGACCAGTTTGGTTAATTCTGTACATGGACTCGAGTCCATGTCGGCTATTGGTAATAGCCGAAACATGTCACCAATTACCAGGTTAAAAATTTTTCCATTTGTTATCTTTGTCATGTTTGTTGTAAAAAATAGCATTGTTCAATAAAGTAAAAATTTACAATATTGGGCTTTGCTGAATGACTGTAAGTCCGATTAAACAATATTAAATTACAAAATAATCAGTCGCTAAATATCAAAAATTTCTTAATTTATACGGAGGACACGCCAATTTCAGAAACTATGTAGCTGGCAACACTACAAATTTCTAAAAATAGATCATAGCCGTGCAAGACAAGATTCGCGCCGGCTGTGACAACAAGCGAGAAAGTGACAAAGAAATAATAAGAAATGTGATATACTCACTCTGTGCAGTTCAAGGTCAGTTCCTCAGTAGCTCAAGTGTTAGAGCGGCCGTCGCAAAAATATGCAATTGCAATGCATGAACGGTCAGGGGTTCGAGTCCATGTACAGAATTAACCAAACTGGTCTGATGAGGCTATTGGTAATAGCCGAAACATGTCACCAATTACCAGGTTAAAAATTTTTCCATTTATTATCTTTGTCATGTTTGTTGTAAAAAATAGCATTGATCAATAAAGTAAAAATTTACAATATTGGTCTTTGCTGAATGACTGTAAGTCCGATTAAACAATGTTTAATTACAAAATAATCAGTCGCTAAATATCAAAAATTTCTTAATTTATACGGAGGACACGCCAATTTCAGAAACTATGTAGCTGGCAACACTACAAATTTCTAAAAATAGATCATAGCCGTGCAAGACAAGGTTCGCGCCGGCTGTGACAACAAAGCGAGAAATTGACAAAGAAATAATAACAAATGTGATATACGCACTCTGTGCAGTTCAAGGTTAGTTCCTCAGTAGCTCAAGTGTTAGAGCGGCCGTCGCAAAATATGCAATTGCAATGCATGAACGGTCAGGGGTTCGAGTCCATGTACAGAATTAACCAAACTGGTCTGATGAGGCTATTGGTAATAGCCGAAACATGTCACCAATTACCAGGTTAAAAATTTTTCCATTTGTTATCTTTGTCATGTTTGTTGCAAAAAATAGCATTGATCAATAAAGTAAAAATTTACAATATTGGTCTTTGCAGAATGACTGTAAGTCCGATTAAACAATGTTTAATTACAAAATAATCAGTCGCTAAATATCAAAAATTTCTTAATTTATACGGAGGACACGCCAATTTCAGAAACTATGTAGCTGGCAACACTACAAATTTCTAAAAATAGATCATAGCCGTGCAAGACAAGATTCGCGCCGGCTGTGGCAACAAGCGAGAAAGTGACAAAGAAATAATGACAAATGTGATATACGCACTCTGTGCAGTTCAAGGTCAGTTCCTCAGTAGCTCAAGTGTTAGAGCGGCCGTCGCAAAAATATGCAATTGCAATGCATGAACGGTCAGGGGTTCGAGTCCATGTACAGAATTAACCAAACTGGTCTGATGAGGCTATTGGTAATAGCCGAAACATGTCACCAATTACCAGGTAAAAAATTTTTCCATTTGTTATATTTGTCATGTTTGTTGTAAAAAATAGCATTGATCAATAAAGTAAAAATTTACAATATTGGTCTTTGCTGAATGACTGTAAGTCCGATTAAACAATGTTTAATTACAAAATAATCAGTCGCTAAATATCAAAAATTTCTTAAAAGCTTTAATAAAATAACAGCTAGTATGTTTTAAAAATTAAAATGTTATGAGACCTTCATTTTTAATACAAAAACGAGTAGCGCGACCTCTAAAAATTTTTTGTTTCCTCTGAAAAAAATGGGATCCTCATTTCAAACCATAAGGAACCTACAGTTTCGAGAAGGCGGCTGAAAACTAAAAAAAAAAAGGATTTTCTGGACCACCCTATTGTGCATTGACAGATTTGGTTGACAATTTTTACCGATCTTGACTTTGCTGGAAACGAACCGTGTTGGCCAAAGTGCTGACCTTAAAATGGACATAAAACGAGTAAATGAGCAAATCCGATTCCGCGGATTATGTATTTGGAATCTCAAGACACTATATAATAATTGTGCATTGTCAGATTTGGTTGACAATTTTATCGATCTTGATCTTGGTTCAAGCGCACCGTGTAGGTGTATCGGTGTATCGGCAGATAAATATCGCCGATATCGATATATCGGATTATACGAGATATCGGCAATCGTATCGGTATCTGTTGCATTCCTGGTTTAAACTACATTTAAAAAAAATCCCAACGGTCAAAAACGGCTTAATCTTAGTGGAGAACATTTTTCTTTAAAATCAACAATACAACAATTAAAATAGAGTAGCTGGGTGGAATAAGGGCACCGCGAGTGTCGTTTATCCGTAAATTACCTGTACACATACTAGAAACCCTCTTCCTCTTCCCACCAAAATATCACATCTATATATGCAGTACTAGCGTTACAGTAGAGCAAATTGTATCGCTTACGTACTTGCCGAACACCGAATTATTATTTATATTTCGTTTCAATGAACTGTAAATTTTAAAGAAGCAACGAGACAAAAAAAAATATTTCAATGATCGGCTACTACGTATGTGATACGTTTGGCGTTGCATCATAGCGCCCAAAATCATAACGCCCAAATCCCCAAAATGTGGCACAAGGTCCAAATCTTAGGAAAATTTATGACATAAAGCCCAAATGAAAACAACAAAAAAATAATCGAAAAATTACATAACACCCAAATTTCTTGTGAAGAAATTTGTTGTTGGCGAATTTGGGCATTACGACTTCCATTTTGGGTCCTATGACTTCCAGTTTGGACTCAATAACTCTTATGAAAAAATTACAGTGGCTAGCAAAGCCGGTTTCGGATATATTATAGACTGATCCGCCGCGAAGCCAGTGTTAGATTTTTGGGAGTTTTAAATCTTGAGCTGCGGCCGCAGGCCGCCCACTTACCCCTACTCTTATGTAAAATTACTGTGGCTAGCGTAGCCGGTGTTGGATATAATATAGCCACTGCATATCCATCACCGTCTTCACTGGCCCCAGTAATTCAACTTAAAAGTTAAGGTAAGTGGGCGGCCTGTGGCCGCAGCTCAAGATTTAAAACTCCCAAAAATCCAACACCGGCTTCGCCGCAGATCAGTCTATAATATATCCAACACCTAATTCGCTAGCCACAGTAATTTTACATAAGAGTAGGGGTAAGTGGCCGGCCTGTGGCCGCAGCTCAGAATTTAAAACTCACAAAAATCTAACACCGGCTTCGCCGCGGATCAGTCTATATATATCCAACAGCGGCTCCGTTGGCAATAGCAAAATACCAAATTTTTTTTCATTTGGGCAATATGCCCACTTATTTGGGTGTTATGAAACTTTTTCCCAAATGTCATAGAGCCCAAAGTCACAATGCCCAAATAATTCCGCAACAACAATTTATATGGAAAATGTTTGGGCGCTATGTCTCAATGGGAGTTGGGCGTTATGATTTTGGGCGCTATGATGCAACGCCGATACATTTTGCTCTACTGTAACGCTAGTACTGCGTATATCGATGTGATATTTCGGTGGGAGGTGGAGAAGGGTCTCTAGTATATACACCTATGCCTCGTTTTACACGCTACTCGTTTTGCACGTTTTCGAGCTTATAAGGTTTTTAAAATCAAAATTAAAAAAACAATTATGTAGAAAATGGCTAATAATACAATTTCGTAAAAGAAGACTCATCGTTGAAAGTGATAGCAATTAAGTTTGTTTAAAATTAGGAAGATAATAAGTCTTATTTATAGTAATTATTTTTCCAAAATTCTTTTATTTCTATGAAGTACAATATTTTTTTTCTTTCTATGAAATAGATTTTTTATGTTTCTTTTTTCATTTTACAAATAAATTTAACTATTTTTATGTTTTTTATGATTTAAATGATATTTTTATATTTTATTTAGTGTATTAGTCATATTTTGTGTTCAATAAGTGTCTAAAAAAAGCTTATTTATAGTCATTTTCGTTTTACACGGTTTTTCCATATAAAAATAGTTTTTTTCGAATTACAAGGTTTTGTCAGGAACGTATCTACCGTGTAAAAAGAGGGATAGGTGTATAGAGGTAATTTACACTCCCGCAAAAGTGCCCTTATTCCACCCAACCACTCAATTAAAATTGTTGTATTGTTGATTTTAAGGAAAAATGCTCTTCATTAAGATTAAGCCGTTTTTGACAGTTAGGATTGACAATTGCATCTAACGTATTTTAACTGACAATCTCGCTTGCCAGTCAACTTCAGGCAGTTTAGCTTGACTTAAACACTTGCAACATTATTAGAAAGTGTTATTCAGACATTGAAGCAGTATCAAGATGATATGAAAATATCTTTCCATCAAAGGAAAAATAGCTTTGTAGAGAAAATATTGGACAGAAAAGAATGGCAATGTACCTACTACAACTGCTGAAGCCCATTGTGAGGCAAATGACTTTTTTCCGAACGTTAAAGTGCTACTAAAGATATTGGCTACCATTCCTGTCACAACATGCACAGTGGAAAGAAGCTTCTCTTCTTTAAAATTAATCAAATCATATATACATAAGAGCTACGATGGGAACCGAAAGGTTAAATGGATAAGCGTCCTTGTACATCCATAGGTTAATATTGGTCGATCCCGAGAACATTTTAGAAGAATATGGAAGGAAAAACCCACGCCGATTAGAATTGCTCTTTGAAGAAAAAGCTAATTTATGCAGTTGTATTATTCATTATTTTTTTATTTTATAGCTTTTTCTTAATAAGAAATACAATATGAAACACCTGCTCTACTGCAAGTTTTTGCTATGCCTTTTAGTTATGTCATGCGTTAAGTTTGAAAGTGTGTAAAAAAAAAAAGTCTTAGCCCCCCTCCAAAACCAATTTCTGGATCCGCCCTTGCACGCTACAGCACCGAACAGCAAGACTTCTCCGCCCAGCATAGGAAAATACACCCAGCACAGCTGAGCACCACAGCAAGATCCTATAAATTTTGAGACTTGCATTCAAAAAAAAAAAAAAAATAATTAACCGTAACAAGATGACAAGGGAAAGTTATTGTAGAAAATTTTACATTCCAAGTTTAACCATTCAAGAGTGAATATCAAGTGTGATCTACCAAATTCAAAGTTTTCATCAAAATGACTAATGCAAATAAAATGATTTGCCTAACAAGTGCCGCAGAGTTTCGGTGGTGGAGACTGAAAAAACCTGGCTGGGGAGGACAGTGCTCGTAGCAGTGGGCCATCATTTGTGTTCCCACCAGGAAGAGGTGGAGTACCAGTGGAACTGGTAAATTACTTGGGGCTCGCAACAGGACGGTTCCTCGGTGATACAGTAGTCGAGGAACAAAAAATCATTAAATTTTTCCAACTGAAGTACACCTAATTCTGTTTTTACACGGTAATTGGTTCCAGGAAAACCCGTGTAAAAAAAGACATTGATCGTATGCAAAATAGGTGATTGGTTCCTTATCTCTAAAACCTATTGAAATTAGGGAAAAACAAGGATTTTTTGAGATTTATTTTATTAAATCACATATATAATGTGTTTTTACACAAGCATAGTTAGTAAAGAAAAAAAAGACATGCACTCTAAGCTCAAAAGTAATTTAAAAAAAAATATATGACAAGTTCAGGAACTAAAAACAATTATGTAAAACAGATATGTTGTTAACAAAAAGAATAGCTAGGTTATTCAATTTTTAAGATAAAAAAACTTTAAAAAAAAATGATAATAATAAATACAGGAACATAAATGTAATTGCTGTCATATTCAGTTACTCGCATTCGCTTGCATCGAATGGTGCTTTTAGTGCTGATTTTTGTACTGAAAGAACATTTTGAAATACATTTTTTCATATAAATTGTAATTATTTTTTTATTTATGTGCACTTTTTCTTTTTGGCGATAGCAAAATAACTGTCTCCAAATTTTGACATTTCTGGATACAACTATAAGAGACTATCGCCAACCATGTAGAGAAAACAAGTGTGGAAGACAACTCACGGTGCGTTTTAAAGATTTTAAATGAAAATCATTTGTCACCGAAAATTTTCTTTTGGATATTGTTTGTAATTCCAAAAGAAACATTTTCACGTGAAAATGAAAATCACTTAACGTAGAGATTTTTTTTTATCTCATTTTTAAAAAAATATTAAATTTTTGTTACGTTTTTAGGTACATTTTTGATAAAAAATTTAGGTAAATAATCATATATATATATAAGAAAATTAAAATATATTTTACATAATTAATATTGAGTAGGGGAACCTTTTTGTTGCATAAATGATGAGAACAACAACAAATTTTTGTTGACGAAATACTTTCAAGTTTACAACAAGTAAGTTGTATAACTAATTCTCATGGACGACAACTTGACTTAGTCTTGGCTGCAAATAGTAGTAACGTTGTTGTGAGAAATGCTATCCATGCTCTTTCTACGGTTGATTCCTATCATCCACCTTTATGAATTTAATTTTAAAAAAGCTGACTTTTTAAAGTTGAATGAGAATTTAAGGAATAAATTAAACGACCTTATTATTTTTTTTAATAATACGAGTAATTCATTTGATGAGTGTATTAAATTTTTCTATGGTGAACTTTTTTCGGCCATAGCATTGTCGGTGCCATATACAAAAAGGTACGTTGATAATTCCTCGTACCCTTGGTATACAATGGACTTAAAAAAAATTCGATATGGCCGTAATAGGGCGTGGAACAAATACGTTTGTAGCCAGGACTGAAATGACTTAGTTGCTTACCAGCGACTTTTCCATGAATTTAAGGATAAGTCGGCTTCAGTTTATTCTGAATATTTGAATGGAATAAAGCTGAATATTCTTCATGACCCCAAGCATTTTTGGGGTTTTATTAATACAAAAAAAAAAAGTCTGACGGGTTTCCATCTGAATTCAAAACAGTTGATGGGCTCACTAGCGACCCACAAATTATAGCTGGGTTGTATGCTAATTTATTTAAAGAATCTTTTTCTACGGAATTATTTAGCCCTGAGATCAACTATTTTGAATATGTGGATAACGACCCTTTAGTTTCGTTTAATGGGATATCTTTCTCACCTGAACTCATGGAGAAATATATCTCATCTGTTGATGATGACTTCAGCTCCGGACCTGATGGTATTCCTGCGACAGTACTAGTTAACTGTAGCTCTGTGCTGAGTCAACCCCTCAGTTTCTTATTTGATAAATCGATTAGAGATGGCTATTTTCCTAAATTTTGGAAAAATTCATATATAAGCCCCATTTTCAAGAAAGGGTGTAAAAATGATGTTTCAAACTACAGGCCCGTGGCGAAGTTATCATCGATACCGAAAATTTTTGAACGCATTGTGTACGATCAGGTTAAGGTGTGCTGTGGTGAAGTCATAACAACTCGTCAGCATGGTTTTGTTAATGGCAGATCTACAGTTTCTAACCTCCTTGATTTTACTTCCATTGCATTAAGCTCTTTTGATTCTGGTGGGCAAGTTGACTGCATCTACACTGACTTCAGTAAAGCATTTGACAAATTACCACACAATTTGATTTTGTTTAAATTAAAGAAGATTGGATTTCCTTTAAGTTTTGTCAGCTGCATTGAATCTTATTTATCTGGTCGTTCATATCAAATAAGATTTCGGAGGGTGTTTTCCACCCCATTCAGCGCGGCATCAGGTGTTCCACAAGGAAGCCACCTGGGGCCGCTCCTGTTCGTTTTAGCAATTAATGATGTTACACATGTCATTAAAAACTCGCATCTGCTAATATATGCAGATGATATGAAAATTTACAGGAACGTGAAGGGGGTTGGTGATACTATTCCACTTCAGTCTGACTTGAAATCCTTTGAGGTTTGTTGTTCTAAAAATAAATTACATCTTAATCCTGATAAATGCCAAACTATGATTTTCACCAGGAGGAAAAATATTGTGGAATTTCATTATGAATTAAAAGATAAGAAAATTTGTCGTGTCGATTTAGTCAAAGACCTAGGTATACATTTTGATGTTAAATTAACTTTTAATGAGCATATTAATCAAATTTGTAATAAATCCTCATCTCTGCTTGGCTTTATTAAGAGGTGGGCAAAAGAATTTAATAGCCCTTTAGTAACGGTGACTTTATATAATACAATAGTGCGTCCTCACTTAGAGTACGCCAGCCAAGTGTGGTCACCATTTTATAATATTCATATTAATAGAATTGAGAGAATTCAAAAAAATTTTATTCGTTTTGCTCTCAATGGCTTAAATTGGATTGACTCTTTAAACCTTCCTCCTTATGAGGATCGTTTGAAGTTACTACATATGCAATCTTTGAGCACGCGTAGAAATATTGCGGATATACTTTATCTGCATCAACTTGTAACTAGGTCTCTTGCTGCACCAGAGCTTCTTAATTATGCTCACTTAAACATTTATCGCAGGAGTAATCGTAACTCTAATCAATTATTTTACCAACCTTTTAGTAGAACTAATTATATGGCTACTGCTCCTTTTAATCGCATGACTACTCTTATTAATAATTGCGATGTATATGATATTAGCTTGTCAAAAGGTCAACTCAAGCTTAGATTGAAAAATAACTATAGTTAATTTTGTAGCTTAATGGTTGTTGGTCTTTATGTTTGTGTTGTCCGAGCCCCACAGCATGATGGGTAAATTTTTTCTAACATTTATGCCTTGGACCATGTTGATAAATTCATGCAATTGCATTCATGCAATTGTATGTTTATATACATATGATCTGGGTGGGTATGTTGAGAAAGTGTGATAAAGCTAAGAAAAAATTATAAAAATATAACAAATTTAATTGCATGTATAATTTTTTCATTTTCCTTAATATGTAAGCTTTTTACTTTGTTTTAAAGCTTCAAGCTAAATTGCTAAGAAAGCTAATAGCAGTAGTAGCTAAACTCTATTATTATTATTAGAATCGGTTTGGCATGCTGCCTGCCAGGCGTGCACATTGGTCTGGAGTAATTTTATACCAATTCTCTTGATTAACTTGCCACAAGCTGCTTTTCTCGCGGGTTTTCGTGCTGCTACGACCTGTTTGATTATGCCTCATAAGTTCTCTATAGAATATAAGTCGGACCTTTGAGGTGGCCACTTCAGAATCTGGGTGGGTTGTGTGTTGAGCACAGATTTGACAAATGGAGATTAATGTTTCGGACCATTATCAAGCTGGAAAATCCATCTAATCGGAAAATTTTTGGTGTAATCGGTGGCCAAATGTTCCCTTAGTATATTCTTATATAAAAAATTTGAATGTGTGGGTTGCCAGGGCAACAAACAAACAAAAAAAACATCAAAACAAGTCTTCGGTTCGCAAACGGAACACTCTTTCAAAGGCCTGAATTTTGGAAGTATGATTATTTAAAGCGATGAATCTAAGTTCAGCGTACTTGGGAGCGATGTTAGTATCTATGTGCAATACACATCACTCAAAGAATAAATCATATTCTAAAAGTCAGTCCTTTGAAAAAGTGTTCCGTTTGCGAACCGAAGACTTGTTTTGATGTTTTTTTTTGTTCGTTGTTGCCCTGGCAACCCATACAATCAAAATTTTTATACAGGAATATACTAAGGGAACATTTGGCCACCGATTACACCAAAAATTTTCCGCTTAGATGGATTTTCCAGCTTGATAATGGTCCAAAACATTTATCTCCACTTGTCAAATCTTGGATCGACACACAATCCACCAAGATTCTGAAGTGGCCACCTCAAAGTTCCGTCTTAAATTCTATAGAGAACTTATGAGGCATTATCAAACGGGTAGTAGCAGCACGAAAAACCGCGAGAAAAGCAGCTGGTCGCAAGTTAATCAAGAGAATTGGCATAAAATTACTCCAGACCAATGTGCACGCCTGGCAGGCAGCATGCCAAACCGATTCTCATCATTTATGAAACAAAAAGGTTCTCCTACTCATTATTAATTATGTAAAATATATTTGTAATATTTTAGTTTTCTTATATATTAGGTTAATAAGATGTTCACTTTGTAGTCTTAAATCTTATCTTTATTTTTAATTCCTTTTTGGTTTACACATTTAAAGTTAATACATATTTTTTGGCTATGCCAAATTTTCACAAATTATATTTATTTTTTGGCTATGCCAAACAAATTATATTTCTTTTGGCTATGCCAAATTTTTACAAAATATAATTTGTTGGCTATGCCAAACTTTACGAATCCCGAAAGTCAGCGCTGCCCGCTTCAAACGCGACTGCGATGCAAAAGTGCTGACACTGCAGAGAAACACCTTTTGACAAGATTCTCACACTTGCCAATGGAATGTTGCTATCATGCAGCGAGAATCATATTTCCGAGCATGACAGAAAAAAGGAAAAACACGATCATATTTTGGTCACTAAATAATATGATCGTTTACGTGAGTTAATTTGATTTTAACTAAAATAATGAATTTAATGGGAAAATAATGTTGTCTTGTTTTGTCAGTTAAATAATTTAGGAATTTGGTAATCGTGTGTTAGCTACCCCCCCGCTTGAGTTAAGTCGTCCCCGACTTTTTGGAGGACCTGTTGTAGAAGTTCTTCTGGATCCATTTTGATTGGCCCAGATAATCTAGTAGTGTGTTCCCTTATCTTCATGACACCAAATATAATGGCGGATATAGTTAGTAAAACGATTGTGCAACTGAAAATGAAAGTCCACTTTGCCCCCTTTGAATCCAAATTCTCCCGCAGATTAGCAATATGCTTCAAGTTCTTTGCATTAAGCTCATGCAAGTAAGGCAGGGACAACAATGTCATATGTTCTGTATTGGAGGTATAATTGGGCTTAAGTAATTAGATCGTTTTTGATTGACAAAAACAGATTCATTAATAGTGACCTGGTCGCTAAACATCAAAAGGTTTGTACCTTGAATCTCAACAATGGAATCGTTTCCTTCCTGAATTCGCGCTCGCCTATTGTTGATGATAATGAGCCCATCGTCCAACACATCAACAGGTTTAATATGGTACGCAGATACCGACTTACAGGTGGCTGAGGCGCTATTTAAAAGCTGGTAAACGCATGTGCTGTTCGGACGGACTTTGCAAAACGTTAATGACAGTGATTTTTCACAATTGTCTAAGGCTTTGTATGAATTTCCGCATTTTGCTGCGGTATCTGTTTCAAGTTGAACTATCGAATCATTTCTTATTACTGGGAATAGTTTGATTTTATCGCAAACTGTTCTTATTTTTGGATATATTATTATATAATAAATTACATCTTCACTTTGGATAATTTTTAATTTTGAACAATTCAAGATATCACTTATACTAACATTGGTAGACACAGGTTGTTCAATATTATTTATATGTTTGTATTCCTGGCCATCTAAAATAATTGGATTGATTACATCTAACTTACCCAACATAACCGAATAAATTATATTATTAAGGTCATTTATGATTGCCTTATTTCTGGCCTGAATTATATCGAATAGATGTCCAGTGTCAATATCGGTTTTCTTTGTCTCGAGTAATCTGTTAACAGTCCTTGTAAGCTCATTTATTTTAACTTGCGTCTCTGTATTTATAATTATCTGCTTTTCATTGGCCTCTATTAAGGAACCTTGGATGGTCTGTACTCTATTAAAGTAATCAAAATCAGGTGTGCCAGCGATATATTTCAAAGCAGTTCCCAAAAAATTTATACTTCGAGCATGGCGATGGTGAATTTTTAATGAGTCCAACAAGTGAAGTATTTGCGTTATGTCTGATTGGAGATATGTACGTATGTGTGTCTTTGGGAACAAATGGAATATGTCTTCTGTATTTTGTGCCAAAATTTCGTAAGTTGTCAAATTAGTTCGGTGTGTTAGGTAATGCTGGTCGTCATAGATAGCTGCCCGTCCATCTTCAATTGATATATATTAGGATCTGGAATAGTCCACAATTCTGCCATCAGAAATTGGGTAATTTACGAGTAAAAACACTCTGAAAGGGGAAAACAAAAAATAAAATAAAAGACTTGAATGTTATCGAATATTGTCTTTGTGAACCCGTCTCCCCTTAATCAAAACTGTTGTTCCCAGATCTTTTTCGACTAAACCTTCCAAGTACAATTTTGATAATTTATTCCCTATCCGCTTATTCGTTTTGATCATTACCTTTTCTCCAGGTTGATATGTCTTCAAGTGCCTATTCTTATTTTGCCTACCCAAGCTAGTTATTTGCGCTCGGGTAATTGCTGATTCTATTTCTTCTCATAGTTCTGGTCGCATTGAATGTATTGCATCTACTGGTTTCCTTTTAGTTACCGAATGGATGGACCTGTTGTATTTGACCGTGGCAAGAAGTATGAGATCTATCGTCTCGTTTATGCCCTGCTCTAGTTTGATGCATCTAGCGATTTCCGGCAGAGTACTATGAAAGCGCTCTACCTGACCATTTGAATTACTATGTAGGGGAGGAACAGTAAATATTTTCACTTCAAAGTGATCTCTTAACATTGTCCTAATGGTCTGGGAAGCAAACGACTTCTCATTAGCGCAGACAATTGTCTTGGTTTGTTTAAAAAAAATCAGCATTTGAAGGAGTGGATCTTTGATATCAATTATTGATCTGGACTTTATTGGTGATACTATTGCGAACTTAGAAAATTTATCAACACACGTTAGAAAATGTTTAGCATCTGTAGAGTAGATATCAATATGGAGAATCTCACCTGGCTGTGATGGTATTGGTGTTTCCGCTATCACATGCCTCCTGGGATGTCTTGCATATTTTACCTCATGCCAAATCTTGCAGTTTGACACAACTTCCTCCACGACTTTCCGCATATCTGGGAAGTAGTAATCATTCAAAATTTGTTTCATATTTTCTCGTGCTGATCGGTGAGCCCTATTATGTTCAGCTGTTATTATTTCAGACTGGTCGTCTTTATTGAAGATATCAACTACCATCCTCTGTGTGTATCGGAATTTAACTGAAGGAAACATGTTTATGAGTTTATCCTGTATTTTAGCCAGAGTGGGTAAATCGCAGTATATTGCATTCACAACATCCGGATTCACCACCTCATTTATGATTTGGAAAATTTCATCAATATTGCGAAAAGTTAAAGTGTGCCTGACGCGTGATTTATACATAATTTTGACTATTTTGGCTAAGGTTTCTCCTGGTTCTAGAATAATTTGATTCCGGAAGCAGTTTACAGGAACCTCTACTGCACGTTTGGCTTTAGTTAATGATTCTTCGCTATGTGCTGTGCTAGAGCCATTATTCAATGCGTTCTCCATTGCATTGACGCACTGTTTTGATAGTGCATCGGCCACAAAATTCTCTTTCCCTGGCTTATAGGAAAATTTGGGAGCGAATTCCTCAATGAACGCTCTCCATCTTTTTATTTTCGCGTTGGGGTTTTTATCAGAAATCGCAAACGTAAGGGGCTGGTGGTCCGTATAAATATTCAACTGTTTGACTCCATACAGATAATTGCGCAGCTTTTGTAAAGCCTAAACAATGGCCAGGAGTTCCCTTTCATTAGTTGCGTAATTCTCCTCAGTTGATGAGAGTGTTCTTGAGATCATGGTTATAGGTCTTCCTCCCTGAGAAAGTACTGCGCCTAATGCGTGAGAGGATGCATCTGTGGTTAAGTCGAACGGCTTGCAGTAATCGGGGTAGAGAAGCAACGTATCCTCAGAAGCCAGAATTTTCTTAACTTTATCCAACGCCTGTAGTGCTTCTTGATCCAATTTAATAGTTACATTTTTTGATTGTCTAGCGCCAATGTTACCATTTTCGCCTCTAAGGTATCTTGTGAGGGGTTTCACAATTTGGGCATAATCCCTAATAAAACGTCTGTAGTATCCCGCAAGCCCTAAAAATGATCTTAAGCCCCGCAGGGTGGATGGTTCTTTATACTGAACAATATCTGACACTTTTTCTGGGCAAGTTTTTATTCCCGTTTTTGAAACTATGAATCCTAAAAACTCTATCTCTTCACGGAAGAATTTGGACTTTTCGGGAGACACCTTCATGTTTGCCTCAAGTAATTTTGTCAAGACTTTTTCAATGCCATTAATATGTTGTTCCTTTGTTTTAGAACAAATTATTACGTCATCAATATAAACATGACAAGTTTTTCCTATTTCTTCTCGGAGGACATCATCAATAGCTCTTTGGAAGATACTGGGGGCATTTTTCAGCCCAAAGGGGAGTCGACAAAACTCATATTTGCCGTTATTGACTGAGAACGAAGTTTCTTCTCTGTCACGTTCAGCAAAATTGATTTGGTGAAACCCCGACTTCAAGTCAAGGGTTGTAAAATAATTGCAGTTGCCTAGGTTGGCAAGAATAACTGAAATATCAGGGATTGGGTATTTATCCCCAATGGTTTTTTCGTTGAGTTTGCGGAAATCTATAACCATTCGCTTTTTACGGTTACCCAACTCATCTGTACCCTTTTTGTCAACAATCCAAATTGGATTGTTAAAGGGAGACCTTGATGGTCTTATGATTCCATTTGACAAGAGTTCTTCAATTTCCTAGTTAACAAAATCTACCGCTGCTATGGGATATGGATAAGCTTTTGAGTATATTGGCTCGTCATCAATAGTTCTAATAGTGGCCACAATTTTTGTATTAAATGTTAATGATTCATGAGGATCCGAAAATACTGCTGATTTTTGTTCTATCATTAATCTGAAATCATCATATATTTCCTCAGGAATTGGCTGATTCTCAAGGTTTATATGATTTACGTTCGTGGAGTAAAAGTGAGAAAGTTTTTCCTTGCCCCCTCATATGATATTATCCCTTTGTTTAGGTCAAGTGTTGCTTTTATTTCGTATAGGAAGTCAAGTCCAATAATGCCGTCAAAGGTTTCTAATTCGGGTAAAATGAAGAATGTTGAGTTTTTGCCAAACATGTTAACCACACACTTTGAGGTTACCAGGTTTTTTCCATGTATTGATTTTACATGGAAAGATTACTGTACTGGTTCGATGGCTTTAAGTCCTAACACGGGCTTAATATAGTTCTTAGCAGCACCAGTATCTACCAAGAATTTTAGATTCCTACCTGCTAGCGTCCTCCCGACGTAGGGTAGGAGGGACTTACCCCTAAAAAATTAATTCCATCTTCTATGACTGGTTCATCTCTTTCATTATACGCGTTCCAGTCAAGTATTTCTTCAAGAAAATAATGCTCCTCTGGCCCTTCCTCTTCAATCTCATCCACAGCATTTTCCATAGCATCCCAATATGTAGTGGGCCTTTCCACCATTCTGGCTTGTATGGCTCTTTCGAGTA
Source organism: Meiosimyza platycephala (assembly GCA_963662105.1). Lineage (NCBI taxonomy): Eukaryota > Metazoa > Arthropoda > Insecta > Diptera > Lauxaniidae > Meiosimyza > Meiosimyza platycephala. The sequence goes on along the minus strand of OY759210.1, from coordinate 42,064,377 downwards.
AATCCGTACCTTGTTCCTGCGAAGTTTGTTGCTGATGTCTGAGCACATTAATTCGTTGAATCTTAACAGCTGGCTGCCTGTCCGATTCATATTGCCTTTTGTATGCTTGTTGTGGTACGATGGTTTGGTAAACGCGGTTTCCTGAAGGTTGTGGTCCATTTAGGGGATGGGCCGGCATGGGAGTTTGCCGATTTACCAAACTCTGTCCAGTGACTTGGTTGTTGGGTCCACCTTGGATCGTTTTGTTAAAGGGTGGTCTAATAACTCTGACGTGCGACGTCGACGGATCCACTTCCATAGGCTGTGGGTGTGGTTGGGTGTTCACAACTCTTCTATAGTGAGGATTATAGTGCAAAGGCTTAGGAAAGGCACCCAATGAACGTTCGTTTCGACTAACGAATGAACCTGCAAACGCAGAACGAGCTTGATTCGCTTCAAGCTCTTGAGCAAGGGCTAAGGCCGTTGGCATATCAACAGGCCTAGATGAGAACAAAACATCACATAGTGGCTTGTTCAATCCTGAAATAAATGCTCTTAGAGCGTCTTGTCTATATTTTTCGTTTAAGTTATTGATAAGGTCACCATTACCCTCATGCGTCATTATAGTTTTGTTTACAATCAAAGTTAGCTTACGCTCAACTTGATCGTAGAATTGCAAAATAGGCAAGTTACCTTGCCTAAGGGTGGACATTTCCTGCTCAATTAGATACGTTGGTCGTTTGTCGGCGTAAGTAAAATCTAACCTGGCTATTATAGCCCCAAAATTTAGAACCGTGTTGAATGAGGATAGCACCATGTCCGCGGACCCTACAATCTTGTTTCGCATAATCGCGACGGCCTGATAGTGCTTTGAGCTTCCCTCGTAACCTTCAAAAATTTTGTAGGCAGCATGCGCAGCTTGCCTCCATGACACATATTGTGCCTGGTCTCCACTGAACTCGGGTAGTGATTTTACCAGATCCAGGGACTCTTCACATTTGTTTGCCACCTGTTGAATGGTTACAGCCTCATACTCTATGACTGCACACGGTGGTTCTAAAGCCCCTAACCTACTTGTCAGTTGGTCAATTGTCTTCTGAAATTCATCGCGCGTATAGTCCGTGGCTACCTTAATGCCAGAGGTGATCAACACTTGTAGCTGTTGTTCGTCCATGATTTTTTTTTTAAAAAAACAAATATAATCCCGAAAAATTTACTTTACGATCGGTTGTAAGTTTTTGCTATTACCTTTTTTTACTTTTACATAAAATTTTTAAAGTATTAACTTATATTAATAAAAATATAACACTATTATTAATTTATATTAATAAAAATATAGCTTACATTACTACTTCAGTAAAATGTGTCATTGTGTCATTGCAGTTGTTTCTGTTGTCTTCTCTTGTTGCTGTTAGTTGGTTATGTTGATGGTTTTCGCTGTTTTCTTTTATTTTGTTTCTTGTTGCTGTTAATTGGTTACGTTGATGGTTTTCGCTGTCTTCTTTTATTGACGTTGATTTCGTTTGCAGTTGTTTTTTAATCACTGTTCCTCTTACGAGGGTCTTTTTTTTTAAATGTTTTCGTCTTATGAGGAGTCTTTAAGAAATGTTTTATTATATTTTCTTTTAAAAAAACTGTTTTAACTTTTCTAAAAAATTTGTCCACTTTCCTCTTATGACGAATTTTCGAGAAATATTTGAAAAAATTTGTTCAGTTTCCTCATATGAGGACTTTCTTTAAAAAAAATTGTTCACTTTCCTCTTATAAGGAATTTTTTTTTTAAATTTGTTCACTTTCCTCTTATGAGGAATTTTCAAGAAATATTTTAAAAAATTTGTTCACTTTCCTCGTACGAGGAATTTTTTTTTAAAAAAATTGTTCACTTTCCTCTTATAAGGAATTTTTGAAAAATTTGTTCATTTTCCTCTTATGAGGAATTTTCAAGAAATATTTTAAAAAATTTGTTCAATTTCCTCGTATGAGGAATTTTTTTTTTAAAAATTGTTTACTTTCCTCTTATAAAGAATTTTTAAAGATTTTAATTCGAGTTTTTGTTGGGCGCCAGTTAATAAGATGTTCACTTTGTAGTTTTATATCTTATCTTTATTTTTAATTCCTTTTTGGCTTACACATTTAAAGTGAATACATATTTTTTGGCTATGCCAAACTTCACAAATTATATTTATTTTTTGGCTATGCCAAACAAATTATATTTCTTTTGGCTATGCCAAATTTTTACAAAATATAATTTGTTGGCTATGTCAAACTTTACGAATCCCGAAATTAGACTAACTGCTCAACTTGAATCAGTTCCCTATCAAACCTGTAGCAGAGTCAGCGCTGCCCGCTTCAAACGCGACTGGATGCAAAAGTGCTGACACTGCAGAGAAACAGCTTTTGACAAGATTCTCACACTTGCCAATGGAATGTTGCTATCATGCAGCGAGAATCATATTTCCGAGCATGACAGAAAAAAGGAAAAACACGATCATATTTTGGTCACTAAATAATATGATCGTTTACGTGAGTTAATTTGATTTTAACTAAAATAATGAATTTAATGGGAAAATAATGTTATCTTGTTTTGTCTGTTAAATAATTTAGGAATTTGGTAATCGTGTGTTAACTTATATATATGATTATTTACCTACCTTTTTTATCAAAAATGTACCTAAAAACGTAACAAAAATTTAATATTTTTTTAAAAATGAGATAAAAAAAAATCTCTACGTTAAGTGATTTTCATTTTCACGCGAAAATGTTTCTTTTGGAATAACAAACAATATCCAAAAGAAAATTTTCGGTGACAAATGATTTTCATTTAAAATCTTTAAAACGCACCGTGAACTGTGAAGCCCATTTTATCTCGGCGACTAAAAAGGCGAGATTGTAGCCAACCATGACGGGGCTGTATATTTAACCAAAAAATTTAAACCCAAAAGATTTTGAATCGTGCTAAATGGAATAAAATCGTGTAAAAAAATTTAAAATTTGATTATTTTCAAACCGTGTTAAATCAAAACCGTGTAAAAAAGGACCGTGTGAAAACAGAATTAGGTGTACTTCGATTATTCCATTAGAACTATTTTTAAAAATATTTTTAAAGTTTTTTACCGAACGTAGGGGTCGCCTTATTAAAATTTTCGTCATATCTTCGGTATTTAGAGTCGGATCTTAAAACATGATGTTTTTGTCTCGAGGAGACCAATTTTTTTTTACTCCAAAGGTCATTGACTTTAAGAATTCATAAGGTCTACAACATGATCAGTTTATCTCGTCTCTTTGTCAGTGTCGGTTGTGTTTTTGTGTTGTTTTTAATCCGTATATTTCTTTCTGTTTTAATCATTTGTTCAATAATAATAATTTTATTTTTTTTGCGTACATAATTGTTACTGTGAAATAATTGGTGTTGGTAGAAATTAGAAATTTGATATAATATTTTATATTTGCTTACTTTAATTTATTCTTTAATGTAAACATATAAACATACGTGAGTACATTTCTTTCTACAAGCAGTGTAAAGCAGTGATCAGTTTTGTTTTTTTCATTCCCTTTCTTGCTTTGTCCGCTTACATTGCTTTACCTTAATGTCAATAGGTTGTTGTTGTTGCATTTCAACGGGTATATTTTTCACAATATTAACCCGTTGTAAGCGCTTTTGAAAATATTTTAGGTCAATATAAAAATAATACTTTTTCATTATAACTTATTCTTTTCTTCTTTTTTTTCATGATGGATTATTTTTCGTCTGAAAACTTGTTAGCTTGCTTTTTAAGAGATCAATGTAAAAGTCAAAATATATTGAATTTCATGTTTTCCTGTTCAGGTCCCTGTGAACAGCTCTTTCATGCCTCTTGTGCAAGCCTAACTAACACTATTATTGATTTATTATCCTCTAAACGTTCGGGCCTGCATTGGTACTGTCCACCTTGCAGGGCCCTGTCCCCGTCGGTTTTTTCGACAAAATAAAACAATTTGGAGAATATCTTAACAATTTGAACATTAATTTCAGAGATATTCTAAGTAATTATTTAGATATTACTCCCCAGATTGAAAAAAGCCTTAATGAGGCTGTCTCACCTGATGTTAGTTCGCTTCAAAATAAAACAATTACTGAGGCTGCCATTGTTTTATCTTCTACTCCTTCGATCTCTACTCTACCCAAGCAAGCTATTTCCCTGAAGAAGAAAAGAAAACTTAAACGAAAATTAAATAAGAATCGTAAGTCGAATGTGAACCTGGGTAGTGTGGGGGGGGGCCAAGTGACACAGCTGTTAATCGTGAAAAAACTGTTTTAGATCCCCCTCTAAATACCTCTCCTATAAATAACCCTCCACCCCTTTCCTCCACTTTCGATACTCCTCTATCCATTTATGTCATCCCTAATCCGCAAGGTGTTGTTACGATTGGTAGTTCTGTGGCACCTGTCTCCTTGCAAGCATTACCAAGGTTTAAATCGATTTTCATTTCACGACTTAATGCTAACACTACCACTGACAATGTTATAAACTATATCAGACAAAACCAAATGATTCCTGCCGACGCCTTCGTTTCTTGCAGGAAAATCGGTAATAAACCAACTCACGCGTCTTTTAAAATTACAGTGGCATCTTCTCATGTTTCTGCCATTCTTAATTCTAATGCTTGGGTGGATAATATCTTTATTGCAGAATTTAAATCGAAAAAAAAAATAATAAGACTGTCCGTTCCAATTCAAAAAACTGAAGCGACTATCCCTTTACTATCAAAATGTAAGGGGTTTGAGTTCTAAGACGCTTGACATCTTTTTAGCCACTCAGAATTTTTCTGATGATATTATCGTTTTCACCGAAACTTGGTTAAATAACACTTTTTTTAATTTGGAACTTTTTGACAATAGTTTCAATGTTTTTAGAAGAGACAGACACTTGGAAGACATTTCTTCTGTTGGTGGAGGTGTCTTAATAGCCATAAAAAATCATTTAACTAGTTCATTAATCGAAATTGCCTGCGCATCTAATATTGAACTATTATGCGTTAAAGTTACACATTGTAACTCCAATATTTATATTCTTAACGCTTATGTTCCTCCAAATAGTAGCGCAGATGTCTACGAATGTCTTTCGATGACTTAGAATACATAATAAATGAATTAGAAAGTAATGACGACACTTTATTGTTATGTGATTTCAATCTGCCTGACCTTAAATCGACTCTTTCGGATGATAGTACATATTTTTATGCATCGTGTCCAAAAACTCGACAACAAATTTTTGTTGACGAATTACTATCTAATTTACTACAAGTAAGTTGTATAACTAATTCTCATGGACGACAACTTGACTTAGTCTTGGCTGCAAATAGTAGTAATGTTGTTGTAAGAAATGCTATCCATGCTCTATCTGCGGTTGATTCCTATCATCCACCTTTGAGTATTGTGTACCAATTTGACAATGAAAATTCAATTAATGCATGTTCTTCCATCAATGTTTATGAATTCAATTTTAAAAAAGCTGACTTTTTAAAGTTGAATGAGAATTTAAGGAACAAATTAGACGACCGAATTATTTTTTTTAATAATACGAGTAATTCATTTGATGTGTGCATTAAATTTTTCTATGGTGAACTTTTTTCACCATAGCATTGTCGGTGCCTTATGCAAAGAGGTATGTTAATAATTCCTCGTACCCTTGGTACACAAAGGATTTAAAAAAAATTTGATATGGCCGTAATAGGGCGTGGAACAAATACGTTTGTAGCCAGGACCGAAATGGCTTAGTTGCTTACCAGCGATGAATTTAAGGATATGTCGGCTTTGGTTTATTCTGAATATTTGAATAAAATAAGGCTGAATATTCTTCATGACCCCAAGCATTTTTGGGGTATTATTAATACAAAAAAAAAGTCTGACGGGTTTCCATCTGAATTCAGAACAGTTGATGGGCTCACTAGCGACCCACAAATTATAGCTGGAATCCCTTTCTACGGAATTATTTAGCCCTGAGGTCAACTTTTTTGAATATATGGATAACGAACCTTTAGTTTCGATTAATGAGATATCTTTCTCACCTGACCTAATAGAGAAATATATCTCATCTCTTGATGTTAACTTCAGCTCCGGACCTGATGGTATTTCTGCGACAGTACTAGTTAACTGTAGCTCTGTGCTGAGTCAGCCCCTCAGTTTGTTATTTAATAAATCAATTAGATATAGCTATTTTCCTAAATTTTGGAAAAATGCATACATAAGCTCCATTTTCAAGAAAGGGTGTAAAAATTATGTTTCAAATTACAGGCCCTTAGCGTAGTTATTATCGATACCGAAAATTTTTGAACGCATTGTGTACGATCAAGTTAAGGTGTGCTGTGGTGAAGTCATAACAACTCGTCAGCATGGTTTTGTTAATGGCAGATCTACAGTTTCTAACCTCCTTGAAAAAAAAATTTTTATTCGTTTTGCTCTCAATGGCTTAAATTGGATTGACTCTTTAAACCTTCCTCCTTATGAGGATCGTTTGAAGTTACTACATATTCAGTCTTTGAGCTCGCGTTGAAATATTGCGGACATACTATATCTGCATCAACATGTGACTGGGTCTCTTGCTGCACCAGAGCTTCTTAATTATATTCACCTAAACACTAATCGCAGGGGTAATCGTAACTCTTATCAATTATTTTATCAACCTTTCAGTAGAACTAATTATATGGCTACAGCTCCTTTTAACCGCATGACTACTCTTATTAATAATTGCGATATATATGATATTAGCTTGTCAAAAGGTCAACTCAAGCTTAGATTGAAAAATAACTGTAGTTAATTTTTTAGCTTAATGGTTGTTGGTCTTTATGTTTGTGTTCTCCGAGCCCCACAGCATGATGGGTAAATTTTTTCTAACATTTATGCCTTGGACCATATTAATAAATTCATGCAATGACATTCATGCAAACGTATGTTTATATACATATGATCTGGGTGGGTATGTTGAGAAAGTGTGATAAAGCTAAAAAAAATTATAAAAATATAACAAATTAATTGCATGCATAATTTTTTCATTTCCCTTAATATATAAGCTTTTTACTTTGTTTTAAAGCTTCAAGCTAAATTGCTAAGACAGCTAATAGCTGTAGTAGCTAAACTCTATTATTATTATTATTATGAATTAAAAAATTTAAAGTAAAATCAAATAAAGTGTATTGGAGCCGTTGCCCAGCATCTCGAAAAAGCTCACCGTACAGTACAATTTCATTCGCTCTTCTTATCATTTAAACAAAACATGGGGCTTTTATAGTGAGAAAACTTATTTATGTATGTTAAAACTTTAATTTTGTTATCAAGTTACTTCTCTGTAAGCTCTACTGTTGTCTTCATATCTAGTTTTACAGTAGCATAGAATTTGTTATAAAAAGCATAGAATTTTAATCGACCATATTTCGACGTGATACAAGTTGGCTGTATTTCTGGCGGCTCTCTAGCTTAGACAAAATATGGCCCATACAAAACATCATGTTCATGCACTACTTGAACAAAACGCTCTGTGCTTTGAGAAAGGAATGGATAAGCTGTGAAAACAATTTTCAGCAAAGAAAGCTATGAAATAAAGTTATTTTCTTGCACTAACCTGGTAAAGGGCCGTTCAAGTATTACGTAACGAAGATATTTGACCCCCCCCGCCTCACCTTAAACGTTACGTTATCACCCAAGTGACCATGTTTACCTAAAAGTCACAATTATGTTGCGCAATGTACCGGAAAGTCATTTTAGCGACTTCTGTTATGTTTTAGCCGCGTTAATATATATAACAAGAGATTTTTAACTTGCAGCGTAACGCGTTGTTGGACCTATTTGTGATCTATTTGTGGACCGAACATTTGACGAATGTATCCTGTTACTTCTTTGCGGGCGGATAAAATCTTCTTATAGCAATCTGAACGTACTTGTGGATTTGGGCAGGCCCGGATTTACCATACAGGCGGCAAATATTGGCGGAAACTTTGAAAAAATTTTTTATTGGTGAGAATTGAATTTCCCGCGTATTTCGCTGCCACGCTTACCAACATTATAAGGGAAAAATGCCATTATAACTGAACATTGGTGATCGATCGGCTAGTGAAAAACTACTTAGGATCAAAACTGGTTGCAGAACGATTGAACGCACTTGCTTTGTTAACTATAGAGTCAGATTTGCTCATGTCTTCAGATTGTGATGACATTATCAATGAAAGTCATCCGAAAATCAAAACGTAAAAATTTAAAACAATAAGCAATAATTTTTCCACAAAAACCAATAGCATACATAATGGGAATGGTTGAATAACATAGGTCATCACATACTTCATGATTATAAGGCTACTGTAATAAAATAAAATATTTGCACTCAGATAAGTGCATTTTATTGATTGAAAAACTTTCCGTACCAAACTTATTCCCCCATTGGAGAAGTTTTCAAGTCCGGGCTTAGATTTGGGTCCGTTATCATTGGTAACAAAACATTGAATTGAATTTTATAACTTTAGCGGAATAAAATATAGACGCATTTCCAACTGTATGTATCTCACAGGTAAAATGAAAAAATGAATAGCAATAATAAAATACATTAAGAGTTATAACGGTATTATTCCATTTATCATTCGATTAGAGATCATTTTAGTACTACTAACTATAAATACCGAAAATATGACGAAAAATGTAATAAGGGGTACCCTACTAAAAAACTTTAAAAACATTTTTAAAAATAGTCTAATGGAATAATCGAAATACTTCTGTTGAAAAAATTTAATGATTTTTTGCAATCTTTAATTTTCTGACATTGGGATGGTACATTAGGATGGTAGGAACTGAGATCTGATGGGTAAGTTCAAGAGCGGGGTACTACTAGTTGATCTACTCAAGACAAAAACCTTGATATATCATACTTTAAGATCGGACTGTAAATGTCAAAGATATGATGAAAAACTCAACTGCGCGACCTCAATTTTCGGCAAAAAAAAAAATAAAATCTTTTTTTCGAAATAACTTTGCTAAAATGCTTCGGATTTACTGGTGTCCGGTGAACTTTTTTTTTTTGCTTGTAAAGTGGTACGGTCTAATGTTCATATTAATTTGTGCGCTTAATGAGAAACGAGCTTGCAGATCCCTGGCAGAAACACCAGCGAGTGGCACGCTAGACTCGAAAGGTGAATCTCTTCAAACATCACTTGCTGCTCTTTTCCATTTGCAAGAAGAGCCACTGGTTCCTGGTGGCAGTGCGGAATCCAAGAGGAACTTTTGGAGAATAATGATCGGAGATAGTAGTATTGGACTCCTACCCCTTGGTACAGCGGGATCACGTGATTGACCCCATCCGAGAGTTGAGTACCATGACCGCTTTACCCAGGAAAAGACACCCGGCTTTTGCGAAGTCGTACCTCAACAGAACAACGGTTTTGACTGCGGAGGGTTCCTACTAACTTTTGTGTAGCGGTTGCTAGAAAACTGGAATGAGAGCCTGTATGCAGCTAGTATGTGATTCTCGGTGGAGGGCGGAATCCTGGAAGAGCTGACAACAGAAAAACGCCGCCTGCCACTAATCCATACCAACCAGCATTTTCCAAATATCTCCGAAACGCCTCCGGTGATGGAGGAATCCGAAAAAGGCGAGAGGCAAGCCAAAAGACAGTGCCTAGCCAAATCCTGCCTGGTAAGTTCAAATACTGATGACATTTCCGCGAGTCAATGGATAATTTTGAAATCTCAAGACGAGTTAAGATATAGCGCGATTCCTCCAACCGTAGCTAGCTACCTTACTTTCGCAAGGGAGGAGATGCGGCGAAGAAAATTACACTCAAATCGACGTTTCAACAAGGCACGTTACCATGTCATTATGGTCTAAGAATCCGTCCCCGTTAAAATATTCTACATAAAATTTTACCTCACATGGTCTTTCCTCAAAGTACAGCCACCTCAAAACACAGCAATAGCCCAACATCATAACAGCACAATAGTTCAAAAACAACAGCCAGCAACCGGAAAGGCAAAACACCACCCACATAAAAACTGCATGACAACAAAAAGTCACGATCAAACAAATAACATGTGCACTGGATTGATCGCGCAAGTGAACGTGTTCGATGGTTGCATGCAACTAAAACCGGTTTTGCCATAAGCCATGCAGCATCACCAGAAAAGTCCTAGGAAAACTGTTAATTGTTTGTGTCACCCCTACAGCTTTAACACTATTCTAAAGCCTGTGCCAATTTAGGTTGGCTGGTCTAGGACTTGTACTAGCCTGGAAGAGTGCAATACTTACCTACTTTAAAAAACCTTGGTGGCGATAGAGAAGTTTTTCGCCAAAGGTGAGGGACGCGTAGAGGTTCCCGGAGAACACCCAAAGGCTTCAACTCCAAAGCGAAGCAAAACCAAAAAAAGCAGAGAACTATTGCATACAGCGGATTACTTCGAAGTAGCAAAAGTCCGTTTTAGAATGCACCCGAAGGTTCCCGAAGAACACCAGAAAGCTTCAACTCCAAAACGAACCACAACCGAGACAAGCAGAGAATTATTATTCATAGTAGTGAAAATCCGTTTTCAAGTACTCCCGAGGCAAACAAGTTTCCATACATTAAGAAGAGGGGACTCTAGAATCCCCAAAAAAAGTGGCCAAACTTTGCATAGTATTTATTTTAAAAATAAAAATTAAGAAAAGTATTTATATACATACCAAATATTATTACCTTTTGTCAAGTCTCTTCCATACTTGAGATCGGGTAAAGGTTTGCCTAAGCGGTTACTCCGCACTATTTCAGTGGCGCATATGTGTTGATCAGATAAGAAGCACATCAAATAATATAATGGAAAGAAGTTGTCAAAGTATAGTGATGTCGAGCAGGAAACATCAATTGATCAGCCATATCCATGACTATAGAGGGGTCCAGTGGACAAGGCCATTCATCAAATTTTTTGACCTGTTTTTTAATGTACATTTTGCAACAATGACGCCCAAAACAGGGTAATATTTGCACATCGATCAACAAATGGCCTTCAAAAACACTAAATTGCATAAACTTTTTGTTTACTAAATCAAAAAGGAGACGTAATTTGGTGTACTTGTCATTACGGTCGAAATCATTATCTTTGAATTACAGATACTGCGTTATCTTCCTAAACATTGAACGCGACATTGTCTACTGCAGGATTTACAACCCAAGAGTTTGTTTGGATTGATTAACCAATAGTTATCTATTTGTGACAGCTTGTTGTAGCCCGACAGTACAAAAATGCCAAGAAATCTTTTCAACAGGAACGTATTGAATGTTTGAGCAAAATGTTCATCCTTGTGCTGCATGACTTTCAGACACAATCATTTCGCACACTTCGGCATAAAAAAATACAAGAAAATATCGAAAGCCGACATATCCTCAAGCTTGTTTTGAATGACGAGTTGCAGCTGATTCACTGGCTCTGGCACATTCGTAATTTCGAAGGGTAAAGGATCCTCGGTAGTATTCTTCCGTTTTCCCCCGGAGACTTCCGACGGCAACTTATATTTTAACGCTAACTGGATCACCCATTTCAGCGTTATGCCCAGTACCATCTTTACCATAAGCGCACACGAGGCCCATGCCCAGGGCTCCCGTTCTCAGGGGGCCCCGAAGGAACGACAATTTCTGTCACGTTTATTTTCAAAACATTTTTATCGGGCACAGTAGCAGTGTGTACCCTGGTCGAAAATAAAACTTACTTTTGTCTTATTTATAGTATTTATATACTAGAATAACGAGAAGACGCATCCAATGTAACTGAAAAAATCAGAAATTATAAATTGGAAATTCTTGGTTTCCATGGGACTCGATCACAGGGCCTCCCAAGTATCAGGTTCAAATAGAGTCCTGAAGTTGTAATGGACCTGGTTCTACCGATTGGCTAACTATAGTGCATGCTAGTTTTATGCCTGGTCTAAGCTCGTCGGATAGGGTGGGATCTTGCTAGCCAATAAAAATTTTACATAAAACCAAGCTACATAAAAAAATATACTCATGCACTCTGTATATTGTTTCATTTCTATTGTGGTTTACAACAGCAGAGTTCAATATCCTATGGACAGAATTAAATTAAATGGAACGAAATGGCAAAAATCTAATAAAAAAAATCGTAGTGATAAAAAAGAAGAACCAAAACTTCAACCAATACTCAACACAACCCGAAGCATCTTGATGTTGTTGTTGCTTCGTCTGCTCCCTGTCCCAACCATTCCGCAGAGTGAAATTTTACTCACCAGCCCAACCAACATTACAACTAACGCTCAACCATATTCGCAAATTTACAATAAAAATCTACTCTTTATTCATTGTTATTATTTCACAAATTCAAAAATCAAATGGTACAAAGTGAAATGAAACATCGATTTTAAAGAAAGCAAATGCACAAAAAGCAATGTCTGTTTTCAATGTCATTTCTCACAATTTTTTTTTTTTGTTTTGTTTTACGATAGGCTATGCATGTTTTAACCCATATTGTCCTTATATACTACTAACTAAATGTTTATGAAATATATATATGTAATTATGTAAATTATTATTTTAAGAAACATTTTCGATATAAAATTTTAAACTGATACTGCACTAAATATTAATAATTTTGTTTTTGAACTATTTTTATATATTTTTTTTTTTCAATAACGCAAATTTGGAAACTTTTAAAAATTCATTTTATCCGTAATTTAATATTTTTTTTTTTTTGTAATGTTTCAAATTTGTCTTCTTAAATTAATTTTCTTAAATTGAATTAAAAACTGCATTTAATGTTTTTTTTTTTTGGTTTTTGTTGTTATTTTATATAAAGAAGAATAAAGAAGAAATAGCAAAAACTTACAAAAAGAGCGTAGTCCAACGATGCTACCGCTAACAAGTTGACACCCAGCTGTTGTTGTTGTAATAGTATGTAAATTAGTATGTATGTTTATAGTTTAATGTGCAATATAAGTTTTTATGTATTTAAATTTTTCTTTTTGTTCTTTTTTTTTTTTTTTGCAAATTCCAAATAACTAATTTAATGTTTTAAATTAAGCTTAAACACATATTTAGTATTTTAAGTATTTTAAAAGTAAACTATTTTTTTTTTTTTTTTTGATTTAGCAAGTATTTTGTTTTCTTCACTTTATGCATATATGTATGTATATATGTACATATACGTAGGTACAGAATTTATAAGTTTTTGACATATATACATATATATTTAAGCATACAAATCACTATATGAACTTATTATTTTTTTTTTATGTTATTTAAGTAATTATATGTATATTATATATTCTACACACTGCACTTTATCTTTAGAAATAAATATTATTAGTTTTATTATTTTTAAGTAGCAGCAACTTCTGCTCTGCTGTTCTAAAATTGCCGCTGCTCATCATAACCCTCGCGCCGTAACACAACTGTATGCTTTGGCGTTGTTGACACCGCAAGGTGGCTTGCAAGTGCATTTGCCGTGTAACTAAATCGAGTAATTAAGAATAAATGGAAGAGTAATTGCAAGACTAAAATACAATGATAAAGGGCTTACCGGGTGATTATTTGATTGATTGGCAGCTCAAGCAAATTATACAAAAATTTCGATTTTAGATCATTTGATCCAATTCTTGGATCAGTTTAAATCAATGATCAAGTGGATGGCTTATTAACTAGTTTTCGAATAGTTTCCTAAATATTTAAGTTTTTTTTTAATATCTGAAACAAGTTGCGTTAAGCAAAAATAGAATAAACTTAAACATCAGCTGCATTAAATGGCGGTGATGTATTCAAAGTTTTAGGATGGCTTACAAAAACTAAAAATTTACTTACTTCAATATTAGCTGACGATGTGTGCTTCCAGACGGACAAAAACGGAAATGGCCGATTGCAATGAAGTGGCCAATATTGAAATTGCTAAGCAAAACATTTGTTTAGTGGACACAGCACAGATTTAGTGTGTTCGCAAAGTACGTAAATTATCGAATAAAAGAATTTACCTAAACACTGCCATCACAAAGTCTCTTTCGGAAACTAGATGGTCTGCACTTGCCAATGCTATTAATGCTTTTCAAAATGGTTACTTAAATATTTCTGAAGCATTGTTCTCAATCGCAAGTGACATCAATCAACCAGGAGATACTAGAAACAAATCCCAAGGCATAGCAAAAAAATGGCAAAATTTGAGACTGCTCTTCTAACGCAAATATGGAAAGATCTTTTGGGAATTATGAATAAAACAAATCTAAGTTTACAGAATAACACTATGACCATGGACGTTGTAACAAAACTTTACGAACTTTTGATCAATTATGTCAATAACAAACGCCATAATTTTGATCAGTACGAAACAGCTGCTAAAGAAAAAAAATCCAGATGCTGACTACAAAGATAAATTTGAAAGAATGATGCACACGCATCACTTTTTTTTAAGGATCGTCAGAGACTGCACAGTTGAGGCAAGGAAAAGCTTCGTGTAGATACTTTCATTCTCATAGTTGACACATTAAATACAAATTTAAAAAACGTTCGGCAGCTTACCAAGAAATTGATAATCGTTTTAGTTTTCTATGTCAGTTAACAACAATCGAATCTGGCGAGTCGACCAAAAATGCAAAGAATTTGCAGAATTTTATCATAAAGACATTTAATGCAAATGCATTAAAGCTAAAAATCGAATGTTTAAAGCTAATATTTAACTAACATAGCAAAGCAATTAGAGGATTTAAATATCTCAACATTACATGACCTAATAAAGTCACATAAATTAGAAGAAACTTTTCCTAACGTTGAAGTTGCTACAAGAATATTCCTTTGCCTAATGGTTATCAATTGTAGTGGATAATTCTGATTCTGTCAGAATCTTTAAAAAATTTTTAAAGTTGAAAATTGGCGAAATTATAGCGCGTTTTATGAAAAAAACAAGGCTGATTTTCTCAAAAACCCCAATTTTTTTTAGGCTTGAAATTTTATTGTGGACTTGTATTAATATGATAGAGAAATGACATGAGTTTAATGCTCGTTAAAACACATTTGAGATCAGGAGATTTTTTTCCCCAAAATCGAAATGTCAATTTTTTGTTTTTCATCATTTCCAAGCCACTCTACGGTACTATTTTCAAAGCAAATAACAACAGCAACATTCCAAATTACTTTCTGCAAATCCTGCTTGCATTCTGCATAATTTTTTTCACCGTTATTTTCGTAATAACATTTTATCATAGGAAATATATAAAAACATTGTAAGCAAGTTTGAAGTCTTTTTGGAGCAGAACAATACTGCCAGGTTTGATGACTCTACTTAAAAGTACTCGTTATGCCAACGCTTTTGAAAGCGTGCCATCAATGTTTGCCTCATTTGCCATGATCTGGAAAGAGAATTCTGATCGATTTTAAAGTTAAAATTAGAATTCGGTGGAACCGAGTTAGCGCCATGCAAAACATGTGCTGGCGTCAGAGGCTCTAGGTCCTTTTCGTCGCTGGATATATATGTAAGAGGTCTACTCTTGGTGACGCTCTCCACCTCGGTCAGAAATGTAGCAAGTTCTTCGCAAGTTAAAAGTCCCTTGCCAACCGATGCTTTAATTGCTGTTTTTACAGTTCGGACAAGACGCTCCCAGAAACCTCCCCACCATGCTGCTCTCTCAGGGATATGTTTCCAATGAATGTTTTTCTGTGCTGTAGACTGTTGTACTTCAGGCGCTTGCAAAAAACTAAAAAATTTAGCAATCTCCTTATCCGTTCGCTTAAAGGTCTTTGCGTTGTCTGACATAATAATGCTAGGCATGCCACGTCTTGCTATAAATTGCTTTATCGCTTCTATGCAGCATTTTACTTACATATTTGTCACCAGTTCAAGATGGATTGCTCGAGATGTTGTGCAAGTGAAAAGCATTATATACGTTTTCTTAAGATGATCCGAATTTGTTGTCTTTTACGTAAAGTGGACCTGCAAAATCCACTCCACTGCGCTCAACTGGTAATGCGACCCAAGGCTCTGATCCGTATTTTCCATGCAAACGCTTACAAATTACGCCGCCATGAAGAATAGATTTTATAAGCTGCCGACCTTGTACAATCCAATACGTTTTTCTTATAAACGTCAGCACCATGTTGACTCCGCCGTGAAGTGTCGCTAAGTGTGTGTCATTTATAATCAAATAACTCAACCAAGAACGTTTTGGTAAAATTATAGGGTTAGATATTGCATCATCCACATTCTCATAATTTCATCTGCAAATATGTGCAGTTGGCTAACTCCTAAGTCTGTCTTTGATAAACATCTCGGAATAGCCATTTCTAACAGTAACGGGAGCTCTTCTTGCCAGTTTTGAAATTCGCTCGCAAAATCGTTGCTTAATGTTTGATCCCATGCCGCATTTATCTTCCATACGCTTTGAAGAAGTATTTTTATCCTTACGGTGAATGGTCCCAATATACCCAATGGATCGTATACTCTGGCCATTGCTTTTGTAATATTTCGCTTCGTCGGTCTTAAACTTTGTATCACGTTTATCGCTTTTTTAAGACGGCTTGAAGGTGCTCGTTGATCGTAACTGCTAGTAAAAATGGGCTCGAAGTAACTCCAAACGTTACTCTACTCATTCTGTATTCCACGATATTAGAAAGATCTTGTGAACTGCTGGGCATTGCATCGTACCATAAAAACCTATGTGAGTCTCGTTCTCGTGGATTCAACTATACCTGTAAGAAAGCCTTTTCAATATCAGAAGCTAAAGCAATTTTATTGGAACGAAACCTTAACATTGTTGTAAGTAAATCCGCAACAAGATTTTCGCCTGGGCTTAGGTGCTCATTTAGAGATAGCAGCTCAGGTTCACTCGATGATGCATCGAATACTATTCGCATTTTTGTGGTCAATTTGTCGTCTCTGTATACTGGTCGATGTGGCATATAATATACAGGACTCTCGCTGTTAATCTGCAGAACCTTTTCTGCAACGCCGTTGCTTAGCAGCTCTTGAATGCCATTGTGATATTGTTGTATTTTATTTTTGTTGTGCAGTAATTTTATCGTTAAGCTGTTTAACCTATTTATCGCGACATTTTTATTATTATTTAAGAGTGCGCCAGGTATTTTCCACGGAAGGCTGACCTCATATCGACCGTTTACGAAACTAATATCGACATGCAATTTGCGATTATTTTCTTCCGCTTTTATACCGATTGCCTCTAGGCTCCAAAAGTTCGCAATAATAAATTGTTCTTCACATTCGTGTAATGTATTTAGCACGTAACCGCTATTACTTTCATACAATCCGCCTTGGACTGTCCAACCGAAAAAAGTCTTCACCGCAGCTAAATTTTCCGCGACTAGTTGACTTTCGAACGAATTAAATTTCCGATAATTTTCTTGACCGATAAGCATATTTATGCCTTTTATGAATATTTCATCACACACAACGCGATCAGCTAATTGCAAATGTGCAAATATTTATATTATATATTATATTATATTATTATATATTATATTATTATATATATATATTATTTGTTTTTTCGTCTGGTACCGGTAATATGTCCGCACAAATTGTAGGCACTACGATCGCGAATATTTCAATGCAGTTGTTGCTATATTGACTACGCACGTTTACTTTTACTATTTTCATAATCGTCATTTGTTTATTTGACGCTTCACCAAACGTAAGAATTTTCGTCATTTCTTCACTGACGACCTTCAATTCAAGCTCGTTAGCTACGTTCTCACTTATATATGTATGTCCGTTGGCTTCCGTTATCCATTATGACACGTGTACAAAGTTTTTTACAATTGTTGTCATTGCCCAAAATTGTTTTTGCCGTTTGCAAGTAAATTTGACTCTCTTTTTTGTTTGTTGCACTTAACGTCGTTGTCACGGGTTGACTCTTCGTTGCCACCGTCGCTCGCTCGCTGTTATGTTTGTTTACTTGATTTGCCTTTTCGTTAGGCTCGCTACGTCTTCTACTTTGATTTCGATCTTCACACAACGATGTTATGTGTCGCCCTTTGCATTGCTCGCACTTGACCCATTGGCTTTTGCAGAATTTCGAAGTGTAATTCTTACGCGTGCATCCGAAATATCTGCCTTCTTTTTGCAATACTGATTTTCGTTGCTCAATCGTCATTTCGCTGTTACATTGGTGTGTGCTACGCATCGTACTTTTATAAAATAAGCATTGTTTTTGTGCATTGCCTGAACTTGTGAGCAGTCCCAAAGCAGTACTTCTTGCTACCTTCTTTGCTCCGTTAAAGTCGTCGTTTCTCTTGTGCTCGGTTTCCGACATTTTCGCTTTCTCCAAAGCTTCAACTTCTATTTTAATGTACGCGAGTATGTTTTCTAACTCTTCCTTCCCCTCTGGATTGATCCCGTCTTCAGTGGTTGAGTTAACTATAGTTGATTTTTTGTCTGCCTTATGAAACTCGATTCTTAGTTTAGTGGGACGACATTTTAATATGATCGACTTTAAGACGAGTGCAGACTGAGAAGGGGAAACATGCAAAGCCGATAAAGTTCTTATGACTGTAGTGACTTCATTGCACAAGCTGCAAAGCCCTTTTAAATCGTTCGGTGATTGCACTGGCTTTATGTCTAACAGTTTTTGCACATATTTTTCGATTATTTTGTCGTTATTACCATATTGCTTTTGAAGAAGAGTTATTGCATCATCATAGCATTTTTCGCTCGGCGTAAATCTCATTATGGCTGTTGCTGCGGTTCCAATTAAAGATTGGCTTAAGTAACTGAACTTTGTCGCTGGCGGAATCTTGTTGTTGTTGTGAATAAAGCGCTTAAACTGTTCCCAAAATGGTAGCCAGTTCTCGAAGTTTCCGTCAAACTGCTTTAATTCTATGGCTTTTAATTTTACACCCATAAAATCGTCTTCATTGTTATTATGACTCGTGTTCAACTTACTATCGTTTTTGCTGCCATCTTCACTCGGCTTGTTACTGGATTCCTCAAGCAACAAAAATTCTAAATGTGCAATCATTGATACCGCTTTATCTTCGTAATCCATTATGGTTTCGAACTCCTTGGCCATGTCTTCCTCTTTCAGAGTTCCTTTTACAGCAAGATCAGCTTTTCGAAGTCGGTAATAAGCGCTTTTTTGGCGCTCCAAGTAAATGGTGATGTCTCGCTTTCTATTCGATTCTTCTGGCGATGAGTTCAGGTAATCCTTTATGCTGTTGCATAGTTTTGTCAACTGCGTTCGGCAGGTCGCTCGATATGCCGCTTCCATAATCACGATAAATTAATTTTCTAATTTGGAATCGCACTCGCTCCGTATTAATTTATTTTTATTCGATCGTGTTTAAACTTTCACCCGTTAGAGTTTTTCGCTATTTTAAAATTATTTAAAAAACTCGGCAGTACAGTCCCGGGTTTCGGCACCATAAAGAAAAAGATTGGGGGTTTTGTATTGCTGCTGTGAAATCTTATTTAATACTAAAACTAATAAAGAAATTACGATTTAATATAAGTAACAAAAAATAATTAAAGAAAAAGAGTATACTGATACATGAAATTATTCAGGGCTGCATCAAGTTATATTTTTAACAGTTATTACGAAAATAACCGTAAAAAAAGTATGCAGAATGCAAGCAGGATTTGCAGAAAGTAATTTGAAATGTTGCTGTTGTCATTTGCTTTGAAAATAGTACCGCAGAGTGGCTTGGCAATGATGAAAAAAAAATTGAGATTTGGATTTTGGGGAAAAAATCTCCTGACCTCAATTGTATTTTAACAAGCATTAAACTCATGTCATTTCTCTCTCATATTAATATAAATCCACAATAAAATTTTAAGCGTAAAAAAAATTGGGGTTTTTGAGAAAATCAGCCTTATTTTTTTTTAATAAAAAGCGCTATATTTCCACCAATTTTCAACAATTTTCAAAATTTCTTAAAGAATCTGACAGAGAATCAGAAGTTCTATTAGAATCAAAAGACAAAAAGTAATTATTTTGATTTGGATGAAAATGCGAATACTTTGAAGCAATTTTCAGCGATTTTCAAGCTCTGACACTAAAACTTTAAATGGGCATAACTTCGTAAAAAATGATTTTCAATCAAATCAGGGACGATATATTCCCTTAATTACTTTGAAAAACAGCATATTTAATCGGCAACCAATTCCGCAATTTGAAGTCACTCCGACTGCTTGGTTTGAAATGGATTTGGTCTATATGTTATTCCTCAACCAATCCTAAGAATGCATGTGCTTTCATATCGAAATTCCCGCCATAATTTTGGTAACTACCAAATTTTAGCGAACGCACCATGTTTTTTCAACATAAAATTCGACATAAAATTTTTTTTTTGTTTTTTTTTTTTTGTAATGTTATTTCCAATCAATCCTAAGAATGTATCTACATTCAAAACATTCATCCTATCTCCTATAGTTTTTGAGATATTTCGTTTTAAAAAAATGTTCAAAAACGTCAGAAAAAACAAAGTGTGCGTTTATTAAAAGAATGACTGATATCCTTAGCTGTAATAGAAGATTTTGCTCAACAGAAATCCCGGAAGAAACCATTATCGTAATCTCAACCAAAAAACCAGCAACATAGTAGTATCATTAATGACATATTATATTATATATTTGATTATGTATAGTAAATAGAAGATCATAGTAGAAAAATATTAGTATTATTCACTTTCTTTACTTTCCAAAAGAGCCCTTATATTCATGTGTGCCCAAGGTCCCAGCATAGTTTAAGACGGCCTTGGTTATGCCACTCACCGAAATTAGACGCAGTTCTGTTGGCCGCAACTCTTTTCAATGGCAATTTCCGTTTTTGCACAATGCCATGTTAAGCTGATGTTAACGGCTGCTCATCATCATCATCACTATGTACGGCGTTGTGAATAGAACCAGCAAAGCGAGCTGACTCCCGAATAATCTGTGTAATCAAAGGCGCATCGTCCGTGGTAGATTCATCCCCACCATCTTTTCTTGTTTCAATTTCGAATGTGCCAGCAATATCCTTTCCCAGTGATTCATCGATCTTCGGAGACACCAAGCGCTTTACGGCGGAACCGACGAGTACCTTACACACTTTATTAAATTTTGATTCGTCGCACGTTGCACGCCTTAATTCCTTCTAGAATTCATGACTTCCGATCTAACAGAGACCTCACTTTTTTGTAAAATGGGTTTCGTAGATAAAAGAATAAAGAACAAAATGTTATTTTTTCAAATATATTCTAAATTGTTATTATTTTTCATTTCTTGACAATATAAATTTTTTTTAATTTACTGCGACAGCTAAAGGCCCAAATAGACGACACAGACCATTTGCACAAATATGTGATTGTGCAGACTGCTGTGCCGTGTGAGATGTTGTTATCGTGTTTGCGCAGACCGTTTGCGTAAAATCAAAAATTTTTATATTTTGTTTGATTTGCGCAATGGTCTGTGCCGTCCGATTTGAAATTCTGTCAAAACGATGTGAAAAATTCTGTCTGTGCAAACTTTGTCTGTGTTGTGTGCAGACGTTACAACGACAAAAAAAAATAATGTGTTTGCGCCAGATCTTGAAATAAACTTTTAAAAAAGTTTTTTTTTAGGTAAAAGTTTACTAAGAAATAAAAATAAAAGTTTCCTTAAAACTATTTCATTAGAAAATAAAAGTTATTTTTAACTTATATTTCAAAAAGTCAAAAAAAAACTTTTAAAATATACTTATATTAATAAAAGTTTTTTTTGACTTTTATTTTTAAAAGTCGCTTGTAAAAAGTTATTTTTTACTTTTATTTTTAGAAGTCACTTGCAAAAAGTTTTTTTGACTTTTATTTTCACAAAGTGGAAAATAAAAGTTTTTTTTTGCTTGAAAAAACAAGGAAAATAATATTTTGGATCGCTAAGCAAAAAATTTCAAAGGAGGAAACTTAGGATTATTCATAATAAAATCCAAAGGATCTAAAGAGAAAAAATTTATGATAATTACGCACTTATATGTATGTATTTTTAAAAAAATTTGATTGCCCGCATCGATGGGAAAAGGTCGAAAATGAATTTTGGAAGTGTTAGGGGAGGTCCCCGACCCTCCTAAAAGGTTGTTTTTGAACCGATTTTTCGAAAAAAATGTTGTTCCAGGAATCGATGGGAAAAGGCTGAATATGGATTTTGAAAGTGAAGAGGGTGGTCCCCATCCCTCTTAAAAGGGTGTTTTGGACCAATTTTTCTAAAAAAAATTTGTTGCACGAATCGATGGGAACAGGCTGAAAATGGATTTTTGAAGCCACCAAAAAAGGTCCCGACCCACCTAAAAGGGTGTTTTGGACCGATTTTTCGAAAAAAATGTTGTTGCACGAATCGATGTAAAAGCTGAAAATGGATTTTGGAAGCCACCAAAAAAGGTCCCGACCCTCCTAAATGGGTGTTTTGGTCCTATTTTTCGAAAAAAATTTTGTTGCACGAATCGATGGGAAAATGCTGAAAATGGATTTTGGAAGCCACAAAAAAAGGCCCCGACCCTCCTAAAAGAGTGTTTTGGACCGATTTTTCGAAAAAAATGTTGTTACACGAATCGATGGGAAAAGGCTGAAAATGGATTTTCGAAGCCACAAAAAAAGGTCCCGACCCTCCTAAATGGGTGTTTTGGACCGATTTTTCGAAAAAAAAAATTTTACATGAATCGATGGGAAAATGCCGAAAATGGATTTTGGAAGGGACAGGGGAGTTAAAGGGGTGTTGATATTTTCCAAAGTTATGTCGGGAATTTCAATTTGAAAGCAGATTCATTTTTAGGATTGATTGAAAATAACATACATACATACATATAACACAAATCAAATGAAAAAAAATATGTTATTTCAAAAGTTTCTGTTTTAAAATTTTTAATGAATAACTGAATTCTGCTAGTTTTTATTGAAATGTATAAATAGTTTTTAAGTTTTTAAAGCTATGTTAATAAATTGGTAGGTAATAAATTATTCTGAAAAAAACCTTAATCATTAAATTTATTTCATTTCATTTAAAGTTGATCATTTTATAGGTAGCTGAAATTTCAACCAAATGCTTTTGTTAAAAATGACGCGACATTAACAAAATTTAGTTTATTACTATCAGTGAGTATTTTTAAGCACAGGTATAGAATATGTAATTTTTTGAGATTGAAAACCTTAAAGTATCTTTAAAGCATGTCTGTCTGTCAGAGAAAAAAACTTTTTTTACAACAAGACCACTTAAAGAGAAAGATTAAGACAGGTAGCCTACATATGTACATACATCGTTAACCGACTACACTGGTAAATCAGAACACTTGTGGACGAAATAAACCGAATTAAAAATTCGATTTGACAGGTAGTACGAATAAAACTTAGGTAGCATGTATGTATGTATTTCTGAATATTTCGGAATTTTTGATAATTTTTTCTTAGAAGCATCAAATAAAAAAGCAAAACTAATTTTTTACCTCCTTCATTTACGATTTTTTTTTTACCTGTTTAGACATTTTTGAAAATTCCTTGAATTTTTGGTCGATATTGAGAATTGATTTGTAACCGGCGATTTATTAAAATTTTAGTTTACCGTAAAAGAAAGCCAAATGCTCAAAATAAATTTTTAAGAAAGGATGGAGCAAAGCAAATGGCGTCCAAAACACCATCGATGCGTGGAATAAATTTTTTTTTCCAAAAATGGGTCCGAAACAACTTTCTTGATGGTCGGGACTATTCCTGTTACTTTTAAAATCCATTTTCGGCATTATCCTATAGGTTCGCGCAATAAATTATTTTTCTGAAAATGGGTCCGAAACACGCCTTTAGGAGGGTTGAGTACCTCCCTTGTCACTTCTAAACTCCATTTTCGGCCTTTTCCCCATCTATTCATGCAACAAAATTTTTTTCAAAACTTTGGTCCAAAACACCCTTTTAGGAGGGTCGGGACCTTTTTTGTGGCTTCGAAAATCCATTTTCAGCCTTTTCCCATCGATTCGTGCAACAAAATTTTTTTTCGAAAAAACGGTCCAAAACACCCTTTTAGGAGGGTCGAGACCTTTTTTTGTGGCTTCGAAAATCCATTTTCAGCATTTTCCCATCGATTCGTGTAACAAAATTTTTTTCGAAAAATCGGTCCAAAACACCCTTTTAGGATGGTCGGGGCCTTTTTTTGTGGCTTCCAAAATCCATTTTCAGCATTTTCCCATCGGTTCGTGCAACAAAATGTTTTTCGAAAAATCGATCCAAAACACCCTTTTAGGAGGGTCGGGACCTTTTTTTGTGGCTTCCAAAATTCATTTTCAGCCTTTTCCCATCGATTCCTGTAACAACATTTTTTTCAAAAATCGGTCAACCGATACAATATTGGTCTTTGCTTAATGACTGTAAGTTCGATTAAATAATGTTTAATTATAAAATAATCAGTCGCTAAAATCAACTTTCTTAAACCATATGGAGAACACGCCGAATTTCAAAAATATGTGGCTGGCAACACCACAATTTCGAAAAATAAATTATAGCATGACTTTAGGCCGACGGTCTAACGGCTATGGCAGCAAGCGAGAAAGTGACAAAAGATGACAAATGGAATATGCGCACTCTGTACACCTCATGACAAGTACCTCAGTAGCTCAAGTGTTAGAGCGGCCGTCGCAAAATATGCAATTGCAATGCATGAACGGTCAGGGGTTCGAGTCCATGTACAGAATTAACCAAACTGGTCTGATGAGGCTATTGGTAATAGCCGAAACATGTCACCAATTACCAGGTTAAAATTGTTCCATTTGTTATCTTTGTCATGTTTGTTGAAAAATAGCATTGATCAATAAGTAAAAATTTACAATATTGGTCTTTGCTTAATGACTGTAAGTTCGATTAAATAATGTTTAATAATAAAAGTTTTTTTTTAAAGTTTTTAAAAACTTTTATTAATAAAAGTTTTTTAGAAAACTTTTATGAAAAAATTTTTTATAAAAGTTTTTCAGAAAAACTTTTATGTATTAGTTTTTGAAAAAGTTTTTTGGAAAAACTTTTATTTTATTTTCATGACTTTTTGAATAAAAGTATAAAAGTTTCAAGGTCTGGTTTGCGCAGACGGTTTGTATGGCTTATTTTGGACGCTATAGACTATTAAAAAAAAAACCGACATTGATCGGATCATTACATCTGGAGATAATAGACCTTAGTTTTATCGAAAATTCATATTCGGATATTTTCAAAAAAAAAATTTTCTTTCAGTAAACTCCAAATATACGGGTCAAGTAATTTATGTACACATATAAACTGTAAAAAAAATTTCCACATGTTTCGGTGTTGCAAAAATGCTACAGTAAAACCTTATAGTAGGAATGGCCAACTGCGGTGCCCAAAAGTCGACAGCGCGCTGACGTTTACAACAAACATTTCGCGCTAGTATGTGTAAAAATTGTTAAGTGTCTCTTAGTTATCGTATCTAACGCAGCTCCACCGCATCTAACTTCGGATTTTCAGGGGGTTCTTAACCCGCTGCGCTAGGCTTAGGTCGAGGACATCCGCCGGAAGTGAAATTTTAAATAATTCAAGAAATTCCATAATTCAAAAAAAATTAAGCTCAAAAATTAATTTCCAAAACACTCAAACGATAAAACTCAAATTGATCAAACTAAAAAAAACCAAACTACACGGAAAAACGAAACTCGAAATTATTGTAAATATTAATCAAAATTTAAGAAAAATTAGTAGTTAATTTAGTAATTTAGAAACGGTTCGAGTGTCTATTAAAAATTACTAAGCGTAATATAAAAATTGCATCAAGCAGGCATTAATTTTTCGAATGCAAGTTTTTAATTTTTACAAAGTAGATTTTAAAATTTCTGCAATAATTTATTATATTTTAAAAGGACTGTACTATTTTTTAAAAAGTACATTATAAAGTTTTTATGATGAAATAATAATAACTGAAACTTATTTTTAAATTTTTTGGTGTGTTGAACAAAATTAGGGCAGCCAGCGAGTTTCCGTTGCCGCTTTCCCGACCCCGTCCCAATTCTGTTCAACACATTACTTCAAAGCCAATTAGTAAGAGTTTGGCAAGCCTTATATATTTATTTTTTTGCATGAACATGTTGAGAACTCAAACAGAGTACAAATTAAACACAAAAGAGAAATAAAATTCAATATAATAAAAATTAATAATCTTGAAATAATTTTTCTATAACTACTTTTTAAAAATTATTAAGCGGGAATCAGATATTACAATACGAAATATATAAAAATTCTAATGTGGCAATTTATTAAAATTTAATAAATTCTTTGAAAAATTTCAAAGTTTTTAGGTGATAATTAAAATGAAGAAAATAATTTTTAATATGCACTTATTAAAAAATGTAAAATGAAAAT
The DNA here is from genome assembly GCA_963662105.1 of Meiosimyza platycephala. Lineage (NCBI taxonomy): Eukaryota > Metazoa > Arthropoda > Insecta > Diptera > Lauxaniidae > Meiosimyza > Meiosimyza platycephala. Next base: position 42,038,115 of record OY759210.1, on the reverse strand, counting down.
ATTTACAAACTAGAATAGAATTTTTAATAAGGATTTTCTATTTATTACTATAAAAAAGTAATATTTGTTTTCAGATTTTAATTTTTATAATCTCCTATTAATTTTTAATAAAATTTGAGTAGGTGTTTTTTCCGTGTACTCTAGATTGTTTTTACCACACCAGCACGGGATTAGGTACTCTTTCCCTGCGCTCCCTCCCAACCTGTGCTATAGCTCTTTCTGCCCTATATCCAGTGGCGTGCCGTGGCGTTTTCAGCAGGGTGTTCAACGTGTATGTGTTGTTTAAATATGAATTCCTATTCTTAGTTTTTTCCAGGTCCACGACGGGGACATAATAGACTGAGATCGCATTTTTATTTTTTTTTTTGTTTTTGTTTATATTTTTTTGAATTTTTTTAACGCGATTTTTTTTAAGAAAATTTCCTGAACCTTATCATAAAAGCTGTGCATTTTATTTCCTTAAGAAATACTTTTTCTTTGGAAATTAAAGCCAGTTCCGACAATCTCTGTTCGCACATAGTATTTCTCTTTCAACTGAGCTACTTGAAATGGGAATTGTCAAAATTAAGGAACTTAGCTTGAAAATTTCTGAAAACGTATCTTTCGAGTTCTCATTTCAGAAGTATTTCGGGTAAATCATTGATGAAAATGATACGAAACTGTTCACATGAGAAAAATACACTCAACTCATTGCTTAGATTAACAAATTCGAAGAAGGGGACATATGAAATTTTAAGGCTTTCAAAACCCTCATCTGAAAAACTTCTTTCGAATTTGAAAAACTTTTTTGAATTAAACAATTCCAAAAATTTTAATCTTTTTAACGACTTAAATCTGATATCCATTTGTGTTGACAAAGTATCAATTATTTCAAAAAATGAAGAGCTGAGATTCAAAATCCGCCAAGTCCATATTTTGCGTAAGGAGAAAAACCCAAAAAGTGTATACCACTGAATTTAACTACTGTAAGAACTGATTGATTGATCCATTGAAATAATTTTCAAAAGCTATTAAAATCCTGATTTTTCAATACATTTTATGACCTAATTTATAAGGACTATTATAAAAAAAAAGGTTGGACTTGGCGGGTTTTGAAACTGAAACCTCGGGACTTGGCGAATTTTGACAAAATGAATTTATCAGAAATTATTGCAATCAAAAGTTTGTGAAGGGAAAATTTTTTTTTTTACAAAGACAACAATTTTTTCTGACCCCTCCTACGATATCACACATTTTCATTTTTTTGACTTGGCGGGTTTTGCATCTCAGCTCTTCAAATCACGTTTGTACCGCCAAAGTATTAATTATTTCAGTATTAATTATTATTATGACAAAGTATTAATTATTTCAAAAGATACACGTTTGTATCGCAACTCAAAACATCGTAAGTCTTCGCCACGTTTTGGAATTGGGTTAGTCGCATTTTTTGAAGCAACAAAAAAATTTTCAAACTGCGACCTGGTGTTTGAAATTTTATTTTTTGTCACTTCAATTTGGTCACAACAATATTGAATATCTAAGTATTTTGCTTGTAGAATATTAAATAATACATCAGTAAATAAAAATATATTATTAAATATATTAAGCATGAAAACTGTATTGAATGTAGTCAAGAATTGAAGAAATCCTCTCGCCTGAACTGCATCGGCACTAGATGAATAGTTCCATCTTGTTGGTGCAACTGTAGGAAGTCTTCTCTTATCAGCAAAACCCTACTATCCAAAAAAATAAAAAATCTTTCTTACATTTTTATATTTTTTCAAATATTCTTCATTATTTGCATTACTGAATGAAATACAATTTTTTGTTTCTTCCGAAATATTCAAATTCAATTGTTTTCATTTATTCAGATGTTTTTATACATTTTGCCTTAAACATATCAAACGCAAAGAGTATAAATAATAAAAAGAGATTTCATAGATGAGTCTATACAAAAAATGTTCCTACGTTGCGGTGCCATCGACAGTTGGTCTAAAACTTCGCCGTGAAATCAAGATCCACAGGAGAAATTTTTTTCAAAAAAGTGGTCGAACGCGTCATAGAAAGCGAAATTGAAAAAGGAGAATTAACTGAACTCGTTTTTCATTTTCGTTCGTATAGAAATTTCATTTTATATGTTAAAATAATTAATATCTATTGTTTTGTAACCTGCATTTGAGAAAATTCATTTGTATTGCTACCAAGCAACCAGCAAATCCAGAAGGAGGATTTTTATTTTGACTTCTCCAAAATAACAAATTTGCAACCGATCCCGCGTCTTTTGCGTTGTTGTTGTTGCCTTTTTTATTCCGAAAAATTCAGTTGAAATAATCCTAGCAAAATGCGTGTAATTGTTGTTGTTCTTGTGTAGTTTACAACCGATCCCGTTATTTGTATTGTTGTTGCTTTTTTTCAGCCGAAAAATTCAGACGAAATTAGCAAATATTATATTCCTGTTGTTTGCTTGTATGTGTTTCACATTTTGCTATTTGTCGCAACCAGAATTTTTTGCCAAGGGGGTTTTATATTCCTGTTGTTTGCTTGTATGTGTTTCACATTTTGCTATTTGTCGCAACCAGAATTTTTTGCCAAGGGAGTTTTTGAAAAAAATTTCTCCTGTGGATCTTGATTTCACGGCGAAGTTTTAGACCAACTGTCGATGGCACCGCAACGTAGGAACATTTTTTGTATAGACTCATCTATGAAATCTCTTTTTATTATTTATACTCTTTGTATATACCCGCCTTTTTTAAATTTTCAGTCTTGTCTTTTGTGGTTCCTAATTTATGTTTTAGTTTTTCATTTGAGGAGAAAACCAGATATATGTTATGTTTTTTAAAAATTCTTTTTAATTTGTTTGTTATTATCGGTGCAAAATGTATTTTTAAGCGTTTTTAAGCGTTTGTTGTCATCAGTTGTATTTATTGTTTTTAGTGTTGTTGAATTAAGTCTTTTTATTGTTTTTGATTGTTTTTCTACCATTTTCGTCACTATTTCCTTGTCATATCCATTTAGTTCAGCAGCATATTGGATGTAATTTAATTCTTCCATGTAATTTGCTACATTCAAAGGTAGTTTACACAGTCTAAAGACCATACTATTGAAGGCTGCTTTTTTATATTAAATGGGACAATGAGAGTCGCTGGGAATGTACCTAGGAATGTTTGTTGGTTTTCTGTACACATCCAATTTATTATTTAAATTTCTATTGACTACCAAATCTAGAAAAGGTAAATTTCTATTTTTTTCTAATTCAAAAGTAAATTTGATAGATGGCCATTTCGAATTTATGATTTCCATAAAATCTTGGACCTTATTCGGGTGGATGCTGGCAAAAATGTCATCAACATACCTAAACCACACAGTTGGCAAATTACCTTCAGCTTCTAAATCTTTTTCAAAATTGGACATGAACAATTCAGCCAAAAACGGTGACAATGCATCCATAGTTGTACCTTCATTTATTTTGTAGAATTTATTTAAAAATTGGCAACAGTTGTATTCCATATAGAGGCGGTTTTTGTTTTTTATTAAACTTAGCAATTTACCTTAATATTAAATTGAGACTTCGCGGTATGGTCCTAAAAATAATTATTTTCAAATAATATAAAATAAAATAGTTTAAATATTTATGGACATGCAATTTATAAACTAATGTATATCGGTCATTCTTTTAATAAGCGCACACTTTGTTTTTTTTTATGTTTTTGAACATTTTTTGAAACCAAATATCTCAAAAACTATTGGAGATAGGATAAAAAATCATTTAATCATTTTTGTTAAGAAACACTATAACTTTATAAAAAAAATTAAAAAGATTTCAATAAATTTCTTGAAGCACTAATTTTTTTAATTAAAAAAAAATGTTCTCAAAATATTTTCAATATATACCTTTTGTTTTTTTTATTTTTTTATATGTTATTCCTTAATCAATCCTAAGAATGCATGTGCTTTCATATCGAAATTCCCGCCATAACTTTGGAAACTACGAATTTTGTACTGATGACGCACACCATGTTTTTTCAAAATAAAATTCAGCATAAATTTTTGTTTTTTATATTTTTTTGGTAATATTTTTTTTTAATCAATCCTAAGAATGTGTCTGTATTCAAATCAAAATTCCCGCCATAGCTTTGGAAAATATGAGTTTCTTATGAAGTCGCGCATCAGTCTGAATTGTATGATAATTTCAAAAGTTATGTCGGGAATTTCGATTTGAATGCAGATAATTATTAGGATTGATTAGAAATAAAATTACAAAAAAAAAATAGCAAAAAATAAAACAAAAAAAAATTTTTTTGTTAAATTTTTTGTTCAAAAAACATGGTGCGTGTCATCAGAAAAATATTCTTAGTTTCCAAAGCTATGGCGGGAATTTTGATATAAAAGCTTATGATTTCTTAAAATTTATTGAGGAATAACATATAAAAAAATAAAAAAAAAACAAAAGGTGTTATATTGAAAATATTTTGAGAAAAATTTTTTTAATTAAAAAAATTAGTGTTTTGACAAATTTATTTAAATCTTTTTAATTGTTTTCATAAAGTTAGAGTATTTTTTAACAAAAATGATTAAAAGATTTTTTATCCTATCTCCAATAGTTTTTGAGATATTTCGTTTCAAAAAATGCTCAAAAACGTTAATAACGACAAAGTGCTCGCTTATGACCGATATATATAAATGTGTGCCTAATAAAATCACAAAGAAAAGTTGTGATCAATCGCGCATTGATTATTTTTAACGGAAAAAATAATGGTATGTATCAGAAAATCCTGCATTCAAATCGTTATTCATTTTCGCGTAAGTCTCTAATTGGCAAAAATCTGACCTAAAGGAGCTCTCTTAGGATCTAGACGGAATTTAGGTTCCAGGGACATGCAGTGTCCGGAATACACTTGAGCGCAGTAGGATTTACTGTAGTGATATAAAGAAAAACTACTTAAACATAAATGGAATTTTACTACTATTTATCTTTTTTTTTAAGCGAATGGCAACCCTAAACGTTTAACACAGTTATTCTTGGAACGTATTCGGCTCTCTCGACGTCATATATACGTTTTTTCTTGTGGCCTCTGCTTCCTCAAGTGCCAGCGCATTAACTCGACCTGTTCGATTTACCAAGACCTTAATGTAGGCCAGACTCTTTCGCATTTTTATGATGGATCGGGCTTTAATATTTGCGTTGCGCTATCGCTCAATTTCAGTCGTTTTTTCTGAAGTTCGCGCCTAAACGCTTATCTTTGATTGCCGCACTTTCAGGATTTTGAAGTTAGACTTTACTTTACTTGAATTTTCTTTTCACTATTATCACAAATGAAATATCAATTCGAATAAAATAATTGTGGCTGACTTATCTTTTTGGGTTTTTGGAATCCAGCTCCTCCGTGCTTTCTTTTAAAGCCTATTCCTCCGTCAGCCACACTGTTAAAAACGAATTCAATTACTTATTTGCATACTATTTATGAAGAACAAACTAATTTTGATATTAAGTTTCCTGTTTTTGCATATACTTACTTTAGTTAGATATATATTCGGTTTACAAAAAATAACTCCTGGACTTGGCACATTTAAACCCTTCTTACCACCTTCGTGCGGAATTTTATTAAAACAAGAAGTATCACTAAAAAATTTAATAAAACTTGATTTTTACTTTTTAGAAAAAACTGATTTTACATAAAAAATTTTACCTTTTTTTATTTGAATTTTAAATTTGAGCAACGGACTTAAAGCGCGACTTTGCTGTTTGATGGTTATTTTTCTACTCGTTTCTATGCGCAAAAATTTTAAGTCACCAAACCAGAATTTATTACATACAAAAAAACAGGAAACCGTATTTGTTTTACATAAACAATATGCTAAACATTGTGGCGGACACGTCAGCATTCCGAAACAAAGTTGGACATCAGTCCATGTGAACGCTCTGAAAGGGGTGCGCTCAGACGAAGTCTGCATAAAACTAGTTTTTTTAAAAATGAGGGAGGAGGATTATTTATCCGGTGTTAATCGGATTAGAAGATAATTATGAATGTGTATTGTGTTTTGGGTCTTGATTGGGTGTCTTTATGCATGAAAAAATATATAATCATATTCGATGATATTATATATATTTTAGAACATTAAAATATGATGTTCTAAATGATTGATTTCAGCATAAAAACTATGTGAGAAATCCCTGCCTAGAAGATAAGCTAAATGTATATGAACACTATGCACACCTGGTTCTTATTGGTGGGTTGTGTCTATATAGTAAAGGTCAGCAGGAACACATTCCCTTCTTCGTCTACAGTAGGGCACACTATTTCATTGAACACTGCATTACTGAAAATAGCAAGCAATAGAGAATGAAGTAAAATAAGAACATAATAGAGAACAAAACATTTACAGTTCTAGTTGCATTGAAGTAAATTCGCGCGTTACATTCTATTCTCTTCTTCAACTACAATGCCAGTTTCAGCAAACAAAAACAAAATATGAATGTCAAAAAACCTACCGAATACAGTAAATAAAAGGAATGCTTTGAATAGTTTGATATGTTACTAAGCATTTCAGACTGTAGCAACGCTAGTTTACAAAATGAAAGAAAAAAAAAAGTTTGCAGTTGTTAATATTTTTTTGTTACGCAAATGGGCTACTGAACTCAAAAATTACACTTAAAAATTTGTGTATGAATATGATTTCGAGATGAATTTTAGATTTTTTTGCAGGTAGTCCAACATTTACGTACAAATTTCGATTTCACATTTACTATAACGTTACACAGAAAAATATAAAAAAAGTGTACTTTATTCAGAGTTAATTCATGAACTTATTTACAGGTAAAAGTCTTAATAAATATTGAATGATAGGTAAACATAAAACTACCTGTTATTAGCTAACTCAAATCATAGAACGTAATGAAGTCATATTTCTTATTTGTGACACACACATTTCAAAAAATTGGGAAATTTTTATATAAAGGTTCGTGTAATAAAAACATAACCTGTTGATGACTATTGTTGTAATAAAATTAACCTCAAACAGGTCAACGCCTTACGGAGGGTTCGACATTGTTGAAGCATATTTACAGGTATTCCACATCAATAGGGGCTTACCTTTTCCTGTTAGTTAATAAGTCATAAAGCTTCACTAGGTAAAAAAATTCAAGTGCACCTAGAAGAGCGCATTTTCGAAGAACAGTAAAAATTACTCAAATCCAGGTCAAATTCAGAAACTAATAAATTCAAAAACTCTGTGTGATTTCGCGCATAAAAATGTTATATAAGTATCAAAGTAATAGTAAAAAAAATTCAGGATAAGCAGCCATAGTTTTGTTTGACTATGCTCATTGTATACTAGTACATTTGCTGTACACCACAACATTTGCTGTACACCTTCATTGAACAATATATTCAAACACATTGTTTGTAGTGAAAATTATTCTAATGAGTAAAATGTTTGAATATTTTTGTTCTCTCTTTTGTTTGTTTTCGTACTAACAAGGGATGATTTCTGAACAAATACAGATGCTTTGCAAGCAGTGAATGGAGTGAAGTGAGTGTTTGATTTGCAATAGAATGTTTTGAAATGCATTTCAAACCATTTCCTGCAGACTTTTACTATATAGGCATATGAATTTGAATAACGAATGATAGTGGTGGCAAACTATCGATAGTCCTGACCATCGATAGTGGACGATAGTTTCTGGAAACTATCGATAGACTATCGATAGTTAGATTACTTTAAAAAACAAAAAAAAAAAATTAATATTGTCACTGCAGTAGTGGCATTAGAAAAGGTCTAGATTTTTTTTTCAATTTACCAATTATTTTTATTTAAAAAACATATTGCATCGACATTTTTAGTCCAGTAGAATTAGTCGTAAAAATGAGAAAAAAAATAATTATAGTTACAGCACTGACAGCGGAATATTGTCGAACAAGCATCCTAATGAAAAAAGTTTAATATAAAAGTTGTAGGAAATAAAAAGATCTAAATTTTTTGTTTTACCATTTTCAACGTAACCTTAAAGAAAAAATTATGGAAAACCGGTTTATTCGATTTTTAACTTTTTTCTTTGACAAAAAATAGATAGATACTAGCTGAAACTTGGGCAAAAGATACTTCTTAGTGTTGGACAAATGTAGTAATTTTTTTAAACGGAAATATTTACAGGTTGTTGTTAAATTTAATTTTTTTAAAAAAAAAGCCAAAATTTTTAACTGCGATTTCTCTGAAAACTACACCTCCTACGGAGTTCTGTTTTGGCTCACTTACTCGTTGCTACGTCTACTTTCGATAAATGGGGGAAAAAATAGTATACTGCAATGGGAAAATGACCGAAAAATTTAAAAAATCGAAAAAATCTATTTTTCGTCGAAATTTGCAAATTTATCGTTCAATTATTGTTATTAAATAACAAAACCATTAAAATTTTGTTGCTTTGAATGTAGCTGGAATGTAGAAAACCCAATTGCAATTGCAATAGTGGCAAATGTTCGATAGTGAAAATATTCGATAGTCTTAGAAAACTATCTATAGTGGCAACAAATTTGAGACTATCGATAGTATCGATAGTGCTATCGATAGTTTGCCACCACTAACGCATGATAGAAATTTTGACTATAGCCGAATATTGTTAAAACCAATGGATGCATAATTAATTGTGCATCTACATTCGAATCAATGTCTATGAATGCCTTTAATAAGGTATATATATATGTTTTGGTAATGTGAAAGAACCCCCTGATCGTCCTTTGACTGTACACCAAAATAGTCTGATGATCATTTTGGCTTGAAATATAATTGGGGAAAATATATGTTGGTTTGGACTAATAATTTCTAAAGATTGTGTCGTCTTATCAATTTTTGCGTAAATGTTAAATGATTATAGCGTAATGAATCAGTGTTCATATTGAATATGTGACTAAGGCTGTATCGAGATTTTCGATAATTCATAGTGTATATTCAGAAAGGCACTATAAATATACATTGGATATAAGGACAAATCACGAGAAAAATATTAATATATCTCCATAGAAACCTATTAGTAAACCTTTTAGGCACATTAAACATGTATGTACATTCAAAATGCTTAATAGCTCATTGATTAACCATTGGTTTATCAAAATGAAAATATTGGTGGTTAATTTGGTATTTTATGGTTCTGGGGAACACAGTACGATAAAGTAGTGAAGATAATGCATAACATAATGCCATATGGTTATTATGTGTGTGATTGCAGATAAGTAGGGTTTTAACCCTATTGCTGTGACAACGGTTTTATATACAAAATGAATAAGTTGGACTAATCCCTGTTGTGGATAGTTAACGGCATGAATGCCCTTATTCGGTTGCGCGGAGTTTACTACGGTAACTCCATTATGGTAATATATTTTGGTATCTCGGTTGACAATTAACGGATATAATGGTGTATTATGTATACCTGTTACCTATTGTATTCTTTATGTGTTGTATGTTATCGTACTACTCATATGTCGCAGTTTAATGTATTATATTGTATTATATGGTACATATAAACGTTATGGCAAATGTAGTCATATTATATTGTATACTTACACGTATAGGATCATCATACTTGGTGCCTGTAAAATATAACTTTTCAGATGATTTTTAAGTTGATAGGAGAAAAAACGCCCTTGAGTGGAAAAATGTCTTACTTAATGCGATAGGTTTAGATAAAATATGTGGGGGGGTTATGTCTTGGCAGCCAATAAACGTTTTTCATCCGCTGCCAGAGGGAGTCATCAGTTGGCTTAAGAGGGAGTGTACGAATTCTAAATGATAGTGAGGATGGGAGTGAAAATATGTCTATGTAGAAATAGATTCCTTTTCGGGGGGTATAAAGATGTATAGAATATATTGTGTATATAATATATGTGTGTATATGCTTATATATGCATAACTTACCTGATTTCTCTTCATGGAAATCGTTGGGTAATATATTATTTAGCAAGTAGGATACATTGGAATGGATAAAAGACGTTGTTTTAAATTAAAGTTACTCATACGACATGTTATGTTAGTTATATTGTAATTTAGAAAACACTTTAATCATATTTTGGAGGAGGTTTTTTACCTTATGGCAGCATATTAAATGATATAAGATTGCTTGAAAAAACAATTTTAACAGAAACATAATATGTAACAGACATCCATAAGTAGGTTATCTAAAAGATTCTTATATTAGAACTCAATAATTAAGTTGCCTGAAGGATTCTCTATTAGGTAGAGTCTGTTTGTATTGCCCATATAATTCTACTATGATTCTCCAATCAGTCTTCTTTTAAATACTATGGTTCATTTTATATTGTATATGTTCTTTTTGTATTCTTTTCTTATAAATCTACCTATTTTCAAATGTTGGATTGTATGTGACTTATGTGTAAATCTGTCTAAGTGCATGTGTTTAAGAACATGTTTAATGTGCCTAAAAGGTTTACTAATAGGTTTCTATGGAGATATATTAATATTTTTCTCGTGATTAATTTAAGGGTTTTCTTAAAATGTGAAATTGATATTTACTAGAAATTATTAATTTTATATAATATTGGATTCCTTTAAAAAATTTTTAGAATTTTTGTTAGATTTATATAAAGTTAAATTTCTTTAAACTTTTAGGTGAAAAAACATATTCGCATTGAATGTTTACTTTCAGTCTCTAACATTTTAACAATACGAGATAATATGTAATTTTACCGATGTGCAACAAGGTGGCTACATTTGCTATGTTATTTATTGTGAATGTATTTTTTGGTGCATTATGGTGTACAATGATGTGTAAGATGGCTGCTATATGTGTATAATAACAATGGCGTGTGCAGCATGTAGTGTCCATGGTATATAGCGAGTGATTCCGTATAACGAATAGATAAAGAACGAGATAAAGTAAGAAAAGGTAAACGTCGAGACAAATATTATTGTGAATGCGCATATATGTACGGTCCATATTTTTCTCGTAAGAATATGTTGATTTTTCTGTTAAAACATATTGTAAATATGCATATATGTATGGTTCATATTTTGCTCACAAGAAACGAATGTCAACATAAAGAATATGTTATGATGGGTTGAAATGAGACGGTATGAGTAAATATCATATTGTTAGATTCTTTTTATTAAAATATTCCGTATAATATGTACCGATAGGTCTAGAAGGTTAAACAGGTTAACCAGCTTGACACCATATTACAAACATTCCTTATTAGCATTGAGCAGATGGTGTGTGCAATGCATTTTGCGTTTGTGATTTTAGCGACTTAAATATATATATCTTTGGCACAAAGGCAAATGGATGGAAGATAATGCATTTTTATGCAATAATATATACAAATACACCATATATTGTAGTCAAAAACCACAGAAAAAACAACTAGAATACACATTCAATATTGCATGGGCGTATTGGCACTAAAGCAGCAAAAATGGTTGGCAGAAATATTCATTATACAATTACAACCTAATGCATCATAATTTGCCAGCGAGAACATAGAACCACAACCATAGTATACACACCTAATATTATATGAGTACATTTTAAACAATTTGGTCCCTTTTGAATCATCGATAATCTGCGGTGGATGACGATAAAAGATTAATTAGCAACTTTTCCCGCAAGGGGAATTTGATATTGATATCCATATATCAGGTTCCACGGGTGTGACGCTCCCGTGGTGCCCTAGGTCTCTGGTGCGTTTTTTATGGGGTGATGAATAAACAGTTTTAGTTCGTCTATATCAACCATTAGTGAAAACATCCTATTATTCACATCCCCCAAGGAAACCATCATGATAAACGAAACAAAAGACATAAGACAGCAGCAGTTCCAATATGTTACGCATAGATAAAATAGATTGGTCATCTAATAGCCCGAAAAAAACATTTGTTCTGCATATGAAGTCATCATGAACAGTGGCAGATGTATGGGTAAATATTTGGTTTACTGTAATCTTAATATATTTTTTGGACTTATTGTGAGCCATGTTTTATATACGTATATATTAATATGGATGGTTTTTTACCTATTTATTCCATAACGCAAAATTTATAGTTATGTTATATATACGTGTGTATTATTATGCATGGTTTTCTACATGTATTTATTTCCATAATGCAATGTTTATGTTGTTATTATTTATTTCCATAGTGTAATGTTCATGGTTATCAAGGGCTGGACTATGCTACATATGAAAACCAGGAAGTAGTTGGAGTCTTTTGCTAATTTTTATACGATAAATCCGATGGAAATTCCATCATGATTGATGTCAAAAAATAGCCTAGCCCGCAGGGGGGGGGGCCTGGTACTAATTCTACATATGCCAGGTTCTACGGGTGTGACATTCCCGCGGTGCCCAAGTTCCTGGTGTGGTTTTCGGGATGGTAGAATGCTCAATCATGGTACCATAATCTGTGCGTTATATGGTCATCACATCCCGCAAATCCATCATGGTATATATGTGACCTCCAAGAGATGACGTTCAACGGTGTATCAACAATATTTACATGCAATCCACCAATGTGGCTTATAGTTTCAATATGATAGGTAAATTGTTTTTTTTATATACTAGTTTTAGCACATGCCATGAATATGTATTTCTATGTTATTTGTTATTTATGTTTAACATATTGTTTCTCGTGTTCCCACAGTACAATTTTGAATGATGAAGGTAAAAATACTCATTATGAACAAACTAACAAACGAACATAAAACTACAATCACACATTAAACAAACTAACCAATGAATTAACTAACAAACGAACATTAAACTAACAACAAACTAACAACTACAAACGATAAACATAACAACATAAAAACATTCAAAACAAGTGAAACCAAAAAAACTAACAAACGAACAATAAACATAACAACTAATAAACAACATAAAAACATTCTAAATAAGTGAAACCACAAGTCTATATACAGCAAAATATAACAACTCAATAACAAGATAAAAACACTCATAATAAGTGAAACATTTGAACATAAAACTAACAACAAACTAACAACTGCAAACATAACATAACAACTAATAAAACAACATAAAACACCCAAAATAAGTGAAACCAATAAGTCTGCATACAATTCGAAATAAGTGAAACCAATAAGTCTGCATACAATTCAAAGTAAAAACATTTGTACTACATATACTCTACAACCACGAATCCATCCATAATTTATGACACCTAATGAATAATCTAACGACTAACAAACGTACTAACAAACCACGAATCCATCCATAATTCATGACATCTAATGAACAATCTAACAACTAACAAACGTATTAACAAACCATAAGTCTATCCACAATTCATGACATCTAACGAACAACTAACAACTGACAAACGTACTAACAAACCATAAGTCCACTCACAATTAAGATATAAGCAATTATATTGAACCTAACAACTAACAAACACTATAAACAACATAAAAAACATCCAAAACATTTCATACCGCATATTGTTCACATCTCAAAATAAAACACATTCAAAATAAAAACACATATATTTTTGGTTTTAATCTATATCAGGGGTTCTTAAACTTATGTAGTTCGAAGACCCCTTATCGAGCTATTTTTTTTTTTTGCGGACATTTCACGTCGTTCTTAGCTTAATTTCTGGCTCAATAATGACAAAGACACTCAGGCTTGCCAACCGTTGTCAAACTCATCCAGAAATAAAATGTCCGGTCCGGACGAAATTAAGAACGAATTATTTTTATTTTGCTTTAATTTTTTCGGTTTTTAAAGGTCTTTTCAACACTATTTATGTCCGGTTTTTGAAGATCCAAAAGTTGACAATATAATATAGTTGATATAAAAAATGAACAAATTCGACCCGTTCTCAAAAGTCCAAGCCAGAATTTAGTAGCACTTTTGGCTATATCATTTTTAGGGTTCAATTGAACATATAATAAAATACCTTTAACGAATTAGTTCCTTATTAAAGTACATAGTCAATAGCCTAATAATAATAAAGCTTATAATGAAAATTATTTTTTTTGGTGACTCTTGGTTATTTTATAAATTTGTTATATTTTCTCGTGTAGAAGTTTTTACTTAATGAGATGGATGATGTTGTTTTCTTGAAACCAAATCTACAATTTCGGGCTCTATATTCGAAAGTTTTATTCTCAGGTCTGCTTCTACATTAAGCTGGTTTCTATACTTTGATTTTATATGTATATATTAGTACCAAAAAAGTCTGTTCACACAAATACATGGAATCAAGTTTTGGAGGGCCTTATTTGCAAATGCAAGGTAATCGGATTTTAGGAGTAACTAAAAGTTAGTTGCTCTAATGTCGGCAATTGCTTAGCATTACTATAACATCTGTGTTGAATGGATCCCTGATCCAGTCGTTGTCACAATCAGGACAGAGTAAATACTTCCGGAAGTTGCTTTTTAGAGGCATTAACCCATTCCTAGCCACTGTACCTGCTTGGGTACAGCACATTCAAATAGCTGTAAATTCAACCAAAAAAAAATTTGCAAAATTTATCCACATAAACAATGAAGGGAAAACGACTAAACTTTTTTTAATATTTTGCTTTGTTTTGATACTTCATCGTCGATTTAGCGTATTTTGAAAAAATCAGTTTTCATTAGTCTTCGTTGGAAGCGTTTTGTGTAAAAACTTAAAAAGTTGAATGAAAACAATTACAAAAAATTTTAAGAATGCTCATATATTCTGCCGTTGTCCCAGTTTGGGAACAGGCTTAAAAACCTACTGATTGAAATATTTTTTTATTTTTTTCATATTTTATAAGCATTTTATGTCATTTTCATAAAAACGAAATTCACATAGTCGATGATTTTTGATTTTAAAATGTCTTGGCTCTTAATGGGTTAAGTATTTGACAAAATGCAGCCGCCTGTCATTATCGAGATCTTTATTAGAAAATTCTAAAAAATCGCTGAGTTTTGAAAAAGACTCATACACATATTTTGAATGCGTTTTGACCATAATTCGTTTTTTTTATAATCGCTTCTATTTTATCTTCAACTTTAAATTTATTTGAACCTGCACCTTGTAGGCTCAAAATGAAATTTATAAAAACTGATTATGTTGTCAAACAGTGCGAAGAGAGGAAACTGTTTGGTGCTGGGTATTCAGGGTTTGAACAAAAGTAAATGCACACTTTGTTTTTTAAAAATATGTGCAATCATTCAAAAGTCATGGCCATGTAGAATTTTTAATAAATGAGTTATTTGAATAAAGCAAAAAGTTTGATGATGTAAAATTATTGATGTCAAAATTGTTTCGGGTTTGTACATGCTGAGCAGTACATGTTGCAAATACTGAAGCTCGGATCTATACCTCCTGAAAAGATAAAAAACGAATCTTATTAATGAATTTTTTATTGGATTTAATTTAATGTTTTTTGTGATTTTTAAGAAAGTTGATTTTTAGCGACTGATTATTGTATAATTAAACATTATTTAATCGAACTTACAGTCATTAAGCAAAGAGCAATATTGTAAATTTTTACTTATTGATCAATGTCATTTTTCAACAAACATGACAAAGATAACAAATGGAACAATTTTAACCTGGTAATTGGTGACATGTTTCGGCTATTACCAATAGCCTCATCAGACCAGTTTGGTTAATTCTGTACATGGACTCGAACCTTTGACCGTTCATGCATTGCAATTGCATATTTTGCGACGGCCGCTCTAACACTTGAGCTACTGAGGGACTTGTCATGAGGTGTACAGAGTGCGCATATTCCATTTGTCATCTTTTGTCACTTTCTCGCTTGCTGCCATAGCCGTTAGACCGTCGGCCTTTTTTGTGATTTTTATTTTATACAGTTTTTAAATTGCATAGTGCAAGAATTTTATTTTGAATTTACATAGTATTAAGCTTTTTATTTATTGTGTGTAATTATGTTGTGGATGACGATGGTTGTTATTTCTGTGTATATGTTTTCTTTTGATGTTTTATTGTCTTATTAATATTTTGGTGTTTACTAGTTGTTTTATTTTTGGTTTTTTGTCTGATGGCTTCTGATTTTCTATGATTGCTTATTTTTTGTTGTGTAGAGTGAGATTTTTTATGTTACTGTTGGTTTTTATTGTTTGTTTGTTGGATGTGACTGATAAGGTGTTTAATTTTTGTTTTATTTATGAGTTATTTTAATTTTGTTTAGGCAGGCCACATTTAAGCGTCATCATCCTTGCCTTTTATTCGTCATTAATAAGTTGACAGCAATCGTTGTCTCTTTTTCGCTTATAGGAATATACCAGGGTTACAGAGTTAGTTTTTAGATGGCTTGTGTAACCAGGGTTCCACTTGCTTAATTTTATGAATTTAATTGGGAAGTTTTTATGTTTGATAATGTTTTCCATTGTTTGTATTGAAAGTTTTTTCAGGTCCTTAATATTGAATTGTATATGGTTTTTTCATGGAATATTTTCTTCTGGATTTTTGCTATGATATTCCTATTTGGTTATAAAAATGGTTTTCCATGATATGGGTTTGCAATTCTTGCTTGAAATTCCTACAGTTATTTTTGTGACGTAAATCCATTGTCACGGTTCTTACTGCACAGAGGTTGCATTTTCTTGACCTATAATAGATGATTATAGTTTTACTAAGTGTTTTTATGGTTTTTCACTACAAAAAATGTTCTCATTTTTGACCTCTAATAGATGATTGTATATATATTGAACGGTTTTTTACCAAGATATTTTGATTTTAATATAAGAAGTTCAATGATTTTTTTGGCAAAACCTCTGATAGATGATTGTATATATTTATATTGAATGGGTTTTTTTACCAAGATATTTTGAATTTTTTTGGTAAAACCTCTGATAGATGATTGCATATATATTTAATGTTTTTTTACCAAGATACATATATGATTTTAATATAAGAAGTTCCATAATTTTTTTGGTAAAACCTTTGATACTAGTTATTATTTTTAGTTTTTTCAATTTTGGGTGGTTTTTTCCTTATATTGATATTTAAATTTTGATTTTTCATAATTAAATTTTCTTTTTTCTTTGAAAGATTTAGTTTTTTTGATTCCTGCCATAGATGCTTTTTCCATATTAGAAAGAATTTTTATTATGATATTCCGATTCTAAAACACTGAATGTTTTGAGAATGTTATTATTATTTTTTTTTGACGAGTTTTCTAGAATACTTAAAATTTATTATTTTTG
Organism: Meiosimyza platycephala; assembly: GCA_963662105.1. NCBI lineage: Eukaryota > Metazoa > Arthropoda > Insecta > Diptera > Lauxaniidae > Meiosimyza > Meiosimyza platycephala. The sequence goes on along the minus strand of OY759210.1, from coordinate 42,020,968 downwards.
TCATATTTTGTATATTTCTACTATGAAACATTTTATGTTACAAAATATTTTTCGAATAAGATCCATTACATATTGGGGTTGTTATTTTTCAATTTTCTATTCTGATTTGTACTGTCATATTTCTGATATTATTTACATAGTTATGATATTTTTTCTTATCTAAGCACATTATTTGTCATAACATATGGCATCAATCTAATAAAATTCTTTTTTATGATTTTAACAATATTTCTGTGTAAACTTGCCATTATATTGAAACCTATTTGTGTATCCCTTAGTCCTGTAAACAGGGAGACACTGTCAATTTTTTAAAACTTGACGAGGGAACCATTTTGTTCTTCGTTGTTTCTTGGTGACAATATGTTAATATTGTTCTCTTTCTTTCTCATATGTAATCATCTATACTTAGAGGCAACTAGGAAGATATCTTTATTTTCGTGTCTCACTAATTGGTTTTACTTCTAGGGATGAGTTTTTTATGGAATTATTCAGACTTGTAGTTTTCTAGATATGGGTTTTTAGAGTTGTAAATACATAATTTTCTGGATATTCTTTCTTATGTTTTCGATTTGTTATTAACATAGAGGTTGATTTTTTAAAGATTTTATTTGTTTAACGGGATAGTTATATTTATCTTTCCAATATAATGGGGATAATTTTCTATACTCTATATTTATGCTTTTAATGAGGGAGTTCATGAAAATTATCTATATTGATCACTAAATGTATCCACCTCTATACATTTTAAGAAGCTGTATTGGTTCCTAGATGATTTACATACGTTTTTGAGTTCCATAATGGTGATATAATTTTAATGGAGACTATTAAAATGTGTCAATTTATATGTCTTATATGAGATATTTTGGGTTGACTAACTTTTTTAGAGACAAGTTCCATGTCTCTTACTAAAAAATTATACACACTATAGGTCCTTGTTTTTTGATTTTTCATATATTTTTTGATTCATTAAATTAAGTTATCGATATTTCTTGCCACATATGAAACATTTACCCCTTATGTAATAACACTTGTATCGTTTATCCAACTTTCAATCATAGTTACTTTTTAATCTAACGTCTTTTAATTGCAATTATTATTCTCTGTTTTTCTTCATATTTATCTTTACTAACTAATCTTATTCTTTATGATTCATAATAAAAGAAAGTTGATAATTCTATAATAAATTGATATTAAGGATTAATCCTTATCGAAGTTTTTCAAATACTATTATAATAACATTCAAAGTATGTGTTTTTATGGAAGTTTTATATTTTATAAAAAAAGAATTCAATGTAAGTGTTTTTACTGAAGTTTTATATTTGTAAAAAAAGATCTTTTTGTATTTTTTTAGGTAAATTATCTTGTAATAATGACTTTTAGTTATCATTATGTGGACAATCACCATAGCCAAGTGAGTATAAAATTATAATTTTAGGATATATAGCCGCTTTCTCGCCCTTGTTTTCAAGTGTTTTTGCTGTCATGCTTACTATTTTACCTCAAGCCAACTGATGAGTCCTTTGGTGGGGACGAAAAACGTTTATTGGCAACCTCAATTTTACCTATACGGTATACTTGACCTATCTAGTTATTTTACCTCCAAACTACACGGAAAAAACACCAACTCAAATTTTATTAAAAATTAATAGAAGATTATAAAAATTAAAATCTGAAAACAAATATTACTTTTTTATAGTAATAAATAGAAAATCCTTATTAAAAATTCTGTTCTAGTTTGTAAATATTTTCATTTTACATTTTTTAATAAGTGCATATTAAAAATTATTTTCTTCATTTTAATTATCACCTAAAAACTTTGAAATTTTACAAAGAATTTATTAAATTTTAATAAATTGCCACATTAGAATTTTTATATATTTCATATTGTAATATATGATTCCCGCTTTATAATTTTTAAAAAGTAGTTATAGAAAAATTATTTCAAGATTATTAATTTTTATTATATTGAATTTTATTTCTCTTTTGTGTTTAATTTGTACTCTGTTTGAGTTCTCAACATGTTCATGCAAAAAAATAAATATATAAGGCTTGCCAAACTCTTACTAATTGGCTTTGAAGTAATGTGTTGAACAGAATTGGAACGGGGTCGGGAAAGCGGCAACGGAAACTAGCTGGCTGCCCTAATTTTGTTCAACACACCAAAAAATTTAAAAATAAATTTCAGTTATTATTATTTCATCATAAAAACTTTATAATGTACTTTTTAAAAAATAGTACAGTACTTTTAAAATATAATAAATTATTGCAGAAATTTTAAAATCTACTTTGTAAAAATTAAAAACTTGCATTCGAAAAATTAATGCCTGCTTGATGCAATTTTTATATTACGCTTAGTAATTTTTAATAGACACTCGAACCGTTTCTAAATTACTAAATTACCTACTAATTTTTCTTAAATTTTCATTAATATTTACAATAATTTCGAGTTGGTGTTTTTTCCGTGTACGGATTGTTATTATATATTCTTGTCGTAGTTTTTATCTATTTTACATTACCAATTTTTAGATAATATTTTTCGAATGGTAAGTGTAATATTTCAGGTTTTTAATATAAAAGTTGTTACTTAATCATTGCTTTCTTTTAATAATCCAACAAATTTGGACTAGTTAAACTGGTTCAACTTTGTTTTCATTTAGGAAGAATAATGTTCGTTACACTTTACACCAACCACTACACTTTTATACAATTATATCGATTTCAGCAACGTAATTCTCTCACCTAACCTTCTAAAATATTTGTGCATAGGACATACTTTACAGACTTACTCGTTTTTTAGGTAGGTGTTTAATAAACACTGTTTATATGTCTAACTTTGTTAGCATTAAACAAAATCCTATTAGGCCTAACCTATACTTACCTTATATTTTATTTTTTATTTTTCATTTTTTATACTTCCTTTAGTTCATTCCATATTTTTACGTTTTTTCAATCTTTATTTTATTTTATTTTATTTTCATTATTGTTTTTATTTACATTTTTAATTTACATTATTATTTATATAACCTAAACTATATTTAAACCTGGTGTCTTGAAATCTAATTTGTTTCTAAAATAGTAGACTTATCATATGAAATGTCAATATCAGGAAAAGAAGAACCATTCTTGTTAGATATAATATTAGGACGATTTGCACCTGTCCCGGACTCTTCAGACATTAATGGACCCCCAGACATTGAATGAACTTGCTCACTAACTATAGGTATATGACCAGCACCTAATTTATGCAAACTTCCAATCATACGAGCTACTGGATATGCCGTATAATTATCGTTTTCATTCATTCTACCCATCATTTGGACATTCATTTTGGTCTTTTGGACATTAATATCATCTTGTTGTAATACGGATACACCCCCACCCTCTACATTGCAATTATGTATATCATGTAACGTTTCAACATTTTGACCATCATTTAGGAAGACTAGATCATCTTGACACAATGACCCACATAAGGGCACACTCCAAGATGCATCCATTAACTCAGTAATCGCTAATAGATCAATTTCAGAGATAACATCCTGTGAAAACATTGAACTATGACCCCCATCCTTCCCGTCCATTGATTCATCTAAACTAGTTGACACCCCAACTTTTGAAACCATAGCCTCAATCTCAGTAGAATTCAGATTATCTTGATACTCAAAACAACCAAAATGTGACCTATTATTCCCCCCAATATGATACGCCCGTTTTAAGAAACCATGGGTCATATCGCCACCATCAGTAGAATCATCGGAAATATCAGTATCACCACCCAGTTGATTTGACACCCCATCAACATTCAAATTTAAGGGACATACCTTGTCAACTATAGGCTTAACCCCACTCACTGATGCCTCAACATCAGGAATACTCGCAACAGATATTATATTGGCAGTTGAACATGGCTCATATTGAAATAATGCACCATTACCTTCTCCCATATTTCGTATTTTATTGTTATCTGCATATTCACCATGATCCTGATATTTACGCTTACCCAAAAGAGCAACACAATCATAACCACCTAAGGTTACCCGGTCACCGTTTTCGACACTCCGAACCAGTGACATGAAATATTCATCAGTTTCTAACCCGTCAGTCTCCTCATACCAAGGTCTAGGATTCTTAGCCTGATCTGCCATGATCAATAATACTCTGTATATATATATATACGTAGATACAAAATTCTTACAATTTCCGAGGTCCGATAGTATCCTTGTCAAGAACTTTATAACCCATATATATGGAAAGATATTTCATGAAATGATGTCTTATATTTTGGAAGAATTCTAATATTTTGGCTCATAAACTTTATATACAAAATTTGCACAAAAACTGCTAACATAAAGAATCATCTACAGTATAGTTAATAGAATATGTAGTACAAGTTCCAAAAGTATCCAATCTGCCATAAAAATAAAATGAGTAGTCAATAGTTCTTCATGAAATTATGAGATATTTTTAACTCTCGTAAAGTTTAATATAATCCCTTATATTTTTCAAACGCTATCCACAAAAATTGTTAGATGATCATCATCTTCATACATGGACCACACTAGGTTAATAACCTTCTAACTAAACCTATTTATAGCTTCTATCTACCACAACCCAAACATAGCCAATATGAAATATAATATTGTAGCGAAATTTGGTTTATGCCAGAAAATTCTAGTAATAAAAATTAAACGATATTAGCTAGCATCACTGACCGTAGAAAAATACTTGCATCACTGACCGTAGAAAAATACGTGCATCACTGACCGTAAGAAAATACTTGCATCACAGACCGTAGAAAAATACGTGCATCACTGACTGTAGAAAAATACTTGCATCACTGACCGTAGAAAAATAACACCATCTAGCGACATTTAGCTTGTTTTCTGTACTATAAATGATAAAGTGGTACGACATTATCAAGGCCGATAATCGCTATCTAGAAGGCACTGGAAACGACATACTGGATAATGGTGGATGGTACGACATTATCAACGTCGATAATCGCTATCTAGAAGGCACTGGAAACGACATTCTGGATAATGACGGATGGTACGACATTATCAACGTCGATAATCGCCATATAGAAAGAACCGGAAACGTCATTCTAGACAACGGCAGATGGTTCTAGAAAATGATGACTTTAGTATAAAAGGCTGTCATATGAGCAGCAGAGACACAGTTGATATTGAACAGTGGAATACAGTGGATCTTAAGTGAGAACATTTGAATTTAAGTACTAAAGTGATATAGTGGATTTTAAGTAATAAAGTATAACGTTTGTGTATACAATTTGAATGTAAAGATTAAATAAACAATTGTACTGTGTAAAAACTAACGTTTGTGATTTAAATAAACCATTTTATAATTAAATAAAGATTGCGTTTTTCTTGATTATTACACAATCCAGTGATCGAACTCAGAAAAGTGTAAGAGATTGAAATTACTGTCAAAGGGACAGGAAATTTCGTAACAATATAAATATTGATGACTATAAACTTGACCATTCATATCGACATGTAGTATTATGATAACAGTGATTATCCTGTAGATGTTCATTCTCATACATACATATTATTACCTTATGGGATATACATATTGTTACGAAATTTCCTGTCCCTTTGACAGTAATTTCAATCTCTTACACTTTTCTGAGTTCGATCACTGGATTGTGTAATAATCAAGAAAAACGCAATCTTTATTTAATTATAAAATGGTTTATTTAAATCACAAACGTTAGTTTTTACACAGTACAATTGTTTATTTAATCTTTACATTCAAATTGTATACACAAACGTTATACTTTATTACTTAAAATCCACTATATCACTTTAGTACTTAAATTCAAATGTTCTCACTTAAGATCCACTGTGTTCCACTGTTCAATATCAACTGTCTCTCTGCTGCTCATATGACAGCCTTTTATACTAAAGTCATCATTTTCTCGAACCATCTGCCGTTGTCTTAAAATATCGTTTCCAGTGCCTTCTAGATGGCGATAATGTCGTACCATCCGCCATTATCCAGAATGTCGTTTCCAGTGTCTTCTAGATGGCGATTATCGACGTTGATAATGTCGTACCACTTTATCATTTATAGTACTGAAAACATGCTTCATGTCGCTAGAAGGTGTTATTTTTCTACGGTCAGTGACGCACGTATTTTTCTACGGTCAATGATGCAAGTATTTTCTTACGGTCAATGATGCAAGTATTTTTCTACGGTTAGTGATGCTAGCTAATATCGTTTAATAATTATTACGAGAACTTTCTGGCATAAACCAAATTTCGCTACACTGCCCTCCGCTTAAACTTGTTTGTCCCGAACAAGAGTCTCTCTGCAACAGCTTGCGCCTCCTTTTCCAATTCTTTTCTAGACGCTTCTTTTGCCTCAATTTCACGTTTTCGTTGTTCCTCTTTTTCCGCGACATGTAACCGTCAGCATTGGTCGATTCTGGAACAACGTTTACTCCGTACTTTTCTTTCACAAGAACGACCGGTGAACTACACGGGCTTTCTGATTGTGCAATGACATTTTCTCGCGCCATATCCTCTATAAGGCCCGTTACTTCCTCTCTCTTAGCGCGTGCTAGCCTCTTTGGAGGTTGACGAATTGGCTGAAAGTTACCTGTATCAATGCGATTCTTGACAACTGATGTTTGGCCATTATTTTCCCCGCAAATACCCGCCAATTCTTTTCCCGAAACCTTTTCTCTTTATTTTTGTTCTGTGCAGACAACTCCTTCGTCCATTCTTTCGTCAATAAGGCCGACGATTTTGTTAAAGTTGTACCTTTTGTGTCCTGTTGGTCATTTTCACAACTTATAACAGCCGTAACTTTCTCACATAGTTCACCTTTTTGCATCCATTTCGGCTCATTTGTTGGATTCAAAATTTGCACCGGTATTTCGCCGTCCGGTCTTGTTTTTACTGGGGTCTTTCCAATCATCAGGTCTTTCCCTAAATTTTTCTCATCTGCTTCCACTACCCACAGATGGCCTATCCCACAGTCTTCACTTGTTGTTTCTTCAGTGTTGGGTTCAATTCGACAGGGCTCACTTATGTAGACTCCTGCAGTTTTTAACTTTTGTCCACAGCCAATGTCCAAAGGCAACTCTACATTGGCATACCTTAACGTCTTTTTCTTAAGATCCAAATTGAACCCGTGTCGAATCATGAAGTTCACGCCAATGATAACCTCATCGGTGATGTTTGCAACAGTAAAATCATGTTCCACAGTTTTGTTGCCGATAAGAATACTCGCTGTAACTTTTCCTTCTATTTGCGCAATTTCTCCTGTCGCTGTTCTCAATTGAATTCCATTTAATGGCATTACTCATCGCCTATTAAATAAATCTGTCCTCACAATTGAGTGCGATGCGCCTGTATCCAAAGTCAGCTCACATGGTCTTTCGTTGATTTTTCCACCGATGGTAAGGCAGTTGGAAGTTCGGCAGAGCTTCGAAACTAAGACTTTGGGACAATCATAAGTGGAAGTCAGCTCACGCCCCGCTGTACTGACTCGCTTTAACGACTGCTGTACACTACCATTTTCACCGTCGTTCACCCTATTTCCAATTTTTCTTCTTGGTGAACGTGATGCCGACCGTTTACGACGTGATTTGCAGTCACGTGCCATGTGTCCCTGCTTGCCACAGTTATAGCAATTTCCGCTGAAGCTACTGCTGGCGAACGATGAATTTTTGTTCTCAGCCTCCACCTCCATCCGACGAGTTTTCAATGATGGGCGGCATGTCAACGCAATCACCTCCTCAGTGAGGGCAACCGTTACTGTTTCATAAAATGTTGTCTTCGGGTTCCTCATTGTTTCGCGTTTTGTCTCTGAGTCACGTATGCCGTCAATAAACGCCTCTATTTTGAATTTTTCAGCCACGACACTTAACTCGTCAGGATAGGAAAGGTGTGCCAATCGTTCGATATCTGCAGCATACTCCTGCAAGGACTCACCAGATTTCTGGACACGACTTTTCAACTCCAGTCTGTGAATCTGCTTCATGTGGTCACTGCCATATTTTCGCTGTAAGGCATCCATCACTGCTTTGCAATTCTTTTGCTCCGCCACTGGGACCGTTTGCAATACTTCTGCAGCTGCGCCTTTTAATGCCACAATTAGCGCTGCTGTTGCGCTATCGTTATCCCAGCGATTATGAACAGATGTTGTTTCGAACTGGAGCTTGAAAACACTAAATGGCGTTGTTCCATCGTACGTGGGTGCCTTAAGCCTCTCTGCGCTGATTTCTCTTATCACTTGAGTGGTTGGTTCGTTTATTTCTAACTGTTGAATCCTTTTATTAACGTCTTCAAAATTGTTTTGAACCTTTTCAAGATTATTTTGAACTTTTTCCTTGAACGATTCAACGTCATCTCGTAACTCAATCACTTTTGCATCGAGGCCATTTACCATTTTGGCAACCTCCGTTTGAACAGCCTCGTGGATCTGCGTCGCGTTCTGACTCAACTTCTGATCAATCTGTAGAGCGTTCTGACTAATTTCTTCCCGAACGGTCTGGATTTGCAGCGCGTTCTGACTTAAGCTCTGGTCAATTTCTTTCCGAACCTCCTGGATTTGCAGCGCGTTCTGACTAATTTCTTTCCGAACCTCCTGGCTATTGTTATTCATCTGCAAAGTTAATGTCTGCGTCATCGCCATTAACATTTTCTCGAACTTTGACATATCTACAACTTCACCACTTGCAGCCGTTCCAGAAGCTTCCTCCATTTTCGCTGTTGATTCTGAGACATCACTATAAAATTCATGCTCTTCTAGGTCTACCCCTTGAGCCTCAAGAGCCTGCCGTAAGCGTTTCTGTAACTCCAACTTTCCACCAGATGAGTGCAGATTCAGCTGCTGCAACTCCTTCTTTAGTTGATCCACTTTTAGTTCGTCAAACTTAACCATTTTTTTTTTTTTTTTTTTATTTGATGGTTAATTCTTTTTACACAATCCCACTTCTGACACCAATTGTTACGAAATTTCCTGTCCCTTTGACAGTAATTTCAATCTCTTACACTTTTCTGAGTTCGATCACTGGATTGTGTAATAATCAAGAAAAACGCAATCTTTATTTAATTATAAAATGGTTTATTTAAATCACAAACGTTAGTTTTTACACAGTACAATTGTTTATTTAATCTTTACATTCAAATTGTATACACAAACGTTATACTTTATTACTTAAAATCCACTATATCACTTTAGTACTTAAATTCAAATGTTCTCACTTAAGATCCACTGTGTTCCACTGTTCAATATCAACTGTCTCTCTGCTGCTCATATGACAGCCTTTTATACTAAAGTCATCATTTTCTCGAACCATCTGCCGTTGTCTTAGAATATCGTTTCCAGTGCCTTCTAGATGGCGATAATGTCGTACCATCCGCCATTATCCAGAATGTCGTTTCCAGTGTCTTCTAGATGGCGATTATCGACGTTGATAATGTCGTACCACTTTATCATTTATAGTACTGAAAACATGCTACATGTCGCTAGATGGTGTTATTTTTCTACGGTCAGTGATGCACGTATTTTTCTACGGTCAATGATGCAAGTATTTTCTTACGGTCAATGATGCAAGTATTTTCTTACGGTCAGTGATGCACGTATTTTTCTACGGTTAGTGATGCTAGCTAATATCGTTTAATAATTATTACGAGAATTTTCTGGCATAAACCAAATTTCGCTACAATATATTTGCTATTCTTTATCCCAAAATATACAGCAGATACTTGCTCATATGACCCCCCGCTCACAGCTCTACTTCATTATCAATCTAGGTAAAAACTAGGCCTTAGATCATAATAGGCCTTACACAAAACAACATAGATAAAAATGCCTCTTACATTGGTATCATTTACAATGAAACTAGGCCTCTAATTATTGTCACATATTACTCTGCACTATTCTTGATGTATAATTAGGCCTTATAGCGATATCACTTGCCTTAGTGCTCCCAATATCTATCTATCTACTATTATTAAACGAGCAATAATTGTATGTATTTATATATTTATATATATATATTTATTTATTTATTTATATATATATATATTTTCAGACTTTATTTCCAAAACGGGTGCAGCGATTTTGATGAAACTTGGGGGTTAGGTACATATGTGAACAAAATTAGGATTGGGCTGGGTTTTAACTTATCAAAGACTCCTGGAGGGGCATGGCACAGCCCTAAACTTTTATTTTCATAACGTCATATCTCGAAAACCATTCAAGATATTGTATTAAAATTTGGTACACAGATGCAGATCATAAATGTCTTAAATTTTGCCAAAAGTAGGCGGAATCGAAAAAGTGGGCGTGGCACTTTTCAATAATTGAAAATTTTGATTCAATATTATTCAAAAACGGCACTGACGATTTTCATAAAAATTTTATAGATAGTACCACTAAAAGCAGTCATCATAACATGCTATGTCACTATACTGGCAAAATTCGTTGAAAGGCACTGCCCACAATATTTATAAACGTTATAATAGGAGAACTAACAATGCAGTCGATATGAAATTTAGTATGGTAGGTATACTTGCTATAAGGTATTTTTTAACCGAAAATGGGTTCAATAGTACCAGTGGGCGTGGCACCTCCCATACAAGCAAAAAACGTTAAATGTTATATTTAGTGTGCTATTAATGTAATCTTTCTAAAATTTGGTGCTAAGATGTCGGTTGCCATAAGCTTTAAAATTAATTGGACTTCGATGGGATTGCATTAGTGGGCGTGGCACCTCCCATATAAGCAAAAAACGTTTTGTGTAATATTTGGTGAACTATAAGAGTAATCCTAATAAAATTTTGTATAGAGATGTCGGTTACTATAAGCTTTGAAATTATATGGAGTACGACACGATTTTGTTAGTGGGCGTGGCACCTCCCATTCAAGCAAAAAAACGTTTTGTGCAATATTTGGTGAACTATAAGAGTAATCCTAATGAAACTTGGTATGGAGGTGTCGGTTACTATAAGCTTTGAAATAAATTTGATATCGATGGGATTTCATCAGTGGGCGTGGCACCTCCCATGGATGCAAAAAATGTTTTGTGCTATATTTGGTGAACTGTACGAGTAATCCTAATGAAATTTGGTATGGAGATGTCGGTTACTATAAGCTTTAAAATTAATTTGATTTCGACGGGATTGAATCAGTGGGCGTGGCACCTCCCATATATACGAAAAATGTTGAATGTTATATTTAGTGTACTATGTGAGGTATTTTCTTTGAATTTGGTGTAGAGGTGTCGATTAACATATTAACCTCATACAGGACATGCCGATATATTCATTAAAAATTAATAGATTAACAATTATATCATAACATATTAACCTCAAACAGGACATGCCGATATAGTCATTTAAATTTAATAGATTAGCAAAATCAAAGCGAAATTCATCACTACTACTAAATTGATCATAACCATACTACATATGCAGCATCCACATTGGTGGATCATGCTAGCATAAATGTACTTATGTGCAGCGCTCCCATACGGCCCATCATCCCTAACTTATTAAAGGATCATAGTAGGATTAATAAAAGCATTCAACACAACTTACCAGCATATATAAGTATGTAGTAATAGAACATTTAGAATCTTGTTGCAATGTCCATGGAACAGTGTCCGTATGATAACGCGCCCTGATCGTTTTCGTGTCCGTAGTCGCCTTATTCTCTATAAATTAATTTTAGAACCTATAAAAAACATAAACTTGTCAGCAACATATACAATTCGATCTTATAGGTTATATAAGTCTTGAAACATATAACTATAACACATCACTAACAACACAAACATTAACACATGAGGAATCATATAAATATACGCCCTCACCTCATAAGGAATGTCATATATTTTTAAAATGCATAAGGAGTATCATATATTTTAATATTATACTGCATTGGACACCCATGCCAATAACTATTGCATTTTTCTACCATAAACAGTATAAGTACGTTGCACATACCTTATAACCAATACACAATCATCACCAAAACAAACACGATGGTTGACACTTTTTTGAACTTATTACTCAATCTGACTCATCTAAGTACACTAAATATTCAGTTTAGATTCCACCAAATATTAAGTATATTTCCAATCACTATTTATGATAATCGTCACCAAACCAACGCGATGAGCGACACCGTTGAACGTATCATTCAATCTGATTCATCTCAGTATATTAAAAGATCAGTGGGAATCCACCAAGTACCTAACCTAAAACCATCTCAATTCTACAGATCGCTAATTCTTTTAGCAGGTTCTTCGGTAGATCCAGAATTTCTACGAAAATTATGGATCAGAAAATTACCGAAGAGCCTAAAAATTGCTTTGACGAGTGCAAATAATAACGAATTGAATGAACTCCTGAAATTAGCAGATAGATTATGGGAAATTATTTCCGAAATACACAAAAGTCCAAATTTGCCACACCACACACAAAATCATTTAACAATAGCAATGCAATTATTAACACAAACAACCTCACAACTTCTTGATAAAGTCAACAAATTAACATTAGAGGTAGAATCAATTAAATCAGAACGAAATCATGAAAGATCATACCAACGTTCAAACTCTCGATCAAGAGGTTTCTCTAGAAACAGATATAACTACCGAAACAACTCTCATTAACGTTCCCCAATCCCTTTATGTCAATACCATTATAAATTTGGTAAAAACGCCAGACGATGCGAACAACCATGTTCATTCGTCCAACACAATGCATTAAACTGAAAGATTCCATCATCGCGACGGCTGATGACGGAAGTCTCACAGCACTTACACGTCGTCTTTTCATTCACGACAACACAAACAACTTAAAATTTCTCGTTGATAGTGGAGCAGAAGTTTTTGTACTCCCATCATCCAAATTCAAAAACCACAAACAAAAGTCCGACATTATTTTGACAGCCGCTAATGGCACCTCAATAGCAACTTACGGTAAAAAGTTACTAACACTAAATCTAAAACTAAGACGTGACTTACCATTTACCTTTTTAATTGCGGACATTTCGAAACCAATTTTAGGTGCAGATTTTTTAACAAAATACGGATTACTCATCGACTTAAAACACAAACGTCTCATTGATCCACTGACTAAACTATCCATAAACGCCATTTCAGCGTACACAGAAACACCATTACCAAAATTATTCTCAATCAACAACAAATACACTCAGTTACTCAAAAAATTCCCAGCACTCACAACAGAATCAGATTATACTGCACCAATCAAACACAAAGCAGTACACCATGTTACAACACAAGGACAATTACCTTACAATAAACCTCGACGACTAGATCTACCAAAAATTAAAATAGCCAAACAAGAATTTGACTTCTTAGTCAAAGCTGGCATATGCAGACCGTCTAACTCCATGACAGCATCTCCATTACACTTAGTTCCTAAACGTGAAGCAAACGACTGGAGACCATGCGGAGATTACAGAAGACTTAACACAATAACTGTACCGGACCGCTACCCATTACCACACATACACGATTTTTCAATAAACTTACACAACACAACCATTTACTCAAAATACGAGCCTATCACTATAAATGCATTTACTTCAATAAAAGATAGCTTCGCTAAGAAAACACTGCTTAACCATGTTAACAGTAAAGCGAAACTATCAATTGCTGTAGATGCATCTAACACAGCAGTCGGTGGAGTCTTACAACAAGAACATAATAACAAATTAGAACCACTAGCATTATTTTCTAAAAAACTTTCACCCACTGAAACAAAATACAGCACATTCGATCGTGAACTACTCGCCATATACTTAACCATTAAACATTTTAGACACCATTTAGAAGGCAACACATTCACAGTATACACCGATCACAAACCACTAATTAACGCACTTAACTCGCAAACAGAACGTAGTCCAAGACAAACACATCACCTTGAATACATCGCACAGTTTACCAACACAATACTACACATTAAAGGTACAGAGAACACTGTTGCAGATGCTCCTTCGAGATACGAGGTAGAAGAACTAAAAACACCAGACCTCAATCTAAAACAATTACACATCGAACACACAAACGATTCAGAATTAAACGACATAATGAACAAAAACATATACAAATTTAAACAAATCGATATTCCATTCCTTAACATAAAAATTTGGTGCGAACACTCGACAAAAGGTACCCGTCCATTAATACCACAAACACTTCGTAAGAAAATATTCGAACAGATACACAACATTTCTCACCCCGGGACTAGAGCTTCCAGACGACTGACAACACAACAATACTTCTGGCCCAACATGAATTCACAAATCAACAAATGGTCCCAGGAATGTGTTAACTGTCAACGAGCAAAAGTACACAGACACACAAAAACACTACCTCATAAAATACATATCCCACACGGTCGATTTGAACATATCCACATCGATCTGGTCGGTCCATTACCAATATCAAATAATTATAGATATCTACTCACTGCCATAGACAGGAATACACGTTGGCCCGAAGTATACCCAATAAAAGATACTGATACCACCACAATTGTGGAAACCTTCAACAGAGAATTCATTTCACGTTTCGGATTCCCACTCGAGATCACTTCTGATCGAGGACCTCAGTTCACCTCTCACACATTTAAACAATTTATAAAAACACTTGGTACTCACCACATCACAACTTCAGCATATCACCCACAAGCAAACGGAATAATAGAAAGATTCCACAGAACACTTAAGGCTTCCTTAATAGCCTCTAATAATCAGAAAAACTGGTATTCGGAACTTCCCCTAATTCTATTAGGTCTCAGATCAGCTGTTAAAGAAGACATTAAAACATCACCAGCTGAAATAGTTTTTGGTCAAACACTCAGACTACCACAACAACTAACAGTTTAGAAAATAGAACCATTCAAACCATTAGAGACCTTGTCCAGGGCCGTATCTAGGGGGGGGATTGGGAGGGATAGAACCCCCCGAAATTTTTTGACGGACACTATATAGAAACGATTTTGCAAAGAATAGACACTATGTAAAATTGACTTTGAGAGGAGCACACCGTACAATAATGGTTTTCTCAACCGAACAGACACTATATGAAATCGATTTTGTGAAAAAATGTCAGAAAATAAAGGTCATCAGATTTTTAAAATGATTTTTGATCAGCTGCAAGAAATAGTTGATAACACTAGTTTACAGGCTAAATGAAATTTGAATACCGTTATTCATTCATTCCATGTAAAATCGGCTGCTGATTCTGAAAATCATATTATTTTTTTTTTCTTTCACGTACAAAAAAAAAGTTGGTTTCACGTAATTACAAATATCTCAAGAGGCAATATCTATATATAAATTTACTATATGACACATTAAAGGTAATTAAATTTTCTATAAGTAATGCCCACATTACTATTTGGTTGGCTTGTTAGTTTCGGTGAAATAAATTGATTTCTAAAAAAGTATTTATTTGTTTTTCGAATGTACTGACATCGATTTTTCAGGTCGCAGATGTACCCAAAAAAGTCTAAATAACAAAATTTCATTAAAAAATTTAGATTTTAGGTTTAAAGAAATTCTCACCAAAATAAAAAAACGGAAAAATAGACAAAAATGGAATTCTGCCATTTTTATTCAATATTACATACTGTAGCGAAATTTGGTTTATGCCAGAAAATTCTCGTAATAATTATTAAGCGATATTAGCTAGCATCACTGACCGTAGAAAAATACGTGCATCACTGACCGTAAGAAAATACTTGCATCATTGACCGTAAGAAAATACGTGCATCACTCTGATCGTAGAAAAATAACACCATCTAGCGACATGTAGCATGTTTTCAGTACTATAAATGATAAAGTGGTACGACATTATCAACGTCGATAATCGCCATCTAGAAGACACTGGAAACGACATTCTGGATAATGGCGGATGGTACGACATTATCGCCATCTAGAAGGCACTGGAAACGATATTCTAAGACAACGGCAGATGGTTCGAGAAAATGATGACCTTAGTATAGAAGGCTGTCATATGAGCAGCAGAGACACAGTTGATATTGAACAGTGGACCACAGTGGATCTTAAGTGAGAACATTTGAATTTAAGTACTAAAGTGAAATAGTGGATTTTAAGTAATAAAGTATAACGTTTGTGTATACAATTTGAATGTAAAGGTTAAATAAACAATTGTACTGTGTAAAAACTAACGTTTGTGATTTAAATACACCATTTTATAATTAAATAAAGATTGCGTTTTTCTTGATTATTACACAATCCAGTGATCGAACTCAGAAAAGTGTAAGAGATTGAAATTACTGTCAAAGGGACAGGGAATTTCGTAACAATTGGTGTCAGAAGTGGGATTGTGTAAAAAGAATTAACCATCAAATAAAAAAAAATAAAAAAATATAAAAAAAAAAAAAAATGGTTAAGTTTGACGAACTAAAAGTGGATCAACTAAAGAAGGAGTTGCAGCAGCTGAATCTGCACTCATCTGGCGGAAAGTTGGAGTTACAGAAACGCTTACGGCAGGCTCTTGAGGCTCAAGGGGTGGACCTGGAAGAGCATGAATTTTATAGTGATGTTTCAGAATCAACAGCGAAAATGGAGGAAGCTTCTGGAACGGCTGCAAGTGGTGAAGTTGTAGATATGTCAAAGTTCGAGAAAATGTTAATGGCGATGACGCAGACATTAACTTTGCAGATGAATAACAATAGCCAGGAGGTTCGGAAAGAAATTAGTCAGAACGCGCTGCAAATCCAGGAGGTTCGGGAAGAAATTAGTCAGAACGCTCTACAGATTGATCAGAAGTTGAGTCAGAACGCGACGCAGATTCACGAGGCTGTTCGAATAGAGGTTGCCAAAATGGTAAATGCCCTCGATGCAAAAGTGATTGAGTTACGAGATGACGTTGAATCGTTCAAGGAAAAAGTTCAAAGTAATCTTGAAAAGGTTCAAAACAATTTTGAAGACGTTAATAAAAGGATTCAACAGTTAGAAATAAACGAACCAACCACTCAAGTGATAAGAGAAATCAGCGCAGAGAGACTTAAGGCACCCACGTACGATGGAACAACGCCATTTAGTGTTTTCAAGCTCCAGTTCGAAACAACATCTGCTCATAATCGCTGGGATAACGATAGCGCAGCAGCAGCGCTAATTGTGGCATTAAAAGGCGCAGCTGCAGAAGTATTGCAAACGGTTCCAGTGGCGGAACAAAAGAATTACAAGGCGGTGATGGATGCCTTACAGCGAAAATATGGCAGTGACCACATGAAGCAGATTCACAGACTGGAGTTGAAAAGTCGTGTCCAGAAATCTGGTGAGTCTTTGCAGGAGTATGCTGCAGATATTGAACGATTGGCACACCTTTCATATCCTGACGAGTTAAGTGTCGTGGCTGAAAAATTCAAAATAGAGGCGTTTATTGACGGCATACGTGACTCAGAGACAAAACGCGAGACAATGAAGAACCCGAAGATTACATTTAATGAAACAGTCACGGTTGCTCTCATTCAAGAGACGATTGCATTGACATGCCGCCCATCATTGAAAACTCGTCGGATGGAGGTGGAGGCTGAGAACAAAAATTCGTCGTTCGCCAGCAGTAGCTTCAACGGAAATTGCTATAACTGTGGCAAGCAGGGACACATGGCACGTGACTGCAAATCACGTCGTAAACGGTCCGCATCACGTTCACCAAAAAGAAAAATTGGAAATAGGGTGAACGACGGTGAAAATGGTAGTGTACAGCAGTCGTTAAAGCGAGTCAGTACAGCGGGGCGTGAGCTGACTTCCACTTATGATTGTCCCAAAGTCTTAGTTTCGAAGCTCTGCCGAACTTCCAACTGCCTTACCATCGGTGGAAAAATCAACGAAAGACCATGTGAGCTGACTTTGGATACAGGCGCATCGCACTCAATTGTGAGGACAGTTTTATTTAATAGGCGACGAGTAATGCCATTAAATGGAATTCAATTGAGAACAGCGACAGGAGAAATTGCGCAAATAGAAGGAAAAGTTACAGCGAGTATTCTTATCGGCAACAAAACTGTGGAACATGATTTTATTGTTGCAAACATCACCGATGAGGTTATCATTGGCGTGGACTTCATGATTCGACACGGGTTCAATTTGGATCTTAAGAAAAAGACGTTAAGGTATGCCAATGTAGAGTTGCCTTTGGACATTGGCTGTGGACAAAAGTTAACAACTGCAGGAGTCTACATAAGTAAGCCCTGTCGAATTGAACCCAACACTGAAGAAACAACAAGTGAAGACTGTGGGATAGGCCATCTGTGGGTAGTGGAAGCAGATGAGAAAAATTTAGGGAAAGACCTGATGATTGGAAAGACCCCAATAAAAACAAGAGCGGACGGCGAAATACCGGTGCAAATTTTGAATCCAACAAATGAGCCGAAATGGATGCAAAAAGGTGAACTATGTGAGAAAGTTACGGCTGTTATAAGTTGTGAAAGTGACCAACAGGACACAAAAGGTACAACTTTAACAAAATCGTCGGCCTTATTGACGAAAGAATGGACGAAGGAGTTGTCTGCACAGAACAAAAATAAAGAGAAAAGGTTTCGGGAAAAGAATTGGCGGGTATTTGCGGGGAAAATAATGGCCAAACATCAGTTGTCAAGAATCGCATTGATACAGGTAACTTTCAGCCAATTCGTCAACCTCCAAAGAGGCTAGCACGCGCTAAGAGAGAGGAAGTAACGGGCCTTATAGAGGATATGGCGCGAGAAAATGTCATTGCACAATCAGAAAGCCCGTGTAGTTCACCGGTCGTTCTTGTGAAAGAAAAGTACGGAGTAAACGTTGTTCCAGAATCGACCAATGCTGACGGTTACATGTCGCGGAAAAAGAGGAACAACGAAAACGTGAAATTGAGGCAAAAGAAGCGTCTAGAAAAGAATTGGAAAAGGAGGCGCAAGCTGTTGCAGAGAGACTCTTGTTCGGAACGAACAAGTTTAAGCGGAGGGCAGTGTAGCGAAATTTGGTTTATGCCAGAAAGTTCTCGTAATAATTATTAAACGATATTAGCTAGCATCACTGACCGTAGAAAAATACGTGCATCACTGACCGTAAGAAAATACTTGCATCATTGACCGTAAGAAAGTACGTGCATCACTCTGACCGTAGAAAAATAACACCATCTAGCGACATGTAGCATGTTTTCAGTACTATAAATGATAAAGTGGTACGACATTATCAACGTCGATAATCGCCATCTAGAAGACACTGGAAACGACATTCTGGATAAAGGCGGATGGTACAACATTATCGCCATCTAGAAGGCACTGGAAACGATATTCTAAGACAACGGCAGATGGTTCGAGAAAATGATGACTTTAGTATAAAAGGCTGTCATATGAGCAGCAGAGACACAGTTGATATTGAACAGTGGAACACAGTGGATCTTAAGTGAGAACATTTGAATTTAAGTACTAAAGTGAAATAGTGGATTTTAAGTAATAAAGTATAACGTTTGTGTATACAATTTGAATCTAAAGATTAAATAAACAATTGTACTGTGTAAAAACTGACGTTTGTGATTTAAATAAACCATTTTATAATTAAATAAAGATTGCGTTTTTCTTGATTATTACACAATCCAGTGATCGAACACAGAAAAGTGTAAGAGATTGAAATTACTGTCAAAGGGACAGGGAATTTCGTAACAATATATTACTTTTCTATTTCTTAATCGATTTTCTTAAATAGTATCTTATTTTTTTCATACATACATATATAAGCTATGATATAAAAAACAAAATGATTTTTCAAATTTTTTTTTCTTTTAAAAATTTGCAGATGATTTTTACTTTTTTCTCATTTTTCGAAAAAAAATGTTTTTTTTTTTTATAAATCAATTTATTTCGCCGAAACTGTTAGTAATGTGAACATTATTTCTAGGAAAATTAATTTAGTTTGACATATAATATGCTTATATGTACATATATAGATATCGTTTTTTGAGATATTTGTAATTAAGTAGAACCAAGTTTTTTCTTTGGTCCAAAAACCGAAAGTGACCGATATTTCGAAAACGACGTGAAAAAAAAAAATAATGTGATTTTCAGAATCAGCAGCCGATTTTACATAAGAAATCAATAGTGGCACCTAAAGTTCAGAATTTTTTTAATTATTTGTAAACTAGTGCAATCATCGATCTGTATTAACTTATCTTTATGTTTTAGTGCCGTCAGTATGTGGGATATGCAGATTTAACTTGAAAAATGAAAATGTTTGTTGTTATAAGCAGGCAACATAAAATATTTACGAAAAACCTACGAAATATTTATGAAAATATGAATGAAAAGTCGGCAAAATATTGATGATAATAGGTGTGTTTGTTTACTTTCCCAGTTACAATTATCCAGTAACGAAATTTGAGAGTGTAAGAAAGTATTTGGTCTCAAAGAAAAAATTTTTCACAAAAGTAAACAAACGCAATCCAGTAAAAATTCGTACAAACTGACAAAATATTGAAGTTTTCAAAACTATTTTCTATTTTATGTATGAAAAAATATTGTCATGTGCCAAAATCATATGTTTTTCTTTTTGAAAAATTTTTGCTAGTAAAATTTTATTCAGTAAAAACTAGAAAGCTCTCTCGCAACAAATTGTCACTTTATTCTTACAATCCCTCTCTCGTTACTGGATATTTTTTGTTAACAAACGCAATCCAATATCAATTGTTACAAATTCGTAAACAAACAGACCTAATATTTACGAAAAAAAAGAAATATAAATATATTTTCTTTAATTTATTTTATTAACGCTCAAGAAAATCATGGAAACGGTTACGATGGATGAGGATAAGTTTCCTCAAATTTTCAAACAAAAATGAAATGACGGTGCTTATATACGCAGCAAACGTACGTTCAACATCACGCGATGATAAAAGTACATATTTGAATGCTTCAATTATTTACTTTGAATTTGACAAGTCCAGTATTCTGATCGGCAACATAATTGAATTTCCTGAGGAATTGTGGTTTTCTCGAAACTGCCTCAAGTCGAGGGCGGATTGATTCAAATGTTTCCAAAACATCAGTGAGAGATTCGCCCTTTGTTTTTGTTTTGCTTGTGATTGTTAGAGAAATGATCGCGAAAAACTATTTTTAGATCGCGAGTTCATTTTTTAAATTCGGTAAATTAATTGTCTTTCGGGCTTTGTCTATTGACAACTCTTAAGCAATTATTAATTTTCACCGAGAGTACCCAGAAAATATATCTTTGAAATGACTTGCTAAATAAACAGCTGCATACAGGCGCGGATCCATGGGAGGAGCCATGGGGGCACGTGCCCCCCCCCCCCCCAAGCAACCAAGAAATTACTCAAATAATGATTTGCTAATTTAAAGACAGGTTTTCTCTTAAAAAATCTAACTAATTGTTTTATTTTTTTTTTACAGAACACAACTATGTATCTATACATATATAGATATATTACGATTGCATCTCAAAAAGAAAAACGATTAAAACTTTAATATTACAAGTGTTTGTGTATTAGACATGTTCAAAACAATCTCAAAAATTAAATTTATTTTTCTCATTTAATTTTTTTAATAGAAGTTCATGTGGTATCATTGACGATTTCTAATTATAGTGTATTAAGGTGAATGTAATAAAAACAGGATTTGAGCTGTTACACAAGAAATACCAATACTTGCGCAGAGACAATACATTTTTTCGTTATATGTAGGCTTAAGAAATAGCGGTAAATTTTATTCCGATACTTTCTTATGTATGTGTGCATATGGAGAGTCGAAAAAATAAAAATAAAAGTTCAAAATTTTATATAAGAAAAAAGTCTAAATTTTTCATACTTATTTTTACTCAAATTCCCAAAAATGCAAATTTTGCTGCTCTGGTATCAACCCTAGATTTTTTTTGTTTTAATTGAGGATATACTCAAATATTAATAAATTTTCGAATTTCGAGTGTTCCCGATGAATTCTAGAACATGAAATTTTTTTGAACACGTCAAGCTCGATTCGGATGACTCTTAAAATACTTGAATTGAACATTATAATATTTGAAAAACGTGAATGACATTAAAATATTTGAAGTTTGAAAATATTTGAAGTTTGAAAGTATTTAAGCTTAGAAATATTTGAAGTTCGATGGTGTCGGTTGCTCAGAAAATACGTGTTAATGGAAAACAAAACTTTTACATGAAAAACCGTGAAAAACGAAAACAACCTCAAATGTACTGAATTCAGTCATTTATTAAGCAAAAAATTGTACTTAAATTACACAGGCCGACAAAATTTGATCAAAATACATACCCAGAAACCGGTCGCAGAATTGCTCCATCACGTCAGGTTTTCGAGATATTCTAACCTAAAAGTGCAAAAACACGGTTTTTGGCTATATTTGAGGTTATGTTACATCGCGAATAAAATCGTTTTTTCCAAAACTGGTTGCGGCATCTGAAAATATTACTCTTACTCTTCAAAACCCATTTTAAATTATGTCGATATCTTTTTTAATCACCGAAATATCATAAATTTAAATTTTCTATGTATCCTGCCATACTAGAGCTAATGTAGATGTGTATGTAGGCCTATGTAATAAATTTCAAGTATAATTTTTGCCGGCCTGTGTTATTAAATGATACAAAGCCATGGTCGTCGTTCACTTACTTAGAACTTTTTACACCAAAAAATATGAAATTATAAAAAATTTTATAAAAGGGTTAGAGCTAAAAGAATATCTTGATGTCAATGATTCACATGAACTGATACACATGCAATTTTATTACGCATATAAGATGGGAAATCACTTTTTTTTTAAGTTTTTTACATTAAATTTTTTCTTTTTATTTTTTTTTAAGGTACATTTACGGTATGAAAAAAAATTTGGCGAAAATTCAGCTCTCTAACTCAATTTTATAAGGTGGCGCCGAAGCCTGTTAGTTTTACATGTAAATTGTATGGAAAAACTATATTTTATTAAAAAGGTATCTGAATAGTTTTTTGCGCTGAATCCGAATCTGGCATCAGAATCAATCAGACCCATTGACCCACCTTATAAAATTGATTTACACAGCAGAATTTTCGTCAAATTAATTAAAAAAAAAACAATATGAAAAAAACATAAATCATCCTAATTCATTATTTTAGATTCTATGTACTATGTATGTAACTGTGTTTTTTTTTACAGTGTTAACAAAATAATAGATTACAATTGATTATAAATATATATATTTGAAGCCTAAATGTTCATTTTGACCAATATTTTAAGTAAAATTTTTGATTTAAAAAAAAACGTGTTTAAAAAGAAGCGTGTAAGACGGGGGTTATGGGACGTCCATTAATTGCGTGAGGTGTTTTTTTGAAAATTCGGACCCCCCCCCTCCCCTTGGTGAGATTTGGTGAGATCTGGTTGGATCCCTCCCCCTTCCCGTGAGATTTAAATTATAATTTTTAATATAAATTCTATGCATTAAAAAGTTGACGTGAGGTTTTCTTTGACCCCCTCCCCTCCTTTGGTGAGATTTTTCCGGACCCCATACCTCCCTATTTTAGCTCACGTAATTAATGGACGTCCCCTTACGTGTAATGTCTCGTTTCGTCGCTGTCGAAATATTTGTCTTAGAATTGAAACGAGAAAATATTGATTTTGAAGTTTGAATTTTCCTGAACAAGCTCTAAATTTTTAATTGAAATCAGTTTTCAGTATGGTGTGGTTATGGAAGGTTGCCAATGGACAGTGGTCGGAAATCAGTACTCAAGTACTTGACAAATTGATAGCGAGTATGCCTCATCATTACAGCCAAAAGCGGCCACATAAAATTGATTTTCAAAAATCTCTAATCCAAAAGCCACCCCCCCCCCCCCGAAATAAAATCCTGGATACGGCCTTGACCTTGTCCAAACTTAAAGAAAATATAAACAACATACAATCAAAAATTTCACATCATAACACAAAATTCCAACAACACGTTCCACAAACATTAAAAGACTGCAAATTCGTTTTTGTACGAAACGATACAATACGACACTCATTACAATACCCATACGATGGACCATTCAGAGTCATCGAAAAATCACCAAAATTCTTTAAAATAATAAAAAACAATACTACAACTACAATCAACATAGACAGACTTAAACCAGCTTTTCTAAATGAAGAAAATACACAAACACTCTCCCTTCCAAACAATTCTACCAAAAGAGTACACTTCAATTTACTAGCCAACACTACAAAATTTCAGGAAAGGGGGGGGGGGAATAATGTGGTGACTTAACACCAACATAAATATACAACAACACACAAGAGACACTATACATAAAAACAACTTATAATAATGTTTAAGTTATTATTGTAAATTTTTAAGAATTAAAAATTTTGTTTTATTTGTAAGAAAATTAAAAATTAAAATTAAAAAAATCTTCAAAATAAAAAGAAAGCAAATTTAATAATTCAAAAATAGAAGTTCTATTTAAAATATATTAGAGAGAATCTGATACTAAAAATTTTCAATAATAACTTAAACATTATTATAGGTTGTTTTTATGTATAGTGTCTCTTGTGTGTTGTTGTTTATTTATGTTGGTGTTAAGTCACCACATACACATATCATACCATAAGGCAAGAAACCCCATTCTTCTAATCCATGGTTTAAATAACTTTTTACAGCCTTTTTTCCGAATATAAATAACCTACACAACCAGTTTCCGAACGTAAAATTCTCCTACGATACCTATGCCATATGGTAAACCTTCACCTTATATACAAATCATTCTTATAAAACAGATTAAAAAATCTCCGACAACATAAACATAAGAATATTTTTGAATCTGCTCTGCAGATACCTGCCATCCATCACTATATATTTACCACCCATCATCTCATGTACCATATTAGGCATATAAGCAGTCCATATTAGGTGTATAAACAATACATAATAGACATGAACTTATATACAAACTATGAATAGACAAAGGAACAAGAAATAACACTCAATGATATAAATATCAAACAACAAATAATATCAACTATTGTCCAATCCATATTCATTTTTACTTTCCACTATTTGTTGTCTATTGTATTTTTCATCTAAATTCTAATCTGTTTTTCGTAATTGAATTGTTCCCCTAACATTCTATTACACTATAACTATAAAAATAACTATACTATAAAATAAAAATAAGTACAATGTACAAAAGAACCCATACACATTTATAATAGATGAGCATGATTTTAGCGCAAATTATATAATAATATTGAACATCCACAGCATATACTATATTCATAAACAATTGAAAACTGTATGCATCCTATAAACCATGGTAGAACATATTACAAAACTTATGCATAATATAATATGTATAAACCATGTGAATATAACAGAAAACATATACATAATGGAATACATATATACATAAAAGAATATTACCACATCAAGACGCCGTAAAAATAAAAAACATCTATATGAATATGTAACTTCAGAATATGTCATGTATTGACATCGTCCATATATACCGCCCATACACATTTGCTGTAATAGAATATAAAAAATATGGGACATTTTATAAAATAGAGAAATATGCTATAAATAAAGTCTCTATAAGGAATATGGCCATATATCTAGCCATAATAAGCCAGTTTCAACCATGTATAAAACCTTATAACTGATAAAATATTACATATCAATATTAGATCACTCATGAAATTGGCTAAAATATACTCACGCCAAGTATTGGATCCATCCGCATGACACCTTCCAAGACAGTGTGGCAAGCAACCACCACCAACATCAACACCAACATATGTTGAGTTACGCATATAATGAGTATTTTTACCTTCATCATTCAAAATTGTACTGTGGGAACACGAGAAACAATATGTTAAACATAAATAACAAATAATATAGAAATACATATTCATGGCATGTGCTAAAACTAGTATATAAAAAAACCAATTTACCTATCATATTGACACTATAAGCCATATTGGTGGATTGCATGTAAATATTGTTGATACACCGTTGAACGTCATCTCTTGGAGGTCACATATATACCATGATGGATTTGCGGGATGTGATGACCATATAACGCACAGATTATGGTACCATGATTGAGCATTCTACCATCCCGAAAACCACACCAGGAACTTGGGCACCGCGGGAATGTCACAGCCGTAGAACCTGGCATATGTAGAAATAATACCAGGCCCCCCCCCCCCTGCGGGCTAGGCTATTTTTTGACATCAATCATGATGGAATTTCCGTCGGATTTATCGTATAAAAATTAACGAAAGACTCCAACTACTTCCTGGTTTTCATATGTAGCATAGTTCAGCCCTTGATAACCATGAACATTACACTATGGAAATAAATAATAAAAACATAAACATTGCATTATGGAAATAAAAACATATAGAAAACCATGCATAATAATACACACGTATATATAACATAACTATAAATTTTGCGTTATGGAATAAATAGGTAAAAAACCATCCATATTAATATATACGTATATAAAACATGGCTCACAATAAATCCAAAAAATATATTAAGATTACAGTAAACCAAATATTAACCTATACATCTGCCACTGTTCATGATGACTTCATATGCAGAACAAATGTTTTTTTCGGGCTATTAGATGACCAATCTATTTTATCTATGCGTAACATATTGGAACTGCTACTGTCTTATGTCTTTTGTTTCGTTTATCATGATGGTTTCCTTGGGGGATGTGAATAATAGGATTTTTTCACTAATGGTTGATATAGACGAACTAAAACTGTTTATTCATCACCCCATAAAAAACGCACCAGAGACCTAGGGCACCACGGGAGCGTCACACCCGTGGAACCTGATATATGGATATCAATATCAAATTCCCCCTGCGGGAAAAGTTGCTAATTAATCTTTTATCGTCATCCACCGCAGATTCTCGATGATCCGAAAGGGACCAAATTGTTTAAAATGTACTCATATAATATTAGGTGTGTATACTATGGTTGTGGTTCTATGTTCTCGCTGGCAAATTATGATGCATTAGGTTGTAATTGTATAATGAATATTTCTGCCAACCATTTTTGCTGCTTTAGTGCCAATACGCCCATGCAATATTGAATGTGTATTCTAGTTGTTTTTTCTGTGGTTTTTGACTGCAATATATGGTGTATTTGTATATATTATTGCATAAAAATGCATTATCTTCCATCCATTTGCCTTTGTGCCAAAGATATATATATTTAAGTCGCTAAAATCACAAACGCAAAATGCGTTGCACACACCATCTGCTCAATGCTAATAGCGAATGTTTGTAATATGGTGTCAAGCTGGTTAACCTGTTTAACCTTCTAGACCTATCGGTACATATTATACGGAATATTTTAATAAAAAGAATCTAACAATATGATATTTACTCATACCGTCTCATTTCAACCCATCATAACATATTCTTTATGTTGACATTCGTTTCTTATGAGCATAATATGAACCATACATATATGCATATTTACAATATGTTTTAACAGAAAAATCAACATATTCTTATGTGACATGCATTCTTACGAGAAAAATATGGACCGTACATATATGCGCATTCACAATAATATTTGTCTCGACGTTTACCTTTTCTTACTTTATCTCGTTCTTTATCTATTCGTTATACGGAATCACTCGCTATATACCATGGACACTACAAGCTGCACACGCCATTGTTATTATACACATATAGCAGCCATCTTACACATCATTGTACACCATAATGCACCAAAAAATACATTCACAATAAATAACATAGCAAATGTAGCCACCTTGTTGCACATCGGTAAAATTACATATTATCTCGTATTGTTAAAATGTTAGAGACTGAAAGTAAACATTCAATGTGAATATGTTTTTTCACCTAAAAGTTTAAAGAAATTTAACTTTATATAAATCTAACAAAAATTCTAAAAATTTTTTAAAGGAATCCAATATTATATAAAATTAATAATTTCTAGTAAATATCAATTTCACATTTTAAGAAAACCCTTAAATTAATCACGAGAAAAATATTAATATATCTCCATAGAAACCTATTAGTAAACCTTTTAGGGACATTAAACATGTTCTTAAACACATGCACTTAGACAGATTTACACATAAGTCACATACAATCCAACATTTGAACATAGGTAGATTTATAAGAAAAGAATACAAAAAGAACATATACAATATAAAATGAACCATAGTATTTAAAAGAAGACTGATTGGAGAATCATAGTAGAATTATATGGGCAATACAAACAGACTCTACCTAATAGAGAATCCTTCAGGCAACTTAATTATTGAGTTCTAATATAAGAATCTTTTAGATAACCTACTTATGGATGTCTGTTACATATTATGTTTCTGTTAAAATTGTTTTTTCAAGCAATCTTATATCATTTAATATGCTGCCATAAGGTAAAAAACCTCCTCCAAAATATGATTAAAGTGTTTTCTAAATTACAATATAACTAACATAACATGTCGTATGAGTAACTTTAATTTAAAACAACGTCTTTTATCCATTCCAATGTATCCTACTTGCTAAATAATATATTACCCAACGATTTCCATGAAGAGAAATCAGGTAAGTTATGCATATATAAGCATATACACACATATATTATATACACAATATATTCTATACATCTTTATACCCCCCGAAAAGGAATCTATTTCTACATAGACATATTTTCACTCCCATCCTCACTATCATTTAGAATTCGTACACTCCCTCTTAAGCCAACTGATGACTCCCTCTGGCAGCGGATGAAAAACGTTTATTGGCTGCCAAGACATAACCCCCCCACATATTTTATCTAAACCTATCGCATTAAGACATTTTTCCACTCAAGGGCGTTTTTTCTCCTATCAACTTAAAAATCGTCTGAAAAGTTATATTTTACAGGCACCAAGTATGATGATCCTATACGTGTAAGTATACAATATAATATGACTACATTTGCCATAACGTTTATATGTACCATATAATACAATATAATACATTAAACTGCGACATATGAGTAGTACGATAACATACAACACATAAAGAATACAATAGGTAACAATACACCATTATATCCGTTAATTGTCAACCGAGACACCAAAATATATTACCATAATGGAGTTACCGTAGTAAACTCCGCGCAACCGAATAAGGGCATTCATGCCGTTAACTATCCACAACAGGGATTAGTCCAACTTATTCATTTTGTATATAAAACCGTTATCACAGCAATAGGGTTAAAACCCTACTTATCTGCAATCACACACATAATAACCATATGGCATTATGTTATGCATTATCTTCACTACTTTATCGTACAGTGTTCCCCAGAACCATAAAAACATAACATTACCAAATTAACCAACAATATTTTCATTTTGATAAACCAATGGTTAATCAATGAGCTATTAAGCATTTTGAATAAAAAATTTGTCCTTATAACCAATGTATATTTATAGTGCCTTTCTGAATATACACTATGAATTATCGAAAATCTCGATACAGCCTTAGTCACATATTCAATATGAACACTGATTCATTACGCTATAATCATTTAACATTTACGCAAAAATTGATAAGACGACACAATCTTTAGAAAATTAGTCCAAACCAACATATATTTTCCCCAATTATATTTCAAGCCAAAATGATCATCAGACTATTTTGGTCAAAGTCAAAGGACGATCAGGGGGTTTTTTCACATTACCAAAACATATATATATACCTTATTAAAGGTATTCATAGATATTGATTCGAATGTAGATGCACAATTAATTATGCATCCATTGGTTTTAACAATATTCGGCTATAGTCAAAATTTCTATCATGCGTTATTCAAATTAATATGCCTATATATATACAGCCCACCAATAAGAACCAGGTGTGCATAGTGTTCATATAAATTTAGCTTATCTCCTAGGCAGGGATTTCTCACATAGTTTTTATGCTGAAATCAATCATTTAGGACAGCCGTGCGCACGAAAATCTAGCAAAAGGGCATAACAACAACATCAAGCAACAACAAACTAAATTTTAGAGTTTTTTTTTGCTTTCATTTCCAAATTCGCCAACAGCACAATAAAACCAAATTGCACTACAAACAAAAACAATTGCTATATTCGTCGAAACACAATGCGGCGTCGTCGCTAATGCCTGTGTGTGTTGCTTTTGTTTTCATTAGAACTCAACTCAACGCTGTGCGTCGATAGCGTTGAAATTCTGCGAATTCTGCGGTTGCTTGCTTGTGCGTCGAATAACGGAAAGGGCACCGAGGGCAGAAAGTGCCTGTGCTTGCCCACCGCTGATTTAGAACATCATATTTTAATGTTCTAAAATATATATAACATCATCGAATATGATTATATATTTTTTCATGCATAAAGACACCCAATCAAGACCCAAAGCACAATACAAATTCATAATTATCTTCTAATCCGATTAACACCGGATAAATAATCCTCCTCCTTCATTTTTAAAAAAAATAGCTAAGTCTAAAAACATAAAAAAAATTAATTTTATTTCAATTAGAGCAAAATAGTAGATAATTACCTTGTTGACATTCGATAATAAACGATATAAACGTGATGCACAGCGTATCATTGCTGAAACCGGAAAATGCATGCATTTAAAAAAAAAACGGGATTTCGAAATTAGTCCATGATAGCAAAAATCAGGAGCATCCTTCTGAATTGAAATAAGAAAGTGTTTACACAAACCGAATTTGAACGCCGATGTATGTGTGTGTGATTGCATTACTAACAGCGATGTTATGTGACTGCGTAATAAGTTATCGACGCAAATAAACAACATAAAGGAACATTATCTCTTGTACAAAAGTTGAGACCGTCGAGTTGTACGTGTTGTAAAACCGGTTGTGCTCTTGAGTTTAGCCACTGAGGTTTCTTATACGACTTTTGTCCAACTTCATTGTATTTATAGTTCCACAGAGTGAACATCTATATTGCTGTTAACCGTATATACTTTTCACCACAACTCATTATTTCATCAACACGCCTGCATTAGATAACAACGTATATACAAACGCTGCGACTAGTCGTGCGAGTTATGAAAATGTTGATTTTTATGCGAATGTTGATTATTATTGCTAATACAGCTTGCTGTACGGCCATTGAAGCGTTTCAATCCGTCGGACGATGCTCATAATCGTTTGGTGGTTCGGAAAACTGTTGTGCAAGCGTTGGTAAGAGGCATATTAAAAGAGCAGGGTGATCCAAAAATGCACTCACGACGTGTTATCGAAGCTTACATCGCTTGTTAGCGATTCACCATTTTGAAAGGAACTCTGACTGTATGCTGTATTGGCGTGTATCGATGACTGCCGCCTCGATCTCGGGTTTATAATTGGTTTGAAACTAAATCTTCACTTCTAAGTGAATTACATGTATAAATGAACCACTAAAGAATCGTTTTACCTTTTTTATTCTGCCCTGTTATCTCAGTTTAAGTAAAAATTAAGTAAGCATGTATTACGTTTCACTCTTAGGTTAAATTCATAATTAATTCAGAGATGTGCAACAACAATTATCCTACAAAACATAGGCGTCTGAGCTCGGTGAGACCACAGCCCAGGTGGCCACGCAAGAGCGCAATTCACGACGCAGGTGACAGCGCCATACCCAGGGTTTGAAAGCTAAGTCCAGCAAAAAATTAAACATGCCGTTTATTGCTGACTGTAGTCAGCAAAGCAAACGAAACGAGAAGGCAAACGAAACTGTTGCTGATGCTGAAATTCTGAAATGCTGAATGCTGCAGCCTTCAGCATGAATTTCAAATCCAATATGCTACGCTGTCGAATTCTCTGTTATGCTTGTGAAAGGAATGCTGAGCTAAATTTGCTTGCTGAAAATGCTATTCATTATATTTTCACTACAGTCAGTCCTTGTAAAACGCCGATGTGAGATTCTAGAAAAAAAGTATTTTATAGGACTCACATCACATTAGTTAGGTTGAGTTCCAAAACCTCTCTTTTTATATTGTTTTTATTAAAATTGATTCAATACGACAAGTTCTAGAGTAAAGTAATGAGTAACGTGTTGAGAGATTATAAATTAATAGTTAATTTTATTAAAATGAATTATTTTTAATTTTTAATCTGTAACACCGTTACTCATCGCAAAAATTATTTGAGAACTACGGAATGTAGCTATACTTAGGGGACGTCCATTAATTACGTGAGGTGTTTTTTTGAAAATTCGGATTCCTTCCCATCCCCTTGGTGAGATTTGGTGAGATCTGGCGGGACCCCTGCCCTCTCTCCCGTGAGATTTAAATTATAATTTTCAATGTAAATTCTATGCATTAAGAAGTTGACGTGAGATTTTCCTTGACCCCCTACCCCTCTATTTTGACTCACGTAATTAATGGACGTCCCCTTACCTAATGACTGTTTTTAAAATATACTTATGTATGTACTTATATTGTACAAACCATATGCATCCAGTACATAAAAATTGTTTTTTTTAAATACTTATGTAATGCATTTTAGGAAAAATGTTCCTTAATTTATAAATTACTTGATAACGAAACCGCGTTTGTTAAGTATCGCGTATCATTGGGCTTTTCAGTACATAGTTGAACACGTGTTCTACATTGTATAAATGCATACATGTTCTGATACGAAGTAAGCCGACAAGAAAAAACCGATCATGCTAAGTGTTGTCATAGAATCTTTTTGTTACTTTCTTCCTTATTTATAATTTTCGCTTGCACGGAATCTTCTACAAGGGTTGATTTTTCTATCGATGACAACACTGATCTGTCGTGTGCATGTGTGTTGTCTTTTTTGTTTGTGCTGTACACAAACGTAAAAACGTACATTGCTACGTTTGTTTCTTTGATCTCTTTTATGCGTTTACAAAAACAAATGTGCAGCAATCGGCAGTCAGCCCTTTTTAGACCAGTTTTCGCAGCATTTCAGAAAATACTTTTCAGCAGCATGCTGTCAAAGTATTCAATGCTGCTGAAGTAATCGGTAGCAAATTCTGTGAAAAGCAATTAGAATTTCGCAGCACAGTATGTCGCTGCAGAACTTTTTTGCGGCAATGATCAGCATTAAGCAAAGTATTAGAAATTGCTGCAGCAATTTAAACCCTGGCCATAACTTTACAGGACCCCTGGCAGGCATGTCGACTTGACATCAATACCAAGTTAAAAAAATTAAAAGAGTTGTACGCGTTTTACAAACAGTTCTCTGAAACTCACCCGCCATACAACAAGGAGTAGCAATTGTTCTGGAAGCACCACAGTGACGAACTAAGTGCCGACGGTCTTAACCCAAACAATTACGATTACCGTCCGAAATGGTTTCTATACTTTGACTTATTTATGTAAAAAACTGTTACGCGCGGCATTTGACGTGGACAAAAAAGAAAACACTCACAAAAAAAAACTTTCGGTATCGACCACCGAAGTTAGTCCTGGCTAGGGCGCGGTTTCCCTACGCCGCTTGTGTGCGTATGCATAGAAAAAAAATCAATCAAATTTTAAATTCAAAATTTGATAAAAAAACTTTATCTAACGGGGAGCAGAAAAACCCCAGGTTCCTTATCTTAAATTTTCCCGGATGGCTTCAAGGGTCATCTACCCCGGCACCTCCCCCTAATCATACTTCCTAGCAACTATTCATCCTCTTTTCTTTTTTTCTTTTAATTAAAAAAAAAATAATTTTTTCTAATTTCGTTTTAATTTTTAATTCCAAAAATGTCTTTTTTGTTTTGTTTGTAATATTTTTTTTTTGTTTTACTTTGCATTAATTTAATAGGTATAAAGATATCCTTAAAGATATTTCGTTTTATTCGTTAATTGTTTGATCAAACTTCTTTGCTGGGTAACTTTCATATATATTAAGGGTAATTAGAGGCTTTTAATATTTAAGACAAGCAGGAAATGTGAGCTGCACAAAAATTACTTACGTATTAACTTAAGTCTACATTTCACTTCAAACGTTAATTTTTGTTTGTATGAAGGTTTAAAAAGATAAAAATGATATTAATAAGGATATATGAAAATCACCAGCATATCTACTAAATTTTTTTATTCTTAAGACAAAATTATAAATTATATTTCAAATAATGTTTTTGTATTATAACTAGAATAATTAATATAAAGCAAATTAATAGGACTTAAATATACTTAGCTGGTTATCGACGACGACTGGCGGCTGTCGTTGATGACGTAGTTGACGTTGTTGTTGTTGATGTTGATTTATTTTGTTGTTATTTGGGATGTATGTCTTATTTGAAGTCATTTTGTTGTTTTGTTGAAATTTTGTGATATTATGTTTTTGTTTCTGTACACCGTTTATCAAACTTTTTATTTCTTTTGTTTTTTGTGTTGCTTTAAATAAGCCTTTTTTTTTGTTTGCGCCTGCTTGCAACTTTTTGCACAAATTATGTTTTAGTTCTCAACTTTTTAAATTTATATAAATTTAAATCACACATTTCGTTTTCACCAAATGAATATTAAACAGCAACGGCGACGACTGAAATTTCTCGTTATGCTGCATGTTTCATTTGAGTGATTTGAAGTAAGTGATTTTTGTAAATCACACAAAGAACTGCAATATTCGATAGTTTCGCTGTAGTTGAATATTTTCTATGAGTGATCTAGTGAGTGAAACTATCAATGAGTGAATCGATATTGATAGTTTTTATTCGATAGTTCCCATCACTAGTGAACGCTTAGAAAGGGGTGCGCTCAGACGAAGTCTGCATAAAATACCGGCAGCCAACTTAAAGAAAAAAAAAGGAGAAGAAAGAAAAATGAGTTCCGGCCTGTTGGATTTTGGCCGCCATCACGCAAACAAGGAAAATAATAAGAAAAAAACTTAAGACAAATATAAATGAATAACTAAATAAAAATTGCCAACAAAAATTAAGAATAAAACGAAAAGATCATAAATAAAGAAAATTTAAAGTTACGGTGGCTCTTTTAAGAAGTTGCTGACTGGCTCGTTGAGTAGACTGCAACCAAGTCAGCGGATCACCCCCGGGAACCACTGCGCAAATAATAATCTGGAAATAAAAGTAAAACAAAAAAGAATATAAACCTGAAAATAAAATAATAAAACTTAAAATAAACCTGAAAAAAGTTAAAAAATCTAAAAGGAAGAAAAATAAAAGAAAATCCTGAAAAAAGGTAAAAAAAATCTAAAAGAAAAAAAAAAAAAAACCTGAAAAAAGGTAAAAAAATCTAAAAGAAAATATTGAAAATAGATAAAATAATTAAAAAAAAGCTAAAAAGAAGAAAAATTTGTAACAAAGAAAGAACCTAAAAAGGGAAGAAAAATACAAAAAGATATTGAAGCTAAAAATAAAGGTTAAATATTGAAGTAAAATTACGCAAAAATAAAGCAACCTAAAAGAAAAATCATTAACAAAACATAAAAGCAGCGATATCGGACCAGTGTATCCACAGATAGCGCAACACAACATTCCTGATCACCAAGTGAGCAGCAGCGCTGAAAGAAAAGAAGAAATCAGAACTGTAAAAAAAGCAAGTAGAAATGAAATTGTGTAGGCTGAAAAATTAAGGTGAATAGTCAAGGCCGTATCCAGGATTTTATTTCGGGGGGGTTTTGAATTTGAGATTTTTGAAAATCAATTTTTGCAATCTCTTAAATTTTTCAAATCGATGACCTTTTTTTTAAGTAACTCACTTGAATATTTGAATTTCAATATACACCCATCCCTCGATTTACGCGGTAGATAGGTTTTTGAAAAAACCGCGTAATTCAAAACCGCGTAAATCGAGACAAGAAGTCCATACAAATTGAGTGGATTGGTTTTCAGTATTTAAAAATCGCGTAAATCGAGCAATAGAACTCAAAGAAAATAGCATAATTGGTAAAAAAAATCCGCGTAAACTGAACCCATAATGTACATATGTACGTACTTACCTAATGAAAAATTGGAGATTATATAAAAAATAATAATTAAATAAAATTATTAGATTTTATGGAATTAATTTTTATTTTTTAAATTCAATCACATATCCAAAGTATTATAAATATTGGTCGCTGTTGTTGTTATTCAATATTAGAAAAGACTTATTGAATTGATTGAAACCCGATGCACGATTTAGCATAATTATTTATTCGCAATAGAATTCTGAAAAACCTAACACAAATACCACTTAGTAAAAAGTTGCGTCAAACGCTTCAAAAATGTAGGAGTTGCTGAACGGGACCATTACACCATGACTCCACCTTTGTCTTTACACCATGATGTTTACTACATATATACGAAACTTCGTCATATAATTTATGTTCACGTGTTTTGAACTGAAAAAAATGTCTTATACGGGTTCTAAGCTGAAAAAAAATTTTATCAAATAAAATTTTGAAACTGCGTTATTTTAAAACCTCGCAAAAGAAGTACCGCGTAAATCGAGGGATGGATGTATGTATGTACTAAATATGCAGTTAGTCAAAAAAACTTACTTGAAAACACATGTTTCTAGTTTAAAAGTTGTATTTTTTATAAAAAAAAAGTTTTAAAAAAATCGTTTACAGAAAACAGAAAATTTGCAAATGCTTTATTCTAGCTAAAAAAACCAAAACTAAATTATTCCATATTTTCATTACCTTGGGTAGTTATTTTTATACTTATTTTATATTGAACACTTTTGTGAATTAAGCTAATAAACAAGTTTTAAATCATTTTTAAGTATTTTATGTGGTCGCTTCTGGCTGTGATGATGAATGGTATTATCTTAGGCATACTCGCTATCAATAGAGGAATAATTCCAATTGATATTGCTTCCCTTTACTGTGATAATACTTCAGTACCAAGACATAGTTAATTGGTGCATTGTGTATATATTAGAATTGACACAAAAGAATATTTTATTATTACAGAAGAATACGAAAAAATTCAGTGGCATTTTAGGCAATATGACGTGTGAGCTTGGTGATCACCACACATTTTTTCATAGGGCGGAACGAGGATGTCACTGTTCTTGCTCCACTTTCACGGATGGATTAATTTCAGTTTGACTAAATAAATCTACCATTACAATTGATTCAGGGATATTAATAATGAACTAACAGTCCGTGCGCTCAGCGAATACACATTGTAAGTCAGCTGATCAGAGATCACCATACTTATAGCACATTTTAGAGGCTCCAACCATGCACCCAAATCAGCTGATTTACAGTATTAATGTTTGCTGAACACACAGGGTGCCAACTTACATACAATCGGACGGAATTCTCATTTCCGAATACTGCCTGACGTGAGTACCCGAATTAGCGCGCGAATTGATTTTTTTATGGCTCATATAAGAAAGTTTAGTTTCCGGAGAAGGGACAATAAGAGGGCCTCCTGCACCCCCTGTTCACTATACGTACACTTTGAGAACTCCTGTATTACACCACTAAAAATAAGTTAATAAATAAAAAGGACTTAAAGGTTGTATATGAGGGCTTTTACTTTAGCTAAAAGGAAATATGAGAGAACAAGAAAATTAAATACATATAAGCAAATGTAGTTTTAGCAATTTTACAATAGAAAATTTAATTCTCGAGCGCTCTTCGCTGCTAACAAGTCTATGACTTTATTTGTGTTACTCTCAATTCTTCTATGTACTGAAATTAGTGCCAGCCCAGTCAATCTATGTTAACTCAAATAAATAATTAAATATGTTTTCACGGGTAAAGTTGGCAAAATTTTTAAAAACTTATGAGTGTTTGGAAAACCTTCTTCATTACAGTTTTCGAGGGCTCCAATTGCATAAGCTGAAGAATTTATCACAGGCATTCCGGCCACAACTGAAACTATTGAAACGCTTTACTAATTTAAAAATGCGTATTCTTTTTTATTTTTAATGAAATAATTTTATTTAGACATTTTAATCTAACTCTATACGTTATTCCAAAATTAATAATTTTTTTTTTATTTATTTCAACTTAAAGTTTTTATCAAAACTGACTTAAAAAATGTTTTCATAATTAACAACAAGTTTTTAACATAAAGTAGAATTCAATAATCAATCACTACACTATCAATCGCTTTTAGGAAGTCCTGCTCAGTCAACATTTTAATTTTTCGTGTAAGTCTGCGTCTCCCACTTACTAACGGCACTAAAACATGAAGATAAGCTAATACGGATCGCTGACCACAAAAAATTTTTGTTTTTGTTCTGTAGCTTAGATGCCAATATGGTACTCTCATATATTTTTTCCGCTGAAACCGAATCCGAGGTCAGAATTCTCTAGCACGTCAGGTTTTTGAGATATTCTAACCTAAAGTGCAAAAAATACTGTTTTTTGAGGCTATGTAGCACGTAGATTTTTTTTATTTTTACTAAAAACTATATGTGAGATCTTAAAAAAAAAGTCTTGAGCTTGCACAAATTCTCTTTTTTTTGCCGAGATATAGCATTTTAAAATTATAATGTTTGTGATTTTCCCTATACCTGAAAATTTATTAAGGACACGCGTATATCAAAAATTCGTGGTGCTACATAACCTGAAAGAACGGTGTTACACTTTTAGTTATAATATCTAAAAAAAAACCTGACGTGCTAGAGCAGTTCTGACCCCAGCATTTGGTTTCAGCTAGAAAATACATGGAAATACTATGTTGGCATTCAAACTACAAACCTTCTGAGCCTGTGCTATTGACTATTTCTTGCTGCTGATCAAAATATCATTTTCAGAATCTGATGACTTTTTTTTCAGACCTTATTTTACAAAATCGATTTCATATAGTGTCAATTTTACGTAGTATCTATTTTTTGTAAAATCGTTTCTATATAGTGTCTGTCAAAAAATTTCGGGGGGGGGGGGTTCTATCCCCTACCATCCCCCCCTAGATACGGCCCTGTCAATAGTCATTAGTAGATAAAAAAAAGATGTAAAGTTTGATTCAAGAAGAAATAAAATAATAGTTAAATTTTGAAAACTTTTACTGTTGTAGAAGTGAAATTTTTTTTTGAAATTCAAGTTTGTTAAAGATAAGAAACTTTAAATTAGTAGATTTTTTTGTGAATATCTATTTGTTAGTGAAAAGTAAACTTAAGCCGTAAAAAGATTTATTTATGTACGTTTTGTGTCAGAATTCAAAAAATTTTTGAATTTATGACTGTGTTTGTCAAACTGTTTTTTTTTCTCAAAATTTAACAAAAACAATGACGTAGAAATACGTACCCTTTGGAAATACCCTTTAGGGATTTTTGGCGCCATATCCTGTAGGAATATAAAGATAAAAGGCAAGCTTTAAGTATATAAATAAATCTTAAACAGTAAATAATGAAAAATAGAAATAGGAGTAACCTAAGAAAGAAAAATAAGGAAAGGAAAATAATAAAAAAAATAAATTTAAAAAAAAATAAATTTCAAAAAAATTAAAATGAATTTGAAAAAAAAGTATACCTACCTTAATATACATACATATATACTTACTATAAGGCTTACCTGTACTCATCTTAATTCTTATATACTTACCGTTAGACCTATATATACTTACCTGCTAATTACTTTATGTTTAATTTATACGTACCTTATATACAATTGTGTTTGTGTTAATATTTTTTGTCCATCTAAACAAAAAAGAAAAGAATATAAATTTGAATAAGATAATGTAATTTAAATTTAAGAGTATTAAATTTAAATGTACATACCTTATACAAAAACGTAAATTAACTTAAATTTAAGCAGTATTTAAATTTAAAAAAATACAGAATGATAATAGTGAAATAGAATGAGTTCATTGTGATGTTTAAATGTTAATCAAAAAAAAAAAAAAATAGCACCAGTAATTTAAATTTACAAATCGAAAATTTAACTTAATGAAGGAAAAATTAATTGAAAAATTGGTTTAATAAAAAAAAAAAAATAAATAAAAATTTCATTTAATTAAAAAAAGAGAAAAAAACAAATTTAATTTTTGAGGAAATTTTAAATTTTGAAAAACATTTAAATAAGACTCAGTAAGTAAATTCGTGTGTATCTAATTTCTAAATATTTAAATAAAAATAAATTATGTTTATGTATTATAGTAAATTGTGAATGTCTTTTCAATTAACAATGGAATAGGGTTTTGTGTTGCAGCTAAGGTGCAGTAAGGAACGGAGAACGGTTTAGGGCATATTTCATAAACTTGTAGGCGAAGAATATGCGTTCGGATGACCTCAAGGTCATTGGGTATGCCGCCTGGGTGCACTTTTAAAAGCACCTCGTGAAATTATTTCGAAATAAAAAAATAATGCTTCGGAAATGTAGGTCTCTTTTTTCACATTTCTGTCAGATTTGCTTAATATCTAATTTTGACATCTTAAATGTTTTCTTAATCGGTTGTGATTAGTAAAATAAAGGCACGCGGATTCTATAAATATAACGACTCTTGAACGCAACGAACTTGCCATTTTCCGGCTAGCTCAGCCGAGCACTTCGACGTAAGCGTGCCGCGTTCACACAGTCACTTGAAAAATGTCTGGTTTACATTTCTTCTTTTTCTAGCTCTTTCCTATCTCTTTTCTATGGTGCAATTGTTGTGGTAGTAGCAATCATAAGTGACAGCTCTTCTTTATTTTTATATCTAAAATAATTGTCAAAACAGTTTTGTTTTTGTCTTTGTCTCATGTCTTCACAATTCAAGTCTATTTAATTAGGGCTGTTCACACAATCACAATCCTGCATGTTGTCCAAGAAGGCTTGACAAACATCAATGAAGGATCATGAGAGCTCCTCTATTTAGTGAGTATTTCCTTTTCACAACTAAAAAAAACATGCGCTTGTCAGAATTTTTCGTTTGTTTCTGTTGTGTCTATTTCTGACAAATGCGATATGCATTTTCGCGATCGCATTAATTGAGTTTCACAAAATAACTCTACCATGTATAATTGTGCCATTTCTTTTCTCCATGTACCATTTCTTTTCTCTAGCTTTCGCTTGCGTCGGTTTTCGAAACCAGAGGTTGCCGTATGTCCCGGAAAGCCACTGAGCCTGCGTAGCGACGGTAACCGATGGAGGAGAATCCTGACGCAACCGAAAGGAAACTCAATGAAGAGTGAAGAGGGAAATGCGTTTGTGGGTAAGTCATGGTCCAGTGTTGCCAGACCAAAGCCCATTTGCGACCCACAAGCAATTTCATTTCGGATCATAGATTCTGCTCTTTTCCTTTTCTCTCTTACTTTACATTTTTTCGAAATTTTGGTGGCGGCACTTCAGTTTTGTCGGTCAGTATGACAGGTGGGTTAATGACATTTTGAACACTTTTGCGACTATCAGCAGAATTGAAGCTGCCTAACCCTGTTTTCATTATCTTTTTTCTTCTTTTTCTTTTTTTTTCTGGCATACATTTCCACAAATCCTGTGAGCAGAATGAAAAATAGTAGATACAAATTTTTTTAAAAAATTTTATTTTTACATTGAATTTTCACTTTATAAAGCAAATTAAATCTTTTTTCTTCTAAGTAAAATTAGAAAAATTTAAGAGTACTTAATAAATTTTACACCGAAAAATACGTTCCTTAAATTTGCAAATACATAAATCCTTAGCACTAACATTTTGTATATTACTCTAATAAAGAAATATTATAATTGTTCTTTGTCTTTTGTTGAAGAGTGTTTCCTGAACTACTCGTTCGTAAGTACGTTTGTGTATGTATTACTAATACTACTTAAGAATTATTTGATTACATTCAACTAAAGCATACTAATTAGGTAAATTTTACAGATAATTTATAGTGATTCTTTTTGGTTCAATAAATTTGAAAGTCCGGCTCTAAGTCATAAACTAGTGCTGCTCAAGCTGCTATGAACCTGAGATCGGGTAGTAGTGGCAGAGCATTAGAAAATAGACCACTTCGAGGGAGATCATTAGGAAATAGACCACTTCGGGGCAGAGCTTTCACAAATTCACGAGTTTCGATGTCTTCCACAACTACTACTGCTAGTGCTGTTACATCAGCTCCAATTATGACTACTCAAGTTACAACTACAAACGTAACCTTGAGTGGCAACAATGTGATCGGTACTACCGCGAGTGGTAGTACCAGTACTGTCAATACGACCCCAACTTCGCCACCCTATAGTAGCTTAATGGCTCAAGGTGTCAGGGAGGAGTTTGCACAAGTTCGTAGACTAGATCTACCACAAGAGCAATCCCCTCTTATGATAACGCCCAAAACAGCGGTCAACGATCAAGGATTGACACTACGCGAATATGTCAATGCCAGTTCAGGGATGGTGCAGGTGTCGGTTATGCGTGAAGTCGAGTCTTGTATTCTCCGACTTGTGCCACGCATTGTCGCTGAGTCAATGCAAGCTGAAAGGGAGCGACATCAAGGCAACGCGTCTCGCTTCGCTTAATTCATATCGCAAGCAAGCATAGGTAGGGCAAGGGTTTCAAAATATTAATCCCCCTACTCGAGAGCCTCCACAATATTACCAACATTTTCAACCGCAGACCCAATTTCCAAATCCGCAGCTAATTCAGCAACAGAATCCTACTAATTTCTATGCTCAAACATTGTTTAATCGGACTTACAGTCATTAAGCAAAGACCAATATTGTAAATTTTTACTTTATTGATCAATGCTATTTTTACAACAAACATGACAAAGATAACAAATGGAAAAATTTTTAACCTGGTAATTGGTGACATGTTTCGGCTATTACCAATAGCCTCATCAGACCAGTTTGGTTAATTCTGTACATGGACTCGAACCCTTGACCGTTCATGCATTGCAATTGCATATTTTTGCGACGGCCGCTCTAACACTTGAGCTACTGAGGAACTGACCTTGAACTGCACAGAGTGCGTATATCACATTTGTTATTATTTCTTTGT
This sequence comes from Meiosimyza platycephala, assembly GCA_963662105.1. Taxonomy (NCBI): domain Eukaryota; kingdom Metazoa; phylum Arthropoda; class Insecta; order Diptera; family Lauxaniidae; genus Meiosimyza; species Meiosimyza platycephala. The sequence goes on along the minus strand of OY759210.1, from coordinate 41,978,124 downwards.
CACTTTCTCGCTTGTTGTCACAGCCGGCGCGAATCTTGTCTTGCACGGCTATGATCTATTTTTAGAAATTTGTAGTGTTGCCAGCTACATAGTTTCTGAAATTGGCGTGTCCTCCGTATAAATTAAGAAATTTTTTGATATTTAGCGACTTATTATTTTGTAATTAAACATTGTTTAATCGGACTTACAGTTATTCAGCAAAGACCAATATTGTAAATTTTTACGTTATTGATCAATGCTATTTTTACAACAAACATGACAAAGATAACAAATGGAAAAATTTTTAACCTGGTAATTGGTGACATGTTTCGGCTATTACCAATAGCCTCATCAGACCAGTTTGGTTAATTCTGTACATGGACTCGAACCCCTGACCGTTCATGCATTGCAATTGCATATTTTTGCGACGGCCGCTCTGACACTTGAGCTACTGAGGAACTGACCTTGAACTGCACAGAGTGCGTATATCACATTTGTTATTATTTCTTTGTCACTTTCTCGCTTGTTGTCACAGCCGGCGCGAGTCTTGTCTTGCACAAGCGAGAAAGTGACAAAGAAATAATAACAAATGTGATATACGCACTCTGTGCAGTTCAAGGTCAGTTCCTCAGTAGCTCAAGTGTTAAAGCGACCGTCGCAAAAATATGCAATTGCAATGCATGAACGGTCAGGGGTTCGAGTCCATGTACAGAATTAACCAAACTGGTCTGATGAGGCTATTGGTAATAGCTGAAACATGTCACCAATTACCAGGTTAAAAATTTTTCCATTTGTTATCTTTGTCATGTTTGTTGTAAAAATAGCATTGATCAATAAAGTAAAAATGTACAATATTGGTCTTTGCTGAATGACTGTAAGTCCGATTAAACAATGTTTAATTTCAAAATAATAAGTCGCTAAATATCAAAAAATTTCTTAATTTATACGGAGGACACGCCAATTTCAGAAACTATGTAGCTGGCAACACTACAAATTTCTAAATATAGATCATAGCCGTGGATAGCGGCGCAAGTGTAAGAGACTGCCTTGAATTAGCTGATAAACTCAATCTAAAAATTTTAGATTATAATTCCTTCATCAAAACAGCTGATGGCAAAGGACAGCGAATAATAGGTAAAATCAAAACAACAGTTACATGTAAAACAAAGACGGAAGATATAACTTTATATCTATTGCCATCTCTTTCTCAAAGTCTATACTTAGGTATTGACTTTTGGAAAAAGTTTAACATCATTCCATTTATGGTCAACAGCCTTGAAATCGAACCTTCAGAGATCGAGATTGACACGCTGAAAATGCACGTCCTGACAAACGAACAATATCAGCAGTTAGAACTAGCTAAAAATGAGTTTAGATGTTACACAAAGTTTGGTTTGGGCAAAACGCAGCTAGAAATTCACAAAATCGATACGGAGGACGCTTCTCCAAAGAAAATGCGATATTACCCCATTTCACCGGCTGTACAAAAATTAACATACGACGAATTAGATAGGATGCTCAGTCTGAAGGTGATGAACCAGCAATACAAGCCAGCTGGAATAATAAAACCACGTTAGTAATGAAGCCCGGTAAAAACAGACTTTGTCTGGACGCAAGGGAATTGAATAAGGTGACAATAAAAGACGCGTATCCGTTATCAAACATCGACGGTCTATTAAGTAGGCTCGGTGACACGATGTTCATTTCGGCGGTAGACCTTAAGGATGCCTTTTGGCAAATTCCTTTGGAAGAGTATAGTCGTCCAAAAACTGCATTCACTGTACAGAGTAGGCCACATTACCAATTTACGGTAATGCCCTTTGGTCTATGTAATGCGGCACAGCGATTATGCAGACTTATGGATAAAATTATACCGTCCGAAATGAAGGATCGTGTCCTCGTCTACCTAGATGATTTACTGATCGTGGCACCCGACTTCAAAACCCATTGCGAAATTTTAAAAAATTTAGGAAAAAAGTTAACAGCCGCTTACAATAAATATGCAGAAATCTAAATTCTGTTTCACTGAGCTAAAATACTTAGGTTATCTTGTTGGAGATCGAAAACTTAAAACAGACCCGAATAAAATAGAGGCCATTGTTCGAATAATCGCACCTAAGAATGTCAAACAAGTAAGGCTGGCTGGTATCGTAGGTTTATTTCGAACTACGCCACTCTATCCGCACCAATAACAGATACTCTGAAAAAATCGTCTAAGTTTCAATTTAGTTCTGAGGCTCATGAAGCATTTGAAAAGTTGAAAGAAGTATTAATATCAAGCCCCGTGTTAGTCAGCCCAAATTTCGATAAACATTTCTACGTTCAATGTTATGCGTCAGATGTGGGCATTGGCGCAGTACTTTTTCAAGAAGACGATGATGGAGAAGAACATCCTACTGAGTACTTCTTTCAAAAGCTGAATTCAGCACAAAAAAATTACGCCGTCACAGAAAAGGAGTGTTTAGCCGTGGTAGACGCAATAGCGAAATTCTGTCCCTATATTGAATTAATGCCTTTTACTGTGATCACAGATCATTCTAGCTAAAAATGGCTAATGAAACAAAAAGTTTGAATGGTAGATTGGCTAGATGGAGTTTGAAACTCCAAGGTTTCGCGTTTGATATTCAGAACCGTAAAGGGTCCAAAAATGTAGTACCTGATATGCTGTCAAGACTTAACATGGAAGAGTTAGACTTAGATAGCCATTCATCAATCTTGGATTTGGATTCAGATGCTTTTAAAAGTGAAAAGTATTTGAGTCTAATTCAAACGGTCGAAGAAAATGAGGAAAGACTCCCTGATATTAAGATTCTTGACGCATATGTGTACAAACGAACTAATTTTTATGATGGTGATCCAACAAATGAGGAACATTCATGGAAATTGTGGATTCCATCTGAACTAATAGAAAATATTGTAAAATATATTCATGCGTCAGGAATCGCGATACAAGGAGGGATAGCTAATACTCTAGGTAGGATCCGTGAGTACTTTTATTGACCAGGTATGTGCATAGAAGTGCGCGAACACGTTAGAAATTGCGAAATTTGTAAAGAATGCAAGCCGGCCAATAAAATACTCCGACCAGCCATGGGAAATTAAGTTGTGACAGTAAGAGGGTTTCAAATGATGTATATAGATTTTATTGGACCCTATACTAGATCCAAAAATGGCAATTCGTTCATATTTATTGTCTTGGACCATCAAACAAAATTTGTATTATTAAAGGCTTTACCGAAAGCTTCAGCGAAAGCTGTTGTAAAATTTATGACGACTGAAGTGTCCCATAAGTTTGGAGTGCCAGAAACAATCCATTCGGATAATGGGGCACAGTTCGTGGGAAAAGAGTTCAAGCAACTTATGGACACATTTGGTATAAATCATATGAAAACAGCCGTTCACGCTCCACGCGAGCAAAGAGTAAACCAATCTATATTGGCCGCAATTAGATCCTTTTTAGATAGTGACCAGTCGACTTGGGACGAGAACTTATCAAATATTGAATGTGCACTTAGGTTGTCTGTACACGCTTCAATAGGCATGACTCCCTATTTTGCATTGTTCGGTAGCAATATGATCACACATGCAAGCGCCTATAAGATTGCCAGAAAACTGAATATTTTAGAACATACAGAAGCGAATATTCTCACAAAATCGGAGAGGTTAGAACTTATCAGAAATAAAGTGCAAAAACAGCTGCACAGAGCTTAGGAAAAAAATTTTAAGACCTATAATAAGCGCAGCCGAGATATTGTATATAAGCCAGGTCAAGAGGTTTACCACAAGAACTTTATACAAAGTGATTTCAGCAAAGGAATCAATTCTAAGCTGTGTCGTCCCTGGCTAAAATGGCGCATAATTAGTCGAGTAGTAGGCAAAATCATGTATGAAGTGGAAGACATGAAAGGTAAAAGAGTAGGAGTCATACACGCTCAACACTTGAAGTAATAAATAAGTTAAAAAAGTAATAAATTAAACAATATTAACTACCCGCATCTCCAGATTCAAACAGTTTAAGCTGATTACTTAAGATTAAAATTATAAATGCCTCTAATATGTACCATGATTGAGTAATGTAGGTTACTGCGAAAAAAATGCTGATACTTCCAAACATACATATGAGCCGTTTATTTTGAAAGTGGCATAAGTCACTTTGTTTTTAAGTCGAGATATTAAATATCTCGACTTAAATTTTAAGGGTTATTAAGTGAATTATTAAGTGAACAATTTACGAATTGTTTTCTTCAATACTGCCGAAAATAAATTCGCTAACGCCAGAAATATTTATTTAATTTAACAAATTTATTCGTTGAATTTTCCAAATCTTTAAATAAACAAAAATAAAGTGACTTATGCCACTTTCAAAATAAACGGCTCATGTAATGTCAAATTGTATTAATTTCTGTTTTCGTTTTTTTTTTGCTCTGAATATCAATTGTTGACACTCAGGCTTTCAAACGTTCAACACTTTCAGATATGAGTTTGTCAGCTTGCGAAAACCTACATTATTCAGTCATGATATAAACGACAACAAAAAATCACTTAAGATACAACTACAACGGTATAGGCAATTATCACGATTGCAGCAACTCTATATGACAATTCGTCATCTACATTACCCCAAGTTCGTCGTAAGCTGTCAAAACCAGCGAAAATAAGGCATACTCATGCTAAAAGAGCACTGCCAGAATTAACATGGTGGCAGCATGATGGTTCTGCGTCTTTATTTGAATGCCGGCGAGTTCTGTCGAAAAAGCAGGTTTGATTTTGTTTATTGTCGTCAAGACAAAGCGCATGCCTGTCAGAATATTTCTCTGCATTTATCATGTCTGTATTTGGCATTTATTTATTTATTTGAGCCAATTGAAACAGAGTTCTACAGGCTAGATATAAAATAATATTATTTACAAAACTGAAATTAAAAATAAGACTTATTAATTATTCTTTTAAATATTTCCTTAGGCCAACAAAAATCAATTTCATTTACTAACGCTAATCATTTAATTCAATAAGTGATCTTATAATAGGTTGATTTAATGCATAGTTATTTTTTATAAAATGTCATAAGACCATTTTATAAAAAATAACTTATTCTGGCGAGTAGTTCTGATTGGGACAAAAAATTAATATTACTTAACAAGCAAGAACAATCAATATTACCACAAATGATATCATAGATTATCATAATCGAATTTATCATACGTCTATTTTCAAGTGATTTTAAATCGATAAGCATACATCGAGACCTATACGAAGGAATAGGTTCAGTGAAATTTAACGAAAAAAGTGCAAATTTCAGAAACATCTTTTGGACTCTTTCAAGATGATTAATATGAATAGCATAAAAAGGGTTCCAAATGAACGCAGCATATTCCAACCTGGACCTTACAAATGCTACAAATAAAAGCTTATACGTATATGGGTCCCGAAATTCGGAACTATTACGACGTACAAAAGCCAACATGGCATATGCTTTTGGTATTATATAATTGAAATGATTTGCAAATGTTAATTTGGAATCAAGTAAAACACCCAGATCCAACATTTCACTGACACTATTTAAGCGTGTACTTGCGATAGAAAATTTAAAAATAATATTACTGCTTAGTTTAGAAAAAGTAATATGAAAACATTTATTTACATTTAAAGCTAGGCGGTTATTAACACACCAAGTATTAAGTCTATTTAAGTCAGATTGAATATCCATTAAATCATTGATATTACTAACTCTGAGATATATTTTTAAATCGTCAGCGTATAACAGATAATTAGTTTTCAAAAAGCAAGAACCAATATCATTTATGAAGAGTATGAAAATTGGCGGCCCAAGGATACTTCCTTGGGGAACACCAGAGGTAGGAATAAATGATTTTGATTTAATGCCATCCACAACAACATGGCAAAGTCTATCGCATAAATATGACTTTATCCATTTCAAAATAGTAGAGTGAAAGCCAAGTTTCTTCAATTTCTTCACAAGGATCCCATGTGAGACTTTGTCAAAAGCTTTTGAGAAATCAGTATAGATAGTGTCCACCTGACATCTTTCCTCAAAAGCTGAAAAGCAATAATCAATAAAAACTGCCAAATTAGTAACTGTAGAGCGACCAGAAACAAAACCGTGTTGGAAAGTCGATATAATTCGCGAGAGCGGAAAGATCAAGTTATCTTTTACAATTAATTCAAAAAGTTTTGAAACAGTTGAAAGCTTGGATATTGGGCGATAGTTCGAAATATCATTTTTACTACCACTCTTGTAAACTGGGGTAATATGCGCAATTTTCCATCTTTCCATAAAATTACCAGATGACATAGACAAATTAAAAATATGACACAGAGGCTTACAAATTGATGAAACACATTTTTTAAACAGCAAAGCGGAGAAGCCATCACAGTCAGCCTTTACAGACGACTTCAATTTCAGAATTCCCTTCACAACATCACTTTCAGAAATGTTTAGGGAGCCAAAATTGAAAGAAGAAACTGTGTCAATATCAGAGTTATCCACTAAATCAGTGTCAGATTCGAAATTGGACATGAAAAAATTTGCAAAAAGATTGGTAATGCCAGCCACAGAGGTAGACGAATTTCCATTGTAGGTCATTAAAGATGGAATATCAGATTGTGATTTTTTTGAATGTATAAACTGCCAAAAGGACTTTGGATTTGATTTTATACTTTTTTCAAAGTTTAAGATGTAGTTATTATACAAAAATTTTTCAAGAACAGTGAACTCATTCAAGTAATGCAAATATTTATTTCTATCTATGGGATCGTTTGTGGTTTTAAATTTATTAAAAAACTTATTTCTTAAGTTTTTTAACTTCTTTAAGTCTTTTGTATACCAGGGTATTTTATATATTCTTGGCTTTATTAAAGGCACAATTTCTCTACAAATATTGTTGATTTCAACACAAAAAATATTAAAGGAAACGGCAGTATCATTGTTTACAAATTTACTACCCCAATCAATGCTCTCTATAATAGAATTAAGTGTGTCAAAATTACAAGCATTAAAGTTAATATTTAGCGCATTAATCATCTTAGGCAATTTTAAATACTCATAGAACTCAATATGAAGCACGAGCGGGACATGATGCATATCTGGCGGGGAGATCGGAAACATGCTTTCTTCCAGCTTATATTTAATTGAATTGCTTATAAAAATTAAGTCTAAAATGCGATTTAATTTATTAGAAAAATTATTAATTTGAACTAGATCAAAACAAAAAAAAAAAAAACAATCAAGCAAATATATTTCATGATTAGCTTTCACATTTGTTGGAAGTAAATTTTTTTCATTAGCAATAAAAGACCAGGAGAGTGCATTGAGATTAAAATCGCCTAGAACACAAAAATGCGTATTAGTTTTATCTAAGTCCGATAAATTTAAAACATTATCCACATGAGAAAAATACAGTGAATCTGAGCTATTGGGAGGAATATAGGAAACACAAAAAACAATCTGTTCCTTTGATCTAAAAATAGATACACATAGCTGATCGAGTAAGGTATCTGAATTCTTAACTTTTATATACAGATGAGCGCACCGTGCGTTTTACAGCAATAAGCACTCCTCCTCCTCTTTGGCATCCAGTTATGACAGCATCTCTATCCTTACGGTAGACTTGATAAAGGGACGGGTCGAAAAATTCACCATCACCAAAATTATTATTGAGCCACGTTTCTACAAGTATTATAACCTCATACTTTACTGGTAATTATTTCGGAGTCTGTTGGTTCCCTTGTGTTGGAAAAAATTGAAAAGGACGTACTTTCACTGAAGTTTGCCAAAGCGATGGTTTAAGAATATCATCATAATAACAATATGAGACACCCAGTTTGAAGTTAACGCTTCTTAAAGATTCCAGTGTAGCATCTTCACTAATTGTAGCATTGGATATGTTGTAGCATTGGATATGTTCTTTTGGTATATTAGCATGTTTTTCCACATAGGCAATAATATTATCTACGCTTACTGTAGGTTTAAATGAAGATAAATGCACCCACTTCTTTTTGATAATAACATCTAACTCTGCAGATTTACCTTGACCAATAACAACCTCGCTTTTATTAATTTTTCGTTTTCTAACATCCACCCAAAGAGTGTTTGGCGAAAAAACATCATTATTAGCGGCGGCAACTGAGGGGAAACAATTATCAACATTAGCCACGACCTTAGAGGTAGAGGCATATTGCGGCACACGATCAGCAACAACATCAGAGAATTTAAGAGAAACACCATCAGTAGTGGCGGCAGAAGAAGCGCGAGGAGCTAGAGCAGCAGACGAAAGAGTGTTGACGTTACCAACCAACGAAGGAGAAGTTGGTTCAAGAACAGCAGTAGAAGAGGCAGCAAATGGCAGGAGAGAGCGAGTATCGGAGACAACAGCGAGATTTGTATTTATATTAGGCATGGATGTAATTTTTTGCACTTCAAAGTTCAGGTTTTCATTATGGGCATTATTTAAAGATTTATGTTTAGCGTTTAAAGCGTTATTAACAATGCCTTTAATTTCTTTAATTTCATTGGCAATGGAAAAATTTGAAGGGGATGCATCAATATCAATTAATTTTTGCTTCACAAAAAGTAGATCACTTTCAATGTTTTCAATTTATTGAAGTAAATGCTTTTTTTCATCTTGCAGAGAGCTTATGATTGTGAGCACAAGGCCATTTTCTGATCTAAGAGACACAATTTCATTAAAAAGAGTTTGAAGCGTTATTTGTTGTTTATTGTCGTTAGGAATTATTTTTTCACTTGGTTGTTGGGAAGAAATCGGTTTAGGCTCTTGTTGTTGTTGAGCATGAAATTTTGTCACATTACTCGGCACTTGTTGCTTAGATTGAGTGTCTTTAGCTATTGAAGAGGTCAAAGCAATTGCATTGTTATTATTGTTGACAACTTTATAGACTAAATTAGCTGCTGGAGGGGGTGTACGTAAGGAGTTTCGCCGTGCACCCGAACAGAACTTGCAGACGAATGGGCTGCCTGAGTTTTGCATAAACTCAAGATCGGCTTGCAATACATTAACACAAGTAAGATGAAAGAGTTCATTGCACTTTGCGCACTGTACCTTGGCTTGTCCACGATCAACCTTTTGGGTACAAACGCAAGGCATTATTATAAATTTTTATAAATTTTTTATTTTACTATTTTTAACAACTGCACAGAATGAAAAATCACATTTAGTGTCCAAGCAACCGATTACAGTCGAAACGAAATCGCGTCACTCTCGCACTCAAGTTCAATTCTAGTAAGAACAGAGACCAATTGCTAGTTGGTAATAAACACGTCAGCTCGCGACAAAGACTAGACTATGCAGTTTCACGGTTGCATAATTTGAGCTTGACAAGACAGTTCTACCATGTATGAATGTAACTTGGCTGATGCCTTGACAGGATGGTGTCATAAAAGAGCGCTTGTCAGAGCCTTCAATTTGTTTACCAATATTAAATAGCAAGTTAGTTACCTTATGTGGATATCTCTGATCCGAATGGTGACAGGTACTCCAATGATAGTCCATGTTGAAGGGGTGGGTGAGCTTATCTTGGGCGTAGTTTCAGTTCTAGTGCTGGAAAAGCCGAAATTTTTCTGGCTAAAAGCCTAAAAACATAAAAAAAATTAATTTTATTTCAATTAGAGCAAAATAGTAGATAATTACCTTGTTGACATTCGATAATAAACGATATAAACGTGATGCACAGCGTATGATTGCTGAAACCGGAAAATGCATGCATTTAAAAAAAAAACGGGATTTCGAAATTAGTCCATGATAGCAAAAATCAGGAGCATCCTTGTGAATTGAAATAAGAAAGTGTTTACACAAACCGAATTTGAACGCCGATGTATGTGTGTGTGATTGCATTACTAACAGCGATGTTATGTGACTGCGTAATAAGTTATCGACGCAAATAAACAACATAAAGGAACATTATCTCTTGTACAAAAGTTGAGACCGTCGAGTTGTACGTGTTGTAAAACCGGTTGTGCGCTTGAGTTTAGCCACTGAGGTTTCTTATACGACTTTTGTCCAACTTCATTGTATTTATAGTTCCACAGAGTGAACATCTATATTGCTGTTAACCGTATATACTTTTCACCACAACTCATTATTTCATCAACACGCCTGCATTAGATAACAACGTATATACAAACGCTGCGACTAGTCGTGCGAGTTATGAAAATGTTGATTTTTATGCGAATGTTGATTATTATTGCTAATACAGCTTGCTGTACGGCCATTGAAGCGTTTCAATCCGTCGGACGATGCTCATAATCGTTTGGTGGTTCGGAAAACTGTTGTGCAAGCGTTGGTAAGAGGCATAATAAAAGAGCAGGGTGATCCAAAAATGCACTCACGACGTGTTATCGAAGCTTACATCGCTTGTTAGCGATTCACCATTTTGAAAGGAACTCTGACTGTATGCTGTATTGGCGTGTATCGATGACTGCCGCCTCGATCTCGGGTTTATAATTGGTTTGAAGCTAAATCTTCACTTCTAAGTGAATTACATGTATAAATGAACTACTAAAGAATCGTTTTACCTTTTTTATTCTGCCCTGTTATCTCAGTAATGATCACGTGTAGACATCAGAACATCTTGCTCATACGTGATATTTTTTAGTATTGATTTTTAAATGTAATTTTGTAGTGTATAAGCAAATTGTATTTTAAGTAACTGGTTTAAGTAAAAATTAAGTAAGCATGTATTACGTTTCACTCTTAGGTTAAATTCATAATTAATTCAGAGATGTGCAACAACAATTATCCTACAAAACATAAGCGTCTGAGCTCGGTGAGACCACAGCCCAGGTGGCCACGCAAGAGCGCAATTCACGACGCAGGTGACAGCGCCATACCCAGGGTTTGAAAGCTAAGTCCAGCAAAAAATTAAACATGCCGTTTATTGCTGACTGTAGTCAGCAAAGCAAACGAAACGAGAAGGCAAACGAAACTGTTGCTGATGCTGAAACTCTGAAATGCTGAATGCTGCAGCCTTCAGCATGAATTTCAAATCCAATATGCTACGCTGTCGAATTCTCTGTTATGCTTGTGAAAGGAATGCTGAGCTAAATTTGCTTGCTGAAAATGCTATTCATTATATTTTCACTACAGTCAGTCCTTGTAAAACGCCGATGTGAGATTCTAGAAAAAAAGTATTTTATAGGACTCACATCACATTAGTTAGGTTGAGTTCCAAAATCTCTCTTTTTATATTGTTTTTATTAAAATTGATTCAATACGACAAGTTCTAGAGTAAAGTAATGAGTAACGTGTTGAGAGATTATAAATTAATAGTTAATTTTATTAAAATGAATTATTTTTAATTTTTAATCTGTAACACCGTTACTCATCGCAAAAATTATTATGAGAACTACGGAATGTAGCTATACTTAGGGGACGTCCATTAATTACGTGAGGTGTTTTTTGAAAATTTGGATTCCTTCCCATCCCCTTGGTGAGATTTGGTGAGATCTGGCGGGACCCCTGCCCTCTCTCCCGTGAGATTTAAATTATAATTTTCAATGTAAATTCTATGCATTAAGAAGTTGACGTGAGATTTTCCTTGACCCCCTACCCCTCTATTTTGACTCACGTAATTAATGGACGTCCCCTTACCTAATGACTGTTTTTAAAATATACTTATGTATGTACTTATATTGTACAAACCATATGCATCCAGTACATAAAAATTGTTTTTTTTTAATACTTATGTAATGCATTTTAGGAAAAATGTTCCTTAATTTATAAATTACTTGATAACGAAACCGCGTTTGTTAAGTATCGCGTATCATTGGGCTTTTCAGTACATAGTTGAACACGTGTTCTACATTGTATATATGCATACATGTTCTGATACGAAGTAAGCCGACAAGAAAAAACCGATCATGCTAAGTGTTGTCATAGAATCTTTTTGTTACTTTCTTCCTTATTTATAATTTTCGCTTGCACGGAATCTTCTACAAGGGTTGATTTTTCTATCGATGACAACACTGATCTGTCGTGTGCATGTGTGTTGTCTTTTTTGTTTGTGCTGTACACAAACGTAAAAACGTACATTGCTACGTTTGTTTCTTTGATCTCTTTTATGCGTTTACAAAAACAAATGTGCAGCAATCGGCAGTCAGCCCTTTTTAGACCAGTTTTCGCAGCATTTCAGAAAATACTTTTCAGCAGCATGCTGTCAAAGTATTCAATGCTGCTGAAGTAATCGGTAGCAAATTCTGTGAAAAGCAATTAGAATTTCGCAGCACAGTATGTCGCTGCAGAACTTTTTTGTGGCAATGATCAGCATTAAGCAAAGTATTAGAAATTGCTGCAGCAATTTAAACCCTGGCCATAACTTTACAGGACCCCTGGCAGGCATGTCGACTTGACATCAATACCAAGTTAAAAAAATTAAAAGAGTTGTACGCGTTTTACAAACAGTTCTCTGAAACTCACCCGCCATACAACAAGGAGTAGCAATTGTTCTGGAAGCACCACAGTGACGAACTAAGTGCCGACGGTCTTAACCCAAACAATTACGATTACCGTCCGAAATGGTTTCTATACTTTGACTTATTTATGTAAAAAACTGTTACGCGCGGCATTTGACGTGGACAAAAAAGAAAACACTCACAAAAAAAAACTTTCGGTATCGACCACCGAAGTTAGTCCTGGCTAGGGCGCGGTTTCCCTACGCCGCTTGTGTGCGTATGCATAGAAAAAAAAACAATCAAATTTTAAATTCAAAATTTGATAAAAAAACTTTATCTAACGGGGAGCAGAAAAACCCCAGGTTCCTTATCTTAAATTTTCCCGGATGGCTTCAAGGGTCACCTACCCCGGCACCTCCCCCTAATCATACTTCCTAGCAACTATTCATCCTCTTTTCTTTTTTTCTTTTAATTAAAAAAAAAATAATTTTTTCTAATTTCGTTTTAATTTTTAATTCCAAAAATGTCTTTTTTGTTTTGTTTGTAATATTTTTTTTTTGTTTTACTTTGCATTAATTTAATAGGTATAAAGATATCCTTAAAGATATTTCGTTTTATTCGTTAATTGTTTGATCAAACTTCTTTGCTGGGTAACTTTCATATATATTAAGGGTAATTAGAGGCTTTTAATATTCAAGACAAGCAGGAAATGTGAGCTGCACAAAAATTACTTACGTATTAACTTAAGTCTACATTTCACTTCAAACGTTAATTTTTGTTTGTATGAAGGTTTAAAAAGATAAAAATGATATTAATAAGGATATATGAAAATCACCAGCATATCTACTAAATTTTTATATTCTTAAGACAAAATTATAAATTATATTTCAAATAATGTTTTTGTATTATAACTAGAATAATTAATATAAAGCAAATTAATAGGACTTAAATATACTTAGCTGGTTATCGACGACGACTGGCGGCTGTCGTTGATGACGTAGTTGACGTTGTTGTTGTTGATGTTGATTTATTTTGTTGTTATTTGGGATGTATGTCTTATTTGAAGTCATTTTGTGATATTATGTTTTTGTTTCTGTACACCGTTTATCAAACTTTTTATTTCTTTTGTTTTTTGTGTTGCTTTAAATAAGCCTTTTTTTTGTTTGCGCCTGCTTGCAACTTTTTGCACAAATTATGTTTTAGTTCTCAACTTTTTAAATTTATATAAATTTAAATCACACAGTTCGTTTTCACCAAATGAATATTAAACAGCAACGGCGACGACTGAAATTTCTCGTTATTTCGAATTTTCATTTTTGTTTTATTTGATCGAATTTATTATTTCACTATTAGTCTAAGAGCTGGCATCCACTTTGAGCAACCTACTAGATACAAAGCTAAAATTTTGTCTGTGCTTGATTTAGTACTAGTAAAATAAGAAAATCAAAATCTGGCAGCCTTGGCGCGGTCGCGAAGGTACACCCTAAAATTTTCGAAGGTACACCCTAAAATTTTCAAAATTTTGTGAACAAATATTACAGCTTATTAAATTATCTTTCATATGACATCTATATTTTGGAAATCCCTTCAGCCGTTCTCCAGTTATAATGATTTTTTCAAATATATTTTGTATTCCGAAACGTTTAGGGTGTACCTTCACGATCGCGCCAATTCCGCCAGATATTGATTTTTTACCTTACTAGTACTAAATTACATATACACAAAGTTTTAGTTGGGAGTGCATGTTTTTTTATGAATAGTTTTGCATTTTGAAAATTTTAGGGTGTACCTTTGCGACCGCGCCAAGGCTGCCAGATTTTGATTTTCTTATTTTTCTAGTACTAAATCAAGCACAGACAAAATTTTAGCTTTGTATCTAGTAGGTTGCTCAAAGTGGCCGCCAGCTCTCGTACTATATATTTTAATCTTCGATACTATAGTTTCAAGTTTGATTTTTTTATATAAATTTGCGCACGGTTCCGAGCCTAGCCGCAAGATTCACTTTTTTCTCTCCTTCACCTTTTAAATTTTTTCCGCCGACTGACTCAACCACACGCTTTTTAAAATTATTTTCGGCAACTCGACGCGTGATGCCGCTTGTCACTTGTCTTCTTTTTCTTCACTTTTAACAATCTTTTTTTCTTTCTGTTTAGGTTATCTTCAGGTTTTTTTTTTGTGGCGCTAACTGGGTTTTACTATAGTTGTTTTGTGATGATTTTTATTAGCGAATATGACGGGAAGTATATATGTTTGTATATTAGGGCGGATTAAATTGTATGGGGACAAATTTTTTAGTCTGGAAACTCGACTTTTCTGAAAATTTATGCAAAAAAGTCCACTACACCATATGAATTATTTGCTAAGTCTATAGAAACAGTTTTATTTGCAAAAAAATCAAGCATTTTTCAAGCCAGGAAATGGTATACGGGGTTTTAGGGTAAGAGGAATTCATTTTTACGTTAGGCTACCGCTAAAGTGCATCACAGTACAATTTCAATAAAATAGCACTGAAAATATTTATTATAACCTGAATTTCTTAATTTGCGGAAAAATCACTGAGCATAGTGTGCTGAAACTATCAGCTTCGAGATCGGTTAACCAAAACCTGAGGCATAAGCGTAGAAAGATTTGCTATTTTTTAAATTTTTTGAAGTAATCCACTGATTAAATGATAAAAATAAGATACCTTTGTTTTTCAATTCATTATCTGTCATTAGTTTTTATAAAAAAAATATACAGTGTGTTAGCTCATAAGCGTTTTTATGAGACTCACTATTTATAATATATTTTTTCCAAAAAGCTCAAATTAAACAAACTGATTTTTTTTTTTCATAAACGTTATAATAATTCAATTTATTAAAGACCAATGTCCTACGTTATAAGAAGCTAAGCGTACACTGACTCTCATTCTTACTTATAGTTTTCTACATCTCTCAATTCATTCCTTTCCTAGTTGCCATATGTTTAAATATATGTAACTTTAGTTTTCTTATTGACTACAATCAACAACATACTTATAATACCAAACACAGGGGTACCTCTTTAAGTTGAACCTCAATAAGCCGAAAACCTCTCAAACTCGAAAAAATGTTGTGTTCCCTTCTTTTCAAGCCCTAAAACCTCCATTGCTCGAAATCTGACCCCTCTATATAATAATATATAATAATTAGTGAGTCCCTTCAAGTAAATTCAGAACATATATTCCCTCTATAACTCGAAAAAATAAATTTTACCTCTGCATCTCGAACATAGCAATGTTTGATTTTACAACATTTGCAACTCGATTATTTAAAACGTTTTACCTCTATAGCTCGAAGAAAAATAAGATAGTCAGCTTTTACACAGGCAAACTCTTGACAAAAAGTTTTCTTGTCTGTAGGAAAAAAGGAAAAAACGCAAGGTTGGTGTACAGAGTTTTTCGTACCCGTAAATTCTCTTTCGTTCTTTTCGTTTCGTTATGCTTTGAATTTAGTGGCGGGTTGACACAGTACTTGCTTTGGCATTTTCAAGCACAAACAAATTCTAGTTTTCGTGTGTAAACGCAAAACAAATTTACAAAAGAGAATAGACAAGAATTTGTTTCACCGAATTTGCCTGTGTAAACGCTGACATACCGACTTTAAGAATATGCCAACAATGTACATTTTATAGAAAATACATAATGTTACGTATTATTTAACTTGCAAATAAAAATGTTTAATACCTCTATAACTAAGATAATTATTTATTTCACCTTTCTAACTCAAAATTAGTTGGAATAAATCTTAACCTCTACAAGCCGAAGATTTCCTGACAAAATTCGCTTAAGTCGAAGTCCTCCATAAGTTGAAAACTCTATAATTCGAATTTTTTGGCGTCTCCCTTTAAGTTTGACTTACAGAGGTTCTACTATATATTGAATTTTCTTTGTATGTTAGAATAAGTTGAATAAATAACATATTTATTTGAAATATAAAATATAAGTTTCACTTCTACCGCATGTGAACTGCACTGAACTGTGAACTGTGTTTTTTTTTTTTTGTTAAAGAATTTTAAAAAAGTAGTAATAAAACCAGTTTCAATATTTTGAACAATGAGAATTAAAATGGAAGACGCAGAAACTTTATCTACGACATTTTCTTCAGAACCTGAGACATCACATGCCAATGCGTTAACACATATGCCAAATCAAAATATTTTCAATTTTGGCTTGTCTTCTGAAATGGATACTATTTTCTTGCCAACTTATCGTGCTGTTTTAAAACAATATTTTTTAATGAAACATTATTTAATCGAACTTACAGTCATTCAGCAAGGACCAATATTGTAAATTTTTACTTATTGATCAATGCTATTCAACAAACATGACCAGGCCCGTACCTACCATAGGGGCTAGGGGGAGGCTTAGCCCCCCTAGCACTTCATTAGCCCCTCCTAGCGCTTCATTTGCCCCCCTAGCGCTTCATTTGCCCCTAGCGTTTCATTTGTTCTTGACGCGTTTTTTAGGAAAACTTCAAAAACAAAAGCAATTAGAAAATTATATTTATAGTTTATACTACTTAGGTTTAAAGTTTATTTTTTTTTTAAACAATAACAATTTAAAATAGCTGTACTCTGCGATCTTTTAGGGCATTGAATCTTTTTAAAACCATGTCTATATCTATAGACTCAAGACGTTTGTGCTCGAAAGCCAGGAACGATAAATTATTCAGCCTATCAGTCAACATACCTATTCGTTGTGGCCGTATAATTCATGTTAATGCCGAAAATGACGATTCGCATACTTCCGTTCCAGCCGGGAAAGTTTCGATGGTTGCAAAAAGATTGTACACTTTTTCCATTACTTGACGCACCTTATACAGCTAAGTCAGCACCACCGTCTTAATTTTTTTTTGTTCCGGCTTTTTAAATTTGTTTTGAGCTCAATCTCACTTGGTAACTGGATGCCCAAATCGCCCAATGGGTGCAGCTTTTCCAAATCCATTTCATCAGCTGTATCGATAGCTGTGAGAATGCCATTGTTTGTAACATTTTTGGTTTGTTTGGTCATTTCAATTAATACGATATCGATTATTTCGTAGAATGTTGATTTCAGCATGATGATCGATTCGCTTCGTTCACCCAATGTTTCTTCAACAACTGACTCTTTCAGCATTTTTGACTGCTACCTATTCCGAATTGGACGATCTGAGGCGTGAGCTGATTCTGTGGGCTTTAATTGTTCCAACAGATTTATCGTTTGGAAATAGTATTGATCGAAACTATTTTGTGATCTCATTTTTTCAAGCATTGTAAGCCCCTATCATGGCATAGCATCTTTGTATCCCATTGCTCGACATTGAATCGCTTTCGTTACTGGTTCAATCGATTGCAATAAATCCTTCATAAACACTATTGCCCGAAAATATTAAAATACGCATTAAGCACATTAGATATTCATATAGTTTACACAAAAAATAATATTATTTCTCAAATACTTTTTCTATGTATTTTGAGGCGTAGATTCCAAAAATACTAATCATTTTTTTTCTTCTTAAGGATCTTTTTCGAGAAAAAAAAAATATACATATGTATATACATACATACATATATAATTAAAAAAAAAAAAAAGACAAATATGCGCCGTTTCAAAAGTCCAAGCCTAAGTTTAACAGCACTGTTGGATTTATCTTTTATAGGGAACAATTGAACATATAAGACAATAGAATATCTTTTACGAATTACTTCCTTATTTAATTACATAGTCAATGGCCTATATGCGGGAATGCATGAAAATATGGAAATTACCCATTTTCATTGATTTTAAAATAGCACTCACAGATTTTGTCCGACTTGGACAAAATTACACTTCAAATATTTGTAAAATAATATTTTTGTGTTCAAACGGAGTAATTGAAATTTAGTGACTTTTAAAAAAGACCAAAAAAGTAGCTTTTTGTGAACTTTGATCGCGTGTAACTCCATCCAAAATTTTTCAAAAAAAACGTTATATATAGTAAAGTTTTTTGTGCCCCCCCAAGCAAAGTCGGGTAGGTACGGGCCTGAACATGATAAAGATAACAAATGGAACAATTTTAACCTGGTAATTGGTGACATGTTTCGGCTATTACCAATAGCCTCATCAGACCAGTTTGGTTAATGCTGATTTGATTAGTATAAGTTGTGATGGAGAAGTCACCAATACTGGTGTGGACAATGGTGTTATACGAAAGGTCGAACAGCATTTACAGAAACCACTACACTGGTTTGTTAGTTTATTGCATTTTAACGAGCTACCATTACGTCATTTGTATGATGCATTAGAAAAGTCAAAAACAACAGGTCCGACTACATCATTGCATTTTAACGAGCTACCATTACGTCATTTGTATGATGCATTAGAAAAGTCAAAAACAACAGGTCCGACTACATCAACCGGAACATTATTAAAACTACAGGAATGTGAAAAAATAAATGTATTGCATTACTTATCTGTAAAAGTTATTTATTCAAGTCTTCATTTTATCTTTTATAGGTAGTCTCAGATTTTGAATGTATTCCCTTGTGTAATATGCCTTCACAAATAGACGATTTCAAGTCATTATCAAACGATGTTCAATATTTATATAGAATGGCACAAGCAGTATCAGAAGGTGACTGTTCACGAGACTTGGCCAACTTAAAGGCAGGTCCGATCGTGCATTCCCGATGGATAACGAAAACAAGTAAAATATTGCGCTTATATGTTACGAAAACCAAACCATCAGAAAATTTTAAAACATTAGCTATTTACATTATGCGAGTATACATTCCTATGTATTTCAATATAAAGCGTTACAATTCGGTTGTTTATGGCAGTGTTTTGTTGTCAAAATTTATACGTTCCACTCAATATTTAAATGAATCATTGCGTGAGATTATAATAAGGTGGTATTGAATTATGCGTGTTATGCGCATTCAATGCTATTCGACGATCGAAAGGAAATACGTGACAGAGCTATCAGAACAATATTGTACATTCGAGTTGACTTAAACGAGCCAGATATATTAAGAAAATATGTTAAATCAACCAACATTAATTTCGATCATACAGATTATGTTGATATGATTAATTTTAAGGATGAAAACATTTTTCATGAACCACCTTTTACGAGAAACATTCCATACGATCATTTGCAGAACTATTTGGATTGTAAGTATGATAAAAATCCGTTACAAGATCCTAATATACCTTGCCATACTCAGGGGACAGAACGATTCGTTCAACTATGCAGCAAGGTTTCGAAACGAGTATCTTATCAACATCGAGAAGGTGTTATGGCAGTCACAGTTCATAGTAGAGAAAAAGTACCACTTGCAAGCTCGAAATTCATTGTAGCCATATGGTGTAGTGGACTTTATTGCGTATAACTTCACGAATTTTCAGAAAAATAGTGTTTCTGGACCACTTAAAAATTTGAGCCGCCCCACAGTGTTGCGTCTAGTGTATGCTAGCTGGACAAAAGTGAATCTCTCGTTTAAAGAAAATAACGGTATAGTTTTACAACAAATACTCTCAAAGCTAGGAAACCAACAAATATTTTTGTTTTCTGTAAGTAAATTTACAGTTTCAGATGGTTAAAGTGAGAGAAATTGTTTTCTTCAACTTTTAATTTCTGAAAAATTGTGATTGAGTAGTCGTGGAAAAATAATAATTTTGTTATTTATCAATATTAAAGAAAAGTTTTTTTTAATGGATTTCAAAGTTGAAGGTAAGCACTAATGAAATTAATATAAAAAGTGAAAAATAATGTCATATTTTTTTATTGAAAACAACAAAAAAAATATTTCTTAATAAAGTTAAATAATAAATTTAGTTTCCTAACTTTGGGAGAGTAGGAAGTATTTGTATTCACGTGTATTCAACCATTTTATTTTTTTTAATGAAAGTTATTCTGTCACTACTTCTTCTGAAAGCAATATCTCTTTGCAGACTTGCATATCTTTATATATATAATTCTACTGTACGTGTGTATGTAACTGAACTCCTACTAAACGGTTGGACCGATTTGAATGAATTTTTTCGTATGAGTTTGGGTGGCGCCTTGGATGGTTTAGATTTACAAATCATACCCCTATATGGGCAATTTAGGGTGGCCCTCATACAAAAATATTTTAAAAATAGCATTTCACAAAGGCTACTTAATCGATTCACATGAAATTTACAGCACGTGTCTTTTATATTAAGTGGAATAGCTAAGATTATAAAACTTTAATTTAAGATGCATATTTAGGGTGGCCCTCATACAAAAATATTTTAAAAATATTTTTTTTCACAGAGACCACTTTATTGATTCACATGGAATTTGCACCACGTGGCTTCTATAGTAAGAGGCATATTTTAAGTTATAAAACTTTTACTTAGGGTGGATATTTAGGGTGGCCCTCATACAAACATATTTTTAAAATATCATTTTCACAAAGACCGGTCAAACGATTCACATGGAAAGTACACCACGTATCTTTTATATTAAGAGGCATGGTTTAGGTTATAAGACTTTTATCTAGGGTGGCCCTTATACAAACATTTTTTTAAAATAGTCTTTTCACAAAGACCACTAAATCGACTCACATGGAATTTACACCAGGTGTCTTTTATATTAAGCTATTTTATGTAGGATACATATTTAGGGTGGGCCTCATACAAACATATTTTAAAAATAGAATTTTCACAAAGCGCTGCTGTCGGTATCTAGGTTATTTATCTATACTGCAACTAAACTGCTGGATTAGGGATAGGGATCAATTTTAGGTGGTACAAAGTTCACCGGGTGATCTAGTATATGTATATTTTTTTTGTTTGTTTTTAGAGTACATTTTTATATAAAAAAATGAGAAGAATCCGCTATGCTAAGCTTTGCCTTTTAATATAAAAGCTAAGTGGTGTGAATATATTTGTATGAGGGCCACTCTAAATATGCTTCCTTAATAATAGTCTTATAGCCTAAGCTATGTCTTTTAATATAAAAGACACTTGGTGTAAATTCCATGTGAATCGATTAAGTGGTCTTTGTAAAATTATATTTTAAAAATATTTTTGTATGAGGGCCACCCTAAATATGCACCCTAAAAAAAGTTTGATAACCTATGACACCCTCTTGATCAATACTAACATACTGTAAAAATTTCATCAAAATTGACCGGATAGTTTTCGCGTCCATATATTGACCCGTGCCGGCCCAGGGGGTCGTTTGCGACCAGGCCTCCCTCACAATTTTTTTTTTGTTTCGATCCAACAAATACAAAAACGCAAAAAAATAATTTTGTCCAGCTAGCTTGTTCTAGTCGCAACACTATGCGCCCTAATGTATAAGGCTTTGCGATTACACTATGGACACTTGTGTATTCTGTGAGGCGATAATGCTGCAACTATAACTTATCTTACGGCACTTTTATAAGCCTAGAAAAAAATCATATCCGCACAGGGTCAGATTTTTCGCCACTCTACGTGAAAAACCACAAGTTTAATTATATTTATTACTCTTTTGATAAGTGATTTGGAACAGTAATTTCTTAGAGTTTAATAAATAAATAAATTTAAACTTCGGATTTACTTACTTAGGTTGAGTTGGGTGCTTCGGTGTAGCTAATTTTTCGGGGACGTAGCTTAAAAAGGATTAAACAATTCTGCTATAAGAAACACAAAGAAAAATTTTATTAAAAATAAAACTCAAAAGATATCATTAAAATTTAAGTACACTCCAAATTTAAATTGCTTCTCATTAGACCTAATCAATCTTTTAATGTTTGTAGTATCTTACTGAAGAAATTCTTTCTTTCGGGAAATTCATTAATTAATGTTTGTATGATATCCACCAAATTTTCATTGATTTCATTCTGTTTTGTGGCATTAATCTGAAGGGTAGTTTCAGAGCGAGGTATTTTAAGTGGAAGATTAGTGTTATTAAGTCTACGATAATTCTTGGAACGATTTTGTTTACGAACAATTTCTTCAAGATTACGGTGCTTGAGTAAAGCGCTTTCTTCAATTTCATTTCGAATTAATTTTTCTTGTTTGGTCTCCAGTTCAATATCTTCACTTATCTTCTTAATGACGTTATGAATGTTCTCGTATTCTTGATTCACCTCCACCAGTTCTTGATCAGTCAATGTGCTGATCTCGTTTTGAACTTGTTTCAGTTTGTTTCGTAGATCATTGATTTTCTGCTGAGAGCTTGTAGAAGCCTTAGCACGATGAGGCTTTGCCTCAGCTCTTTGCTTAGCCGAAGCGGCAATAAATATTTGTTCACGATGTAAAATACAATGCTCCAAGTCCTGCACCAGTTTCTCTTGGGCCTTTTTAAGTTGATTGTATCTTATTTGCATTCTATGGATTTCCATTTTCATGTTACCAATTTCGCTATCTAACGTCTTTTCCCCTTTTTGCCAGCGAAGAGTTTCCTCAATGAGTTTATATTTTGTCTCCCAAGAAAGAGCCTCACGATGTCTATCTAACACAAGGTCTTTGTAGTATTCGATATCAGTCTGCAGTTCATCGATTTCAGCTTCGAGTTCGAGAACTTTAATTTCATTGTCCTGAAAAAAAAAAAACTTATACAATTGAATGTGGATTCGATTTTTATACTGTATCACCTTGAGATTTTGCAGCAGATCAAAGTGCTCAAGTTCGCATTCAGATTCATTAGATTCATGCTGCTGGACTTTTTTAAACACTTTTTCATTAAGTTGTTCTACTTTACTCGTATATAATTGAATATCTCGCTTAAGATCTCGTGTTGTTTCTTCTGATTTTTCGAGGTCGTTGTCGATTTTCAGAGACTTTTGCTTGATTATTGACAACTCTGAAAATAAAAATTTTATATTATTAACCGCATATTAATTAATGTTAAGCTGTTGGGCTCGGACAGATATAAGAACCACCATTGAGCTACAAATTTAGCTACAGTTAGTTTTCAATCTAAGCTAATGCTAATGTTGTAAACTTCGCAATTGTTAATAAGAGTTGTCATGCGATTAAAATGAGCCGTAGCCATATAATTAGTTCTACTAGTCGGTTGATAAAATAATTGATAAGAGTTGCAAGTACTTCTCCGATTACTATTAAAACAAATGTAGTTAAAAAGCTATGTGCAGCAAGAGACCCAGGTGGTCCTTAGAACACCAAACTTTTAAGGATTTCATGTCAGACTGAAGTGAAAAGTATCTCCAAGCCTCTTCACGCTCCTGTATATTTTCCTGTCATTTTCGGATACTAAGATGGAAATTTTTAATAATGTATGAAACTTCATTAATTGCTAAAATAAACAGGTGGCTTCCTTGTGGAATGCTTTACTGAAGTCAGTGCATATGCAATCAACTTGTCCACCAGAGTAAAAAGAGCTTAATGTCAGCGCAGTGAAAAGATGGAGGATATCAAATGTAGATCCGCCATTAACAAAGCCATGCTGGCGTGTTGTTATGACTTCACCACAGACTTCTTAAACTTAATCGTAAACATTTCGTTCAAAAAGTTTCGGTATTGATGATAACTTGGCTATAGGTCTGTAATTAGAAATATATAATTTTTGTCCTTTTTTAAAAATAAGACTTATAAAAGATTCCTTCCAAAATTCTGGAAAATAGCCAATTAATAGGTTTATTAAAAAGGAAACTGAGTGGCTAACTCAGGATAAGACTACAATTAAATAATATGGCTGGAATGTCATCAGGTCCAGAACCAAAGTCATCATCAAGGGATGCAATATATTTTACTATACGTGCAGGGGTAAAAGATATTGCACCAAATGGAACCTGAGGATCAATATTCAAATATTCAAAGTAGTTGATATCAGGGCTAAACACTTCAGTTGAAAAAGATTTTTTGAACAAATTAGCAAAGAACCTAGCTATAATTTGGGGATCGCTGGTGAGCCTACACGGAAAAAACGAAACTCGAAATTATTGTAAATATTAATCAAAATTTAAGAAAAATTAGTAGGTAATTTAGTAATTTAGAAACGGTCCGAGTGTCTATTAAAAATTACTAAGCGTAATATAAAAATTGCATCCAGCAGGCATTAATTTTTCGAAAGCAAGTTTTTAATTTTTACAAAGTAGTTTTAAAATTTCTGCAATAATTTATTATATTTTAAAAGGACTGTACTATTTTTTAAAAAGTACATTATAAAGTTTTTATTATGAAATTATAATAACTGAAATTTATTTTTAAAATTTTTTGTGTGTTGAACAAAATTGAGACGGGCAGCGAGTTTCCGTTGCCGCTTTCCCGACCCCGTCCCAATTCTGTTCAACACATTACTTCAAAGCCAATTAGTAAGAGTTTGGCAAGCCTTATATATTTATTTTTTTGCATGAACATGTTGAGAACTCAAACAGAATACAAATTAAACACAAAAGAGAAATAAAATTCAATATAATAAAAATTAATAATCTTGAAATAATTTTTCTATAACTACTTTTTAAAAATTATAAAGCGGGAATCATATATTACAATATGAAATATATAAAAATTCTAATGTGGCAATTTATTAAAATTTAATAAATTCTTTGTAAAATTTCAAAGTTTCTAGGTGATAATTAAAATGAAGAAAATAATTTTTAATATGCACTTATTAAAAAATGTAAAATAAAAATTTTTACATACTAGAATAGAATTTTTAATAAGGATTTTCTATTTATTACTATAAAAAAGTAATATTTGTTTTCAGATTTTAATTTTTATAATCTCCTATTAATTTTTAATAAAATTTGAGTTGGTGTTTTTTCCGTGTAATATTAATGCATTAAGTTGCTTAAAACAATTTGTGATAGCATTATTATACGCAATTTTGTTTTTCCTTCATCATTGCATACATAGATTGTTCATAAGCAGACCTGGGCAAAACATTACCCGCAGGCGACGCGGCAGAACGAAGCATATACATATATAAAACGAGAGAGCGCAAAAATCACTTCAGTTTGATTTGAAAAGCGAACGAAGCAAGACTGTTGTCGCACAAATATTATAAAGCGTACTCTGACGTGATTTATGAATGATAAAATTTAAGTATTCTAAGAATTTACGTGCTTAAGGTTCTCTGAGTGTAAGGCACACAACTAACACATGCATTGCGTAAAAACTACGCATGTGGTAGTGCCCAGCTACGTTCATAAGTAATAATGGGCACCAACATGCATGCAAAGTTCTTTTCCATGTGGTTATTCAACAACCATATGGAGTTATACTTCTGCTGCAGTAGAACTGAATCGTTGTTATGCGCTTTCATTTGTATACGTATACACAAATGCTCTCTCGTTACTCTTAATTGCGCTCTCGTTAGAACTTGTAGAAGAACTTGTGCGCATCCATGTTCATAAGCAGTGGTGCCCACTACCTCAAGCAAACATCTCTCACGAAACGTATGTGTATTGAGTGCACAGTAGGCCGAAAGCTATTTTTATTTACTTAATTTTTATTTTTGCTATTGTTCATTTTTTTCATACAGAACAAAAGCTGAGTTAAAGAAACGAAAAAATTATTGAGTTTGGTTGCAGTAGTAACGTGAGCAGGTCAATTTTTGATGTTTTTGTTCCAGTTTTGTTCAATATGTTTAAAAATGTTTCAAATTGAAAAGGAGTTATTATTATTTTTTTAAATAGCATTAAAAGGCCGCAATGTTAGATTTGCTACAAATTATGAAATTTTATCAGCAAATACAATACATAAACAGACATTTTTGACCATTTACCAAGAAGTATATAATTTCAGCCCATTTTCAATTTTTTGAATAAAAGCAGCTTGCTTATTCCAAAAAGCCAAATACTAGCCCCGAATTTTTAATTATAAATCTCAATTAAAATCGTCATATTATTAGCTAAACTTTAGCCCAAATTGAGGAGGCTTTTCTATATGTGTTTTTCTAAATTAGCAGTAGTGGCAAAGGAATGTTTTGGGGGGGGGGGGGGTGGGAGCTATTCCGCAATGGCGTGGAAGTGTCAACATTTCACTGTATATAGGGTTGTCAGATTTTTGAAACACAAAATCAGTATATTTAAGTATATTCAACGCAAAAAATCAGTACAAATGACTACCGAATTTTTTAACTCACTCATTGCTTTTAATATAAAAATCACAGATTAAATCGCATTTTTTTTTTAAAAAAAAAGGTCAGAACTTTTCGGATTCCACAAATCCTTATCAAAATTACATATCTTTAACATTACGAAGCCTCATGGGGCCCCTATACATCACAGTACAATTCGCTGTTTTCATTTACTAAAAAAAAAACAATATAAGACACTCTTAAGTGCGACTCAACAACCTAAAACAACCGTTGTTTCCATACGTGGGTTGGTTTTTAAATTATCCAAATAAGAAAGCTTGTATTCAAAAAATTTTATAATCCGGTTTTCCGAGGTTAAATTATTTATTTCTTGATGAATAGTCAAAAAATGTCTATTTATGTTATATTTGCTTATAAGATTTAATGAATTTGAGCAAATCAGGCAAAAAAAAAAATCTATTTCCCACTCAATCTGAAACATTTCAAAATATATAAAAAAAAGTTTTTAATTTTGCACACTGTGCAGCAAGATCAACATCAATCATAGAACCTTCTCGCTTGACTGCTGAAACTGAACTAAATTATTTTTTCGTTTCTTTTACACATCTTTCGTTTTGTATATGTGGATTAGAGCACCCACATGTGCAAAAGTGTTATTTGTTTCGCTCCACAAGCATTTTCTAATGTAATGAGGGTAAAAAATAAGATCTGTAAAAAAATTTTGTGTTTCTATTGGAAAATGGCCAGTCGCATTTGAGCCTGAAAAATTCATTTAAATTGAGTTTTTTTATTTATCGAACTACAATTATGAAATTTAGTGATAATGACCTTGGACATTTTGATGTAAAATTAAAAGGTTAATACATCTTTCATACACTAGTTTGATCAACATGTGTGCGTTCGTGGTCTTAAACGATGTTAAACTAAAATTTTAAGGAAAATTTCCACAGTTTTTTTTTAAACGGTTCTCATTATTTATCCAAGGAAGGTAAAAATGTTTTCGTTGTACTGTTTAATAGAGATTAGAATGTAGTTTAAGTAAAATTTTTTTTTTTTAAATATTAAGTTTTGGTGCCAAAAAAAAAACTCTGAAAATTAATTAAAAACGGTTTTTTTGACTTATTGACCTATAACTCTTAAAACAACGGTCAAAAGGTGGTATAAGATAAGACCAATTTTATACAATACGAATTGATAAATATCTTTCTCATATAAAGTGCTCAGCTATATATAACCCTTCATGGTATAAGAAGATGATAAGCTCAAATTCAAAACAAAAATTCAAAATTTTTAACTGCACTTATTATTCTTGCATTGAACGTGAAATTATCTACCCTATACGGTTAAATGAGGCATTAGGCTTAGCATAAATAATTTTTTGGTTTTGGAGCCTGTTGGGAATTAAACTCCAACATTTAGTTAAGTTATCAATTTGGTTTCAAAATATTAAAATTAAAATTAATTTAAATTCATTAACATTTTTAGTTGAGTGTAACATAGTGAACAAATTGTTCAAACATTCTGCTGAGTTGCACTTACTACCTTAGTAGAGCAACGACTGACATAGTTGCACTTACTACCTTAACATAACATAGTTTAATAATTATTTAGTTCCTGATTGCTTGCTAAGCAATATTTCGTTTATTTGATTTAAATATTGTACTTTTCATATTTTTGTTGTTATTTTTAATAATTATTGTTAAGCATTTTATTTGTATATAAACTTGAATATTTTAACCAATAAATCAGATGTAATTTGAAATTCAATAAACCGTTTTTGATTTGCTTCTCTATTACACGAGATCTACAGGTTAAAGTGCTTGAAGGTTTCACTACACAATTCCTCTAAAGAACACTAGTTTAGGTTCATGTGCCTAAACTAGAATTACACAAAACATTTTGACAAAACAGAGCCTTAAAAGCTTTGCAAAATATCATTTTATTTGCTATGAATTTTTTTCATTAATATGATTTTATTTATATAGAATTTAATATATTTAATTGTGTACATTAAAAAAGCAATTTAATGGTCTAAAAAAAGACTGTAGTAGCTATGAGTTTCATACATACACTTGTGCTCACTACATTAAGTCATTCGCATGCTAAATACCATTTTTGTTAAAATTTATTTATTAATTTTTTTTCGGATTTTGATATTATTAGTTTTTATATTCCTGCTATGTAAGCATCAATTTACGGCAAAAAATCAAAATAAATGTTTTGGGTTTATCCCGAAAAATTCAAAAACGTCAATAAAGGTCATAAATACTGTGCTCATATAATTAAGTCATCTGAAAGAAAGTAATTGAAATTGTTCAATTTTTGATGTGAGTCCTATTTTTTTTTATTAGTTAAGCTTAATAATCAGTAGGAGAACCTTTTTGTTTCATAAATGTTGAGAATCGGTTGGCATGCTGCCTACCAGGCGTGCAAATTGGTCTGGAGTAATTTTATGCCAATTCCCTAGTGAATTGTATGCCCAGCCAAGATTTGACAAGTGGAGATCAATGTTTTGGGCCATTATCAAGCTGGCAAATCCATCTCAGCGGAAAGTTTTTGTGTAATCGGTGGCCAAATGTTCCCTTAGTATATTCCTATATAAAAATTTGAATGTATGGGTTGCCAGGCCAAAACTGTATGTGTGCTCGAAAAACATCAAAAAAAGTCATCGGTTCGCAAACGGAGCACTTTTTCAAAGGCCTGAATTTTTGGAGTATGATTATTTAAAGCGATGAATTCAAGTTCAACGTACTTGGAAGCGATGTTAGTCTCTATGTGCAACATACTTCACTCAAAAAATAAATAATATTCTAAATGGCAGTCCTTCGAAAAAGTGCCCCGTTTGCGAACCGATGACTTTTATGATCGTAAAGTTGATATTTTTAAAAATTAGACATAGTACAAATTTAACTTCTGTGCGTTATAGTTAATAATTATAAAATTTCTTTAACCAAGCTTCTATTCGTGAGTCTTATATTTTTGGTTAATTTTTATTTAAATAATCTAAAAATATTTCTTTGGTAAAATTTTTGCCAGGCAAATTTTTATAATGCTGCTCCATTATGTGCAAGATATATTGTTTCTGTTTTTCTTGGTGCGTTAAAACAGCATTATATCTTGTTATTATATAATGCTGCTCCATTATGTGCAAGATATATTGTTTCTGTTTTTCTTGGTGCGTTAAAACAGCATTATATCTTGTTATTAACGCGATTCCTCTTTCTGCAATATCGTTAACCAGGCCCGGACTTAGAAATCTGCAGCCCTTAGGCCAGTCATAAATTTCCGCCCCTGTTCACTAGTAAATATAGAAAAAAAATTTTATAATATAAAAGGGACCTTTTTTTTTTTGCTTGTTAACATTTTTAGGTAATTTACTGCACACAATCCCAGTATTTCCACTTCTTTCCCCTTGTGTAAATAAATTTAAAAAAATAAAAAAAAAAATTTCAAAGTTCCCAATATTTGCCACCCTAGCGCCCTAGGCACTGGCCTAATGTGCCTCTAAGGTAAATCCGGGCCTGTCGTTAACAACTAATAATTTCGTAACAATAAACTTTGCGGGAATATAATTTTGATTATCCTTCCTAGTACTAGGGTCAGAATAATAGAAAATTTTCATTAATTTTTGTAATTTCCTGATTTAAAATTGTGTTGAAATACATATAAACATGTATTTTTGGTGACGAAGTCACACAATTCTGCTGACATCACATCACCTAGTAAATATATTAAATTCTATATAAATAAAGTCATATTAATGAAAAAATTTCACAACAAATAAAATGATATTTTGCAAAGCTATTAAGGCTTCAAAACCAAAAAATTATTTATGCTAAGCCTAATGCCTCATTTAACCGTATAGGGTAGATAATTTCACGTTCAATGCAAGAATAATAAGTGCAGTTAAATATTTTGAATTTTTGTTTTGAATTTTAGCTTAACATCTTCTTATACCATGAACGGTTACATATAGCTGAGCACTTTATATGAGAAAGATATTTATCAATTCGTATTGTATAAAATTGGTCTTATCTTATACCACCTTTTGACCGTTGATTTAAGAGTTATAGGTCAATAAGTCAAAAAAACCGTTTTTAATTAATTTTCAGAGTTTTTTTTTTGGCACCAAAACTTAATATTAAAAAAAAAAATTTTACTTAAACTACATTATAATCTCTATTAAACAGTACAACGAAAACATTTTTACCTTCCTTGGATAAATAATGAGAACCGTTTAAAAAAAAAACTGGAAATTTTCTTTAAAATTTTAGTTTAACATCGTTTAAGAACACGAACGCACACATCTTGATCAAACTAGTGTATGAAAGATGTATTATCCATTTAATTTAACATCAAAATGTCCAAGGTCATTATCACTAAAAATCGTTCATTTCATAATTGCAGTTCGATAAATAAAAAAACTCATTTTACGTGAATTTTTCAGGCTTTGGATCAAATGCGACTGGCCAATTTCCAATAAAAACACAAAATTTTTTTGCAGATCTTATTTTTTACCCTCATTCTATTAGAAAATGTTTGTGGAGCGAAACAAACAACACTTTTGCAAATATGGGTGCTCTAATGTGCATGGATTCTTACGCTCTTTGCCCGATCGTGCGACTTTGGGCAGCACCGTTCATAAGTAATACATTTTGTTTGGTTTTTACCATACATAGATACTTTATATATTTCACAGTATATTTTCTGTTCGCCCCACAACTAGAGATGGGCGCGTGTCAATTTTTTCAAGCACGGCACCACACGAACACGAATTATAAATTTCAAACACGCGCGGCTACAAACGCACGACTTTTCAACTGTAAAAAAATAACTTTATACGATCAAAAACACTGTATTGTTTAACGTTTACATGTTTATTAACACTTTTATATTTTTATTTATAAGAATATTTTTGTCGCGAAAACTTTACTTGTTTAGATTTGCGCTCAATAGTCTTAAGCATGTATTTTGATTTTTTTTTTCTTTTAAGAGCAAAATACACTAAGCCAGCGATCCTTAAACTGTGGTCCGCGGAACCCTGGGGGTCCGCGAAGCCATTCCAGGGGTCCGCGTAACAATTTTGACATCAATAATTTTTCATCATCAAACTTTTCGCTTGATTCCAATAACTCTTTTTTTAAAAATTCTACATGGCCATGGTTCTTTCAATGAATATTTTTAAAAAACAAAGTGTGCATTTACTTTTGTTTAAACCCGGGATGCCCAGCACCTAACTGTTTCCACTCTTCCTACTGTTAGACAACATCATCAATTTTTGTAGATTTCAATTTGAGTCCATAAAGTGCAGCTTCAAAAAAAATTAAAGTTGAAGATAAAATAGAAGCGATTATAAAAAATCAGAATTATGGTCAAAACGCATTCAAAAATGTGTGTATGAGGCTCAGCGATTTAATAAAATTTTCTAATAAAGAGCTCGATAATAAAACGAGGCTGCTTTTTGTCGAACATTAAATAGTTATATAAAAAATCAAAGTATAGAAACCTGCTCAATGTAGAAGCAGACCTGAGAATAAAATTTTCGAATATAGAGCCTAACATTGTGGATTTGGTTTCAAGAAAACAACATGGATGATCTCATTAAGTAAAAACTTCTACAGAAAACTAAACAAATTTCGTTTATAAAATAACCAATACAGTAGGTAACGGATATAAGCACAATTCATATAAGAAAGGAACGCTTATAAGAAACATTTTCGAAAGCACCCCGTTTTTTCCCAATGTATTGAGGTAAAAAACAATCTATATAAGAAACTTCTTATAAGAAAAAAACGCATAAAAGAAAGCTTTTTCAAAGCACCAATATGAAAAATCTTAAGAAAAAAATAATGCTTATAAGGAATTTTTTCAAATCGCAATTTTAGTTCTTTGGTCGAAATTGAAAATACACGCTTTCTTTATGTCATCATTCTTCGATCAAAATTGAACGAACAAGTGAAACGCACTTATCACTCACAGCTGATTTTTGGCGACACGGATATAAGAAATAAAGTTTCTTATATCAGTAGCACGTATATAAGAAATTTCTTTCTTATAAACGTGGTACTTCTATAAGAAAAAACTGATATAAGAAAGAAATTTCCGGAATTTTTTGACTTTCTTATATCCGTTACCTACTGTAGTCCCAAAAAAATAATTTTCATTATAAGCTTAATTATTATTATATTATATATTAATAAAGATATGAAAAAAAACATTTATTTTCTAAGCTTTATTTTGACCACGAAATATTTGTCTGAGTTAATGCACATATTTTGACTTGAAACTTTTTTAATTCTTTTGTTTCCACAATTTTTATTCATTCCTAATAAAAAATGTTTGCCTCTGTAAATCCGCAAGATTTGTTAAAATACAGAGAGATATACAGAGCACGCCCATTTTTACATGATATCATATTCATATCTCCTGGAACTCATGACCTAAGTTTCAAACCAATATTTATTGTAGAACACTTTCTACCATATAACTACATTGTACTACTGTCGACCTTTAAGGTGTCTGGTAGGCTATAATAACCAACGGAAGTGTCTGCCAACTGGAAAAACCATCTTTTGATAGCTCCTCAAGTAGCATATATAAAATTCAGCTGTTATAAAATGACGAAAGTTAGATGCAATTTTTTACACCTTTAACCGTTATTCACACTTCATAGTCGGGGATCGTTGTTACCTCTATTAGTGACATACACTGAGAAACATTCAGCTTTTATAAAATGACGAAGGTCTGTTCGTCGCTGGCTCTTGGTCTAAAGTAGAAAAAGAGCATGTACCTTGGACCAACAGCAATATTTCATGTTTGCCAGCGTGTAGCTAAAAATTGTAACAGTACAATTTTCTCTATTTATGTAACCGATTTCAGCAACGCAGCACAAGAGCTATTTTGATTTACGTTCTTTCGTCAACTGAGGAAGACGAAATTTTCACGTGATTTGTAAATTTTGTGCAAATTTCCATACCGGCACACTACCAAAAAAAAAAGGATGATCGACTTACGAGCTGTGTGATTATCACAGTCTTAAAAGGCAATTGAGGTTATATTACATCGACAGGAAATTTTTATTTATGAAACTTTTAATTGGATCCAAAAAATACTACTCTTTGTCTTCAAAATACACTTTGAATTAAAGCAATATCTTTCTTTTCCTCCCAACAATTTTTTTTACAAGTGAATTTTTATCCAGTTAGTATGTTATGAGTATTTGGGAGTGAATAGTTCCAGGACCATAAAAATAAGAGCTACCATAATAGTGTTTTGGTAGAAAAATTATGGAAGTCAATTTTCAAATTTCATAAACACAAATAAATCCCGAGACTCTAAAGTCTACATACCGAGGGTGATCATATTATTAGAGCCACTACGTAAAAAACATATTTTTTCAACTTATACCATGACCAAATCCACCTCAAACCATGCAGTCGGAGTTACTTGAAATTGCGGAATTGGTTGCCGATTAAATATTTTGTTTTTCAAAGTAATTAAGGGAATATACCGTCCCCCGATTTGATTGAAAAGTATTTTTTACGAAGTAAAAAATACTTGAAAAACCGCTGAAAATTGGTTCAAAATAGTCGCATCAAAATAATTAATTTTTTTCTTTTGATTCTAATAGAACTTCTGATTCACTGTCAGAATCTTTAAGAAATTTTGAAAACTGTTAAAAATTGGTAGAGTAATAGCGCGTTTTATGAAAACAAAATAAGGCTGATTTTCTCAAAAACCCCAATGTTTTTTACGCTTAAAATTTTACTGTGGATTTGTATTAATATGAGAGAGAAATGAAATGAGTTTAATGCTTGTTAAAAGACATTTGAGGTCAGGAAATTTTTTTCCCCAAAATGAAAATGTAATTTTTTTTTGTCATCATTGCCAAGCCACTCTACGGTACTATTTTCAAAGCAAATAACAGCATCAGCATTCCAAATTACTTTCTGCAAATCCTGCTTGCATTCTGCATACTTTCACCGTTATTTTCCTAATAACATTTTATCATAGATATACTCGTATGTACCTTATGATCAAAAAAGAACCGGAATTTTATTAAAAAATGCAAAATTTCTATTTTTAATAATTTTCTTTATTATCGCCTTCAAAGTACTCTCCTCCTGCGGCAATACATGCATCCCAACGCTTGATCCAATTTTCCATACAAGTTTTATAGGCCGCCGAAGGTATGGCCTTTAGTTCACGCAGCGAATTCTCTTTTATGGCCTCTATGGTCTCAAAACGCGTTCCCCGCAATGGCAATTTGAGTCTGGGGAAGAGGAAAAAGTCACACGGGGCCATATCTGGAGAGTACGGTGCTTGGTTGATGATATTGGTTGAGTTTTTGGCCAAAAACTGCGACACAACCAACGCTGTGTGAGCCGGCGCATTATCGTGGTGTAAAATCCATGAGTTTTCCTTCCATAAGTCTGGCCTTTTTTTGCGAATGGGCCCATGGGCCCATAGACCCATGTCTCATCACCAGTTAAGATGCGTTCGATGAATGTGGGGTCACTATCTGCATTGGAAATCATCTCTTTGGCCACATCAACACGACGCTGTTTTTGAATGAAATCCATTATAAAAATCGCCACACGAAAATTTTTCAACTTCTTTGTATAGACGCCAAACAAAAACTAATCGTACGATATGCGTCCAAATTTGACAGAATGTGTATAATAGTGTTGCCAACGTTGAGAGAATAAAAGTTTACCGATTGGACAAGCGCGGGAATTTTAAAATGAAAATTCCGGTTCTTTTTTGATCATAAGGTATATACACGTAAAAAAACTACAAAAAACAATGTATATTTTCATATAAATAAGTTGTAATTTCTGATTATAAAACTAGCAATTATGTGTTTATTTGGAAAATGTTCCTAGAATTTATTATTGTTAGGTGGACAGTTTTGAAAATACTCAAAACTTGTCCCTAGTAACAGTATCTAACAAACTTAAAACCGTTAAACAAGAGTAGATATTATTTTACGCATCAAAATATAAAACTTCTTGCAAAATTCAAGTCTGCGTTTTTTTGACCGTGAGTGTATAAAAACATTGTAAGCACATATAAATTTTTCCCTGACAAAGTCAAGCAAACAAAACAATCAAAACCCACACACTGTTCGCTTGAAGCAAGATCATGATCGATAAAATTGTCAACCAAATCTGACAATGCACAATTATTATATAGTGTCTTGAGATTTCAAATACATAATCCGCGAAATCGGATCTGCTCATTTACTCGTTTTATGGCCATTTTAAGGTTTTACTTTGGCCGACATGATTCGTTTCAAGCAAGATCAAAATCGGTAAAAATTGTCTACCAAATATTACAATGCACAATTATTACTTAATATTTGGAGATTCCAAAAACATGATCCGTAAAATCGTACCTAATCACTTACTCGTTTTATGGCTATTTTAAGGTAAACTTTTTTACCGATAATATTGATAAAAAACCGTTTTAGGAAAAAATTGTGAATAAGTCATTAAAAATTTAAATTTTTTTATTTTGCTTTTCTTTGTGGACATTATTATTAAAAAAAAACCCATAAAACAAAAATATATAAAAATTATTTTTCATTAGTTTTTAGGCCCAAAAGAGTTTTTAAAATTTTTCATGATAAACGGTGAATAACACAACAAATATAAAAGTTTTTTTATATATTGTTTTTTGGTGAGCTTTGTAGTCAAAAATACTTCAAAAATCTATAAAACAAGATTATAATTTAAAATATTTTTCACTAGTTTTAAGGCTCGAAAGAATTTTTTTTTTAAATTTTCAATGCTTTTCCATGGAAAATGATAAATAACATATATAAAAATTTTTTTTTTCCTTCGTGAGCTTTGTAGTCAAAAATACTTTTTAAGTCCACAAAATATAGTAAAAAAATTTAATTTTTCACTAGTTTTTCGGCCGAAAAAAAATTTTTTTTTTTTTGTATCGGTTTTTTCCATGAAAAATGGTGAATAACACAAAAGCGTTTACATGTTTGCAAAAATAAGTGATTTCATCATGTTCAGCGACTCAAATTACATAAACAACAGTTATCATTAGGGTTGTCAGATTTTTGAAACGCAAAATGAGTACTTTCAAGTATATTCAACGCAAAAAATCAGTACAAAATTTTTTACCTTATTAACCTTAACGCGACCACCAATGTTTAACTACGTAGACGACCATTATTTACAAATGTAAATATTTTTGTTTTCTTACAAAATGTATGCGAACTTGCACATTTACTATGATTTTTAAACTTGAATAATTCGTTATAGCAAACCTTGTAAGAGTTGCAATGGTTACAGTATATTTCTGGGGAACCTAAGATTCAGTAGCTGCGTTTCTTGGTTAGTTGTTTTGAAATTTCTTAGTAGAAGTGATTTTTGTGATAAAAAGAATAAATATAAGTTAAAATGACTAGTAATAATAAAAATTTAAAATTCTAAGTGCTTCATCTGTGGCTCAGTAAATAAGTAGAGGATGAGTTATTTTTAAACATCAAAAAAATTAGCTATTTTTTCAATGTTCAGGTTATTGCAGGCAAAATACTATGAGCATTTCGTTGCAAATATGGACTCGAATGAGGACGATATGGAAACCGAGGTAACAGAGGCATTAGAAGGAAATTTGCGGAAATTAAATTAAATCTCGTAGAACTAGGGCACAAATGACGCGGTGTGTGTCATACTTCCCAACTAAAAGTGCCTTTGAGTATATGGTTGTAGCACTACTGACAACTGACACTACTGAGGATTTTGTCCCGGATGAAGATGATCGTGGTCATTCCCAGGGTAAAGGATCTCGCTACATGAGTTACCACTAATAAGCCAAACGAAAACGAGCAACTAGAAAAATTTATATCCAGTGCAAGAAGCCTGTTTGTATTGAACAAAGCTCATAATTCAAACAATATGTGAAGGCTTTTTCAAAAATCTAAAATAACTGTTAATTCGATAAAAAATTTTCAATTCATCAATTTTTTTATAAGCTATTATTTAAAAATGCCTTCTAATTAATAGCTTACATTAAAATAACATAAAATATGCACATAAACTAACAAAATCTCTAAAATAAAAAAAATATTTACATAAATGTAAATGAATGAATCTGTTGAAACTTTCAGCTGATTCACACAGATTCACGATCACAGAAAATTTTGTGAAACTGAATGGTATTCAGTCTCATAGCGAAGTCTGTGAATGCGAATGTGATTCACATTCACTTCTAGTGAATGCCGTTTCATTTCGTTTGCTTTCGTATGAAAAAAATTTGTGTTTTTTAAAATATGTATGGGGAAAGGTCAAAATGGACTTTGGACATCACTTGGGGTGGCTCCGGACTCTGGAAGGACCCTCCTCGACCCATTTTTGGAATTTTTTTTTTTTGCTTCAATCGATAGGGAAATGTCAAAATTTGACCCATTTTTGGAAAATTTTTTTTTTGCTCGAATCGAAGGGGAAAGGTTGAAAATGGATTTTGAACATCAATTGGAGTACCTCCGGACCCTGGAAAGGACCATTTTTAACCCATTTTTGGAAAATTTCTTTTTTGCTCCAATCGAAGGGCAAAGGTCGAAAATGGATTTTGAACATCACTTGGAGTACCTCCGGACCCTGGAAAAGACCGATTTTGACCCATTATATATATATAATATATATATATATATATTTATTTATTTATTTATTTATATATATATAAGTATATTTTCAGACTTTATTTCCAAAACGGTTGCAGCGATTTTGATGAAACTTGGGGGTTAGGTACATATGTGAACAAAATTAGGATTGGGCTGGGTTTTAACTTATCAAAGACTCCTGGAGGGGCATGGCACAGCCCTAAACTTTTATTTTCATAACGTCATATCTCGAAAACCATTCAAGATATTGTATTAAAATTTGGTACACAGATGCAGATCATAAATGTCTTAAATTTTGCCAAAAGTGGGCGGAATCGGAAAAGTGGGCGGGGCACTTTTCAATAATTGAAAATTTTGATTCAATATTACTCAAAAACGGCACTGACGATTTTCATAAAAATTTTATAGACAATACCACTAAAAGCGGTCATCATAACATGCTGTCACTATACTGGCAAAACTCGTTGAAAGGCGTGGCACAGCCCACAATATTTATAAACGTTATAATAGGAGAACTAACAATGCAGTCGATATGAAATTTAGTATGGTAGGTATACTTGCTATAAGGTATTTTTTAACCAAAAATGGGTTCAATAGTACCAGTGGACGTGGCACCTCCCATACAAGCAAAAAACGTTAAATGTTATATTTAGTGTGTTATTAATGTAATCTTTCTAAAATTTGGTGCTAAGATGTCGGTTGCCATAAGCTTTAAAATTAATTGGACTTCGATGGGATTGCATCAGTGGGCGTGGCACCTCCCATATAAGCAAAAAACGTTTTGTGTAATATTTGGTGAACTATAAGAGTAATCCTAATAAAGTTTTGTATAGAGATGTCGGTTACTATAAGCTTTGAAATTATATGGAGTACGACACGATTTTGTTAGGGCGCGGGGCACCTCCCATTCAAGCAAAAAAACGTTTTGTGCAATATTTGGTGAACTATAAGAGTAATCCTAATGAAATTTGGTATGGAGGTGTCGGTTGCTATAAGCTTTGAAATAAATTTGATATCGATGGGATTTCATCAGTGGGCGTGGCACCTCCCATGGATGCAAAAAATGTTTTGTGCTATATTTGGTGAACTGTACGAGTAATCCTAATGAAATTTGGTATGGAGATGTCGGTTACTATAAGCTTTAAAATTAATTTGATTTCGACGGGATTGAATCAATGGGCGTGGCACCTCCCATATATACGAAAAACCTTGAATGTTATATTTAGTGTACTATGGGAGGTATTTTCTTTGAATTTGGTGTAGAGGTGTCGATTACTATAAGCTTTGAAATTATATGGATTTCAACGGGATTGCGTAAGTGGGCGTGGCACTTCCAATACGTTCGAAAAACGTTAAATGTTATTTAGTGTACCATGGAAGTAATTTTTTTAAAATTTTTTGTTCCAATCGATAGAGAAAGCCCGAAAAATAAAAAAATTTTTTTGTTCCAATAGACTTTTAATGACAGTGGTGTAGTGTTAATATTGTAGTGGTCATTTTTAATATTGCATCACTTAGTGCGTCCTGAGCGATTTACGGAATTTGTTGCTGTAAGAATATTTTCGTTGTTCTTTTGAGTATCCCGGAGGTAGTCACTCCATAAGTGACTACTCATCGAGACGGTTCACTCCGAATCACTTTGGGTCACTTGGAGTCACCGAGGTGAGAGAAAATCACGATTTTGTAGTTTGCGTGCGATATTTGTAGAATTGTACTATAACACCTATAGGCCACGTTGGTGCAAAAAAATTATCGCACCTAATAACATTTTGCGGTGCGTGCGATTTTTTGATTTTATTACTGTAAGGATATTTTCCTTGTTCTTCGGATTATCCCGGATGTAATCACTTCATAAGTGACTACACATCGAGGTGGTTCACCCCGAGTCAATTTGGGTCACTTGGAGTCACCGAGGTGAGTGTAAATCGCGATCTGTGGTTTGCGTGCGATTTTTGTAGAATTGCTCTGTAACACCTATAGGCCACGTTGGTGCAAAAAATTATCGCACCTTATAACGTTTTGCGGTGCGTGCGATTTTTTGATTTTATTACTGCAAGGATATTTTCCTTGTTCTTCGGATTATCCCGGAGGTAATCACTCCATAAGTGACTACTCATCGAGGTGGTTCACCCCGAGTCACTTTGGGTCACTTGGAGTCACCGAGGTGAGTGAACATTACGATCTGTGGTTTGCGTGCGATTTTTGTAGAATTGCTCTATAACACCTATAGGCCACGTTGGTGCAAAAACTTATCGCTCCTATTAACGTTTTGCGGTAATATAGTGAAATTTTATACTTAAATGCAAAATTATTTGAACATTTTTTAAAAAAAATAAAAAAATGAATAAGGTTATTCACACATCTATAATTAAAGTCAAAGCTTCAAATTATTATGCAAAACATCAAAACACCTTTCGGACAAAAAATTGACGGAATACAATTAGTAATCATGGCACGTCCCATTATCACTATTACTTTTAAATTACCTTACATATAATGATTTCCAATAGAATGTAACGAAATGTAGGAAAAAATAAATATTTTTATAGTAAATAAAGAACTTTAGCCTAAGTTTTAATTCAAATTATTTACCGATCAATGATCGGTTTCCAGGTACTTTATTTTGAAACTGCATTTATGATAGAAACTTTTGTTGATTGTGTAGGTATTAACTTTCGATTTTCTTTCACTACTTGCAAAAGAAACTGCTTTTCTTCTTCATCATTGGTTATAAGTTTTCGATAATCCGCAAATGATTTAACTTCTCGTTCAGCAATATCGTTGACCACTCTCAAATTCGAAACGCGTTCTTGACCTTATATAGGTTGACCATGATAAGGTTGTGTTTATGAACGGTTCCATTTTTTTATTGGTTTTCAAGATTTTATAATTATCAAGATTCAAACTACCCCAAGCTGACTTGAACTTTTTAAAAAGTGGTATTTCTGGTGAAGTTGACGGGGCAAAACACATACTAAACACATTAGATAAAATGATTACGTAAATATGATGGCGGCAAGCTAGCCACATTAGATCCAATTTTTTGTTCTAAATGAACACATGCTCCTTTATACTGACCGGTGTTACTAGACGTTGTATCAAACCTCATCCCAACTATGTTTTCAACCAAGCTCCATTTTTCCAACAACCCATATACAGCATCCGCTTCATTTTTACCAGAAGATTTAATTAGCTTTGGTACTCCAAGCAGTTTCTCTTCACCACCAACTAGGGTTACCAGATAGACTGGATTCGTCGGGATTGTCCAGA
The DNA here is from genome assembly GCA_963662105.1 of Meiosimyza platycephala. Classification (NCBI taxonomy): domain Eukaryota; kingdom Metazoa; phylum Arthropoda; class Insecta; order Diptera; family Lauxaniidae; genus Meiosimyza; species Meiosimyza platycephala. The sequence continues at coordinate 41,936,810 of OY759210.1, read as the reverse complement.
TTTTTAGTCCCATGTCCAGAGTCCCGACAATCAGATATATGTCCAGATAAAATTCGAACAATGAAATAAAAGAAAAATAGGACTAGATACAAAAATATCTGCCGTAGGCATTAAAAATGAATTAACATTCGTCACGTCCAAAAGGTACGGACTGCTCGCAAGAAGTTGACATTTTTCAAACAAGAAAAGATGATTTATTAGGATCTCATAAGGTCTTAATCCTCCTGAACGCGACCAACAGCTACGTACCTTTAAATGAAAATAAGTGTGCAACACCATTTAACTAACATGGTTACTGCACTGACAAATGCTCTCATTCTCTTTTATTTTCGAGTTCAGCAAATGTCAAACAATACGTAATAATTTTGTCAACCAGAATTGAATTCTTAAAAAGTTGTCTTAACTATTTAGAAACCCGGTATGAATATAGTGACGTTTCATTTAAAAAGTATCCTTATTTTTTCTTAAATATAAATTAATTTCCTGGGATGAACTACAAACAGCAATAGGAGTCTTAGGCTTAGAAAATTATGTCAACAACGATGAATTATATACAGATTATTGTTGCTTACGTAGTGTGTATGAAAATCTACCAAAAAATATTCCAAGCGATAATATTTGGGGATAATTTTTTTCCAAATTTAAAAATGATGAAATGAACAACTTAAGAAAATTGATCTCATTTATTTTTCCAATTCCAATAACCAACGCTTATTGTGAAAAAGTTTTTATCCTTTTAAACAGCTTATACTCTAAAGAAAGAAATCGAATGCAGACAGATCTGATAAAGTCAGAACTAATTATAAGATTAAACTGTACCGAAAACTGTCAATCATTTGGTAACATTTTAGAAACTCCAAGTGGTAATAAATCGATAAAAGCAGTTCGGTCTAATAATAAGTATTTATGGACTTAATGTAACTTATTTAAAAAATCACTTTTTTTTTAACTGAATTGTTATGTTTCTGTTATGTTTTTGTTATGTTTATTTTATCTAAATAAAATATATATGTTCCTCTGACACTAAGCTTTAGTTTTCTTTTTTGTCCAGATAAACCAAGATTTTTTTTTTTAATTGTCCAGATAAATCCCGATTTTTTTGTTTTTTTTTTAAAATGTCCAGGTGAAACACAATTTGGATCTGGCAAGCGTACCACCAACAGATATTAATACTGCCAAACGGCAGTTAAACAGTTTAATTTTATTATACCCGTAACGCGCGCGAAACAATTTTTAACAATCTTTTTTTGAAAATTGGCTTCTGAATTTTTTTAGCGTTGTTATGACAACTACAAAGCTTCATTACATAAAACACGCCTGCTTCTTGCTAAGACCATTTAAATTTCCAAATATTCATAGATAACTAATTTTTTTCAAGTCAATCTGCATTTTTTTGTATTTCCTACTAACTATGGCAAAACTTAACTTGCCGTGAGCACTCCGTTTTAGAATAGTTACAAACGAGAAATTTTGCAGGGATACTTGTAACCGAAGAAGTAAAAAAATTAGCCCATGAGAACATTATTATGGAAAAAATTTTTTTTTGAACCACACTAGTGTGCATATTGGATGCAATAATGAGTGTGAATCTGAGTTGCGCTCACTAATAGTGAATGCGTACACGGTTGAAAAAATAAGTATAATTTTTATATGAATATCAGTTTAAAGTTATTTTATATGAATTTAGGTATAAATTTAATAACTTTTCAACATATAAAAACCAGCTATGCGGACAGTTGTTTATGTTTAATTTTTTCTAATAAAACAACATTCTGTGGCCGAGCAAATGAATGGGGTTGCATTCAAATTATTCCATAAATGAAGCAGGTTCAAACCTCAGTCCATTCAAGTTGTGTTATTCAAATCATTTTATAAATAGAAATTGTAAATAAAATTAAATTTAAAAGAAGTATCTGTTCCAGGACAGGATGGCTTGAGCCACTTAAGTGGAACTGGGTCAAAAAAAAAATTTTTATTTGCTCCAATCGATAGGGAAAGTTCGAAAATGGCCTTTGGACATCACTTTGGGAGGTTCGGGACCCAGGAAAGAACCGTTTTTGTCCAGAAAATGGGTCCCCGGACCATGGTACCTGTTTTTGACCCATTTTCGGAAACATTTTTTTCTGTTCCAATCGATGGGGAAAAGTCGAAAATGGACTGTAGACATCACTTGGAGTATCTCCGGACCCTGCAAAGGACCGTTTTTGACTCATTTTTGGAAACATTTTTTTTTGCTCCAATCGAAGGGGAAAGGTCGAAAATGGATTTTGAACATCACTTGGAGTACCTCCGGAACCTGGAAAGGACCGTTTTTGACCCATTTTCGGAAAATTTTTTTTTGCTTCAATCGATGGGGAAAGGTCGAAAATGGATTTTGAACATCACTTGGAGTACCTCCGGACCCTGGAAGGACCGTTTTTAACCCATTTTGGAAATGTTTTTTTGCTCCAATCGAAAGGGAAAGGTCGAAAATGGATTTTGAACATCACTTGAGTACCTGCGGACCCTGGAAAGGACCATTTTTAACCCATTTTCGGAAAATTTTTTTTTGCTCCAATCGAAGGGGAAAGATCGAAAATGGACTTTGGACATCACTTGGGATGGCTCCGGACTCTGGAAGGACCCTCCTCGACCCATTTTTGAAATTTTTTTTTTGCTTCAATCGATAGGGAAATGTCAAATTTGACCTATTTTCGGAAATTTTTTTTTTGGCTCCAATCGAAGGGGAAAGGTCGAAAATGGATTTTGAACATCACTTGGAGTACCTCCGGACCCTGGGAAGGACCGTTTAAAAACAGACCCTGGAAAGGACCGTTTTTGAAACATTTTCGGAAAATTTTTTTTTTGCTCCAATCGATGGGGAAAGGACGAAAATGCAAGTTTCAATATATATATATATATAGACCAAATCCATTTCAAACCATGCAGTCGGACAAACTTCAAATCTCGGAATTGGTTGCCGATTATATATGTTGTTTTTCAGAGGATATAAGGCGACCCATATATCTCCGATTTTATTAAAAAAACATTTTTTACGAAGATATGAACTTTTTAGGTTTTGGTATAAAAAATTTAAAAACCGCTAAAAATTTTTTCAGAAAAGTGGTATTTCCTACCAAATCGAAATAATTAACTTTTGCCTTTTGATTATAATAGAACTTCATATTCTCTGTCAGAATCTTTGAAAAATTTTGAAAATGGTTGAAAATTGGCGCAGTTATAGCGCTTTTTATGAAAAAAAAAACAAAACTGATTTTCTCAAAAACCCCACTCTTTTTTTCGCTTAAAATTTTACTGTGAATTCGTAATAATACTAACAAGAAATGACACTATTTTTATTGCGGGCATAAAGCCATTTGAGGTCAGGAGATTTTTTTCCCCAAAATGAAAATGTCAATTTTTTTTTTCATCATTGCCAAGCCACTCTACGGTACTATTTTCAAAGCAAATAACAACAGCTACATTCCAAATTACTTTCTGCAAATCCAGCTTGCATTCTGCATACTTTTTTTCACCGTTATTTTCGTAATAACATTTTATTATACGAAATATATAAAAACATTGTACGCAAGTATAGCTATTTCGCTGACTGTACTTCTGTAGGTTTTGAATGTTTTGTTTGCTTGACTATATCAGTGTAAAGCTATATGTGCTTACAATGTTTTTATATATTTCCTATGATAAAATGTTATTACGAAAATAACGGTGAAAAAATACTGAAATTTGGTATAAAAGGTTTATTTTTGGAAGCTATTTCTGAATCAAAATCAGTCTCGATTGTATCAGTGGGTGTGTGACCGCCCTAATTTTAAGGTTAATTAAGGCATATATCGCAAACTATACAAGCTATTTTGCTAAAATTTAATATGTGGATGTCAATGACGATATAAATTATTGAACCAAAAGTAGGCGGAATTGGAGAAGTGGGCGTGGCATCTTTGGTTTTCTGCATTTCAATCCTATTTTTTCAACATTTTCCACATTCTTTTGACTTTTCCAACTTCTTAACTTTTCCCAATATATTCCATATGTACATATATTTTCCACTATTTTAACCTCTTTCAACTTGATTCGACATTTTCTTTATTTTTTTTGCGACTTTTCATGAATTTTGAATTGTTTCAACATTTTTCAACATCTTGCTACTTTTTTTTAGTTTTTTAACCACTTTCAACATTTTCTACATTTTTTCGACTTTTGCAATTTCTTTTGACTTTCTGCAATGGTTTCCATATATTTTAGAGTTTTTTCAACTGTTTCAACACTTTTAAACCTCTTTGAACCTTATTACATTATTTTCGACTTCTTCAACCTTTTCAACGTCTTTTTAACATTTATTTGGAAAGTACTTTCAGTGCTGTGTAGGGTATGTGGATTTCGGCCTGGCCGAAGATAACACCTTTACTAGTTTTTTTTTTTTGTTGATACTTTTAAAGAGACAATATAGAATGAAGTGTTAAGAGAGTAATGTCATTATGAAAAAAAATACTGGGTGTGCGCGTCCGAAGCCACCGGTATCACTAGTGTAATATACAATATTGCTAACTATCCTCGATAAACAAAAATTAACAAAAATTATAAAAAGCAGACAGTTGCCGTTAACTCCATTTTCTTAAGTCGATTTAAGCAATTTCTCGTTTTTGCCACAGAATTATAAATGAACATTATTTTATCGAACTGCAGTTATTAGCAAACACCGATAATCATGTGAACTTACACAAATCAGTCAATGCTTTTTAACCTTCGCTTGTATAATATCTACCCGGGTAGATATTGCGATTTTGATTTTAGTGTAGTTTTATGAGTTATGGTAGAATATAAAAATGATTTCGACTCAGTGAACAAATATTGAATATATTCTGAAAAATAAATTAATTTTCAGTTTGAGTTCTTTCCTTTATAGTTTTTTTATTATTTTGACATTTTATATACACATTCATATTTATATCTACCCAGGTAGATACAAGAAAACTATATGAAAATTTATTGTTTTTGAAGCGTTTTGTTTAATAATTTTTTTATTTAAATACAAATATACACTTAGTTGTACATGTAAAGTATATATATTATATATACATTATATATATGTATACTTAATTATTTCTGTGTATGGCAGTTTTTGCATTTAGTTTGTATTAAACTATGCTCGGTGCATATGGGTTTCTTACAGCTAACACATGCCTGACGAGTTGCTCTTTTTTTCTTTGATTGCTGATAGCATAAAAAGCATCCACCTTTTTGCTTGATGCGGCCAGATGCATCTCGTTCTGGGACATCATCTGGCGTAAAATCTATGTCCATTTGGCTTGATCCACTAACCGGTTCTCCTGTAATATTGAAATAAAATAAACAACTAATTATACTACAATATGAAGTGAAATTACCTAAGATACATTCCATTGCCGATTTAATTTTGAATTTTGAAATAATTTTAATCTTCCTAGCTCTTTTTCTTATTTGTGGGATGCATAGCTGTTCACCTAGTGTTTGCAAAAAATCACCGGCGGCGAGAGTTCTTTACTGTGCCCTAAGGATTATTTGTTGAGAAGATAATGTAACTGGCGAGGGCTGCGACGTCTAAAATATTATAAAATAATGCAAGAGGCCATCGTTTTGTTGCCCTCTTAGTGGAATATTGGCCTAACATCTTATCCATGGTATCTACGCCGCCTTTGGTACTGTTGTAATAATGAATTATCTCAGGTTTCTGTTTGGTTCCGCTTATAGCCTTATCCCGATGCATTGTTGATAATAAAGCAACGGCTCTGCCTTTAGCAGGAACATATGAACATAAAGTTATGTTTTGGCCAAATCCAAACTCAGTGGAGTAAATTTGTCGTTCTTTGGCTGGCTTAAAAACTTCAGGTAAATAACGCTTGTTCTTTTTCAAAGTGCCAACAATTGTCATCTTCCAACTGAGTAATTCATTAGCCAGTGATAAAAAGGTAAAAAAGTTATCAGTTGTTATATTTCTCCCTGTTCCTTTGTAAGGTGCCACTAACTCTTTTACTACTCTTTCACCTTGGTTAACGTCCCTTGTATTTCCAGTTTTTCCAGTGTAAATTTGGCCATTGAGGGGATAGTATGTTTTGGAATCACAAGCCCACCAAATTTTTATCCCATACTTGGCCGGCTTGGAGGGCATATATTGGGTAAATTTCGTACGTCCTCGGAATGCAAACAACTGTTCATCCACTGTTATGGACTCATATGGTCTAAAATTTTTTTTGAGGTTTGAGTTTATCAGATTAAAAATGTCTGTGATTGGTGCAGCCTTGTCCTCCTCAAGGCGAGCGGCTCTTGTAGCGTGCCAATCAAAACGAATATATTTCAATATATTACGGAATCTATTTTGCGACATAGTGGCACGGTAAAGAGGCAGAGCGTTTTGCCTCCATAGCGTATTTGCAGCCTCCTGATTTGATTTGTGACAACCCATAACTAGTAAAATTCCCAGAAAAGCATTCAACTCATCTTCTGTTAGTGGTTCCCATTGAACAGGCTTTTTATTTGGATTTTTGTTATTCCACTCATTCATATCAGCATCTGCTCTCTTATTGGTGTATCTGCATATGAGGTCCACAATTGTAGAATCCATTACACAAGAAACTGTATCCCTATGCGACAAATTTTTTGTGATTGGATTCGGTCCCATGAAGAAAGAGTCACGTATAATATTGTGAGCACCTTGCCGATGCAACGGTGTTGGGTTCTTGTACCATTTTGTTCCGTCTTTGCTTATAAAATAATCATCCAATAACGAAGATTCTTGGTCATTGTATTCGACCTCTGAATCAGATTCGTCCGGTGATTCTACTTCTACCCGTTCGTTATCCACTTCCCCATCAAAGTCGACATTAAGTCCGTTAGGAATATATTCGTCGTCGCTATTATCACCAGCAAAAACTTCAGCTTCCGTCTCTTCATGTTCTGAATCTAGCTCCAATAGTTGTCCGAAGTATTCTTCTTTTTTTTCATCTGACAATCTTCACAGCAAAACACAAAAGGTTTTAAAAATTTAACTCGCAACAAATGGTACAGATTTAATGCTGAAAATGTATTAAAGCTGCAAACACTTACTTGGAAATTGCTGATACAGAAAGATATTTGAAATTTTCAACTGAACTCATTTTATTTTTTACACACCAACTGAATGAAGACAACTTATAAATTGAATGCACATATCAATAATATTTGTTCGCCGTTTTCTTTGTACTTTCAAATTTTCAAAGCCTCCTAAGTACATTTGACGGTACAAAAGCAAGTAGTTTTTAAAAAAAATGCATGTTACCGATACAATAATTATAAAAAAAAATTATATCTACCCGGGTAGATATAGGTGCGAATGTGTATATAAAAGTTTTCATACAAGCGAAGGTTAAACAAACATCTTCCATCTGTTGTCTTTGTCAAAATTTGACAATAAACAAATTAAAATTTCGAAAATTGAGACTTATTTCTTGATAGAGGATTCTTAAAAACATTCAGAATGACAGACCTACTAATAGAAACATTTATACGTTAAATTTTTACCTTCAAGACTTTTAAAATTTTTCTTGGGAATTATTTCCTTACAGTATATCATAGAAACAAGCCTTATATCTTACGTTTTCTGGTCACCTGTATCTCATTCAATTGATTGTTGCGCTTTTGCGATAGATTGACGAAATGATTTTGTAACATCAACCAGAATTGCTGGAATTCACGAATCTGCATTTCGGCTTCATGTACGGTTTTTTCTAATAGTTTTATCTGTCAAAATATTTTATTAAATTAAAGAACAAAATTAATATTATTTTCTTATGATAAGTACATATCGCACACATTCTACTAAACACGGTCGCTTCAAGCAAGATCAAGATCGATAAAATTGTCAACCAAATCTGTAAAATGCACAATTATTATATAGTGTCCGGAGATTCCAAATACATAATCCGCAAAATCGGAGCTGCTCATTTACTCGTTCTATGGCCATTTTAAGGTTAGCACTTTGGCCGACACGGTTCCTTTCAAGCAAGATCAAAATCGGTAAAAATTGTCAAGCAAATCTGACAATGCACAATTATTATTTAGTGTTCGGAGATTCCAAAAACATGATCCGTAAAATCGTACCTAATCATTTACTTGTTTTATGGCCATTTTAAGGAAAATACTTTTACCTATAATAGTAAATGAAATGAGTAAATGAGCAGCTGTGATTTTGCGGATTATGTATTTGGAATCTCCGGACACTATATAATAATTGTGCATTGTCAAATTTGGTTGACAATTTTATCGATCTTGATCTTGCTTGAAGGGCACCGTGTAAAGAAGCACAACTCAAAATTTGTCATTTTCGAGTTTACTTGTAAAAATTGTTCATCATACACATACTAGGTCTGTACGAGCCGGAAAAAATAGGAAAATATTTATAAATATTTATAAAGTTTTACCACAAAAAGTGTACCATCCGGAAAAAATGTGGTGTTTGAGAGAGAAAAAATGAGAGTAAGGAAACAGCTGATCACTTCCCCTCCAAGAAATAGTCATTTTTACCACAACAAATTTTTTGTGGCTAAAAATTGAAGACTGTCAAAATCGTAGGCAACGAGACTAGAAACTCACTTTTGACAAGCGAGGGAAAGAATATTTCATGTCTAAATTGTATCTGTCCAATACTTGCCTTATAAAATATTTTTCAGTACTTCATTTTTTTTTTTCACTTGTTGAAAGGTTGTATTGAGAAGGAGCAACATAACAAAAAGCTTGAAATCACATCATTTTTTGGTAAATGCTCATTTATTCAATTAAATAGATGAGCGATTTTTGATTGAAAAGGAATCGTAAAGTTGAATGATTGTATGACCAGATAATTAATTCTAAAATGTTGTTTTTCGATGCGCACAGTTTTAAAATAAGAAATTGAAAATGTAGCTAGATCAAAATTACCCCATTTTTCATTATTTTGTACAATTCCATCGAAAAAAAAATTTTTGTTTGAACAAAAAAATTTTTCTTCACTAACTGTTAAATTTAACGTAAATTCATTAAAAAACCCATGCGAAAGGAAAAATTTTTGCGGTTCACAAGACTTTAACCCTTTTTAAAGCAGCGGGAATAATAATTTATACTAAGAAATAGTTTTATAATGCACTTTATATACTTTAAAAAAATTTTCAAGCAAAAATTGTGGCTCTAATCTACTTTCGAATATATAGTCATCGTCCTATTTATTATTAATATTCTCAAAAAGATTTCACTTGGCTTACATTCAGAAAGTATTAACCAAACGTTTATGCAACTACGACGCAGGTTTTACTTCCTGAACCCTGCCATTTTTTGCTTACAAAAATACGCGCAAATTTTTGACAGTCTTCATTTTTTACCTATTTTTGCGATCGAGCCGAAAATTGTGGTGGTGAGACTAGTCAGAGAAATTTCAGCTTTTACTCTCTCGAAATCGATATTTGACACTTTTCATTTTTTACCACAAAATCCGGCTCGTAAAGACCTTCTATCTACCAGCACAAGATAGATAAGTTAATTTGTTGCTGTACTTTGCTGTCAAAAAAGAGTTAGGATTGAAGAGAGAGGATTCGACGCATGGGAGGCTTTGACATTGCCAAATTTTCTCATTTCTTCTGACACTTACTCGCGCGTGCAATGGAAAAAATGTTGCTCCTAACGGTACCCTCCTGTCAAAAAAATTTCTCAGTACAACTCGGCTCGTGGGCGTGGCTAAACGTGAATTTATATATTTACGTTTTGATGTAATATTTGGTTATTAGTTTTTATGTGAAACTCGGTTAATATAATATTAAACTTTTCGTTTCTTTTGTGGAGATACTTAAACACATTCTAACTGTTAGTACAGCATTTAAAATTTGTAAAATAAACAAAAGGAAAATGTGAAATTTTAAACATTTTCAAATAAGTTGGAAAGGGAGGATTCGTCAAATGCAAATGGACATAGTGTCGAATCCTCCAATTCGTTAAATCGGTTAAATCGTCGAATTACTTCAGTTATCAAGATGTCTATGTTTTATAAAGAGAAATAAAATATTCTGAGCAAAATGGCTTTAAAGATATATGCAGAAAGCCAAAAAACCCAAAGACACCAGTATTGCACGGACACTGGCATTTTCCAAGGAAACAGTTACTGTTTTTATTTCAAAATTTGGAAAAACGTTGCCTATGTATACATAGTATCTACTTAACTCTACATGCTCAATCATATATATCATAAAAACATAAAAATATTCCAGTGTCGAAACCTCTTTTCGAACTGACGAAGCCTCCCTTAAGGCGGGAGGTTTCGACATTTTTTTTTACATTTGTTTTTTCCACACAATTCCAAAAATAATGAATTTTCTGTAATTTATAAACGTAGCACACATATTGATGTTCAATTTATGTGTATTCAAATTAACATGCTTACTTAATTGCATTTCGAAGAAAATATTAGTTTTTTGTTAGGGTGTCGAAGCCACCCCTTCTCCCCTATGTCTCTCTTCATGTTACAATGGAAACTAGGATTCAAAAGTGTCCTATTTTAAGTTGTGTCGGAGAGTTAAGGCTGTTGTGATCGCTACGATCAAACTACTTTATTTCTTAAAAATAGTTCTCAAGTTCTTAAACAGTACTTTGCGTTTTCTGAAAATTTTGAGTTGTGCCTCTGTAGTAGAATGTGTGCGATATGTGTGTAGTACATCTTGATCGGACATCTGGGTAGTGCACAAAGACTTCCAGTACGCTATGCTATAAATTTATTGATAGTGAAAATTTTTCACAAAATTAAGTTTTAATAAAATGATGTTTCACAATGAGGAGAATGCTATCTATACACTGTTCGCTTGAAGCAAGATCAAGATCCATAAAATTGTCAACCAAATCTGGCAATGCACAATTATTATATAGTGTTTTGCGATTCCAAATATATAATCCGCGAAATCGGATCTGCTCATTTACTCGTTTTATGGCCATTTTAATGTTAGCACTTTGGCCGACACTGTTCGTTTCAAGCATAGTCAAGATCGGTAAAAATTGTTAACCAAATCTGACAATGCACAATTATTATTGAGTGTTCGGAGATTCCAAAAACATGATCCGTAAAATCGTACCTGGTCACTGGTTTTATGGCCATTTTAAGGTAAACGCTTTTACAGATAATTTTAATAAAATTATGAAGCGGACCGTGTAGATTTTGATGGTTTTAAGATCAAGCGAAAATATGCTATGATAACTGTTGTTTAAGTAATTTGAATCGCTGAACACGACCAAGTTACTTATTTTTGCAAATATGTTAACGCTTTTGTGTTATTCACCATTTTTCATGGAAAAAAACCGATACAAAAAAAAATATTTTTTTTGTCGACCGAAAAATTAGTGAAAAATAAAATTTTTTTACTATCTTATGTGGACTTAAAAAGGATTTTTGACTACAAAGCTCACGAAGAAAAAAAATAAAAAAATTTTTATATATGTTATGTTATTCATCATTTTCCATGGAAAAGAATTGAAAATTTAAAAAAAAATTCTTTTGGGTCTTAAAACTAGTGAAAAATATTTTAAATTATTATCTTGTTTTATGGATTTTTGAGGTATTTTTGACTACAAAGCTCACCAAAAAACAATAAATAAAAAAACTTTTATATTTGTTGTGTTATTCACCGTTTTTCATGAAAAAAAAAGTTTAAAAAAAATTTTAAAAACTCTTTTGGGCCAAAAGACTAATGAAAAATAATTTTTATATATTTTTGTTTTATGGGTTTTAAATGTATTTATAATAACAATGTCCACAAAGAAAAGCAAAATAAAAAAGTTTAAATTTTTAATGACTTATTCACAATTTTTCCTATAACTCATTTTTATTAATATTATCGGTAAAAGCTTTTACCTTAAAATGGTCATAAAACGAGTAAGTGATTATTAGGTACGATTTTGCGGATCATGTTTTTGGAATCTCCAAACACTACATAATTATTGTGATTTTCAGATTTGGTTGACAATTTTTACCGATTTTGATCTTGCTTGAAACGAATCATGTCGGCCAAAGTAAAACCTCAAAATGGTCATAAAACGAGTAAATGAGCAGATCCGATTTCGCGGATTATGTATTTGAAATCTCAAGACACTATATAATAATTGTGCATTGTCAGATTTGGTTGACAATTTTATCGATCTTGATCTTGCTTCAAGCGTACCGTGTATAGTGAACATCAAAATTAAGTGCACTTCCCCCATGTTCCTAATTATTTTGCCTGATAGTCTGATCTTAGTTACCTTTCTTTCCGTTGGGCTTATTTCAGCTCCCTCAGTTTCTGTTAACAACAAATCAAGTTGATGATTTAATTTTTCCATACGCTTCATTTTTATAATCATTTGATTTTCAATGTTTTTTAGTTCGCTTGTCAAATGATCAAACTTCTGCTCCACCGCTAATTGTTTTTGCTTCATGTTTTCATTATCTTGATGCATTTTGAAAAGCTGCCCTTTATATTTTTCCAATTCCAATAGGGTTTCTGCTAATTGATTTTCCGTTTGTGCCAAATTCAATTCCATAGCTCGGCGTTGATCTTGGGCGTGGCTGATCAATTTCAATCGATATGAACTGGCCTTGTCTGTTACCAGCTGTTCCTGAGCTAATTTTAGAATATTCTCTTCAAATTGATATTTTTTGCTATTCTGTTTGTCAATTTTCCATTGAATTCTACGCAGTTGAATTTCCAACAGATTTCCTTCTTTTTTAGCCTCATGTAAATCTTTTTCGGTTTGCTCCAACAAAAGTGGAATTTCTCCTAACTTTGATTCTAGCTTGATCAGCGTATCGGACTCTTTTTGACCTGCACAAGTGAAATTGGCGAATAAGATATCATTGAATTTTTTCTATTTTATGTAATATAACATACTTATATACATTAGAGAGGTTCAAAAAAATCTTTTTTTGTTTTTTTAACGATGTGTCAGTGAATTACAATAGCCCTATATGTCTAGATAAAACAACCCATAAGGTTTTTCATCAATTTTTAAAACTGGATTGCCGCCGCCTGTTTTAAGTTGCCTACTCATTTTCGGAAATATTGATTTAAAAAATGGTGCAAGCTAAATAAGTTAAAAAAATTTTGCAACAAAGTGGGTATGCTTTTCGAACTATTATCGATCGAGGAATTCGAATCCGTGATCAGTTTTTCTTCTTCTTTTTTTGTTCTTATAAAAAAATTGAAAATTGCCCGGAAAAAATAAAAAAATGGCGATTTTCTACTTTCAAGTTGCAAAATCTTGATATATTTTATCGCCGATCTAGTGGTACATTATTTTTAATGTACTTTTATTTGCTTAAGAGAAAATCGTAAACCGCATATCAATATCTTCTTTCAAAACCAAGATATAAGAATTTTTCTAAATTAATAGACCTGAAATTTTTCGATTCGGCGTTGACGTATATACATATTTATTTATTTATTTTTATTTTATTTATTTGAGTATATTGAGGGATCCTGAAGCTACGAGATACAAAGCACCTTAAATTTGACAAGCTTAAGTCATAAACAGTTTTAAGTTACAGAAAATAATAATTTAATTTCATAATTTTTAAATAATATAAAACTTAAATGTATGTTGAAAAATATAAAAAGAACTGTCAGTAAGTCAACTTACAAATACAAAATAATATAACGAAAGTTTAGGGGAAAGCTGAGGCTTAAACAAAATTAATCAAAAAAACTACTGAGTAGAAAAATAATTCAGGAGTTGAAACTTAAATTGCTGTGCATTACTAAAATTATGGAAATGTGTTGGTAAAGCATTCCAAAGGCGAATTGAATAGATATAGAACTGGCGGTTCGACGTTAAGATTTTATGTTTGAATTGTGCGATTTGTTTCGCTCGAGCAGAGCGGAGAAATTTCTGCCGTGAATAAATAAATATTCTGGTTCTTTGGTGTAAAAATTTTTGTGTAGTTGCAGCAGTGTACGGATTTTGAAAATTTTTTTCGAGCAGGCAGAGATATGATCGGAGCGGCTTTTACCAAAGATGTATCTGGCTATGTTGCCGAAAAGAACATTTAGTTTTTGTGCACAAATGCTACCACAGTTGGCAAACAGTTCACATCCATAAAGCAACGTCGGAATAAGATAACTTTTGGCTAACAATAAACGAATCTTTTGCGGAGTATAATACTGCGTGACCCACAGAGTTCGCAACGTCCCATAAACCTTACCCGTAGCTTTATTAATGTGGTCATTACATGTTAAGGTGCTACTGTAGGTTACACCAAGATTTTTAGCTGTTCTAACCACTTCGAGTTCAGAGCCATTAAGGAAAATTTTTCGTAAAATTTCGTGTTCTAGAGATTTTTTGTAGATTAACATACATGTAGATTTTGAGGGATTCAAGCAAAGATCATTGTTTTGAGCTCAGGTCCCAATTCGATCTAAGTCTCTATTAAGGTTTGCAACACAAAAATCGATGCAACGGAGGTCACTGTTCGATAAAGTTGAACATCGTCCGCATATATGTGAACTTTACAGTGCTTAAGAACTTTTGGTAGGTCATTAACGTACATGATGATTTCAACAAGTCAATAGCACCCTTAGAGAACTCAAAGTTTTTTTCAAGCTTAGAAAAAAGAATGTCATGATTGACGGAATCAAACGCTTTTGAGTGGTCTAAGAGACTTAAAATACATGCACGATATTCTGAAAGTGAAAAATCGGTATTTTTTAATTTTTGTCCGGGCAATGTTAAATTTTTTTATAAGAAAAAAATAAGAAGAAGAAAAAATGATCATGGATTCGAATTCCTCGATGAATAATATAATTCGATGGATAATAGTTCGAAAAGCATACCCACTTTGTTAAAAATTTGATAACCTCTTTAGCTTGCACCATTTTTTAAATAAATATTTTCGAAAATGGATAGGCAACTTAAAACAGGCGGCGGCAATCCAGTTTTCAAAATTGATGAAAATCCTTATGGGTTGTTTTGTCCAGACATATAGGGCTATTGTAATCCACTGACACATCGTGAAAAAATCAAAATTTTTTATTTTAAACCGCTCTAATGTACATAGGGGAAAGCGGTATGCCTAACGGGAAAACAAAGTTTTCACAAAAAAAGAAATTTTTTTTCGCACAAATAAACATGTAAGTTATTAGCTCGATCTATATTGAATCTATTCAGGCAATTAGGCTCATTATATTCCCAACAGAAGATGTTTATTATTACGATGCTAAAAAAAAGTACGTTTATACCTCTTTGCCCGGGTGGGGTAAAGCGGTATACGAAGTGCAATAGCACTCTGCCGCCATCACCTATGTAAACATACAGACTCACGAAACAAAAATTTGTCAACATAAACAAATCGTTGTCAATAAAAATGAACGTCACTAATATATACTACGACATTTTTTAAATGATTCATATGAAATGAATTTACTTAAGTCGAAAATCCTCGAATCTGATATCGACTGCATTCATTTTGATGAACCTCGTAGTTCTCGAAATCGGAAGGTCGAAATGTCGCTATAACCTGGCAGTTACTAGAGCACTACACAAAAACAAATACCTTATAATTACATTAGATGGCGTTGTAGTGCAAGGATAAATATACCCTTTGTTCCGCTTTGCCCCGCCTTCCCCTACATATGTTAATATGTGTAAAATTATGAAATACAAATGATCTGAAGGTAATGGAAAAGCATGTGGCATTAGGATCACATCTAAATTTTAAATTTCGAAACGCTTTGCGGTGTTGATTAATTCATCAGCGCTTTCATAACGAATAATCTAAGAATTTCCAATCACACTACTCTACAAGAAAAATTGCGGCAAATACAATAAAATTTCCCACTGAATCCGAAAATCATAGTGGTTTCGCTGGATTAGGTATGGTTTTTGAGATAAACGGCAAAAACCAAAAACATACACCGTTCCGGGAGGTAACGCCATATAGGCTCAATTGAAAATGTTATATACGATCACGGCCACGTCTACCGTCCATAGTATTTTTAAATATACCTCAGCTCATTTCGAAAAAAATTTCTGCGATTTCGATGAGACTTGGTGATTTGGTGAGCATGTGAAAAACTTTAAGATTGGGCTAAGTTTCAAATTTGTAAAGGCTCTTAAAGGGGCGCGGCACAGCCCTAAATTTTAACTTTATAACGCCATAGCGTTATTCCGTATAACTCAAAATTGGCACATACGATTTTCATGAAAATTTTAGGGATGATACCACTGAAAGCAATCATCAATGCAAGCTAATTCAGTATACTGGAAAAACTTGTTGATGGGCGTGGCACAGCCCACAATATTTATAAACGTTATAATAAGAGAACTAACAACGTAATCGTAATGAAATTTAATATCGCAGATATACTTGCTAAAAGGTATCTTATTGCAAAATTTTAACACAATAGTGCCGGTGGGCGTGGCATTTTCCATGTAATGCTATAGATAGTGTACCATGGGAGTAATCTTCATAAAATATGGTATAAAAATGTCAGTTAAAATTAAATGGATTTCGACGGGATTGCATCAGTAGGCATGGCACCTGCCATATAAACATAAAATTGTCAGCAATTGGTATGAAATTTCATGTCAGTTGTTTACACGCTATAAGGCACATCCGAACCAAAAGCGGCCGAAATAGCACCAGTGGGCGTGGCATCTCCCATACAATTTAAATTCACTAAGTGCCATATCTATCGAAACATGTGGACAGTCATACTAAAATTTGATGTAAGAGGTTTGTTTATGGAAAGCTATTTCTGGTTAGAAATCAGACTGGATTGTACCAGTGGGTGTGTCACCGCCTTTTTTAAGACTAATTACGGCATATATCGCAAACTATACAAGCTATCGAGCTAAAATTTTGTATACGTATGTCAATCACGGATATAATTTTTTTCTCCCAAAGTAGGCGGAACTGGAAAAGTGGGCGTGGCATATTTCGTCTTTTCTATTCTATCTTTTTTAATATATTTCCCACATTCTGTTGACTTTTTCAACCTTTTTGCTTTTCCCAATATATTCCATAAGTATTTTTTCCACCTTTTTAAACCTCATTCAACTTTATTCGACATTTTCTTAATTTTTTCGACTTTTTCATCAATTTTTCAGCATTTTCTATATATTTTCGACTGTTTCCATTTCTTTCAACTTTTTTCAATGTTTTCTATATTTTTTAGACTGTTTCAGTATTTTTCAACTGTTTCAACACTTTTTAACCTTTTTGAACCCTTCTACATTATTTTCGACTTATTAAACCTCTTCAACCTTTTCAACGTATTTTTAACATTTAACTAAAAATAACTTTCAATGCAGTGTAGGGTCTGTGAGTTTCGGCCTGGCCCAAGATAACACCAATCATGTTAAGAGTATTAGAAGATGTTGTATCAATAGACATTCCTTGAATTCGATCTGTAAGTCCCCATTCTTCCAAAGTATCAAGAACTGTATTTGCAGTAACTCTACCAGTTGCATTCAATCATTTTTGCACACCAAGTAATTTTTACTCGCAATCAGAACTTAAAATTACTGGGAGCCGTTATATTTTTTCGAAGCCTGTCAATTTTGACAGTAAATTTCCATCCCAATGTACGATAAATCCATTTGATCTGACCATTTTATCTTATACATATGTACATACGTTGTGAAGGCGGAAGTTGGTACCCGCGTTTCCGCCCACAAAAATCGCGTGAAAACATATTTTTATTTTATATGATACTGTACTGAATTATAGTTTGAATTAGTTAAAAGAGAAAAAAAAGAACCTATGAATTATTTAATTTAATTTACTTATAAATAAATTACGCATTAAAAATAATTATGTTAAGAAAATTGTGTAACATATATTAAGTAGAACGGCAACACTTAGGGAACAGCTGTTTGTGGAGACTTGACAAACAGCTGTTCAAACTCTACACCACGCAGCACAAAGGGCTATAAAAGCAGTAGCACACCAGTAGGAGGTACGCAGTCGTCTGGTGATCTCAGCGAGGAAACAACTCTGCAGTTGGTAAGCCCTAGTTAGTTGTAGTTAGCAGTAGAATAGCAAGTAGCTAATTGGTGGTTCTGCCACACGCTTGTTGAGCTGTGCCGACACTCGTGTGAACAGAATAGCGTCCAAAGATCTGTGGGATCTATCGTACGGCAACTGAGCTGTGCCGGGAACCGTGCGACTGAGACCGAGCAGAAGCCGTGAAGGGTAGCGTAGACTGTAGTCTGAAGTTTCTGCCATACGCTTGTTGAGCTGTGCCGACATTCGTGTGAGCAGAGCGGCGTTCTAAAGTTCTGTGGAATCTGTTGTATGGCAACTGAGCTGTGCCGGAAACCGTGCGACTGAGACCAAGCAGAAGCCGTGCAGGATAGCGTAGATTGTAGCCTAGGGATTCTGCTACACGATTGTTGTGCTGTGCCGACACTCGTGTGAGTAGAGCAGCGTCCAGAATCTGTGGATTCTGTCGTACCGTGACTGAGCCGTGCCAAAACCCGTACGGCGGGGCTGTAGTAGAGCAGAAGCAATCAGCGTGGAACCTATGCGACCGTGCGCCTGAGAAAACACGACGTACGCGTCCGAACATTAAAACTTTCGTCGGTAGTGTAAGAAATAGTTCAAGTAATATGGATTTAAGAGAATAAAATTATAACGTTTTTGAAAAGAAAAAGGATCAGTACTGTTATTATTTATTTCTGTTGGAAAATAAATTCTCGTCAGTCACCTGCAAAAATATAAATTTTTGTAGCCAAACCTTGGACACCGACGAGTTAAAACCTCGGCGCGAGGTTCGTTACAATGGCGCCCGAGCAGGGACCTTGGCTGGCAAAACGGTTTTAAAAGACAGAAATAGTAATAACAATCATAATACCTTAATCCTATTACGAGTGCGGTACGCGGCGTAACTACAAAAAGAAATCGTATTATCTTTACATGAACTGAAAACGAATAAACTAAGTTGGTGAAGCAAAGGAAAAAAAAACACAAGAAAAAGAAAAAAACAACAAAAGAGGCGGCCCTTGTTAAAAGCCCATTAGTGCAGAATAAAAATAGTGACACAAAGAAAAAAAAACCCAAGAAAAGAGGCAACCCTTGAAAAAGAGCCCAAACAAAGTCTGAAAAAAAAACATTTAAACAAAGTGACAGTGAAAAGTGAAAGTGAAAAACACACACGGAGAAAAAAAAAACACACGAAGAATCAGGTATGGTAAACCAACGAGAGGAAAATATCAACACCAATATTACCGCCGTGGCCGTAAATCGGGACCAAGCAACGCTCAACACGGAGTCGAGCAATCAAGCTATATACCTTCTACAGCAGGCGGAAATTGGCGAAATTAGGCAATACAATCCCACCATAATGAATCAAGTGAGAAAATGGACACTGCAATATGACGGCTCCAGTGAACCACTGGCCTTTATTGAAAGGGTAGAGGAGTTGGCTGAGGCAGACGGACTAGTAATGGATCACCTCCCGCGGACTATGCCGGAGCTGTTAAAGGACAAAGCTCTCGCTTGGTACCGGAATAATAACCAAAAAGTAACCACGTGGGAGTTATTCAAGCACAGTTTCCTAGATTTCTTCCTACCACCCCGTTACTTTGAAACATTGGATGACAACATCAGGAAACGATTCCAGCGGAAGGGAGAGAAATTCAAGGACTTCCTGCTAGCACTTCAGACAATGATGCGTTATGCAAATTACTCGGATGAACAAAGCTTAGAGCGGATTTTTAGAAATTGCCTACCCGAGTACCACTGGTATATTAAGCGGAAAGACTTCGTCACGCTTACAGAACTGATCGGGTTGGCGGAAGACCTCGAGGGCATACAGGAAAGGGAAGCCGAACAACCCTCCAGAAGTAAAGGTCGGGCTGAACAGCACAAAATGATGACGGAGACGAGTGCAGAGGCGATTAACGTACGAACCGCCTGCCGACGTTGTGGACAGGACGGACATCTGGCCAGAGTATGTCAAAGTCCTACGCGGTTATTTTGCTGGGACTGCGGAAAAGTCGGAGTACGCACAATATATTGTTGTCGGTCTTCGGGAAACGGCACAGGAGGGCGCGCGAATCGAGAGGAGGCGCATCCTCCAGAAGACGCCTCTCGAACCAATTAAAACCAAGCTACAATAACTGCAGAAGAGTATACGCCAACATGATGGTTGGCGGAGAGCAGGTGGCGGCAACTATCGATACGGGGGCAACGGTGAGCTTTCTACGGGAGTCATTTGCGGAGACACTAGGAGAAAGGGCCACAAAGGTGAGGTATCAAGGAGAAGTAGTGTTGGCAGACGGAACAACCCGACCGCTAGATTCCGCCGTGGACACCATCATCCAGTTTGGCTGCCACCAGAGGAGGTTTCGATTCATCATTATGCCAGACGCCACCGAAGATGTCATCCTGGGTCTGGACTTCTTGACCGAAAGTGGTACAACCATTCATATTGCTGGCGAGGTGATTACGTTAGACGGAAGGGACCCCGAGGAGCAAGCGAGATGTATGGTGAGTGCATTCATTCCCGTTCAGAATCCTAGTAACGACCCACAAAAGGTTAAACAGTAAGTCGGTACCCGATGCATACCCTCTCCCACGCATAACCCACATACTAGACCGACTACGGGATGCGAAATTCGTCAGTAGCTTGGACCTGAAAGACGGCTACTGGCAGATTCCAATGGCAGCAGATAGCAAACAGTTTACGGCGTTCACCGCTCCAGGGCGTGGTCTGTTCCAGTGGCGAGTGATGCCGTTTGGATTGCATTCAGCGCCCGCAACATTTCAGCGCGCACTAGACAGAGTTATCGGGGCGGATATGGAGCCATTTGCTTTTGCGTATTTAGATGACATTGTAGTGACGGGTCGCACATTGAAAGAACACATGGACAATTTGCGGGAGGTTTTCCGACGACTGCAAGAGGCTAATCTCCGGATAAACCCTGAAAAGTGTGAGTTTTTCAAAACGAAGATAAAGTACTTGGGTCACGTAGTCAGTGGCGAAGGGATTCAGACAGATCCAGACAAAGTCGCGGCGATCCGAGAACTTTCACCCCACACAGAACATCCGCGGTGTGCGACGATTCCTCGGCATAGCATCCTGGTATAGGCGATTTGTTCCTGACTTCGCTGCAGTCGTGCAGCCGCTAACATCCATGTTGAAGAAAGGGAAACATTGGAAATGGGGGGAAGATCAACAACGAGCGTTCGAAGCATTGAAGCTGAAACTCACAGAGGCCCCAGCTTTAACGTGCCCCGACTTCAGTCAGACTTTCACGTTGCAGACTGACGCAAGTGATCACGGACTAGGAGCAGTGTTGACGCAAGTCTTAAAGGGGGAAGAACGTGTGATAGCCTATGCCAGTCGAAGCCTGAACAATGCAGAGAGGAATTATTCGCCCACAGAAAAAGAATGTCTAGCGATTGTGTGGGGTATTCGAAAAATGAGACCTTATTTGGAAGGATACAAATTTGTCGTAATCACAGACCACCTGTCGTTGAAGTGGATGAACTCCATCGAAAGCCCAACCGGGAGAATTGCTCGTTGGGCGCTTGAATTGCAGCAATATCAGTTTACTGTCCAATACCGGAAAGGAAAACAAAATGTCGTTGCAGATGCTTTGTCCCGGCAACCTAGAGAAACCCTGCAGTTGGCGGCCGTGAATGAAGGTGATGCTGCAGATTGTACCTGGCTTAAAAAAAAGAGGGCGGAGATCCTCAAGGAGCCCGAGAAATTTCCGGACTTCGCAGAAGTTGGAGGGCAGCTTTACAGACATCTTCCACAGCATACAGGCGATGAGGACTGCGCTCAATGGAAGCTGTGCGTGGTGACAGCACTCCGGAAACGCGTAATGTCCGAGAACCATGACAGTCCAAGTGCCGGACATCTAGGTATACGGAAAACCATTGCACGCGTAGCCAACAAGTATTATTGGCCGGGGATGTTCCGGGATATCAGCAAATATGTAAGGAGCTGTGATTCCTGCCAACGCTACAAGGTTAGCCAACAGGCTCCTGCGGGGGAGATGCTAACGTCAGTCCCAGATGAGCCATGGGTAACGGTGTGTGCTGATTTCGTCGGTCCGCTACCACGATCAAAGCACGGAAACAGCATGATGCTGGTTTTTTTTGATAAATTTTCGAAGTGGACTGAGTTAGTCCCACTGCGCAAAGCTACTGCCGATGGGGTAATTAAGGCGTTCCGAGAGAGAATTCTGGCAAAATATGGTATACCTAAGCTCTTCATCACCGATAATGGGTCACAGTTTACTAGTCGAAGCGTCAAGAAATATTTCCAGGAAATAGGGGTGCAGCAGAGATTTACCGCACCATATACCCCACAAGAAAACCCTACGGAACGAGCCAACCGAACAGTCAAGACGATGATAGCGCAGCTTGTGGGCAACCACCAGAAGTTCTGGGACGAACAGCTACCAGAAGTTACTCTCGCGATCAACACCAGCCAATCAGAGAGCACAGGATACAGCCCGGCATTCCTAACGCAAGGACGCGAGCCACGTTTACCAAGAGCACTGTATGACGAAGTCACCAAAGGCACGGGAACACCAGCACTAAACCCTGAATCTAGAGCCGCTGCACTTCAAGAAGTGTTCAAGATCGTGAAACATAACTTGTCTAAGGCTGCCAAAGATCAAGCAAGACACTATAACCTACGGAGAAGACAGTGGAAACCGACAGTGGGGCAATTGGTGCTAGTCCGACAACATCCCCTGTCCAAAGCTGTTGAGAGCTTTGCAGCCAAGTTGGCCCCGAAATTCGTGGGACCATACAAAGTGATAGGATTCACCTCCCCGGTAATCGTACAGCTAAAACAAGACAATGACAGACTAACTCGGACGGCTCACTTAAACGAAATTAAACCTTTCCACACATAGCTCTACCGTAGCACGATGAGGGAACTAACATCGCGTTTTCTTTTCTACTCCACAGCAACGCAAACCTCCGAGACAGACAGGCAATCAACCCCAAATTGTAAAGATGTCAAGCCACCGAGAACCGGACAACAATTTGATCCGCGCCATCCAACGCCGGGCCCAAGAGCGGAATAGGGCTACCCGCCAACTTAGGGTGCTAAATGCTGATTACGGCGAGGCGACTCAGGCGAGGATCAGCATCCCATGGGAAAGCACCGCAGCCCTACAATGCGACAACCGACCATTTTTGCAGCGTGCCAGGGTACGACTACCGGCAGCGTGTCAGGTCGGGGCAGCAAACGAAGCACAGCGGTCAATACGTCGTCCGTCACCCGCAACCACGCCGAAGGAACCACAGCCACCACAACAACAGCAGCAACTACCGCCACCGCCCCATGCACCATCAACAACTGACAGTTCACCAACCTCAGAGCCAGCACAAGAAGACCAGGATGTCCCCTCCTATGACGATGACGTCATTTTCGTGGGCGTGCTAGAGGAAAAGGGTACTCTCGAAGAGATGACGGAGTTTCCCAGTGAAACCCTCACTCCCAACGGTAGCGCGGCAATCGTCACAATGGGTAACCTAGAAACCCGGGGTACCGCGGCTACCACTGTCGAAATCCTGTCAATCCGCACATTGCCAAAAATTGAGGTCACTTGCATGACCAAAGCAGCTCTGAAGCAGGGCGACACAGAACCCCAGGGAGATGATGACGGCAGTAGCACTAGCAGCGACTCTAGTAGCAGCGAATCCAGCAGCAGCGACTCGAGCAGCAGTGACTCGAGCAGTAGCGACAGCGAGTCCAGCGACGGCGAGCCCAATGTCAGCATTAGATCCATTGGGCCTAAAAGGGGTGATTGGTGCCGTGACAGAGCCGAAAGTCAGGAAAACGAAGCGGTTACGAGCAAAAAGCCGCGCGTAGAGCCACCGCAGGAGGTCAGGGGCGAAGACAGCCAAATCCAGACAGCAAGTGACACGGCACAAGACCAGCTGTCCAATGTGGACTTAAGCCCTTTCGATGACGACACCATCAGAGAGTTGCGGTCCTTCATCGCCACGCTACCACTAGGTAAAAGGCTCGGACAAGTGAGGAAAATAAATGGGATATTGTTCGATATCCGGATGAACAAAGCCGGCTTCGCAAGAGTCTTCGTTCGAAGTCAGGGGGAAGTGTGAAGGCGGAAGTTGGTACCCGCGTTTCCGCCCACAAAAATCGCGTGAAAACATATTTTTATTTTATATGATACTGTACTGAATTATAGTTTGAATTAGTTAAAAGAGAAAATAAAGAACCTATGAATTATTTAATTTAATTTACTTATAAATAAATTACGCATTAAAAATAATTATGTTAAGAAAATTGTGTAACATATATTAAGTAGAACGGCAACACTTAGGGAACAGCTGTTTGTGGAGACTTGACAAACAGCTGTTCAAACTCTACACCACGCAGCACAAAGGGCTATAAAAGCAGTAGCACACCAGTAGGAGGTACGCAGTCGGCTGGTGATCTCAGCGAGGAAACAACTCTGCAGTTGGTAAGCCCTAGTTAGTTGTAGTTAGCAGTAGAATAGCAAGTAGCTAATTGGTGGTTCTGCCACACGCTTGTTGAGCTGTGCCGACACTCGTGTGAACAGAATAGCGTCCAAAGATCTGTGGGATCTATCGTACGGCAACTGAGCTGTGCCGGGAACCGTGCGACTGAGACCGAGCAGAAGCCGTGAAGGGTAGCGTAGACTGTAGTCTGAAGTTTCTGCCATACGCTTGTTGAGCTGTGCCGACATTCGTGTGAGCAGAGCGGCGTTCTAAAGTTCTGTGGAATCTGTTGTATGGCAACTGAGCTGTGCCGGAAACCGTGCGACTGAGACCAAGCAGAAGCCGTGCAGGATAGCGTAGATTGTAGCCTAGGGATTCTGCTACACGATTGTTGTGCTGTGCCGACACTCGTGTGAGTAGAGCAGCGTCCAGAATCTGTGGATTCTGTCGTACCGTGACTGAGCCGTGCCAAAACCCGTACGGCGGGGCTGTAGTAGAGCAGAAGCAATCAGCGTGGAACCTATGCGACCGTGCGCCTGAGAAAACACGACGTACGCGTCCGAACATTAAAACTTTCGTCGGTAGTGTAAGAAATAGTTCAAGTAATATGGATTTAAGAGAATAAAATTATAACGTTTTTGAAAAGAAAAAGGATCAGTACTGTTATTATTTATTTCTGTTGGAAAATAAATTCTCGTCAGTCACCTGCAAAAATATAAATTTTTGTAGCCAAACCTTGGACACCGACGAGTTAAAACCTCGGCGCGAGGTTCGTTACAACGTGTAAATCTCGATTGAAATTATGAGACAAATCTAATATAAACTAATTTAAGTTAATAAATTTATAATTCTAGTTTACGTTAGCGCTGAAATCTTCTTTAATTTTCTTCGTCAATTCTTCGAGATGTATATTACGATAACATCGAATCACCCATCCATTCCATTGCGGATGACAGTAACACTTGCCATTCATATTACTTTAAAAGCGCCCAAGCTCTGTGGAGATTGAGAGAGAAAGGCGTTCTATAAATGGCACACTCTCAATTGACCTAAAAACAATCTCCGCTTAAGATCGTGCTAATTGGATCGATTTTAATGCTGGCAACACACGGTGCTGTTTGTTGTCTCACAGACGAACGGATTACTCTCCTCCAATATGGCTTCAACAAGGTGACGAAAATCAGGTTTAGAAAACGACTGGAACGAATATAAATCCAGTCTTAAAATATACAAAAGTTCGCTGAGAAAGGCTAAACGTAACTCGTGGCGTAACTTCTGTGGGAACATAGAAGAGACTTCAGAAGCATTTAGATTGAGGAAGATTCTATCTACCTCACCCACTACGCTAGGTCTCTTGAAAAAGCCTGATGGCTCATGGACAACATCTAACAAAGAAGCCTTAGACCTCTTACTAGACACACACTTCCCTGGTAACTCCTTGCATGTACCAGAGGATTCAAATGTTCAAAACCAGATGTCTTCCGACATTCTAGGGGACATTGTTTCGGAAACCAAAATTCGATGGGCGATAAGTAGCTTCAAACCCTACAAATCACCAGGACCTGATGGCGTAACACCAGTTGAACTGCAACGATCTGTTCGTTTAACTAACACATGGTTAGTAGCTATCTTTAAGGGCTGTCTTAACCTCTCCTACATTCCTCTAGCTTGGAGGATGACCAAAGTCATCTTCATTCCAAAGGCCGGGAAGAGCTCTTACATAAATCCAAAGGATTTTAGGCCAATAAGTCTTTCCTCCTTTCTTTTAAAAACATTGGAAAGACTCATAGAAATCTATATTCGAAGCATTATCAAACCCGATCTGCTGTCTAATTCTCAGCATGCTTACACGAAAGGCAGATCCATAGAAACTGCACTCCACACTCTAGTAGGTAGTATTGAGAAGTCCTTTGCATATAAGGAATTCGCCCTGACGGCGATTCTAGACATTGAAGGAGCATTTAATAATGTTAACCAAGATATGATCATATCAGAACTTCAGAAACTGGGCATTAACAGTTCCCTAGTTGATCTGATTAAAAAGCTACTGACAAACAGAAGCATTACCTCATGTCTTGGTAAATCCAAGACAAATAGGTTCGTTTGCAGAGGAACGCCGCAGGGGGGTGTACTATCTCCTCTACTGTGGAATCTGGCAGTAAACAAGATGCTCATGTCACTAAAAGGACACGGCTGTAGAGCTGTTGCCTATGCAGATGATGTAGCATTAATTGCATGTGGCAAATTCCCAAACACACAGTGTGAAATTCTTCGGGATGCATTAAACATACTTGTCTAATGGGCATATGAGGCTGGTTTAGGTGTAAATCCGAACAAAACCGAACTAGTACTCTTTTCTAGGAATCACAAACTTCCAATTTTAGAACCACCTTCGCTAAATGGCACTAGACTTGCGTTCAAATATAGTGCAAGGTATCTTGGTCTGGTATTGGATAGGAAATTAATGTCGAAAAAGGAGTTAGGAAAGCAACGGTAGCGCTATACTCTTGTAAAAAAGCGGTAGGTGGAAAATGGGGGCTATCACCTCGTATTGTTCACTGGCTTTACACAGCGGTTATTCGACCGATTCTATTATATGGCATTGTGGTGTGGTGTCCTGTCTTAGACAAGGTCACCTACTACAAACGATTGAAATGGGTTCAAAAGGCAGCTTCCATGTGTATCAGTGGTGCTCTGTGAACTACACCGACTGACTCCTTGGATGTCCTCTTTAATCTTGTTCCTCTTGATCTGCTAGGTAAACGGATGGCAGCCTGTGATGCCATTAGACTCAGGGAAACTGTTTGCTGGTCCGAGGGTAGAACAGGACACTCCACTATCCTTCATAGCCTGAGTTCTGTACCCTCTAATTTGAACTACACTGTTCCAGTAATCTCATTCAGTAGGGATTATGTAACTCACATTCCATCTAGTAATGACTGGAAGGGAGGACTCCCGGGGAGAAGGGGCCATATTAATTTCTACACAGATGGTCCAAGCTAAATAACCAGGTGGGTTATGATATTTACTCTAAGGAACTGAAGATTAAAATTGCTGCGAGGTTACCAGACCATTGTAGTGTCTTTCAGGCAGAGGTTATAGCGATAGAAGTAGCATCCTGGCTGAGCATGAATGTTGTATCCGGAAAGGATATAAACATTTATTCAGATAGCCAGTCTGCTATCAAATCTCTAGAATCAGTCTTCCTAAACTCACTAGTAGCCCAACAATGCCGCTCGTCTCTAAATGAGATGGCTCAGCATTTTAATATTCACCTCATCTGGGTACCAGGGCATAGGAACATAGACGGCAATTGCAAAGTTGATGAACTTGCCAGGCAAGGGACTACTGCACAAATTCCTCAGGACAAGGAAGGTGTTGGCATGCCACTTGCTACCTGCAAGTAACTGCTTAAAGAAGAAATGGTAAAGAATGCAAACAATAGATGGACTCAAGGGTCAACTTGCAATATAACTAGGCAGATCTGGCCGAAATGAGATGATAAGCGTTCGTCAGAACTGATTTCTCGCACTAGACATAGTGTCTCGTCAGTTGTTGCAGTAATAACTGGACACTGCCTCATCGGCAGGCATGCGGAGAGATTAGGTGTTAGCTCTTTTGACTTCTGCAGAAGTTACGGAGATGTGGAGGAGGAAGAAAACATAAAACATTTTCTCTGCTCCTGTCCCGCACTTGCTAGAAAACGCCACAAAACACTTGGTTCGTTTTTATTCGATGACCTGGATGACCTAAAACATGTTGGTATAGGTCAGCTATCTAATTTTATTATGAAATCCGGTTGGTTCAACGAAAGGGTATGGTCGGACACCCTGTGGTATCACAATGGATCACATTTGGTCTAAGTGAGTCAGTTTGCAACTGACTCCCACTCCTACCTAACCTAACCTCTCCTCCACCCCTCAACATGGCCGTCTCACTTTCATGAATAAATAAACTATTAGGTTGTGGAACAATCTCCCTACGAGTGTTTTTGCTGACAGCGCTGTTATTATTAGATTCAAGAAAAATATTCACCGACACTACTCCTCTCATCCCCCTTCTCACTAACTATCTCCGTTTCATCACGATGTATAGCATTTAGAATTTGCAAGGGCAATTGTATTGATAGGTTTTAAGATCTGGTAAATATTATTGAGTCTACTTCGCGGGTATGAGGATATACAGTAGGTAACGGATATAAGAAAGTCAAAAAATCCCGGAAATTTCTTTCTTATATCAGTTTTTTCTTATAGAAGTACCACGTTTATAAGAAAAAAATTTCTTATATACGTACTACTGATATAAGAAACTTTATTTCTTATATCTGTGTAGCACAAAAATCAGCTGTGAGTAATAAGTGCTCTCAGCAACTGCAATCGTGACACTTGTTCGTTCAATTTTGATCGAAGAATGATGACATAAAGAAAGCGCGTTTACATCTATCACTTATGTAGTATGTTCAATTTTGACCAAAGAACGAAAATTACGATTTGAAAAAATTTCTTATAAGCGTTATTTTTTTCTTAAGGTTTTTCATATTGGTGCTTGGAAAAAGCTTTCTTTTATGCGTTTTTTTCTTATAAGAAGTTTCTTGTATAGATTGTTTTTTTCCTCAAAACTATTAGGAAAAAACGCGGTGCTTTCGAAAATGTTTCTTATAAGCGTTCTTTTCTTATAAGAATTGTGCTTATATCCGTTACCTACTGTATGAGGCAATTTTGAAAATTTGAAGCGATTTTTCTACATCTTCAAACTTAAACTTTTGAAAGAAGCCTTAAAGTGTCTGTTCAAATTTAGCCCTTTAGAGCAAAACAAATGAAATTTTTTTGAACCATTTCAATTCTATCACTCGTATATGTTATGTAAAAAGTTGACCAAAATTGACAAGCATACTCTAGTAAGTGAGTACGCACAATTCTGCTTTATACGGTCACCGTAATATGAGGGCTGTTAAATTCATTGGACCAACGCATGATAAAACCAGATAGAGATGTAGATTTTTTACAGGTTTGACTTATATTACATGATAAATGTTTTTATCTATAAGCTTAGACGCAAACTTCACAATATTTTTCTAGCTATAAAATGAAATAGTTTGGCATTTATCAGGATTACGGAACAATTTATTTTTAAAACCCCAAACATCATAGGATTTTAAATCAGATTGATGTAGAAAAGCATCACCAATTCCGTTCATTTTTATTATTCTGTCTCCATCTTTCGAAGCTAATAAATACATCACGTGTCAAAGGGTCATCATCCACTAAAGAGTTTATTTTTTTCAATCAAGTTAAAATTACTTTTTACTACTTCTAAAATTAACATGATTATTGCAAGTTTTCGACCAATCATTTCAGAATGGCTGGTTTTTTTGATATCCTCTCTCTTTCATTATATCGATAGTAGGGTCCGACCGAAGGCTTTGGCCAATTTGAAACACACGATATATGCAAAAGTGAAATAGTTTGGAATAGAAAGTTTTTTAAACAAAAATAGCTCAGAATGTGATATTGTAAAGTTAATGTAAACGACATTAGTTGTGAAGTTAAAGCAATAAGCACTACAAATATTGAAAATAATCTTTGGGAATCTCATGACACAACGGCCATGCAGCCAAATAACTCATGCTGAGTTTCAATTTTTAAGATAGAGTGTAAGATGCACATTAAAGACTCTATTATTATTTTAACAATTGGCATTCAAGTTCATTTTTGAAACTGAAAAAAAAGCACAAAAAATTTCTATCTGCTCCTGACTAACGTTGCAAGTGAACAATTGTATAGCGCTGCAGGTTAGCTTTATACCGACTCACGTTCAAATTTGCGTAGCGAAAACGTTGATAAATTTTTATTTTTAGCTTACAAAATTATTTGACTTTGAATATTAAAGTACCTTCAACTTTTATTATCATTATAAATTAATATTGTTTATGTTTGCTAATAGATTATAACCATATACACTTGTCCCTCGCTTTGCGCGACTTCAGTTTGCGCTAATTCACCTTTACGCGAAATTCATTTGCCTACCTAAAATTCGATTTACGCGACTGACCTCGATCTGCGCGGGTTAGGCATGCTATGATCTGTTGAAGCAGATGGACAGAACATTGCTGTAGAAGAGATGATTGAACTTTTTGACGACCGTAGGCATTCTGAAAATCCTTAAGAGATTGGCACTACACAAGAAGAACAGATGACGGTGGCCAACTTGGCAAATGTTTTAGCTTCGGGAGAAAAACTGGTGCAAGAAACTGTAAAAATAGATCCAAATGACAGGCGCTTGAGAATGTTTCGAAGCAACATAAGAGCTGCCTTATCACCTTACCGGGAGTTTCATTTAGAAAAATCGAAAAAAGTAAGGCATTCGGTTGTAACTAATTTCTTTAAACAACCACCAAATGTGTTGTAAGACGTTTTATTTTTATTTATTATAAATGAATTTTGTAAATTTCTTTTTATTTGAATTACTGTTTTAAAGTTCGTTGTTGCTTTTTATGTTTTAAACAAATGTTTTTATGGCAATAAATGATTTTGTATAGCAAAATAATAGCTAGTGTCGTGAATATCTTTTAGTCGTATATATTTTCTTTTCAGGAACGTAATCCCCTAAATTACATGAAGTTCCCACTTCACTTTACGGGGTTTTGCTTTGCGCGACACTTTTCATTCCCCTAACCCCCGCGCAAAGCGAGGGACAGGTGTAATTTATTTTTTGTTACTTATAAATTGAATTTTTGTTTATGTAAGTTTTTATTTATAAAATTCTAAACCTTCGGCTTCGGCCGTAGGTTTCGAAAATGGCCCTTCGGTCGGACCCTAATCGATAGGCATGGGGACAGTCTGGCTAGCAAGAGGTGTTGCGTTTGCCTGTACGCGTCATCGGAAGTTGCGGATATAGCTTTTGTACAAATGATTATAAATTGGGAACACCTGAATGGATGTCAAAAATATGGGAGTCATAATAAAGATAATATAATCGCCTACAATAATATTGAGAAAAGTTTTGAAATTGAACCTTTAATTTTGGAGATATTGCGAC
Source organism: Meiosimyza platycephala (assembly GCA_963662105.1). Lineage (NCBI taxonomy): Eukaryota > Metazoa > Arthropoda > Insecta > Diptera > Lauxaniidae > Meiosimyza > Meiosimyza platycephala. The sequence goes on along the minus strand of OY759210.1, from coordinate 41,905,321 downwards.
TTTTCTGAAATTTTAACCAATTTTTTTTTTCCAAAGAATGTGTTAATGACTTTTTTAGCATGTTAAGAAAACCTTATTTATTCCCTTTAAAATGGTATATAGTTTGTTTTAAATTTTTGCATATTTACCCCTTTTTTTTACCAGAAAAGAAAAAGACTTTTTCAATGAATTCTTATGAAAAGTATGTATTTATGGACAAAAACAATATTGAAGACTAGATTTAACTGTATTTTTCTACCACGCTTGCTAATTCAAAGACTCAAATCGGTATGTCCACTTATTAAACAACCGAATTATTGAATTTTCAAGTGATTGTTAACGAATTTTTTTTAAAAAAAATATTTTAAATAAATAAATAAATTTTTAAATATTTTAAATAAAAAAAATTATATATTGTATTTTAAATAATTTGGTTTTAAAATTTATCAGTATATTTGCCTGGACTTAACTCCTTCTGGCTCCTACTTAACAACCGAATTTTAGTCTAGTAAATTAATTTTGTATTTTTTGATAGTTAAACTGTATTATATTACAATAACAGCCATACTGACATTCTGTAAAATACAATTTTTAAGTTACAAAATAGAGCCTGACCCGGTGTTAGCAACGACCAAACTGTCCGATAATATTGATTTTGAGTTGCGAAAAATCAGTAAAAACCTATGAAAAAGAAAAAACTGTCTCTAAAATGATTTTAAAATCAACATTTTCATCTACATTTATACTATGCGCACCGGCAAACGTAACCTCTCCTGCTAGCCAGACTGACCCCATTCCTACCAAAATAATGAAAGGAAGGGGTACAAAAAAACTATCCTTTCGGAAATTATCTGTCAAAAACGTTGCCAGCTCTTATACTAATTGTTGTAGTTGATTTTTTACTGTATATACTTTTCATAAGAATTCATTGAATAAATTTTTTTTCTTTTCCAGTAGAAAAAGGGGGTAAATATGCAAAAATTTAGAACAAACTCTATATGTTTACAATTTAATGGGAATAAACATAGGTGGGCATTAACTCGTTAATCCGTTAATTGTTAATTAACCAAGATAACATTTCGACTAACGGATTAACTTTTAAGTTAACTTTAAAAACCTTAACGGACTCGTTAACTTCCGTTAAATTTCCCCAAGTCCGTTAATCGTTAACCCAGTTAAGAAAGTAGAAACATTCTCATAATAATATTAAGCAAAATGACGAACAAACTAACCATTCCTGTAGCATTTCAACTAACGATTCTCACTAAAGTACATAGTTGCAAAGGAGTTGATAGAAGAGCACGGTGGGCTTTAAGCAAGTTTAAATGACAAGTTGAGTTACTACAAAAATTTTAAAGGGGAATTATTTGAAATGTTATTTATAGTCAATATACACTGGAGTTCAAAATTAAGTATACGGTTACCATTTTCTAACAAAATTAGGTATACATCGAATTTAAGTAGTAAATAAAAGAAATTTTGATAATTTTTTTGATGTTAAGATGTTCTGTCCTATATTCTCAGTCAATTCAATGGTTTTTAAAATAAATTTTTATACAAATGAGGATAAAATAATGCCTCAAAACCAAATATCAGTTTATATGAAAAAACATAAAAAAGAAAATGTTCGAAAATAGTTAACTAATTCAATTTCTTTTTTTAATTTAGTAATTAGTGGCACCACCTTTAGTATTTATTACCGCCTGCAATCTTTTTGGCTTACTTACTTACACGTTCTGAAGCTACTGAAAGAAAGTTGGTAAATGTAGCCTTTTACTTCTAGGCTCATTGGAACCCAATTTTGTCCAAAGATGTTCACTAGGGTTTCAATCAGGATATTGGAGCAGACATTCAAGTTTTTCAATGTTTTCTTTTAGAAAATATTGATTTTCAACACGTAAGGTGTGCTTGATGTCATTGTCTTGCTGGAAAACAAACTCCCTAAGTCCAAATTTCATCACAGAAGATTTAAATTTTTTTTTAAATTTAAACAGTGTCCACCCAGTCATTCTCCATTTAATGTGGAAACAAATGTCCTACTCCAGCACAGCTAAAACATCCCCACGTCATAATTTAGCCGCCTCCATGCTTAGCATTGTGTTGCTGAAATTGCTAATGCAGACCTTAATGCGCCTTTCTCCACACTTTTTTATGTTTTTTTGCCAATCCATTCAAATTTGCATTCGCCTGACCTAACTACCTTCTTCAAAAATTCCAGAGCCATCGAACCATACTTTTTGCAAAAGCTAATGGTTTAATCTTTTTATTCTAGCTGATCAGTGGCTTTTTCTTCTCCAAATTATTTTGAAACCCAGCATTAATCAAGATCGTTTTATTGTGGATTTTGAAGCAGATCATAATTCACTTTAAGTTTTATTATATTTTTCTCTTAGTTAATTACTTACTTACTCTTATTATACTCTTCTTCTTATTATTATTATATTTTAATTTTTTCTACACAAAAGCTTTATATTTTTTGGCAATAGTGGAACGGATTTGAATTTATGTCCACTTTGCTTATTAGATACATATTGAAAATAAAACCAGTTCTGTTAATTAACTCGACTGATTTTGTTCTTTGCTTTCGCTCTGCGGTTTAGCTTCGGGTAATTATTACGACAGAAACGCCTGTCGCAACAGTGGACGTAGAAAAACTTAAGTCTAATTTTACCTTAATATCGGCTGCTGTCACTGATGGGTTTTTAACAGCTTCTCGTAATATTCGAGCATCTTCTCTAGGTTATGTGAAACTTTTTCTGCCCTGCCCAGACTGTTGCTTAACTAAATTTGTTGCAGTAATTTTTTCAAAAATTTTTTTTGTGTCCATTTTTTGAGAAATTATATTTCTCTGCCAACTCACGGTAGGACATGCCATTTTTTCAGTCGGTTCCGATTACTGATTTTACAAATTCCGATCTATGAAGCATATTTTTGCACCATCTTGTATAAAGCAATAGAAATCACAACTACAAAGCCAAAAATATAATATTCTTACATACAATTTATTCACAATACACAAACACAGCTTTTATATTAATAAAATATTAAAAACCTCCAATTATTTTTGAGTAAGACGTGAACAATATACCCGTGCCATAAATTTTTTAAGAAAAAACAGGAAAAATGGAGAAAAAATGTCATTTTACAGGATTTAATTTTTCAAAAACAGGATTGATTACAGGATAATTTTTTTTTCTTTTTGAAGGAGATTAGAAAGTAATTGTTGTGTAAGAATAAAAATATTGGTACTTAAATTTAATCAGAGTCTTCGTCCATGTATTCCTCGTCTGATTCATTTTCGATTCGTTCAGTTTCAACAAAATACTTGTCTTTCGCTTTGATTTTTTGCAGCATGTCCGCTTTTTTTTTATCCAATTGTAGAAATCAATGCACGACATGTTTAAATTGATCTTAGTGGTTAGAATGGCTTTTAAAGTTTCTACTTTTTACTGAGATTTTTCATCTGTCCACGTCTTGTTCAGGGAAATAAAGAACATATTCCACTATTGCTGCCATTTCTCTGTAATCGTAATTCTCAGTTTCCAAATGAGTAAAAATTCCAAAAATTCCAAATTCTTTCCAGCACTTGATTTTCGCCACTGAACAATAATTTTTCTCATACCCGAACCCTTTGTGTACTTTTGATAAATGCGGATGCAATTGAAAAATTTCCATTGCACTTCTCACAAAACACATCACTATTACTTTTAGTGCTTTCCAAAAATGGATATTTTTCTATCAGTTTGTCGCTGAGAACGGATCGGCTTTTCGTCGATTTCTTCATAATATCACAAAAAAATTTTCAGAACACAAGTCACAAATTATCAAAAAAAAAATAGCAGTTTTTGAAATAACACTTTGAATAACACTTTGCCAACAATCGTAAAACAGGTTAAAATAAATGGAAATTTTTAAATTTCTCAAAACTTGGAAAATAATTGATATGGTAATGCCTTATTTGACAACTTTTTTTGTAAAACAGTTGTGATCACGTTGCCGAACACAAACTAACGAGAACAAACTAAGCGAGAAAATGATACGTAACTTTCAAAGAAATGAAAAGTTTAAAATAAATACAGGATAATTACAGGATTTTTCACAAAAACACAGGAGTCATTTTTATACAGGATATTCGCTGAAAATACAGGAGTATCCTGTAAAATACAGGATAAATGGCATGGTTACGTATACTTAATAGTGAACGCTGACGGCGCAATAGATACTGATTGTTGCATCATTCAAACGCACAGCTTATCTTTGTATTGCGAAATATTGAATACCGTCAAAAATTCCTAAAATAAAGTAAATTTGCTCTGCCGTATACTTAATTTTGAGCGCGAGTGTACATCAAAAGGAAAAAAATCCTTAGAGCTTTTCTTTTTTAATTCCATATTTACTGTTTTTTAGTAATATTACATGCGTATGAAATACAGTCCGCGACAAAACGATAGCACAACTAGTTTTTCGGTGTTTTAAAGGATTTAGAACAATTATTAAAAATTTATTTTCATGGTATATGTTCTTAAAGCTAGGGAAATAAATAACTTGTAAAAAATTAATACATTTTAGAATGAAACCAAAAATCTTAATTTTAAGGTGCGACAAAACGATAGCACAAAATGTTTGTAACTTAAATTCGTTTTAACTGTTTTAAAATAATAAAAGTAAAACATTATTTTAAAAATGGGTGGATCCTCCTTTTTCTCTACCACTTCAGTCTATCGCTTTTGTAAGGATTTAAATAGCTTTTTAACGTATTTTCGAAGAAGAGCCTCCCAGTGGGCTAATATGCTCTATTTGAGCTCGTGGATGGACTCATACTGCCGGTTTTCTGAATAAAACGCGCTGCCCATCCTAGAAGATTCAAGTTCTTGTCCCGAAAAAACTTTTTTTCTATTTTTGCTGAATGAATCCTGCATTATCCTGCTGAAATATCATGGTATCACTGGTTTATTGCTGCCTACGTAGACTTTGTCAGCGAAAAAGCTATATGTGCTTACAATGCTTTTATATATTTCCTATGATAAAATGTTATTACGAAAATGACGGTGAAAAAAAGTATACAGAGTGCAAGCAGGATTTGCAGAAAGTAATTTGGAATGTTGAATGTTATGTCCCAAATAATCCCCAATTCAAGTTTTTGTAGTAACTCACACTTCTATTAAAAGTTGGTTAAAGCCCACCGTGAGAGATGATTCATGCAGGCATTGCTTCAGTATTCGTTTCTATAAAAATATCGTTCATGCTCTTTTGACTCCAATAGTTTGCTTAATTACTTCATGTTTCACTATAACACTTTTTTTCTTCTTTTGCTCCTGAATATCTTTGTCTTTCATCTTTGTTTAGATTGATCTAATACAAATTGTTTTACATTTATAGCATTTAAACAAAAACTGTCTTTAAATTAAAAAATATAGAGTCTAAATGCATAGTAAATTGCACAGCTTTAGCCAATGCCTTATTAAACGGCATAGAGAAAAGGTTTGGACCACTTCTGGATGACGGACAGTGCCATTTTGTCGCGGCTTTTCACTCGAAGTTTCGGTCGATATGGCTGCTATACCCTCACGCACTGCAGTTGAACTTCTTTTTTCCACGGGCAAATATATTTCAACGCCGAAACAAGCCGCGCTTTCAGGCGAGAACTTCAACTTATTAATGTTCATGAATATCCACATTATACACGTCTCTTTTTGTTCCTAACCTGTTAACTTCCAGAGTAAAAACCAACAGTTTTTATAAGAAAATTACTCACGCAACGATATAAAAAATTCAACATTTATCACATCTTAACGGATTAATGTTTACTTGCGTTAAACCTTCCGAAATGTAACGCTTTAACGGATAACGAAGTTAACTTTGTTAGTAACGGATTAGCGATTAACGAAGTTAACTATGTATTTGATTAACGGTGCCCAGCTATGGGAATAAATTCCGATGACGCGTACCGGCAAACGCAACACCTCGTGCTAGCCAGACTGTTCCCATGCCTACCGATATGCTGAAAGAGAGAGGATATCAAAAAACTAGCCATTCTGAAATTCTTGTTTTGGCGATGTCGCTAGCTCTCGTACTATTTACTTTGAAAATTGTTTTTGTTTCTCATACAAATTTCCGCCGTGTAATTTTAAGAAACATCGTGCTAGTCGTTTTGAGACTGAAATTTATCTGAGAACAGGACTTTATTAAACCGATTACATAATTGTTAAGATTCTGCCTCCCGTACGATATTATGATTCCATATTTTAATACTTACATTCTCTCTTAAGACTAGCAAAATCATTAGCTAATCTTGTTTTAAATATCTGTAATTTATCGTTTTGGTCCAATTCTTTAGTTATTTGCTTCTTGATTGCCTCGATGCTTAATGTACTCAGTTTGATAAACTCCTTTTCTTTTCTGAACTCAATAAGAAAAACAATTGTTAGCTTGAACTTTTATGAATTATAACTTATGAAAGATTCAAAAATAAAAACGAGATAAAAGCGACAAAGCAGAGGTTTAAACGAAGATTTTTGAAAAAAAAAAGAACTGGTTTAGAGAAATACATAAAAATATTTATTGTACCCCAACACGAGTAGGCATGTTCATATGTATAAGCAAACCGAAATATGAATGAGTATTAACTCGCTTTATAAGTATAAAAAATAAACTTCCAATTTCAAGAAAAAATCAAAAACAAAACTCAAAGATAGGAGAAAATTATTTCTAGCTGCTACGTCGAACATTAAAATATTTCTTTTGTAAAATAACGGATTTTTACAGTATATAGCCGTCTGAGAAAAGTAAGTTTCAGGATTTTATTATAACTTGATACTCCTTTGCTCTAATCAACACATTACAATTCGAACATTGAAAGGGAGATATGTATTAGAGGTCTGCGTGAATGCACTCGCTGTGACGTCAGAAGATTGGAGTTACTGTCGAGTATTGACATTCTTCGAGTCATCAGTAGCAGTTGCACGAAACAGAACGATACAATGAAATGACTTACATAGCTTCGTTTGACTCTAACTCATATTCTGCTGTGAACGTTGTTCACCTCGAACGAAACGTTTAAAACAAACACGTCGTTTTATTAAGAAAAATAATAAAGAGAGCGCACAAGAAAACAACAAAGTGAACATGGACGCCAGCTTGTTTTGTTTCGTTCGATCAATATGCCTATATCAATGCTTCTCAAATATTTCTGAATTTTCAATCTCATTCAACTTTTTTCAATATTTTCGATATTATTTCGACTTTCAATCGTTTCAAATTTCTTCATTAGTTCATGAGCCTCATTCAATTTTTTTTAAATATGTTGTATATTTTTTAAGACTTGAAACCTAAATTTTTACCGACTTTTTCATCCTCATTATCGTGTTTTAAAATCTTTTTGTCAACTTTTTTCAACATTTTCCAACACAGGCCAACAAAATTTAACCAGACCCAGAAACCAGACTATATATTTTCGAAGATTTTTGATGCGCTGAATCCAAATCTGGCCTCTAAAATACTATATTTGAGGTTATTTTACATTACGAATATATTTTATTTTTCAAAATTGGTTGCATCATCTGAAAGTATTACTCTTACCCTTCAAAACCCTGTTTAAATTATATCGATATCTTTTTTTTTCTCCGAAATATCCTACATACAGATCTACATTAATTCTATTCTATAATTAGTATGGCAGAATGCATAGAAAATTTATATTTTTGATATTTCGGTGATTAAAAAAGATATCGACATAATTTAAAATGGGTTTTGAAAGATAAGAGTAATACTTTCAAATGCCGCAACCAGATTTGGAAAAAAAATTTATTCGCGATGTAAAATAACCTCAAATATAGCCAAAATCCGTGTTTTTAGGTTATGATATCTCGAACACCAGAGCCGATAGAGCATTTCCGAGGCCAGATTTGGGTTTAGCGCATCAAAAACCTTCGGAAATATATAGTCTGGTTTCTGGGTCTGAGATGTTGTCGGCCTGTGTTATCCACGTAATAGACCTTTCAATTTCAATTTCAATTTATTTAAACAATATTATGCAATAAATCCTTACGCTAAAGATTACAAGAATCTCATAGGACAGCATAGGTCACTTAAAAACCATTTTCAACTTCTTTCAACATTTTCCATGTTTTTTTGACTTTTTTAACCTCATTCAAAATTTTTCGAAACTTTCAACTCTCTTGGAGTTTTTCAACAACTTTCAACTTTTTTCAATATTTTACATCATATTTTTTCGACTTTGCCAACCTCTTTCAACCTCATGATACTTTTTTCGAGTTTTTCAACCTCTTTCAACTGCTTCAACATTTTTCAACCTCTTTGAACTTTTTTTCAACATTTTTCATTATTTTTCGACTCTTTCAGTCTTTTTACCTACATATTTCAAAATTTTTTTAACATCCTGCAATTTGTTTCATTATTTTCGACTTTTGCAACATTTTACGTCTTTTTCAGCCCTATTCAATATTTTCCGTACTTTTTTTACTTTTCTAACCTAATTGTTCTTTCTAATATTTTAAAATTTCATATGATCACTGGAAAAAATGTCGCAAATAAATTTGAAGCATTACTAATATATCGATTATTGCGAATGATCGCAAGATCAATATAATAATCTAAATTTTTAAAATAAAAGAAGTACTCACTGTCTGGCTTCGTTGACTTGGTGCATAATTTTGTCTCGGTGATTTATAGCCACTATAACTTCTCCCCAAGCCTGTGTCAAGTGTTTGTGCTCGTTTTGTAGAGCTTCTAAGTCTGTATTTGCATAACTGATGCTTTGGTTTAGGACATCGATGACCTCACGCTGAGTTGCAAGCTCTTCGCCAACATCTACAAGTTCTTTTTCACGTTTCTTAACCTCCACGTCCAAATGATAAAATAACATGTCCGATTTTTTCTTTTCTTCCGAAAGTTGCTTTTGCAGCTGACTATCACGACTCACAACGCGCTTCGCATTTTTTACTTCATCTTCTACTTCGTCAGTCCATCTTCGCAAGTTATTTTGTAGAGTTTGGAGATTATCAAGCTCCACCATGCGCTTGTTATAGTTGAATTTATGCTCCTTGCTCAGAACTAATTTTTCTTCATATATACCCTTAAGTTTGTTAACTTCCTCATCCTCATCACGACGTCGTTTGAGATTTCCCTGGATCTCGATTGCATACTCCTCTAACTGTTCATTCTGATGACGTATTTCCTGTTGCATTTCATAGAGCTTTGCGCCATGTTCTTCCCGGTGTTGCTCCTTTAATTTAATATTGTACTTAAGCTCAGCAATTTCAGTGGATAACTGCTGCTTTGAACGCAACAGATATTCCCTTAAAGTTTCTTGAAACTTCTCAAGCAGAAGATGATCTGGCGGTAAGAATGCCAGATTAACCTTCTCTGGCTCAATTTGGGTTCCAGGTTCCTCCAATTTAGTAAATTCGCACTCATTTTGATTATCACCTGCACCAAGTAAGTTTTCCTTTGGCATATCCATGTTGTATGAAATATAAGAAATATTTGCGTGGAAAACAGGATATATAATATATTATATTAAAAAATGACAATTTATTAGAGTTTAAATTGTTTGAGCTCTGAGTTATTTTGTTATGAAAATCAAACATTAAAAACTCTCGTATCCATGACGTTGTTGAGTTCTAAATATGTACATATGTATGTATGTATGTAAATGATTAGGTGATATAAAGGTAGTAAACAAGACACACAATAGACTATTGACTATGTCGAAGAAAACAACACGGGTAAAAGGCACGAATTCTTTAAAGGTATTTTATTGTTTCATATGTTCAATTGTACCCTGAAAATGATAAGTCCAAAAAGTGCTTTATATTTGGGATCGGATTTTTGAGAACGATGTTAGTTTGTGAATTTTTTAGTTTTTAATTATAACTCAAAAACTATACATTTTACGTGTATTCTCATCATATAACTTATTGTAGAGAGTAAAATTTCCTATTAGACGGAGAGCTGGCTACATAAAACTGCACTGATCGACTATAGTCGTGATTTTTGTTTTATAAGTCCCCAATGACATCGTCAAGACTAGCGTCCAATGTATCAAATTTTCTTAAAAAAAATGATCTGATATAGTTCTGAAAATTGGTATAGTATTAGCTTTTGAGTATATAAATGACAAAAAAATATTCCCAGAAGTGTAAGTGGGGGCCTAACCGCTCCCAGAAGCGATAAAGTGGTAAGTTATAAGTTGATCGCATTTTTCACAGTGCGCACTGGGGTGGTTCAAAATATTAAAGTTGCTTCTATCTTCGCTCCCCGAACACCAAAAGTTTCGTATTGATTCCAATAAGAAACACGTAAAATTTGATCCATTTCAGAAAACATTTGATGAACCCGCGACCGTTTTGAAAACTGGAAAATGGTCCTTAATCTATCGGAAATCATTAATATCTCCCCGAAGCTACCTCGTAGAAGGGTAAAATGTATGACAAGGTCCTAGTATTTTTTCTTCATAAACATTTTTTCTGAATATACTTACCCCCTATAACCACCCCTTAGGGGGCCTCCCATGCAAAAATGACATTCTTGTAAAATTAAGAAATTGACTCCCCCTCTTCTCAGACGCCTCTGGAGGGGTAAAATGTTAAACCATTTACTATTATTTTAACTTTTCCAAACTTTTCTCTCGATACACTCACCCCCTCCTATCTGCCACCCTTTTGGGAGTCCCACTACAAAAGAAAAAAAATTCGAAAAATAGTTCATAGCTCCCCCGGAGTGACCCGTACAGGGTTCATATGTATCACTAGGTCCTATTTTAATTTCTTTTCCAATATTTTTCTCGAAGATACCTACCCCTATCTGCCACCCTTTTGGGGGTCCCCCTACAAAAATACAAAAAGTTCGAAAAATAGTTCATAGCTCCCCCGGAGTCCCCGTACAGGGTTCATATGTATCACCAGGTCCTATTATATTTTTTTTTTCAATAATTTTCCTAAACCTACCTACCCTCTATCTGTCACCCTTTTGAGGGTCCCCTTACTAAAAACAGAAAATTAAGTAAATTTTTTCATTTTTCAAAGGGATCCCCCCAAAGGGGTTGAGATAGGGGGTAAGTATGTTCAGGAAAAATGTAGGGAGGACCTGGTAATACATTTGACACCTCTACGGGTCACTCCGGAGCAGCTATGAACTATTTTTCGAAATTTTTTTTTATTGTAGGGGGACCCCAAAAGGGTGGCAGATAGGGGGTGAGTGTGTTGAGAGAAAAGTATGGGAGAGTTAAAATAATAGAAAATGGTTTAACATTTTACCCCTCCAGAGGCGTCTGAGAAGAGGGGAGAGTCAATTTCTTAATTTTACAAGAATGTCATTTTTGCAGGGAAGCCCCTCTAAAGGGTGGTTATAGGGGGTACGTATGTTCATGAAAAATGCTTATGAAGAAAAAATACTAGGAACTTGTCTTACATTTTACCCCTCTACGAGGTAGCTTCGCGGAGATATTAATGATTTCCGATAGATTAAGGACCATTTTCCAGTTTTCAAAACGGTCGCGGGTCCATCAAATGTTTCCTGAAATGGATCAAATTTTACGTGTTTCTTATTGGAATCAATACGAAACTTTTGGTGTCCGGGGGGCGAAGATCGAAGCAACTTTAATATTTTGAACCACCCCAGTGCGCACGGTGAAAAATACGCTTTTTTCTAATTAGCCTCACTTTTAACTTCTGCAAATTTGTAATTTGTCTAATTATATTGTGAACTTACAGGAAACAGATTTGCAGAACTATATCTTATGAGTTCATTTGCAACTTATAACTTACCACTTTATCGCTTCTGGGAGCGGTTAGGCCCCCACTTACACTTCTGGGAATATTTTTTTGTCATTTGTATACTCAAAAGCTAATACTATACCAATTTTCAGAACTATATCTGATCATTTTTTTTTAAGAAAATTTGACACGTTTGACCGTCCACCCACGCTCTCCGCCTCCAATGAGACTTCTTCAGTGGACGCTAGTCTTGACGATGTCATTGGGAACTTATAAAACAAAAATCACGATTGTAGTCGATCAGTGCAGTTTTATGTAGCCAGCCTTTAGACTTTATCGAAATGGCACATTATAAAGTCAAAACACTTATTTTTTCAAAAAACTAAGTCAAGAAATTTATTTAAACAGTTTCAAAAAATTTAATTTTTTTTTAATTTTTGTATAGACCAAATCCATCTCAACCCATGCAGTCGGAGTGACTACAAATTGCGGAATTGGTTGCCGATTAAATATGTTGTTTTTCAAAGTAATTAAGGGAATATACCGTCCCCCGATTTGATTGAAAATTATTTTTTACGAAGTTATGCCCATTTAAAGTTTTAGTAACAGAACTTGAAAAACCGCTGAAAATTGGTTCAAAATAGTCGCATTTTATAAAAAAAAAAATAAGGCTGATTTACTCAAAAACCCCAATGTTTTTTAAGCTTACAATTTTACTGTGAATTTGTATTAATATGAGAGAGAAATGACATGAGTTTAATGCTTGTTAAAACACATTTGAGGTCAGGAGACTTTTTTTCCCAAAATAACAACAGCAACATTCCAAATTACTTTCTGCAAATCCTGCTTGCATTCTGCATACTTTTTTTCACCCTTGTTTTCGTAATAACATTTTATCATAGGAAATATATAAAAACATTGTAAGCACATATAGCTTTTTCGCTGACATAGTCAAGCAAACAAATCATTCATAACCCACAGAAGTACAGCAGTGAAATAACTATATTTGCGTACAATGTTTTTATGTATTTCCCATAATAAAATGTTATTAACCCTTTCTTATCAACTTTTTCATCTCGAGTCAAAACAATTTTTTCTTGTCTTATTCTCACAGATTTAAGTTTAATTAGCAATGAAACACAAAAAATTATAGTAAAAAGTTTTTGGGAAAGGCTATAGACCTTTGGGAAATTTGTACAATATATTGACCAAACTGCATCAAGGGAGTAAAAATTTAATAAAATCTTTATATATTTAAAATTTGTTTTATTGAAAAACGCAAACATAGATATTAAAATTCATCGAAGGTACAGCCAAAAAGCATAAAAACTCAAATTTTAGACTCCAGAAAATTTATTGTAGGCTTAAAAGTAAGTTGGAAGAGTTAAAAAAGTTGCCGAAGTACAGATTATGACCGGAATTTGTCAATATATTACTTAAGTACAAAACAATTTCTATTGGGAATCCGTACCGTATCCGTAAATTTGTTCGTTAGTATTATTACGTTGTAAATTTATAAGAATCTCATCATCGGAATCGATGTTGGCAACTTACACAATTTCACCTCGTTCCCCATTTTCATCTTTTTCTTTCTCAAAATCTGATAAATCTGCTTCAATCAGGTCCAAAAATTCATTAATTTTTTATGCTCATAAGCCTCATTTGCGTAAACTCATTGTAAAAGTATTTCTGTAAACTTAAAATATTCAAAAAGCCATACAAAGCAGAACAATAACAGTTTTTTTTCATCGTAGGCCGCGGAAAATATATAAAAAAACAACAACCTTTCTTGAATTTTGTACAATATATTGACCAAATAATTTATTTGTACATTAGCATTGGCGAAATTTGTACAATATATTGTACACTTTTTTTAAACTATTAAAACAATTTTTTTTTCCAGTTTTTATGTTGAAATATTGATTTCCTACTAAGAATTGGTTCTTTAACTTTAATTTAAACTTATGATATTTTAAAAAAAATGTTCATTACCTTTTCAAAAATCTAATGTTTGTGTGCGCATTTCTTGAAAATACACGGACGCAATGCAGACTGTTTTTCAAAGTCAAATAAAAAACTAACCATACTACCTTTGTTTTTCAAATTTAAATTTTATAAAGAAAAAGCATGCTTAATTTAAAAATTAAGTTTTGTTTTTTCAAAATCTGCGAAATTTTTAAAAGAAGAAGTAGAGAAATGCGATAATTTTTTTGTACAATATATTGTACAAAAACAACGAAAGGGTTAATAACGGTGAAAAAAAGTTTGCAGAATGCAAGCAGGATTTGCATAAAGTAATTTGGAATGTTGCTGTTGTTATTTGCTTTGAAAGTAGTACCGTAGAGTGGCTTGGCAATGATGAAATAAAATTGACATTTTCATTTTGGGGAAAAAAGTGTCCTGACCTCAAATGTGTTTTAACAAGCATTAAACTAATGTCATTTGTCTCTCATATTAATACAAATGCACAGTAAAATTTTAAGCGTAAAAAACATTGGTGTTTTTGAGAAAATCAGCCTTATTTTTTTCCATAAAACGCGCTATAACTCTGCCAATTTTCAACAATTTGACGGAAAATCAGAAGTGCTATTAGAATCAAAAGATAAAAATTAATTACTTTGATTTGGATGAAAATGCGACTATTTTGAACCAATTTTTAGCGGTTTTTCAAGTTTTGTTACTAAGACTTTAAATGGGCATAACTTCGTAAAAAATAATTTTCAATCAAATCTGAGGACGGTATATTCCCTTAATTACTTTGAAAAACAACATATTTAATCGGCAACCAATTCCGCAATTTGAAGTCACACCGACTGCATGGTTTGAGATGGATTTGGTCTGCTATTGTTTTTTTTTTTTCATACACAACAAAAGCTGAGTTAAAGAAACGAAAAAATTATTGAGTTTGGTTTCAATAGTCACGTGAGCAGATCAATTTTTGTTGTTTTCGTTCCAATTTTGTTGTTAATGTTTTAAAATGTTTCAGATTGAAAAGATCGGAAGTTGCGGATATAGCTTATGTAAAAAAGTTGGGAACCCCTGAATGGATATCAAAAATATGGGATAATTTAATGGCCTACAATAATAGTACACAAAGTTTTGAAATTTAACCTATGATTTAGGAGATTTCAAGATTTTTCTGAAATTTTGACCAATTTTTTTTTAAAAATCGTTATATATTCCAAAATATACGTTTACATATGGCCTAAACTTTTTATAAAATGTCACTTTCAAAGAGCAACAGGGCTACGAGGCTGTTGTCGATGGAACTGCTGTCGCTAAGGCTGCCTCATCCTCTTTATCCTTTAAATTACTGAACATGTTTTCATTATTTCTATTTTTTATTTGTATTTATTGTTGACAAATACAATTCAATAAGGAAATTACGACATAAAAACAATAGCTCGGAATCATGATGTAATTATATGGTGGGTACAATACAGGATCGTTCTTTTACTAAAATAAAGTTAAATTTTTTCTTTGTTCTTCGTTTCAATGAACGTATATGAAAGTTGTATTTGTTCGGTAGAAACGTGTGGGGAATCGTTCCGGAAATCGGGGAATATTTCGACGCGCTGTGGGGAATAAGCTTCACATGCCCTGGCAACACTGACTCTTACGCTCTTTGCACGATCGTGTGTCGCGGCAGCACCACTCATGATAAACAATAAATTGAGTTCGTAGCACATTAGCGCACATAACCAAAAAGTATATATACATGAAGAGAAAGACTTGTGCTCGAGCGAAAAAAATGCGTCTGGCTAAGTTGTCCGGAGTTAAGACAAAATGTTTATATACATCTGAATAATGAATATGTCGGCAGAAGCAACAAATTGTATACGTAGTCAAGGCAAAATGTATAAAAACATCTGAATAAATGAAAACAATTGAATTTGAATATTTCGGAAGAAACAAAAAAATTTATTTCATTCAGTAATGCATATGATGAAGAATATTTGAAAAAATAAAAATGTAAGAAAGATTTTTTTCATTTTTTTGGATAGTAGGGTTTTGCTGACTTCCTACAGTTGCACCAACAAGATGGTACTATTCATTTAGACTTGTTAATGTTGTTCATGAAAATATCGCTGATCTGATTAAATTATTTGAAGAAATGATTGACGATCTAAATACTTGGGGTGCCAATGCAGTTCAGGCGAGAGGATTTCTTCAATTCTTGACTACATTCAATACAGTTTTCATGCTTAATATATTTAGTGATATACATAGCTGTGCATTAACTCGTTAATCCGTTAATCGTTAATTAACGAAGTTAACATTTCGACTATCGGATTAACTTTTAGGTTAACTTTAAAAAGTGTTAACGGACTCGTTAACTTCCGTTAAATTTTCTCAAGTCCGTTAATCGTTAATGCAGTTAAGAAAATAGAAACATTCTCATAATAATGGGTGGTATTAATAAAAACTGAGTAAATGATGCTTTTACTCCGAAGTAAGAAAAACGAGTAAAGTAAAAGCTATCTGAGTAAAATAAATGCTCTGAGTAAAAGCCTATATCCGTATGAATAATCTTTTACTTTACTCGGTTTTTTGACTCTGTTATAATTTTGTATAACAGAGTATTAATTTGTCAAATTGAAACGTCAAAATATTATATCAACTAAACAATTTAAAAATTTTGTTTCATATTGCTTATAACAATGCTCTATGAAGTGTATCAAGTTCGTTGGACATCGTATCTCGTTTTGGGTACACGTAAAGAAACCCTGGAGGATTTCATTACCACATACATGAAAGGAAAAGTGGTACAATTATGGCCAAGTGGTTGGATGCGATACGAGGATTTACAAAGAGAAATTGAAAAACGAAAAACAGCTGCGAAAAAGGCGAAAGAGAAAAAGAAAGAACTTGCCGACTCTAGAGCAAATCGTTTAGCTGCGCATGCGCAGCAGTGCTGTCGTTTCGAAAAAAATTTAAGTGCTCAATTTTATATTTTTGGGTATTTTTTTGTGAAAATGGGTAGTACATACTACACTAATATATATTTACTTACACTTACTCATATGATAAAAATAATTTGTTAATAAAAGTTTATATAGTATTTGTTGAAATTCATTTATTTTTGTACGAATATTGTTACATGAAGAAACATTTAAGTTATGACTAGTTTTTCATACATAACTAAACAGCCTTTTTTAATCTTGAATATATAAAAAAAAATAACATGAAAAAAATATAAAGTAAACGTAAATAACATATAACAGTCTTTTTTTAGTTAGTAAAGAACTAAACAACTATTTAACTCTAGTAACTGTAAACGAAAAAACAGCATTTTTCGTTGGCAAAATATAAAATATATCGTTACCTTAATATAGAAAGGCCCTAACTAACATTTTTTTCAAAATCGAGTTTTTTTTTTGTAGATGTCGGTAGGCCACCCACTAATACAATATTGATAAAAATGTGTGTGCTACGATTGAAAACAAAGCATTTACAACCAAATAAAAAAAAAAAAAACTCACTTCAATACTACAAAACATAAATTTTAATTAAGTTTTTTCGTTCTCCTGTAAAGAAACAAAAATGTTAGTTAGGGCCTTTCTATATTAAGGTAACGATATATAGATTTACTCCGTACGTACATATGTACATTTATATTAAAAACCTTGTTTATGGTATTTTAATAAAAGAGTTTTTGGTGGCACCCATTCCTCGCAGCTAGTACCATCCATTACTTCTTTTGCCATAAGTATGGCATTAACTGTTTCCGTATGCAAACAATTGCGTTTTCGGTCTTTTATTAAATTTACCTGTGAAAAAATTCTTTCGGCAGTTGCGCTGCTGTGAGGGAAACATAATAAGCTTCCTAAGAAGACACGAATCATTGGATACATTCTTTCGTCCAAAGCATTTTTTATCTTAAAAATCTTATCCCAAAACTCTTCCAATTCTAAATCTTTTGACACAATTTCTTGTAGCAAACGCCATTCTTCATTTATGTCTTCAATATCTGCGTCTATTAGGTTTGGGAACAATTGCACCAAAGAAACAATTGAAGATGGTAGATTTCGCGGATTTATTGCTTGTATTGCAATTAATACTTCATCATTGAACCTTATGCGGTGCAATATCTGTTTGCATAATTCAATATAATATTGGCAGCATGTAACTTTAATTTCATTTAATTGATCATTATTGATCGTTTTCCTATCTAATATGACTTGCGCTTTTGCTCCAATATATATATTTTCAGATTCAAGAAATATGTTCTCTGCATTGAAATCTATTTCATTGTTTATGATAAGTTCAAAATATTGTGGTTTGATAAAATTATTTAAAATTGTTTTTAAATATGTTTTGAAAGTTGGTAGCAATTCATGGATCTTAGGACTCTCGGATTGAAATTGTATGTTGATCTTGTTTGTCATTTTTAAAATATATGCCAAGAACGAAAAGTAAATTTTGTTGGTGTCAGTCATTTGTTTTCTTATTGAATGGGCCAAATCGGCATTATTGTCTAATTCATACGAGATGAAGAAGTGTTGCAATGGGGTCCATTGTTCCAAAATTCGTGAAGCTACGTTTTCCATTGACAGCCATCGTGTTGATGATACCTAATTAAATAAAGAAATTAATTTACTGATCAAATAATAATAATTTGTCTTGTTATGAACCTTTAAAATTTTGTGATGCGGAACTTCGAAATATTCCTGAAATTCTTGAAATTCACTTTGCCGCTTACTACTATGAGCAAAAAATGTATATATATTTCTTGCAAGTGACTCCAAATGAGATGGCATTTTTTTTGATGCAGCTGCAGAACACAAATGCAGCGAGTAACATGTGCAACCCATTACATATAAATTCGGAATTTCTTTTTGAATCAATGCTTTTACTCCTGATGATTTGCCCATCATAACTGATGCGTTGTCGGATGCGAATCCAATCAGATTTTCAAAGGGAATTTTTGCTTTGCTTAAAAACCCAGTTATTGCGTCATAAATTGCTTTGCTATCGCAAGAGCTCAGTCGAATCAAACCTAAAAATCTGTCCCTTACTTTTCCTTTTGAAAAATCAAAGTAGCGAACCACCAAAACTAAGCACTTGTTCGTAGTGACATCAGTTGTTTCGTCAATGATCAACGAAAACTTTTGCCTTTGCAAAATTTGGGACATTTGGAGTTTACCCTCCTCCAAAATTAACTCGTTGACAGTTTCCGTAGCTTTTGTTCTGGCACATTTCAGATCTTTACAAACTTTAGAATCTGATGCTACCGCTTTTATTAAAGCTACGATGCCAGTAACAAGAGAAAATGGCAGATTATGCTGCACCAAAAACATAATTATTTGGAGCTCAGATGTTTTGACTTTGGTAAAACTTTTAGCTTGAACGACCTCATCTATTACTGGCTGATTTTTTAAGCTGCGCATCATTTTGATGTGGAACTTAGAAGTTTCATGTCTCACCAAAAGCGTTCTGTTATTGGGTATTGGAACTAAACAATACTTACAAAAGGATCTTGCAAATTTTTTGAATTCTTCCGCGACTCGAGCCATTTAAAGCTTTCTTGCCAAGCTGGTCGAAATTTTTGCAATCTTTTTGTACTGGAATCCGATAACTCAATATTTTCCAATTGAGCTTCTTCATTAAAGTTCAATACCTCGTTACTACAGGCTGGGGTTTCTGTTGCTTCTGGCCCTGAAGGTATTTGATGTACAGATTCTTTTTCCGCGTGAATATCAATTTTGGATAAATTGGCGGCTTCTGCTCTTGATTTTATTAGGAACCTACGATGAAGAATAAATGATTATCCAATCAATTTTTACCATGGTAAATTTGAAATTTACTTTTCCATGACAGCAATAGAAATAATTACATTAATTTTTACATTAATATTCCAAGAGACGCATAAAAAAATTATTGCGCAATTGGCCGCGTTTAAAAAGTATGAATCAGTTAAATTCTAATGGTTGATGTGATGTTAAAATTTTTGAATGTCAAAAGTAGTAAACCAAAATAACGAGTGATGATTTTGACACTTCAAGATTTAAATATGTCATCTTCAGGGATCAGTTTAATAACTTGCATATGCCAATGTAATTGAAGCATGATAGATCAAAGAACGGTGGGGTAGTACAAATTGCGGATTGGTTGGCGAAAATTTTCGGTAGTACAAATTGAAGGTTGGGTAGTACAGTAGTACGCTTGGCTGAAGAGTAGTACAAAAGTACTATAGTAGTACAAACGGCAGCACTGATGCGCAGGCAGTTCCCGTAGTTGCTTCTGCAGTTGCTTCTACATCTTACATGAAACAATTCGAAGAGTTTGCTTCCGAAAGTAGTCGTTCTCTTGCTAATTCAGATACAGATTCTGTTGCTAGCAGTAGTGGACCAACTGGAAACAAACGCAGAAGTACAGATAATATGAAGCAAAATAAAAATAAGTCTCAAAGAACACTTCCAGATCTTAACAAGCATTTCAATCAATCTAATAGCAACACCAATGAGCACGGAAAAAAATTACCGTTTCACACACCATCGTCATCCACTATCGTTGTGGATATCTCCGCTTCACCAACAAAAAGAACTGATCACAGCAGTATTAAATAGTTATGAAGTTTTCCTTTCTCTGTTCATATCTATTTCATGTATTTACAGTAACCATGTTTATTGTGTTTTTTCTGGACAATGGTATTTTCAAATTAAAGTTACGCAATTTATTATAAAATAACTACAATATTAATTGCAAAATAAAAGGCATGATTCAGATAAAAAGGAAACACTAAAAAACAAGAATGTTACATTTCAAAAAGATTGTACAAATACGACGGTGCATCAACTCGATCGTCCACATATCATCACTTGCCGCTACCAATCAATATAGTCAGCGAGCAACTTATAGTAATCACATTTCATCCCATAATAGCTACTTGCTAAACTCGCGTTGACTTTTGCCTTATTTTATTCAACGTAATATTGAAGTAATTCGATTTGCCGCCGATGTCATAAGTCCCTCAGCTAAGGTCGACTGGCGGGTGTCATTAAATTTGAACTGACAATGTCTTGACTGGGTAAACTTGGTACAGCTTCCCAATCGAGTCTCAAAGAATTTTCATCTGAAAAAACAAATTTAATCAATATTCGCCTCAAGATTTACACAAAAAAGTACGTCATACCTTCGGATTCTGATTCTTTTGCGGTTTCAATGCCGATAAGTAATGAATCTACTGATCTCATTAGCGGTGCATTTGATACCTCGTGATATCCATGGCGACCAAGATCACTTTTTTCCAGGTCTAATATAGTAAGAATATTTTCCAGAGTATGTTGTTTGTCACCACAAGGGGCATAAGTGGTATAATATGAAAATCCATTTGTAGCTATTTGTCCTAAAAAAAAAAATTTGTGAGCTAAAGTGAATCTGTTCCGCAGATTTTGCTAATAAGTTTGCTTTTCAATATCTGCAATTTGTATACGTAGCGCCGATGGTGCACTAATTTCCTTACCCAAAATGACTTCTTATGTTAGCCAAATAAGATGAGATTCTGTGATTGAAGTCTTGTCCAAGTATAATTTTTATAAGTTCTGTATTGAGACACCTATAAAGCGCGAAAAATAAAAATTTAACGACTGAATGTGGTAAAACAGAAATAATTTGTTAATGTAGCGCCGATGGTGCACTAATTTCCTTACCCAAAATGATTTCTAATGTTGGCCAAATATGATGAACTTTTTGATTGTAGTCTTTTCCGGCTTAAGTATAATTTCACTATTAACATATAATTCGCTTAAAATCAAAATTAAACGACTGAAAGCGGTAAGGTCAATGCTCTGAGTCAACAAAATAGCAGACTCAGGATTTTCTGAGTAAATATAGCTTTTACTCGCTTTTTTCTGTTTTTATTCATACGAAACTGAGCAAATGCTATCGTATAACAGAGTAAATACTTCAAATGACATTTTGAAATTTTTATTCATACGAAATTTATTTATTCAAATTTTGCTGAGTAAAAGCTACATTTCTGAGCAAATAGTTCGAGTAAAAGATTTTACTCAGTTTATCCATACCACCCAACATTAAGCAAAATGATGAAAAAACTAACCATTCTTGTTATATTTCTACCAACGATTCTCACTAAAGTAAAGGAGTTGATAGGAAGATGTTTTCATGGCATTGGCGATTTTGAAATTGATTTGGATGGCATTTCTATTCTGTATAAATCAAAAACATGAGATGTAATTAAAGGCAAATTCAAGACTTTTATATGGAATTAACTGGTTGAAGACGTGAATGAAATTTCTAGTGAAAAGAAAGGGAGAGATGTTTCATTCAGGCATTGCCTCAGTACTCGTTTGTATAAAAATATAAGACATTAGCGGTATTCACGATCTGTAGTACTTTTAGTATTTTTTGAAAATATTTACAATTTTTACTACAGATTGTGAACGTCCTTTTCTTTATTTTACTGAATAATTTGAAAAGTATTTGAGAAATTATGATATGGTAAATTCGATTGACATGTTTTCTTTATTTTACTATGGTAACTTCGATTGACAAATGCACAAATACTATACAAAAGTTACAATAGGGTTTTGTAATTGTATTTTTGATATTTAGAGTATTTGAAAAAAGCAAGTGTTTTGTTTTTGTTACGATATCAAATTTACAACAAAAATCAAATTTATCAAAAATACACAATACAAGACCAAATACTACAGATCGTGAATACCGCTATTGTTCATGCTTTTTGACTCCCATAGTTCGCTTAATTAATTAATTTTTCACTATAACACTTCTTTCTTCGTTTGCTCCTGAATATATTTGTTTTGGTGGATCTAAGACAAATTAGTTTATATTATAGTATTTAAAAAAAAACTGTATTTAAATAAAAAATATAGAGTCTGAAGTAACGTGACAATATGATACGCTTTTCGCGGAGCAATTCTGCGTTTTTGATTTTCTGCTCCGTGCGGTTCGCGTTTTCATTAGAAATAAGTAATAAATCTCATTTTGCTAGGGTTTTCGGTAAGTGATGACCTTTTTTTTTTTTAGTTAATACAAATAATTGGAAATAGTCAATATATGATTTCCCTTAAAAATAATAGGAAATATCTAATTTGCTACGGTTTTCGGGATGTGAAGTGAGGACCTTTTTTTTAGTACATAAAATTTTTTGCAGTTAAAACAAAAAAATCTTTAAAAAAGTTTCATCAACTTTTTCCTGCTCCGTGTTTTAGTCAAAAATATCTGGTAACGTTAGTCTAGTAACGTTAGCCATTCTGTTACCCGTGAGTAACTACGTCATAACGCAAGCAGAGATTGTGTTTATGTATACCAGTGATGACTGGTCTAAAGGCATAGTAAATTGCACAGCTTTAGCCAATGCCTTATTAAACGGCATGGAGAAAAGGTTCGGATTACTTCTGGACGACGGACAGTGCCAACTTGCCGCGGCTTTTCACTCGAAGTTCCAGTTGATATGGCTGGAACTGACAGCAGTCAAGTGGATGCAGTAAAAAAAGCATAGAAAAAAAGGTAGAAGAGGCATTATGACAAGAAGCTGCCGAGAGTTGGAAGGACAGAGATAGTTTAAGTGACGGAGGCAGCAACGTGAGTAACAACGACGATAAATGCTGTCACTGAATCCTTAGAAAAACCTAACAGCCACTAGCTAGACATGAAATCAAAAGACTTGTTTAACAATGCGGCATTCCTTGTGGAACCTATATTCATAAATCTGTTTGTTACAAATGGTACTATTATACCCTAAAGCCCTGCAGTTGAACGTTTTTTTTTCCACGGACAAAGATATTTTAACGCCGAAACGAGCTTCGTTTTCAGACGAGAACTTCCACATATTAATGCTCATGAAGGGGGATATCCACATTATGCCAGATGACTAAATTCTATACGTCTTTTTTTTGTTCCTAAGCTGTTAATTTCCAGAACCCGAACCAACAGTTTTTTTAAGAAGATCACTAACGCAACGATATAATAAATGCAATTTCTATCACGTGTTAACGGATTAACGATTAACATTTTAACGTTAACTTGCGTTAAGTCTTCTGAAATGTAACGCTTTAACGTTTAATGAAGTTAACTTTTTTAGTAACGGATTAGCGATTAACGAAGTTAACTATTTGATTAACGGTGCCCAGCTATAGTGATATATTTTCATTTACTGATGTATTATTTAGTATTTTACAAGCAAAATACTTAGATATTCAATATTGTTGTGACCAAATTGAATTGACAATAAATAAAAGGTCGCAGGTTGCAGTTTGAAAAATTTTGCGACTAACCCAATTCCAAAAGGCGAAAAACTAACAATGTTTTGAGTTGCGATACAAACGTGTATTTTTTGAAATAATTGATACTTTGTCAACATAAATGGATTTAATTCGTTAAAAAGATTAAAATTTTTGGAATTGTTGAAATCAAGTTTCGAAAGAAATTTTCCAGGTGAGGCTTTTGAAAGCTTTAAAGATTTATTTCATATTCCCCCTTCTTCGAATGTGAACAGTTTCGTTGCATTTTCATGAAAGACTTATCCGAAATTTTTTTGAGTTTGGACTTGAAAGATACGTTTCCGGAAATTTTTGAGCTAAGTTCCTTAATTTTGACAATTCTAACTTCAAGTAGCTCAGTTGAAAGATCATTCTCTGCAATCAAGCGGATGAAGACTTTTTCGAGAAATACTATGTGCGAACAGGGATTGTCGGAACTGGCTTTAATTTCTATAGAAAAAGAATTTCTTAAGGAAATAAAAAGCAAAAACAGCTTTTATGATGAGGTTCTGGAAATTTTGAAAAAAAAACACGTCGTATTGAACTGACATACCAATAAAATTGTTTAGAATAAAAAAGAAATAATAATAAAAAAAGTGGGATCTCAGTCTATCACGTCCCCGTCGTCGTCCTGGAAAAAACTAAGAATAGGCATTCAAATTTATACAACACATACACGTTGAACACCCATACACTCTTAAGCTCCTATTTACTTCATTTGTCCGTTCTAGGCTTGAATATGCTTCTTTTATTTCATGCGTGTCATATTCATCGATTTTTTTTTTTTTTTGAATCATTTATTATTGTATTCTGTCGAATTAATATGACATTTTACAATGTTTCAGATTTAAATTTGAAATAAGACTAAAAACAGAATTCGGCATGTAAGGAATGTGTCCAGTGACACAACCTTATTCGTGGAAATTAACTTCCGTTAATGTCGTAAATCTTGAGGTGCTTTTCTTTTGAGCCTGGAAAAGGTATTCGATGCTGACATGAGCTTAGACGCCAGTTCATTTGGGTATAATGTGAGCCGTGCTTTATACCTTCTGGCAACTTTTTTTATTCCCTCCTTTACAGTTGGAATTTCAAGCTCCCTGTGAATCTGGGCGTTGGTGACGTACCAGGGCGCATTATTTATAGTTCGCAAGGTTTTTGACTGGAAGCGCTGGAGGATTTCCAAGTTTGAGTGAGAAGCCGTACCCTACAACTCAATACCGTACGTCCATATTGGTTTAAGTGTTGCTTTATATAATATTAACTTATTTTCGATAGACAGGGATGAATTCTTGTTTAAGAGCCAGAAAATATTTCGAGATCGGAGGCCTAAAGCTTTCCGTTTTTTGAAAATATGAGATTTCCAAGTAAGCTTTTTATCAAGATGTAAGCCCAAGTACTTTGCTTCATCGGATTGAAGTATTTCGGAACTATTTATTTTAACTTTAAGACAAGTATCTCGCCGAGTGGTGAAAGTTACTTGTACGGATTGTTATGATGTCCAGACTAGATTGCAATTTAAGCGACGCCTTTTTTGGATCTTGATCGAGCGCAAGGAGTGCTGTATCGTGTCCAACAATAGAACTACTTGTTATCGGCAGGTCTGAGGTATATATTAGATAAAGGATAGGACACATCACACTCCCTTGAGGAACGCCTGCAGCAATTTTTTTTAATGCGGAGTATTCTTCTCCTTGTTTTACAAAGAAATGGCGATCGGAAAGATAGGATTTAATAAATAGATAGTTGTTTAGTTGGAGGTTTTTCTTCAACTTATATAGTAGGCCAACATGCCAAATACGATCAAATGCTTGGGAAATGTCAAGAAACGCAGCGGTGCAGAACTTTTTTTGTTCATACGCTGAGTCTGTGGACTTGTTCGATTGTGCCATATTTCTTTCGAAATCCAAATTGATGAGTTGGTATTATTTTTTTGCATTTACAATTGGCATAAGGCGTTTAATAAACAATGTTTCTAATACTTTGGATAGTATTGGAAGGAGGCTTATTGGGCGATAGGAGTTCACCTCTTTCGGATACTTGCCAGGCTTTAAAATCATTTTGATTTCAGCGACTTTCCATTGGATTGGAAAATAAAATTTTGTTAGGCAGGCAATAAAAAGTTGTATTAAGAATGTGAATCCCTCGTCTGATAACTCTTTCAGTATTTTGCCTGTAATTAAATCATAGCTAGGAGCTTTTTTAACATTTAGTTGTTTAATTACAGAGCTGATTTAAATTTTTGTGAATTTGCATCTGCAAATTTCGAGCTGGTGAATCTCATCAAGAAAATTGTGTAATTCTTCAGAGGAATCAATAGGGCATTCATTTGGATGTGGCTTAAAAATTTTTTCCAAGTGCGATGCATATGCAAAGGCTTAGGTTTTTTCAAGGGGGACTGGGCTACTGAGCAATTAATTTTTTTTATGAATTTCCACAGAGAAAAATAGGTTGCAGTTGTCGTATCTAAATTTTTTAGTTGGAATTGGATTTTCGAGTTATGCTCCTTAATAGGTCTTTTAGCTCTTTTGTTAATTTATTTAGAAGTTGCTTATTTTCTGGGTATCGATACAATCGCCAGCTTTTTTTTACCAGTCTTTAAGTGGATAATTCTTGGTATATGGAGTAGGAGTAGAGTTCCAGGCTGCCAATTGGACGCTATTTGTAAAATGCTCTACTGCCTCTTGGACATCTTCGTCTGTTTTTAGGGGTAAATTTAATTGAAGTAATGTATTAAAAATTGTTCGGATATATGTCCAGTTAGTTTGCTTCGTATGTAGCTTACATTTACCTATTGTTTGAGTGAGATTACTGCTTATTTCGATGACAACAGGCGAGTGGTCAGACGAAAGCTCTTCACTTGAAGAGCAGCTTACATGTAGGTTCTCTAATCCTTTAGTAATGCAAATATCTAGAAGATCTAGTACTTTTTTTTTTGTCTGTTGGCCAGTAGGTTGGTTCACCAGTGGATATGAATGACATGTTTAAGGAAGTAATAGCAGAAAATAACTGTCGTCCCTAAGCTGTCATAAGACGAGAACCCCAGTGTATATTTTTGACGTTCTAATCTCCAACGGCAATGAATCTTTTGCCTAATGTTTTGAGAAATGCTGTATATGTTTCCTTCTTTATATTGTGTTTCGGAGGGCTATAGACGGCCGATATCATAAAGGAGCCATTCAGGTCTTCTACTGTTACGTTAATTTCTTGGATTTCTTCTGTACGATACTGATTTTCTTCGAAGTGTTTGATTGAACTTTTAATTATGATAGCAGCTCCACCATGTGCGGTGCCAACCGGATGCATAGTGTGATAAACTGTATAGTTTGGAATGCTAAAGAAGTTTTTTTTCGTAAAGTGTGTTTCTGTTATAAGAAGTACATCAATATTGTTTTTAGCTATAAAAGTTTTTATTCAAGTGAGTGTTGTGACAATCCGTTGGCGTTCCAAAGGACAATTTTTAAGTTCATGGAACTGTCTTGGTCACCAGGTTAATTAAAAGAATTGTCATTGTCATTTGTCATTGTTGTCATTGACATCACTTCGCTCATTTCACTAAAAAAAACTTCAGTTTGGGATGGGTTTTGGGCAGGATTCTCGTTATTGTTATTATAAAAATTTCTAGTTTGATCATTTTGATTTTTCAAAACTAGAGCATAAGATCTTTGATGTTGTGTTAGTATATTTTTAGGAATATCAG
Organism: Meiosimyza platycephala; assembly: GCA_963662105.1. Taxonomy (NCBI): domain Eukaryota; kingdom Metazoa; phylum Arthropoda; class Insecta; order Diptera; family Lauxaniidae; genus Meiosimyza; species Meiosimyza platycephala. The sequence goes on along the minus strand of OY759210.1, from coordinate 41,877,662 downwards.
GATTCTGAGTACTGAGTTCTACTTTATTTCTGAGTGCAGGATATTTTTTGCCTCGAATGTTTTGGTATACGAAGTAACCTTTGTAATTTGCAGGAGGATCTCCGTTGCACAGCACGCACTTTGCTTTTTGGCAATTCATCGAATTGAGCGCATTCAAAAAGTTTATATTAGGTATGCTCTGCGGTCTCAGCACTTTGTTGAACTGCCACTCTACGGTACTATTTTCCAAGCAAATAACAAAAGCAACATTCCAAATTACTTTCTGAAAATCGTGATTACGTTCTGAATACTTTTGTTTTACTGTTATTTTCGTAATAACTTTTTATCATGGGAAATATAGATTTTTCGCTGACAAAGTCAACCAACAAAATATTCAAAACCCACAAAAGTACAGTCAGCAAAAAAGGTATATGTGCGTACAATGTTTTTATACATTTCCCATTAGAATCAAAAGACAAAAATTAATTATTTTGATTTGGATGAAATGCGATTATTTTGAAAAAACTAAAACTTTAAATGGGCATAGCTTCGTAAAAAATGTTTTTTATCAAATCGGGGAAATATGGGTCTTTTTATATCCTCTGAAAAACAACATATATAATCTGCAACCAATTCCGAGTTATAAACTTAGTCCGACTCAGGGCCGTATTACCGCATACGCCACCAACGCCATGGCGTATGGGCGGCAAGGCCACGGGAGCAGAAAAATTTTGAAAAAAGTTTATTTTTTTTAAACCCAAAAATTAACACCAAGTATGAAGTGGTAGAAAGAAATGAAAGTCTATATGAATATTTTCTTAAGAATTTTTATTTAACGTATAGTATGTAAACAGAAATATATTTGCAGAGCTACTTTTCTCGTTTTCAGTAAGCCGAATTCATCTTATATGTATAGCTGGTTATAATCAAAATTTTTATTCAGCTCAGCCTCAATGCACAGCAAAGCGAGTGCGTTTAGACGCTCGTTGCGTTGAGTGGAACGATAGAAATTTTTTACCCTCTTCAAAACTGAAAAAGAATGCTCTCCAATACAATTTGATACCATCTTGCATAAATACATGCTTAACGCAGTATGGAGATTTGGATAGATATTTTGAAATTTAATCTCACAGATTATTTTTGCTAAATCTAAAGCTGCGTGTTTTTAAATTTTTATTGAATTTAAGTAAGATGCGAAGTGCACGCATTCAATTGTGAGGGAGTCATCTTAATCTTGAGGATACATTTTTATTAGCTCATCGACTTCCTTGTCAACCACATCAAGACTCATCTGTTGAATTTTGATGAGAAACCCGTAATTTTTATTAATCTCCACATAAGCAACTTTGCGTTTTTTCAAATTCTGAATCAATACATCTAAAGTTGAAAAATAAACGTTCACTCGGAAATGTTCTGATGCAGAAAACTGAAAATCTTCCGTGGAGTTTCCCTCGTCAAAATGTGCTTTACGCTTTCGAGAGCGTTTATTTTCCATTGTATAACATTTTACTTGGCTTTTATCTTTACTTCTAGTCTCATAATAATGAATTCGGAGTTCTGACAAAAAACCAATTAGAGATTCGTAGTTCGATACTGCAGTATTTAACTCAGCCAGAGATAATTGCAGTGATTTGCTGACAATATTAAATCTATTTAATTAGTCGTTCCAAAAAAGAGCTGTGAAGCAACTATCGAGCGAATTAAAGAAAGCGTAAAGACACTTGGACTTTGATCGAGTCAAAGGCTTTTCAGAAATATCCTCTGAAATGCTTTGTAGGGCACCCAAAATTTTACTCCAAGACTCGCACAAACTTTTACATGCATCGTGGCGCGCAGACCATCTGGTAGTTGAGAGGCTTTTTATAGTACTTCCGATTTTATAGAATTCTCGAGGATTTTCCATTTATTTGTTGAGACCGAAATGAAATTATATAGCTGTTGCATCATTGAAAAAATCTCGCTGGCTCCGAACAGGACTCTACTGCACTAACTTCTACTAAATTTAAGGAATGTCCCGAACATGGTACATACTGAGTTAAAGGATTCAATGCTCGAATACGTGCTTGCAGTCCTGTATATGCTCCAGACATATTAGCTGCATTGTCGTACGATTGACCTCTGCTTTGATTACTGCAAGAGACGGTTCGCTCCGAAAAATTGTACCAGTTGGGTCGATTCGGTTATTTTCGTTTGCAGTTTCAAAGTTCAAAAAAATGCATGAACTGGGTCGATTCAATTACTTAGGATTGCATATTCAGAATCCAAAAAATTGCACGAGCTGGGTCGTTTCGGTTACTTTCGTTTGCAGTTCCAAAGTTTAAAAAAATAGCTTAAGGTTACTGGGGTTACTTGAGGTTACTTGAGGTTGACTTGAATGGCATATAACTAATAAATTCCTAAGGTTGCTTTTGTTGTCAGGCGTTTGTATTACTAAAAAATTTACATAATTTTTTTTTTTAATTTTGGGGGCGGCAAAATTTTAATGGCGTACGGGCGGCATATAGCCTTAATCCGGCCCTGGACCGACTGCATGGTTTGAAATGGATTTGGTCTATAACAAACTGCCTCTGGTTTTAACGGGTGCAGCTCCGTACACGAATGCAGCAATTAGATCGCTACACTGTGAAAACGATTTGTTTGAATATAATTTCTTTGATAAAGATCAATTAAATTTTTGATTGAATCAAACATAAAATGCTGCAAGCAGCATATACCACTAATTGATCGAAATAAAATATGTTTGACTCAAACAAATATTTGATTGCTTTATATGAAATCTACATTTGTTATATTCAAACAAATCGTTTTCGTAGTGTAGAGAATAAAAACGTTTCATTTAATACCCTGTGCCCATTAGTTGCATTGTATTGCAATTACATAATGTAATTCGACTCAAGTTTTTTTGGTCTACATAAAATTGAACATGTTTTTGATCACGAATTTTGTTCTATAAATATGTTCCTTTCTTCAAAATATACAATTCGAGTTATCAAATTTGAATGTGCCTTCAAAAATGAATAAGATATTAGGGCATATATATGGTATATAATCGATTTTCTGGCAATAAAATTTATTTCTTATTTTTCAAAAGGACATTCATGAATTTAATTAAACAACGTTAATGCCTTGCTTGCCTGGTAGATTTAGGTGTAAAATATACTGTGGAAAAATGTTCAACGGTAATTATTATTTTTTCTCCCTCAAATTTAACAACTTCGCGGATTTGCCCACATAACAAACAAATTATTTTTTCAAATTTATGGCACACTGTTTCTAAATATTGGTTCAGCTTCAGATAAGCATAACAATCCATTTTTTGCATTGGTACCTCGTTTTGAACAAATGTTTAAAAAGTTATGGAACAAAAACGAACAAAACGAGGTAACAATGCAAAATCTTGATTGTTATGCTTATCTGAAGGTGAACCAACATTTGGAAACAGTGTACCGTAAGTGGGAAAAAAATGTTTTTTATATAAACATTGCTGCTCAATTTTTGTTCGTTTTTGCTCTATAACTGTTTGAACATTTGTTCAAAATGAGGTAACAATGCAAAATCTTGATTGTTATGCTTATCTGAAGGTGAACCAATATTTAGAAACAGTGTGTCATAAGTTTGAAAAAAAAAAATTTTTCCTCAAAAAGTAACAACTTTACGGATTTGCCCATATATATATATATATATATATATACCCAACGGGAAACGGAAGCGCGTTCAAAGTGCTTCGGATATGCAGATGGGGGTTTCTAGAGTCGCTGAATACGAATCCAAGGTCAGAAATTTAAAATTTCAGATGGAGGATCCAATATGGTGGATTAGGTTATTGAGTTTTCGCGAAATTTTGTCCACTATTGGGTCCGATTTCTGATCTTGGATTCATATTTAGCGACCCTAAAAACTTCCGTATACCATATTTTGTGCTAATCGGTGGATTTTTAAACAATACGTCCGCCATATTGAATCCACCATTTATATTTTGAAAATTTTTGAAATATAGTTTCAGACTCGTAATTGGCGACCACAAAAACCCCCGTATAACTAATTTGGTACAAATCGGCTGATTTTTAAAAAATACGTCTTAGGATCTTGGATCGCCCATCTTGATTTTGTCAAATCTGACCTCGGATTCGTAATCAGTGATCCCCAAGACCACCGTATACCAAACTTGGTGCAAATCGATTGAGTTTCAAAAATTTGGCCACCGTATTGGATTTTTGACCGCCATGTTGTATCTGCGATTTTAGATTCTGTCAATCTTCCACTCCAGCTTTTTAAGAGCTACAATTTGAGCTAAGAAACGGCTCGATCGGTTAAGAATTTTTATTTTTACAAGCTTTTTTTTCTGGACATTCGATTTTTCTCTGGCTACCGGCCGCCGTATTGGATCCGCCATTTTGAATTTTTGAACGGGCCACACGGCTTTCAGAAGATTTTCATGAGACCAACATTTTAAGACTTCGTACGTCATGATCGGTCCAGCCAATTTTTGGCCGCGAAGGTGATTCGCTTGACGTGAAACGTCCCATATATATAAGGAGAAAATTCATGATCAATGCCACTACATGGAGATCGCTTGAAATTTGGTTTTCAAGATAAGAATTTTTAGATTTTTTTGGAGGTAATCTAACAATTTCGAACAAATTTCGATTCTCATTTACCGATTTGAACAAAAATTATATCAAATTAAAAGTAATTAAATCACCAACAAACTTGTTCTCATAATTTTCAAATAAATGCTGAAGTTCAGATTCAACCGATCGAAATATGTGAAAAAAGTAATTTTTTTGACCAAAATAGGAATCAAAATTTCAATTAAAATTCGTGGAAAATATTTCAGATATGATATATTGCATTATGTAGAGTCCTTTCCTATGATTAGTTTAATGCAAAAGTAACTTTTTTAAGCTACACAGGAAGAAATACAAAAAAAAAGTGTACCCCATTCTGGGTTAACTGATGAAGTTTCTTACAGGTAAAACTCTCAACAAATAGTGATTGAAAGGTAAACATAAAACCACCTGTTATTACGCAAAAACCCCAACAATAGAACTTAATTAAGTAATTTTTCTAATTTAATGACATATTTGAAAAAATTCGGAAATTTCAATTAATAAGGCTTCGTATAATAAAAACACAACCCACTGATGACCATTGTTGTGTTGTAATGAAATTTACCTCGAACAGGTCAACACCTTGCGGAGTGGTAAGCATTGTTGAAGCATATTTACAGTTAGTCCAAATAAATAGGGGATTACCTCTTTCTGTTAACTAGTAAGTCATAAAGTCTCGTTGCGTAAAAAAAAAAAAAAAAAAAAATTATTATTATTATTAAGTACCAAGCGACAAAGTAAGAATACTCCAGGCCAACATGCATCGAAGCAGAACGGCTGATGCGCTATTAGAGCAGATGGCAATAGAGAAGAAAGCGGACGCTGTCGTTATAAGTGAACAGTATGGGCGAGTGAATCGAGAAAACTGGTTAGAAGATGCGACCGGTACTGCAGCAATCTGGCTGCCTAGCAACAGCACGTATGTGCACACTTAAAGGTGCAGGGAACTGCTTCGTATACGTGCAAAACACGAGCTTCACTTTGCTCAGCTGTTACCTAACCCCAAGCGATAGCATTGCTGAATTCCAGAAGAAGCTTGAAAGCATTGAGGACAAAGTGCTGGAAATTGGAGGTCCCTTTATCATCGCAGGAGATTTCAACGCTAAAGCTGTCGAATGGTGAACGGCAGCAACAAACTCCAGAGGCAGACGCGTGCTAAACATGGCCGCTAAGCTGGGCTTAGCCATCGCTAACATTGGTGCAGCTACGACCTTCAGAAGACCAGGGTGCGAGGCCACAACTCCAGATATCACTCTAGTGTCAGAGAGCTTAGCTGGAATGCTTAAAGAATGGAGAGTCCTAAAAGATTTTACTGGTAGTGATCACCAGTATATCACTTACCATCTAGACTCAGGAAGTCGCCCCATCCAGGCACCAACAAGAAGAGGCACGCGAAAATGGAATGTAGCGAAACTTAGATCCGAATATTTGCTGACAAATATCGACGAAAACTCATTGCCAACTGACACAACTAGGGACGCCAGAACTCTCACAAATGCGACTATGCAGCGATTAGCTCAATGCTGCAACGCATCGATGCCTAAAGTTGGCACAAGCCTCAGAAAAGATGCCGTATACTGGTGGACAGATGAAATAGCAGAAATTAGACGGAACTGCCTACGGATGAGGAGGAAACTCACTAGAGCCAGACGATTAGGCGCCGCTACAAATGAAGCCGAAAACTACAAACAAGCCAAGAAATATTTAAAGCTTGTCATAGAGCGTAGCAAAAGAGAAAAATGGGAGGAACTCCGCAACGATCTGAACAACAATCCATGGGGTCTCGGCTATAAGATCGTTATGAAGAAACTGGGCTCTAAAATTCCTGGCCCAAATATGGACGGCGAAACCATGAGCAACATCGTTGATGCCTTATTCCCTACGCATAACCTGCAGCAAGAAGAACAAGACGCGCTGCCTGTTGGATTAACCCCATTATTTTCTGAAGTAGAATTAAAAGGAGCAGCAAAATCTCTCAAGAGTAGCAAGGCTCCAGGACCTGATGGAATCCCTGCAGAAATACTGAAAATAGTAGCGGAAAATCGCCCAAGTGTTCTACTGTCGATGTATAATGCGTGCCTTAAGGAAGGCTTATTCCCCGAAGTGTGGAAAAAGCAAAAACTAGTACTGATGAGCAAAGGCAAAGGAGATCCTACCCAACCATCAGCATACAGACCACTGTGTATGCTTGATAGCGCTGGGAAGCTGGTAGAGAAGATGATAAAAACTCGCTTATCCGCAGTTATTGAAGACGCTGGATTATCGGAACGACAACATGGATTCAGAGCAGGAAGGTCAACTCTTGGCGCTATAGAAGATGTAGTGTCTAGCGTAGAACACGCACAGCGAGGGAACCATCACTCCAAGAGGATTGTCTTGTTGGCAACACTAGACATACGCAACGCTTTTAACAGCCTCAGGTGGTCAGATATCATTGAAGCTCTTAAGCTAAGGTTTGCTACTCCGCAATATCTGCTGAGAATCCTGCAGAGCTATCTAAGGGACCGGGAGCTCATTTATGACACCTGCGAAGGAAGAAAGACAAAAAGGATAACATCCGAAGCAGCGCAAGGGTCTATACTAGGCCCAGACCTCTGGAACTTGAGCTACGATGGAATCCTCCGAATCGAAATGCCGGATGATACACATCTGGTGGGGTACGCAGATGACATTGCAGCTGTAATAACGGCTCGCAACACCGAAGAGGCCAAGAGAAAATTAAACCAGGTTATGCTAAGGACAAGGGAATGGTTGCAGGCTCACGGACTCCAACTCGCCACCGAAAAGACGGAGGTTATACTGCTTACTAAACAACACATACCATTAGAACTGGAGCTGCCAGTATGCGACAGCATACTTACAACAAAGAAGGTAGTTAAGTACCTCGGCGTAAGAGTTGACCCAAAATTGACATTTTGGGCTCAATTACAACACGCAGCAACAAAAGCAGCCAAGATAACAGGCATGCTTAGCAAGCTCATGGCAAACATCGGTGGACCAACGCAAAGTAATCGGAAACTTCTAATGGCGACAACAAATTCGATTCTGCTCTACGGCAGTGAGATATGGGCAGGAACGCTAGAGGCGAAATGTCGGCAAAGGACGCTACTGTCAGTGCAACGAACTGCTGCGCTCAGAGTTGCATGTGCGTACCGCACAGTCTCCGAAGCGTCTGTGCTAGTAATAAGTGGGGTTATCCCCATTGACCTACTAGCCAGCGAACGTAAAATGGTCTGGGAGGCAAAAAAAGGAGGGAAACGTGATCATAAGCTTTGCAGACGCAAGGCAGGAAACCCTCTCTAAGTGGCAGGACAGGTATCGCTCAGAAGTCAGCGGCAGGTGGACAAAAAGACTGATCCCTTGCATAAGAAAATGGTTCGAGAGAGACTTTGGCGAAGTAAATTATTACCTCACTCAGTTTTTATCGGGCCATGGATACTTCCAGAAGTATCTACACCGTATGGGCAAAACAGAGCACCCTTTCTGTATATATGGAGACGCTGATGAAGATGAGGCAGAGAACACCTTCTTCAACTGCAATCGATGGGACAACGAACGCGCATCCTTGCAGGAATCAGTCGGCCAGTGCTCCGCTGACAACGTGATCGAAAGGATGCTGCAGAGCGAAGAAAACTGGAATGCAGTTGCAAGTTTTACTGAGGACGTTCTCAGAAAAAAGAAGTGGGACCTGGACGCAGGTATATGATTTGAGGACAAATCAAGGGACCTACCCTGGAGGTCAAAAAAGAGGTTGTGGGTTTTAGTGAAGTGACACACTCTGAAGCTAAGGCGGTAGCTTTAGGATAGTGAATTGCATGGATATTGCAGTACATTTACCACAACCTTCCCCACGAAAAAAAAAAAAAAAAATTATAATGTTTTTACATTCTAATATCGATAAAGCTTCCCAACAGGTAACGGAAGCGCGAACAAAGCGCTTTGGTTATGTTTCAAGGGAAACAGGGAGCGGCCTCCAATGAACTTCTCACTGCTTATATTTTTTAACATAGGATGTTATGGCGGGGATACACATCTTTGGAAGCACATGAAATGCGTTTCCTTGAAAGCTAAGTAGAAGCACATCTTTGGAAGCATATTAATTATACGGTTCCTTGGGCGTTGGCTTATATTGAAAAAAAAAACTCAACTAATTTTTATACCCTACACAGAGGGCATATTCACTTTGTCATTCCGTTTGTAACGCATAGAAGGGGGCGTGGTAGGTATAGAAAAGTATATATATTATTGATCAGCATCACCATCTGAGTCGATACTTACGGTTTGTTTTTTAGTTAACTATAAAAAAATACTCAGTAATTTTTTGTTTTTTTTTCTTTTTTTATTAATAACTAGCTGTCCCGGCAGACGTTGTCCTGCCCTCTGCGGTAGGTGTTCCGGATGTTGTATGAACTCAAACGAATAATATAAGCGAAACAGCCCATTTTTCCAGTGTAACTTATTTTGCCAGGACTTTTTATATCAAGTCCCATTCATCTGCGTCCAGTACTTGATGAGATATGATTAATTTGATTTTGTAAGGTGCGTCACTGCCCATTTTTCTAAACCAAACTTTGCAAAAACCTTCCGTAGACCATTAGAAAAATTTAAGAAATAATTATGAAATCTTCGTGAAAATTCTATTAAAAAAATACTTTTGTATGTGGGCCACCCTAAGTATGTGCCTCTAGATATAACAGCCACGTGGTGTAAATTCCATGAGAACCGATTAAGAGGTTTTCGAAAAAATGATATTTTAAAAATATGTTTGTATGAGGACCACCCTAAATATGCACCCTTAATGAAAGTTTTACAGCCAAAGCTATTCCTCATCACATAAAAGACACGTCGTGTAAATTACATGTGAATTTATTAAGTGGTTTTTGTGAAAATGTTATTTTAAAAATATTTTTGTGTGAGGGCCACCCTAAATAAAAGTTTCGTAGCCTTAGCTATGTCTCATAATATAAAAGCTACGTAGTGTGAATTCGGTCTGAATCGGTAAACCGGACTTCGTTAAAATGGTATTTTAAAATTTTTTTTTGTATGAGGGCCACCCTAAATATGTAACTTAAGTGAAAGTTTTGTAGCCTAAGCTATGCTCCTTAATACAAAAACTACGTGGTGTAAATTCCATGTGACTCTATTAAGTGGTCTTTCTGAAAATGCTATTTTAAAAATATTTTTGTATGAGAGCCACCCTAAATATGCACCCTAAATAAAAAAAACATGCCTATAACCTTTATCAATCACTGTGTAAAGTTTCAAGGCGATCCGTGCGGTAGTTTTGAAGTTATAGACGGACAACGAACAGAAATTGACTTTTATAGGTATTTTTGTATGAGGGCCACCCTAAATTGCCCATTTTTTTCAAAAAAAAACATGCCTATAACCTTTAGAGGCACGCGTTCAATCACTGTGCAAAGTTTCAAAGTGATCCGTGCGGTAGTTTTGAAGTTATAGACGGACAACGAACAGAAATTGACTTTTATAGGTATTTTTGTATGAAGGCCACCCTAAATTGCCCATTTTTTTTTCAAAAAAAACATGCCTATAACCTTTAGAGGCACGCGCTCAATCGCTGTGCAAAGTTTCAAGGCGATCCGTGCAGTAGTTTTGCAGTTATAGACGGACAACGAACAGAAATTGACTTTTATAGATATAGATAGATATAGATAGGTAGTGTTCAGAATATAAATAACTAAAAACTAATTAACAATTTTTTTTTTCTATTAAAAATTTCTTACTTTTTTATTAAGGCCCTTCATTAAATTTTGCACAGTTGTTTCATCGAGAGTACGGTACGATCTTTTCCACTTAAATCTCAAGTCTTGTAATTTTTTTACAGTCTTACCACTATTTCGAAGATCTCTTTTCATTTGAGCCCAATATCTCTCAATTGGCCGAAGTTCTGAGAAGTTGAACGAATTTGCTATTTTTGGTACAAAATTGATCTTTTTACTTTGATACCGTGCCAGTGTAGCTTTAGAGCAGGAATGGCCGGAAGAGCTGAGTTTGGGAGCAGGATATCGCTAATCACCTGATTAGGCGAGCAAGTGCGCAAATTTGCAAAATCTAATTCCAAGAATTGAAAAAAAAAAACAAAAAAACGAAATGCGATGGGAGCGACCGCAATAAAAATTACGTATATTTTATTTCGATACACAAGCTTGAAGTCAAATGTGTTGAGACATTTTTCGTTGCAAGCGTCGAGCCACGGCGCTACCTCGCATTATTCCGTGTTGTTGTTATTGATTTTTATTTTGAAAAATAGAAAATTACAATAACAAAAACGTATATAAAAATGATATATGAACATGCATTACACTAAACAAAATTTCTATGCAAATTAGCTGCAGTCAATTGAAGAAAATCAATTTTTTCATTTGAAAGGGCAATCCGTAATAAATGTTGTACTTAGATTATTTTCTGACATTCTGCTGCGATATTCACTTTTTATAATTTTTAAATGCGAGAACGCACTTTCGCATAAATACGTACTAGAAAACATTGAAAGTATTTGGAGCATCTCGTTGACCAAATTTGGATACTTTTGGAATATATATATATATATATTCCATATTCCAAAACTCAAACCCTGTACCTAAATTTTCTAAAAGGCTTAGATTAGCTTGCGGTTCACACAGCTCCATACGAAAATGTACTTCCTGAAGCGAGATGTCACAATTTCTTGGTGTTAAAACCAGTTGCATACGCTTTCTAATGCTTTCAAATTCTTGAAACCTTCGGTCAAATACCTCTTGCAACTGTTTCAGACTTTCATCGAAACGCTTAAATTCAAAGTCATCGCCTTCAGATTTTAAATCCGTACAGCATGGAAAATTGTACAAAATGTCACTACACAATTCGATCCTTAATATTTTTATTTTATTTTTAAACTGCCTATAGCTGATATCAACAAGATTTTGACCTTATGCTTGTAAATGCAATTTGAGTTTGTTGAGTAGTAATGTTATATCAGCTAAAAACGCTAATTCACTTAAAAATCGAACATTATTTAAATTTGCTAGCATTTCATGGTTGTTTTTTATATGCTGTTCAAGAAAGATTACGATTTCCTCACGAAGCTCAAAGAACCGTTGCAAACACTTTCCTTTGCTGAGCCAATGTACTTCTGTATATAACTGTAAGTCACCATAACAAGCATTTAGTTCCGACAGAAGCAATCGAAATTTACGGTGCGTCAATGCGTTATGCCCGCATTTTATTTTATTTACGATATGAATAACAGCTGTCATTGTATCGTTTAAGCCTATTGCTTTAGAGCAAAGAACTTCCTGGGCTCCGTCAGTGCAAACTGAAGATAATTTCTCAAACCCTCCAATTTCATCCACATAAATTTGTACCGCTCGGAAAATATCAGATCCCTTTGTTGTATTGTGTAATGGCACCAAATTGAGCAATTCCTCTTTCACGCTAAAATCTTGATTTACATACCTAACATAATATTTAATAGCTAAATTTTGTTACTTATTACAAAGCAGAGATACAAACCTTATATATATGAGAACTTGTGCAGTATCATTTATGTCAGTGCTTTCATCGAGCGCTAAAGAGTAAAACTTGGATTTTTTACAAACCTTATATATATGAGAACTTGTGCAGTATCATTTATGTCAGTGCTTTCATCGAGCGCTAAAGAGTAAAACTTGGATTTTTTCACGTTTTCAATTAATTGGCTTTTTAAATGAACTCCAATGTCTCTTATTCTTCACATCACAGTATTTCTGCTTAATTGAACATTTTTAAAGTGCTCCACAACACCTGCTCCTTCGATCCCAAAGCAATTTAGCATATCAATGCAAGTATTTTTTAGAAAAATCCCATCATTTTAGGATTTTTTGGATTTTGCGATGTTGTAGCACGCAATGTATGATGCTTGAAAAGCACTATGTCATAAATTCGAAGGCATAATTGGTTGTTCGACCGTTGTTAATCTTTTCAGGTTTTTGATAAGGTCATAACGAGCACCTCTTTTAATATGCTCGTAGTCCTTCATATGACGTAATTCATAATGCCTCTTTAAATTGAAACACTTCATTCCACTTATGTTAATATTACGGATCAAGCACTGAGCGGTATCAAGACCGTTTTTGGTGAATAAAAACTCGTATTCCCAATCAATTTGAGAACTTTTTCTCAAACACCCACTCATTTCTTAAGATTCACAAAATTATTTTATTAAAAATTTTACTGTCACTCCTTAACACAAATTTTCACAGCGGATATTCTAAGGTCACTTGCTAGCAAATCTTGAAACAATTAAAACCTCACAATTGAACTGATGAAGACCAACTGAATAGTGACAAGAAATGTTGACAAAAAAAAAAAAACACAAGTAACGGTAAATGTAACAATATTTAATTTTTATTGTTGTTTGTCTGTACTTAGTATTTTTTACCTTTTGTAGAATCTACAAATGACATTTTTCATCAAATTTATATGAGAGCACATCATATTTGGAAATGAGAAGGAATAATTAAATTTTGTTCGACCTGGCCATCCCTGCCTTAGAGTAATGAGAGGTTGCTAAGTCAGGCCACAGCATCACTGTACCCTCATCTGTATGAATAAATGGTGGAACACGTTTTTCGAGGCACTCGTCTATATAAACTTTGGAATTGATTGTGCCTTGCGTAACAAAGAAGCTGCTTCTGAGGCCACATGTGCATATGGCCTGCCAAACCATATATTGCCTCGGAAATTTCGAAATTTTTTTCTCTTTGAATTTACTAGGCACATGCCCCTTCTTTTGTGCTGTATAATATTCATGCCCAGGTAGCTGCTGAAAATCTGCTTCAACGTAAGTTTCGTCGTCCATAACACAGTAATCAAATTTAGTCGGGTACCTTTCATACAATTTTCGGGCTCTCATCTGAGCCATCAACTCCTTTTCATCAGAACGGTCTGGTACTTTTTGAACTCTATATGTCTTTAGCTTACTTTTCTCTTTTATCTTTTGTACAGTAGATTTTGATGTAGCTGCTCTAGCCACCATATCTCGCACTGAGGTGTTGGAATTCTGCCTGAAAAGGTGCTTCCCTTCGCCGCTACCTTTGAGTTAGAAAATTCTGGTTTTCAGCCTGAACCTTTTTTTCGGCAAACAGGTAGACCCTTCTTATATTTAGAAACAACCGTATATACAATTTTATCTGATGCACCAACTATTTTTGCTATAGCTGAATATTTTAACTCTGGATTTTGTACTTATGTGCCATTTATCCTGTATTTTACAGGATACTCCTGTATTTTCAGCGGATATCCTGTAAAAAAATGACTCCTGTGTTTTTGTGAAAAATCCTGTAATTATCCTGTATTTATTTTAAACTTTAAATTATTTCTCTTGAAAGTTACGTATTATTTTCTCGCTTAGTTTGCTGCCGTTAGTTTGTATTCGGCAACCCTAACGTTGATAACGTGATCACAACTGTTTTACAAAAAAAGTTGTCAAATAAGGCCATATCAATTATTTTCCAAGTTTTGAGAATTTTAAAAATTTTCTTAAAAATTTTCATTTATTTTAACTCGTTTTACGATTGTTGGCAGAGCCTTCGAAACAAAGCGTTATTTCAAAAACTGCTGTTTTTTTTTTGATAATATGTGACTTGTGTTCTGTAAAATTCTTTTTGTGATATGAAGAAAACGACCAAAGGCCGATCCGTTCTGAGTGACAAACTGAAAGAAAAATATCCATTTTTGGAAAGCACTAAAGTAATAGTGATGTGTTTTGTAAAAAGTGCAATGGAATTTTTTCAATAGCATCCGACGGCAACGCTGATAGTGGTCGACACTTGAAATCAACAAAACACAACAACGCGTTGACCGCAGCTTCTTCCAGCCAAAAAGTTGACGAATTTTTCAATTCAACGTTTGATAGTCCAGTAGAATTAGTCGTAAAAATGAGAAAAAAAATAATTCGTTACAGCACTCTGACAGCGGTATATTGTCGAACAAGCTCTTGTAAAACAGGACAAAAAAATCGAACCGACAGCAGCTATCTGGGGTGGAATGGGGTGCATTTTTACGGGTCGAACACAGTTTTTCACTATTTCTGACTAAACTGTGCATCCTATCGAAAAAATTTTAAGGTAAAAAATGTAGGAAATAAAAAGATCTACATTTTTTCGAATAAATTAAGGAAAACGGGTTTTTTCGTTTTTTAAATTTATTTTTTGACAAAAAAGTTTCTATGAAGCTGAAAATTGGGCTTAAGATACTTTTTAGTGTTGCACAAAAGCAGTAATTTTTTAGACAGAAATATTTAGAAGTACTTGTTAAATTTAATTTTTTTTCAAAAAAAACCGAAACTTTTAACTGCGATTCCTCTTAAAGCTACAACTCTTACGTATTTCTGTTTCGGCTCACTTACTCCTTGTTATGTCTACTTTCGATAAATGGGAGAATAAAGTATATTGCAATGGAAAAAATGACCGAAAAATTTAAATAATCGAAAAAATCTATTTTTTTTTGTCGAAATTTGCATATTTATCGTTGAATTATTGTTATTAAATAATAAAACCATAAAAATTTTGTCATATTCGCATTACCGAAGATTATTCAGAAAAAATTAATGAATAATTATATGCCAAAAAAGTATAGTGTGGGTTTTTATGCCTTCTACGATCTTCGTACATAGGATTGTTGTTATCAAAGAAAACATAAAAAATCAGTATTTGCATGTTGCAAGGAACAATTTCATATTAATTGTATTTTTATAAATCAAAGTTGAGTCTGTCTGTCTGAAAAATAATACGTCATGAATAAATCGAAGCAATTCACTGCCGGTCTCGCCAAATTGAAAAAAATTCTGGATTAAAGACCTCTTTATGAATTTGTGTCTAATCTTGCTCTCTTTGCAGAGAGTTGGAATTTTTCTTCGTCAGATGCTACAAAACTGAACGATTCTTCAGTGTTTTCGACATTTCTTCTGAATCACTTTTGTCTATAGAAACTTATTGAGGTTCAGCATTTGAGCAATTCGCTAAATTAGACACAATTTGGTACATTTAAACATAAATTGGTACATTTCCGACCATGTTTTTGGGAGAATTCTAGCAAGAGTGATAATGTTTATTGGTGTCGTGGTATTTTATTCGGTATATGAAAAAAAGGAGAAATGGCACCACATCACTGAGAATATTATGGTTCGGGTGTCTGTCTGTCTGTCTGTCTGTTTGTATACCAAAACTTAAAAAGCTCATAAGTTCGTAAATAATGATTTTTAATAAAATCGGAGATATATGGGTCGCCTTATATCCTCTGAAAAACAACATATATAATCGGCTACCAATCCCAAGATTTGAAGTTAGTCAGACTGCATGGTTTGAAATGGATTTGGTCTATATCTTGAATTGTGTTTAAACTGGGCGGAATGGGAAAAGTGGGCGTTGCACTTTTTAACTATTAAAATTTTTGATTTCATATAATTCAACACGTTCGATTTTCATAAAAATTTTAGGGATGATACTATTGAGAGCAGTCATCAATACAAGCTTCGTCAGTATACTTGAAAAACTCGTTGAAGGGCGTGGCACAGCCCACAATATTTATAAACGTTATAATTAGAAGACTAACAACGTAATCGTAATGAAATTTAGTATGACAGATACACTTGCCAATGGGTATCTTCTTACGAAAATTTGGCACAATAGAGGTGGTGGGCGTGGCACCTTCCATATAAACAAAACACGTTTAATGCTATATGTAGGATCAGGAGAGTTTTCCTAACCGCAAGAACTTTACCGAAATAGCAAAAGAAGTCCACGGGCAACGAGTGTGCAGAAAAAATCAAATCAAAAAACAATTAAAAATAATCAAGGCGACGTCTTTCATTTAAAGGTCAATCGTAGACTAATTTATTTAGTTTGCCAAAACTCTAATGCTTACAAAACTAGTTCTTACAAAATTAGAATATAGCATAAAGCATAAGAGACAAAAATGAGAGTTATGCATATGTGCATTAGTGAGACAATTGTTAACAGTTAATTTTGTTATGTACTTATGCATATGAATTTACATGTTAGAAAGAACAGTACTAAAATAAAATGTTTGTTTATGTAAATGCATATAGAAAAATGAGTGCATTCAAAGCATAAAGAAAATAAGTAAATTTAAACGCTAAGTACAGCGGTTCCCAATCGGTGACCCAACATCCCGGCCCCGTTGAAAGGACATACTTTCAAGCAGGTAGGACTGCAAATTTCTGAATAGGGCGCCGAATAATTCCTCTCGAAGTTCGAACATCAACGACTCTGATTCGTGAATCTCTGCCTGGTATACAATTGATGACACGGCCTAACTGCCAGCGCTGTGGGGGCACGTCGTCTTCATGGATAATGACCATAGTGTCATTTTTTAAGTTAGATTGATCATTCGTCCATTTCGAACGTATTTGAAGTTCATTGATGTAGTCATGAGCCCATCGTTTCCAAAAATGTTCCTTGAAGCTGCTAACAAGAGCCCATTTTTGAAGATGATCGATGTCAGAAGTTGCAGTATGCTCTGGTAACGATTTTAGCGAACTGCCAATGATGAAGTGGGCTGGAGTCAATGCTTCAAAATCGCTCGGGTCAGGCGAAAGTGGCGATATAGACCGAGAGTTGAGAATCGATTCGATTTCGACCAAAACGGTGGTCAATTCTTCATATGTGAGTCTTGCGTTCATGAGACTGCGATTAAGATGACCTTTGGCCGATTTCACAGCGGCCTCCCAAATTCCACCAAAGTGAGGAGCCCTGGGAGGAATAAAGTGAAAATTAATAAATTCATTAGAGCAATACTTAGTGATTGTAGCTTGATGCTCCTTTTTGAAGAGAAACGCCTTCAGCTCAGCGAGCTTGTTCAGGCGCCAACGAAATTTGTTGGTTTTTTTGCTGTAAGAAGACGAACACAAATTTTGCCCGAGGTGTCAATCACACGAGTGTAAATGGAACAGCCGTAGGCGCGAATGGAAGAATCACAAAATCCATGTATCTGAATGAATTGTGCATTCGATGACAAACAATATCTTGGAATGGAGATAAGCGAGAGGATGATAAGTTTTTTAGAAAATTATCCCATGCCAAGTGCAAATTTTGCGGTACTGATTCGTCCCAGTCTAATTTGAGCAACCATAGTTCTTGTAATATTATTTTAGCCATAATCACTACTGGTGCTAAGAGTCCAAGAGGATCAAATAATGATGAGGCAATCGAAAGAATAGTGCGTTTTGTAGCGCGGTTGTTTTTATTTTGCTTTGGTTCAAAAGAAAATTAAAATGAGTCACTTTTCTGGTCCCATTTTAGTCTTAATGCACTTGTCAGTGCTGCATCTTCAATATCTAAATTTTTAATCGTATTATCATCTCTGTAATCTGGATGATTCGAGTGCCACTTTGCTAATTCAAAACAGCCTAGTTTCAACAATTTTGTCACCTCATATTTTATCTGAGATAATTCACTGAGTGAATTTGCACCACATAAAAGGTCGTCAACATAAAATGACGATTTTACGACATCTGAGTCAATTGAAAAATCTGCAGCATATTGATCTGCCAAATAAAATAGACTTCGCACGGCAAGATATGGCCCATACGTCACGGTATTGAGCTGGTATGTGACAATTTCTTCATCTGGTGAATTTCTCCATAAAAAATATTGATACTTGCGATCTTTTGGTTCGACAAGTACCTGCCTGTACATTTTAACGATGTCAGCAGTGACGGCATAGCGATAGAGACGAAAACGTAAAAGCAAAATAAATAATTCGCTTTGAAGAGTAGGACCAACCATTTGAATATCGTTAAGCACACATCTTAATTTAGTTGAAGTGCTAGTTGGTTTAAGCACACAATGATGTGGGATATAAAAGTGAGGCTCTTTCAAATTTGGATTTTTTACCAAACTCATATGGCCCAAATGCTCATATTCATTCATAAAGGCAATATATTGCGCTTTAAGTTCGAGTGAGCGTGATAAACGACGGTCTTGCGCTACAAACCTCTGCAATGCTATAGCGTGAGAATGACCAAGACAAGTTGGATCATCTTTAAAAGGCAATTTGACGACAATCCTGCCATCAGGATTTCTTGAGACTGCTTCAGTGTACACGAGTTCACAACTGTGCTGCCCACGGGTCCACACTTCCGCCGTGGCTGAAACTTCATCAAGTTTCCATAAACGCTCTAACTTTTCATCTATAGAGTCATGAGAAGTGAGCAAACATGTAGATATTTGTGTGTTGAGTGGCCTTTGATATCGACCTGAAACCACCCAACCTAGCAATGTTTTTTGCAAAACTGGTAATTTTTCGCCAAGACGAATTTGGCCAACAGAAAGAATATTGAAGAAACTTTCTGTGCCTAAAAGCAAATCGATACGTTTTGATTTGTGAAATTGTTCATCAGCGAGCTCAGCGCTCGGTGGCAAATTCCATGACGAGACATAAATTTCAGCTTCTGGCTGATATGCGATATGTGACGTCACACAAAATGAAAGTGGAATTTCAAAATTGTTTAAGCGAGACTTTATAGTTGTTGAAGCTTTATATTTTATATTTGTAAACGAATTTCCAACGCTATGAAATTCGATATTATGTTTGCCACGAGGCAATTGCAATTTTTGAGAAAATTCGTCGGTAATAAAATTAACCTGCGAGCACGATCTAACAAAGCTCTGCCAAGTTTATAGCAACCTGAAGCATCCAGAACCAAAACCATAGCAGTGGCGAGAATCACATTATCTGTGGACGAATTTTACATGTGCGTATGAGCTGCAGCCTCTCTTAAAGTACAGGGCAATGATGACGATGTTGTCGTTGATGACAACTGAGGTGAAGGTGACCGCGCTGGTGTATAGCTAGGAATAGAAATATTGTCGGCAGTACAAAAAGAGCATACTGGATTCGAGCAAGCAAACGAATAGCCTCTATTTTGATTTCTATTTGGTTGTGGTTTTTTAAAAATTTTATCAATTTTAGGCTCAACGAAATTAGCACCCTCAATTGATTCAAGATACTGACAATGTCTCTCTAAAATCATTCTACAACTGTTCCAAGTTGGCAACTCTTTAAATTCTAGTGACTGCTTCCACTTTTTATTATCATCAGCTTTTTGCAAAACCAAATAAATTAACATGGCTTGAGAAATTTATTTTTCCGAACCTAACGACAGCAGTGAACCATATAGAGCCGAAGCGTTGTCGACAAGACTTCGTAGCTGACTACCACTAGGTTTACAAATTGCAGGCAAATCAAAAAGCGATGAAATATTTTCGAAGAAAATTAAAGATGTGTTGTCGTAGCGTTCCTTAAGCCTTTCCAAAGCTTTAGGGTAATTTTCATTTGATATTTGGAAAGCTTTAACAGTTTCCAATGCTGGACCTTGGAGACAATTGAGAAGATGATTGAATTTTTCTATGTTAGATAAATTCAATTCGCGATCAATAATTTGCGTAAAAGAGACAATGAAATTTTTATAAGCTGAATATTTGCCATTAAATGTTGGCAGTTTTAACTGTGGTAATTTAGAATGCGGCATAGGCATGAAACAGGTGACATCCGACATTGAGGCGTTGTGTACATCGTCTCCTAATCTCAATTGAATAGCTAGTTTTGTAGTAATGTAGAGCTCTTCAATGTCAGAGCGACAAGAATAATCTGTATCAATTTTTTCAATGCTCGTTTGCACAGTGAGAATTTGCTTGAAATACGATTCAAGTATGCCTAAGCGACATTTGAGTTCGGCTGAGGAAAGAGTTTTCCCTTCCCCTTTACGATATTTTTAATGCGCGTAGTACTTTTCTTTGTATAAGCTCTCTGCTGCTTAAGCTCTTCGATGGTCATGGTGACCGACATTGCTAATTGTTCAACAATACAAAAACGAAGTGAATTCAGCGATAGAAGAAGCGAGGTTCAATTAGCAAATTTACAAATGTGTTAGAATAAGAGCGCAAGAGTAGCTGCAGCTATGATAGCAGTAAACGATAGCAACAGCAGACGACAATGCTCACGCTCGATAGGCGAGCAAGTCAAAGACAAAAGTATTGAGCAGCAGTGAGAAACAGTTGCGACGGCAAGAGCGAAGGCGACGACAAATGGCAAAAAACGCAGTAAGATGTGCCGAAAATGCGAGCAGCGGCAGCGGCTGCGATTGCTGCAGCTTAAACGATGCGACGCTAGCAGCGAAAATTTTGCAATTTTGCGTGTTGCTACGCAAGCACTATAGCGGGATTTTTGGGACAGCGGGATCTTACCAAGTTGATACAGTTTACGAAACTGTAATTTACATATATTTTTAGGGATGTTTCTGGTACTCCCTTAACAGGCGATCTTACAGCCAAGTCCCACGACGAGATGAAAATGCATATGAGTCCAACGACGAACCAGGAAATAAGACAGGAACAATAACTTTTTATGTTAGTTTTTGAACTGGAACCTTTTTTTTTACGCGACGCGAATGCCACGAATTTTTCCACAAATTTATTTTAAAAATATTTTTAAATGTCTTAATTAAATTTAAACACTCGTGCCCCACGTTGGGCGCCAAAAATGTAGGATCAGGAGAGTTTTCCTAACCGCAAGAACTTTACCGAAATAGAAATCTATGGGCAACGATTGTGCAGAAAAAATCAAATCAAAAAACAATTAAAAATAATCAAGGCGACGTCTTTCATTTAAAGGTCAATCGTAGACTTTTAGTTTGCCAAAACTCTAATGCTTACAAAACTAGTTCTTACAAAACTAGAATAAAGCATAAAGCATAAGAGACAAAAATGAGAGTTATGCATATGTGCATTAGTGAGACAATTGTTAACAGTTAATTTTGTTATGTACTTATTCATATGAATTTATATGTTAGAAAAAACAGTACTAAAATAAAATGTTTGTTTATGTAAATGCATATAAAAAAATGAGTGCATTCAAAGCATAAAGAAAATAAGTAAATTTAAACGCTAAGTACAGCGGTTCCCAATCGGTGACCCAACACTATAGATAGTGTGCAATGAGAGTAGTCTTCTTAAAATTTGGTGCATAGATGTCAATTTTTATAAGCTATAAAACTAAATAAATTTGATGGGATTTCATCAATGGGCGTGGCACCTCCCATATTAACATAAATTTGGAAGTGATATTTTAAGAGAACTGTCGCAGCAATTGGCATGAAATTTGATGTAGGTGGTTAACTTACTATAAGGCATGTCAGCATCTGAAGCGGACGAAATAGAACCACTGAGCGTGGCACCTCGCATACAAGTAAAATAAAGTAAGTGGTATATCTATCGAAATATATGAGCAATCATACTGAAATTTGGTATAAAAGGTTTATTTATGGAAGCTATTTCTGAATCAAAATCAGTCTAGATTGTATCAGTGGGTGTGTGACCGCCCTAATTTTAAGGTTAATTAAGGCATATATCGCAAACTATACAAGCTATTTTGCTAAAATTTAGTATGTGGATGTCAATGACGAATATAATTTACTGAACCAAAAGTAGGCGGAATTGGAGAAGTTGGCGTGGCATCTTTGGTTTTCTGCATTTCTATCCTATTTTTTCAACATTTTCCACATTCTTTTGACTTTTCCAACTTCTTAACTTTTCCCAATATATTCCATATGTACATATATTTTCCACTTTTTCAACCTCTTTCAACTTGATTCGACATTTTCTTTATTTTTTTTTGCAACTTTTTCATGAATTTTGAATTGTTTCAACATTTTTCAACATCTTGCTACTTTTTTTTTTAGTTTTTTAACCACTTTCAACATTTTCTACATTTTTTCGACTTTTGCAATATCTTTTGGTGCAATGGTTTCGGCCTGGCCGAAGATAACACCTTTACTAGTTTTATTTGTCTCTGCAAAAAAAAAATCCAAAAATTTAGACCTTGATTTTCCATTTTAAATAAAAAAATTTAAATTTTTGACAAAATTTCATGATTATTTTCAGTTTTTACCACTGAAGACAACAACATAATTAAAAAATAATGAGAATGTGAGACTGAATTAAAAAAAAAAAGTTCACCTCAGCGATAACGACCATCGTTTTTAGGTTGTTGGTGAACTTTTTTTTTTATGCGAAAGTTTTAAGAATAATATGGAAATCGCTAATCAGGAGCGCAATATTTAGAAAAAATTAATTACACATCCCACTCAAGACACTTATGGGAATAGGAAACTGCCGGTGCCTCTAAATTTCAGAGACTTTTTTTTTTAACCGGTCTAATGTACATACATAGATATGTACTTATGAATATAATCTGTGTTCTTATACTATTCTAGTTATTCTTGTAGTTTTTAAGATATATTGTTAGCATATGACCCAAACGACAAAGTAACTGATGTAAAACTAACTATAAATTAGTTAATAAGACATGTAGGACATGAATCAGTAGATTTTTTGTTTGATATTTTTTATATGAATTCAATTTTTGTTTATTTCGAACCGATTGATAAGTATCCCTAATATTTTTTCCCATGAACCACCCTAATGTGTATGGTAATGTCTTTAGTCGACTGCGGAATATCTTAAAGAATTTGTAATGGCCTAAGAGACCGCTGTAGAAAAATCAAATGAATTAGATTACAGGATAAAATATACCGGAAAGATAATAATGTACACTAACTAACCAGGGTTGCCTTGCCAAAGCCCATCCCGATGCCCGAAAATGTTCGAATTTTAGCTAATTTTGTTGTTTTAATTAAAACTGTATAATGTTACAGCTCAAAATGATAGGACTCGAAGAGGCCTAAATATATTACATATGGAGTGCATATGGGGTTGCATGGTCGAAACCTGTCCCAAAAATGGGTTGTCACCGGTTTTTTGGTCATTTTTTATTAATATATATTAATGCTTGAAATGCGTGCCAGGCGATTGCGCTCGAAGAGCTTATAAAGAATATATAGGGTTGCCTTGTCGAATCCGGTCTTACACACGGGTTGCCACTCGTTTTTAGGGCACAAAGTGGCAACCCACTTCGAGCTCTATCAATTGGCAAGCATTTTGAGGTGTAATATCATACAGGTTTAATTTTAACAACATAATTGGCTAAAATTCAGAGATTTTCGGGCATCGGGACAGGATTTGGCAAGGCGACCCTGGTTCGCTAATTGCACCAAAACTCATTACTATCTTTCCCGTATAGCTTATCCTTTAATCTTATGCATGTGTCCACAAATAACCATCGATTGCCATCCTCCAACACGGATACAAAACTACATAAAAAGAGTGTCTCAAAACAATTACAACATATGCCTTCAGATATAATAAGTCAAGTATAATTAAGAAAATAATAAATTATCATAAATAATATGTACTATATGGGACATTATTTGCTAAACGACAGGAGTTCAACCTTGAGGTTTCTGATTGTGATAATTTTTGTTGTTGCTGAATTCATTGTATTTGAATTTTTTTTTTTTAAAAAAACTATCCGCTAACACTTTTTGCCCCAGTAATTTTTTTGTTTTTGTAGAATGTATGTTTATAGATACAAAACTTAGCTTACTCACAGCTTTTCATTTTTATAATTTTAAATGTTTTTAGTTTTTTTTATTTGCTAAAATCTGTTGAACAAAACACTAAAAAATTTTATCAAATATTTCTGGTGAAATTTTTTTAAAAATTCAGAAAACTAGAAAGCATTGAGACTTCATTTTGGATTGATATATTTCTCTTTCTGTCCAAACTTAAAAACAAAATCAAATTAAAAATGCCGAAGTTTGGCTAAGAAGATAACAAAATTATATTTTTTTTAATCAAAAAGCCACTTAATTTCCTACTTTTTATGTTCCTACAACTTTTTCAAATAAGTAGTTGGTATTTACAAAGATAAAAAATATTTTATAAATTAATTCTTATATACATGTGTCCAAAATTTTTAAAATTGTGACGCAGCAATGGTGAAAATGCTGAAATGATTTATGGTAAATCAACCCATTTTCATGATAGTGACCACTAATTAGATCTTTTGTTATCGGTGTCATCCATGCTACAATTATCATGGTAGCTGCAATTCTAAATGATAGTTCTTCTTCTTAATTTTTAAAGCTATATTTTCTTTCGAAATCACCTTAGATAAGGCACCGACATTTCTAAGATTTCTTGTCTTCTTTTGTTTTGTTTCTTTTTGACATCGATAAAGCAACTTTTCACGGTTGCATAGTTTGAGTTTGACAAGATAATTCTACCTTGTTAATTGTACCATAGGTGTCATCCATAACTTCTCGTTCAGTCTTATCAGAAATCAACTGCTTTTAGAACGGTATTTTTTTTTTTTTGCTATAAGTTATGTTTAACTTAAGGAAGACCTTCTTATTTAATGAAAGCAATTTATGCGAATATATATACATACATATTCTATATATATTATATACATACATACATTTTTCATTTTTAGTTTAACTCTATATTTACACATAAGCATTAAATGAAAATTTTAAAATTAAGATAAAGCCAACTTGAACTAGTCCAATCACTCTATATCTGGGTCCTTAACTCTGTTCTCATCAAATACATAATAATCGTTCTTGTGAGGATACACTTCATTCGCCAATTCCTCAACCTCCGTCTGACAAACAGCCTCACTAAATGCACCCAACGTTACAAGACTCCGAACCATATGTGTTCTTCTGCGCTCCATTTCTTTGTAGTCGTGCTTGTGTAAATGGCAAAGTGGGGCACTGCCGACACCAACAAATGCCAAAGGTTCGGTCTCTACCACTACACCTAGTGGCGTTTTATTCGCCCACCGCAAAATACACGATACGACAAAGAAACAAGTTGCGTTCATTGGAAAAGCTCGTATAAGTGTCGACGATAGGCCTCTAACAAAAAAATGTGCTCCATCAATTTGATAGCCGTGGCGCGCACAGTGCATTACACCCGTATATTTTGGTTTTGAACTCATACCGTCAGCCTGAATGACCGTTTTAACAACATCCATAGGATATGAAACCAACCAGGAAAACATACCAGCGAAACCACCCGCCATTAGGCTGTTGAAGCCAGTTGGTGACACAAAACTCATCATATATTCATACGACACAAAGTAGCTTGCGAAACCTGAGAAATATAATACAATGGAAATTGAAATGTGCGTAACAAATAATACAGTACTCAAATTTACCAGGAACATCTCTAGCCGCTGTAATACCGAGACCTCTGAAAATGCCTTTAAATCCTTCTGTGCGATTTATGTAGCGTAAACAGTCCAATGGCCCTTTATGATGAACCCCGGCGGTGTCATGATGTTGCAATTGCATTCTAGTCTTTGCAAGTTCCATGGGTGAACAAACAACGCTCTGCATTAAGCCAGCTATGCTACCGGCAATGAAATGTGATTTTAAGGATGTGGAATCATGCAAACGCCTTTGAACATTTCCATAAATTCCAAAAACAATGGCATTTACTATTGACACTCCAGTTATTGGACTTGTGATTCCCCGATATAGTCCCCGAAAAGACTCTTGTTTAACCAATGATGACGCGCAGTGCCAAGTACCACGATAAATTGGTTTTTTTGGATCCTGTGTTTGTATGTGAACTTTTATTGTGTCCAATGGATGACCAACCAAAACACCAGCGCAACCTTAATGTTTAAAATACTTTAGTAATGAAAATGAATTTTAGTTTTTCAACGTTCTTTTCAATTAAATTTATGCCAATTTAAGGGGGGTCACACCCAATCAATTGTTTTAACGGGCGAGATGATGCAACCCTTTTCGATCATTTTTCTTAAAACTTTCAGCGAAAGTTGAACGAAAGTATGGTTAATAGAATTTAAAAAATTTAATACCTCCTATACATCCAGCTGCAAAATCAAGTGCCATCCTTGAATTAAAAGCTGAATTTTGAGTTTCAATATCTTCTTCCTTTCGATCCAACAAGGCAGTCTAGAAATAGAAAATTGAATTTTTATATAATTTAAAACCAATACAAAGTAAGTTAAGTTTTGAAAATCTGACAATAACTGATCGTTCAAAATTTATGATTCGCATTCATTAAATTTAATATTTAGTTAATTTCTGCGAATGACTATGAAATCCTTTTTTTTACCTTTTACAAAATATTGCTATGAAATTTGGTAAACGGAAGCAGATAATAAATATCTTGAATTGTTCCAATAAATATCTTTAAGGTGTCTTATAACCAAATGTGAACGTAACAGTACCTGTGGGCGTGGCACCTCTGATAAACACAAAAAATGGTTAATATTACATTTAGTGTGCTATGTACTAATAAAATTTGGTGTATAAACGCCACTTGGTATGAGCTTTGAAAATAAATGGAGTTGAACAGGATTGCAGCAGTAGGCGTGCCATTTCCTTTTTTTTACAAAAAGTTGTAAGCGTTATTTTAAGTAAGCTATTGGTATGAAATTTAATATGGGTGATTTACTTGATATCAAGTATATCTGAATCGAAAGCGGGCAAAATAGCTCCAGTGGGCTTCAATATAAATAAATCACCTTAAATGACATACACAGCAAGTTATGTGAGCAATCATACTAAAATTAAATTGTTGTAAGAATGCTGTATACAAAATGTTATATCATCACCTTAAATGTGATGTGATGACTGATTACGGCATATCTCGCAAATTATACAAGCTATTGTGATACAATTTGGTAGGCAGATTTTTCCGAGTTTTTCAAAATCTCAACTTTCTTCAATATTTTCCATTTTTTGTCGATTTCTTAAGGTTAGGTTAGGTTAGGTTCGAGTGGCGGCTTAGCAGCCAAGTTAGAAGCCATTAAGTAGCACTGGTGTGCCGTTTTAAGACCACATAAGTGACCCTACAAAACTGGTCAAGAAATTTTAATTAAGATCATGGGAGCAATAAAAGTTATATCCCGTTAGTTCTGTTGAGATAGTTAGCAGCGATCCGATTTCAGTTTCGGCCAATTCGCTGAGGTTGTTAAAGAAATCTTGTCCTAGATATCCGAGTCTAATTCTGGTAAGGGCCGGACAGATGCAGAGAAAGTGCTCAACAAATTCTTTCTCATTTACATTCAGACAACTGCGGCAATAAGGGTTGAATGGGATGCCCAGTTTTTCAGCATGCTTGCCGATAGTCCAGTGTCCAGTGCAAGTCGCGGTGATTCTCGCGATGTCTTTGCGACTCTTGGATAATAGGTCAGAGGTTTTTGAATTATTATATGATGGCCATATTGCTCTGGATGTTCCGCAGGTTTGCAGGGATCTCCAGTTCTTTGCTGCCTCGGAAAGAAAGTGCGAGAAGATTTTTTTCTTAACTATACAAATTGGAATATTCACGAAATCTGAGGCTCCGGTTTCATCAAGGGAGGAACCGTGCCTTGCTAACTCTTCAGCCCTTTCATTACCTTCAATGTTCCTGTGGCCTAGAACCCATATGAGGGTTATGTCGAGCTGACGTCCTAGCCTAATCCTAATCTCCTAATCTCCGAGATTAGAGCCTTGATGGCGGCCTGGCTATCGGAGAAGATTGCTACCTTACCCAGATTAGTGTCGCCCAATAGCCTACAAGCTAATAAAATAGCAAAGACTTCTGTTTGGAAAACATTAGCTGAGTTGGGTAAGCGAAAAGATTGAGAAATTACTGGGTCTTTTGAGTAGACCCCCGCACCTACACCGCAGTCCATCTTTGACCCATCGGTGTATATGGTGGTTTCAAAATTTAAGTCGATAGAGCCCTCCTCCCACTGAACCCCTTCCGGAATCTCCACCTGAAAATTTTTCTCGAAGTTGAGTGTAGGGCAGGTATAATCTGTTGGAAGATTAGTCAGTTCTTTTGACAGTTTGTCGAGGATAGCCGCATACGCTACTGACGCCATGGCGTATGGGCGGCAAGACCACGAGGGCGGCAAAATTTTGAAAAATTTTTTTTTTTTAAATCCAAAAATTAACACCAAGAATGAAGTGGTAGAAAGAAATGAAAGTCTATATGAATATATTCTTTAGAATTTTTATTTAACGTATAGTAAACAGAAATATATTTACAGAGCTACTTTTCTCGTTTTCAGTAAGCTGAATTCATCTATAAGCTGGTTATAATCAAATTTTTTATTCAGCTCAGCCCAGGCGCGGATCTACAATTTTTTTCCGGAGGGGGTCACAGGATAGACAAAAGTCAAAAATAACAAGAATAACCAAATAAACAAAGCAAACCGAATTTCTTCAATGAATAAAATACATAGTCAGAATAACCTTAGGCAAAAACTTGTGCAATTTGTTTTACTTGGAAATTCATTACCTTCATCTATAAATTTATTGTTTATATAAATTTATAAACTGTTTATATAAAAAAAACATGTGTGCAGCTCACACGTGGTAGAAGTGATACCTTCAGAAAACTAAACTGCGAAAGATTGAGAGGAAAATCTTTTATTAAAATGATAACAGTTGACGGGATCAGCCAGGCTTTGGTTAATCAGTGAATTTAAATAAATATCAATTCTTTCCAGGCTTTTATCTCATTTTTTGGTTGGCCGATCTCAAAGCTGATAGTTTTAGTACTTAGATTTGATATATCATTTACTGCTGTAACTATGTATTCTTGATGCCATCAATTTTTATAACTTTAATAAATACTAGCATTACCCTGTGAGAAGCGCCTTTTTTTTTATTTCAATAAAATAAAAAGCAGAATCAAACTTTTTTTTTAAATGATGTAAAATTAATTCAGTTCAATGTTTTTTGGTATACAATGTTTTTTGGTATACAATGTTTTTATATTTATTATTTGGAGTGTAAATATGTAAATTATTTGGATTTCTAACTAATGAAAGTCCCACATATAACTGACTATGTGCAAAGCAAGGCTTTTCCAAATTTAGTCCAATTACATTCAAAGATTGTTCTTGTGATTTATTTATTGTGATATCGAAAGGACCCTTAAAAAAAGTTTGTTAAAAAAGTAAGTTAATTTTGGTTGCTCTGTTAGTTTCCGGTTTTTAAGTTTGCAAAAACTAGGTTTTGTTCGTTTTGTTTTTTTTGTTTTTCGGTTTGCAAAATATTGGTTCAGTTCTATTTTTTGAAATTCGGGCTGTTTTGGGGGAAGTCATGACCCCTCCACCCCCCTTGAATCTGCGCCTGGCTCAGCCTCAATGCACAACAAAGCGAGTGCGTTTAAACCAGGGGTCGGCAAAATTTGATTTTTCATTGCTCAATTGAGCTGGAGTATATCACACGCATTCTTATGCTCTTTCATTCAGTTGTCGAAAAACAACATGACATTTTATTTGGCTCTTATCTTTACTTCTAGTCTCACAATAATTAAATGAATTTTCGTTTCGGAGTTCTGACAAAAAACCAATTAGAGATTCATTGTTCAACACTGCAGTATTTAACTCAGCCAGAGATAATTGCAGTAATTTGCTGACAATATTAAATCTATTTAATACGTCGTTCCAATAAAGAGCTGTGAAGCAACTATCGAGCGAATTAAAGAAAGCGTGAAGACTCTTGGACTCTGATCGAGGCAAAGGCTTTTCAGAACTATCCTCTGAAATGCTTTGTAGGTCACTCAAAATTTCACTCCAAGACTCGCACAAACTTTTACATGCATCATGGCGCGCAGACCATCTGGTAGTTGAGAGGCTTTTTATAGTACTTCCGATTTTATACAATTCTCGAGGATTTTCCATTTATTTGTTGAGACCGAAAAGAAATTATATAGCTGTTGCATCATTGAAAAAATCTCGCTGCCTCCGAACAGGACTCTACTGCACTAACTCCTACTAAATTTAAGGAATGTCCCGAACATGGTACATACTGAGTTAAAGGATTCAATGCTCGAATACGTGCTTGCAGTCCTGTATATGCTCCAGACATATTAGCTGCATTGTCGTACGATTGACCTCTGCAATCTTCTAAATTCAAACCAAGCTCCTCTAGTGTTTCTAATACAGCAGTAGCAGTCTCTTCGGCTTTGTGGCCACATTTGGCGATAAATTTCATGAAGCGTTCTTGCGGCTGACCATCAACATAGCGAATAATAAAAGTTAGTTGATCTACGTGAGAAATATCCGGCGTGGAATCTACACTCATTGAAAAGTATTTAGCCTCCTTAATTTCGCTAACAATTTTTTTGGTCAGTTGCTGTGACATTAATAAAATGAACTCGTCGCATATTGTGGATGACAAGTACGGGACAGAACCGTGTCCTTGATTTCCGTACTTTTTCCGTACTTGATTTCCGTACTATGAGCTCTAACGCCATCGAATAATTACCATTATGCGTTGAGCCGAAATTCTCATCAGACCCTCTAAAAACCAAGATGCGAGAAGATAAAGCTTTGATTACTGCAACAACGCGACGAAGAGCGATTGCATTCTCAAAGGTAAAAAAATGCACCAGCTGGGTCGATTCGATTACTTTGGATTGCATATTCAGAAACCAAAAAATTACACGAGCTGGATCGATTCGGTTACTTTCGTTTGCAGTATCAAAGTTCAAAAAAATAGCTTAACGTTACTGAGGTTACTGGGGTAACTTGAGGCTACTTGGGGTTCACTTGAATGGCAGGCGTTTGTACTACTAAAAATTTACTTATAATTTTTTTTTAATTTTGGGGCGGCAAAATTTTAATGGCGTACGGGCGGCATGAAGTCTTAATCCGGCCCTGAAGATAGAGCAATGCTCGTATTGCTTCGGTACCCAACTACCAGCTTCTCGAAGTCGGATCGCACTACAAGATGCTGTTGCTTTGATGAAAGTATTAGGGGGTACCAGGTGTAGGAGGATAACTTCTTAAAACTCTTTAAATTTTTTTTCGACTTTTCCAACATCTAACAATTGTTTTCTAAATTTGCAGCCTCTTTCTAACTTTTTCGTAATTTTTCATATTTTTTCGATTTTTTCAACCTATTTAAATTTTTTTCGACTCATGCAACCTCTTTAATTTTTTTTTCAGCCTTTTTCAACAATATTTTAAGCCTTTCAACATTTTGCGTGACCAAATCCATTTCAAACCATGCAATCGGACTGACTTCAAGTTTCGGAATTGGTTGCCGATTAAATATGTTGATTTTCAAAGGAAATAAGGAAACATTTGTTCCCTCGATTTGATTGAAAAACATTTTTTACGAAGTTATGCTCATTTAAAGTTTTAGTGTCAAAACTTGAAAAACCGCTGAAAATTTTTTCATATAGTCGGATTTTCATCCAAATCAAAATAATTAATCTTAAATCATAAAATCTTAACGTCGGACCGCCAATTCTATATCTATTCAATTCGCCTTTGGAATGCTTTACCAATACGTTTCCATAATTTTAGTAATGCACAGCAATTTAAGTTTCAACTCCTAAATTATTTTTCTACTCAATAGTTTTTTTTTTGATTAATTTTGTTTAAGCCTCAGCTTCCCCCAATAACTTTCGTTATATTATTTTGTATTTGTAAGTTGACTTACTCATAGTTAATTTTATATTTTTCAACATACTTTTAAGTTTTATATTGTTTAAAAATTATTAAATTAAATTATTATTTTCAGTGACTTTAAACTGTTTTGACTTTAGCTTGTCAAATTTAAGATGCTTTGTATCTCGTAGCTTAGGGATACCTCAATGTACTCAAATAAATAAATAAAGAAATAAAAATAAACTAAATTTGAGTTGTTAAATGAAACAGTATTAACACGCTGTCGGATACTGCCTTTAAATCTATTGGAGGTTACTTAGAAAAGTATTAGCTACTGAATAAAACAAAATTCAGCTGCTATTATCTGCTACTGCTACATCGAAAGAACGATGGTAACACTGCTCGACATTTTTTTGAAAACTACCAACAATCTGCAAAAATAACTAGAATTGATCAGTACATATACATATGTATGTTATACATCGTATTATATTATGTATATTGCAAGCTATCTCAAGTGGTCATGAAATTAAAGTGGAAAATTTCCAGTAGTATACTGTGGAATTAGCTAAACGAATTGTAAAAACTTAAAATCGGTATTGAATGCCAACCTTAGCGCATAAGCTATTAATTTATGGCTCAGAAATCACACAACATTCAGTGTTACCTATCGAAGGTACACAGGAGATCTGCAATAAATTTTATTCGATCTATAGCCTGAGCTTTGCTAGAAAAAATTATCGTCAAAAAACAATGGAGGATACTTTCAAAAGATTTTTAGTATATTCTAACCCATACTCAAAATCTTTATCCACAGAAACTGTTATTTTATTATCGTCTTCATCTGCCATTAGAGAAGAAGAAGAACAAGAAAGTATTGACAGTAGCTCAATGTTTACGACCTTTATGACCATGAAAATATTTTCCTGTAGTATTTTTTTTGCATGCAGAAAATATTTTTCAATCATATACATAATTACAGTGTATGTATTTTATAAAAAGTAAATGTGTACATTTGTACAAGTTATATTATAGTCCGAAACTTTTGTTTTGTATATTACTAACAATTTTTAATTTCAATAAAAATTTTCGTGACAATTTCAAAAATGTTTTTGTTTTCGCACATTTATTTATAACTACTAAATTTTCTGATAATTACAAAGTTTTTTAACGCGGAGAAACTTTTAAATTTTTCGCATGACCTGACGCCATATTGGATCCGGCATTTAGAATTTTGCGATTCTGACAGCGTACTCGTAATCAGCAACCCCAAAAACCCCCGAAATGGGAATTTTTTCCATTACCTAGAATGTGTAGAGTACTCGACACCCGAAAGTTTTGTGGGCGCCAAATTCTCCACTCGAACTGTATAAAAGGCTTTATCAATATTTCCGTATGCCACTTATTTCGTTTACAAATGTAAAAGTATTTATTTTACATTTCCATTTGTGAAAGACCGTAACGATTAAAAATTAATATAAATACGAATTTTAATAGGTACACTAGTTTACACAAAAAAAGATTTGGTTTCTCATGGAATTTTTACGATGTATTTTAGGGCGTAGATTCCAAAAATGCTAACTATTTTTTTTTTCTTAAGAATCGTTGTCGAGATATCCCCAAAAAACCCGTTTTTTGACACTTTTTTCATTTATTTGCCCATATCTCCATCAAATTTTTTTCGACAAAAAATAGAAAGTACACCATTCTAAAAATATTTTTGTATTTTTTCTAATGATAAAAAGTAATTTTTTTGGTCTTTTATGAAAGTCACAATATTTAAATTGTTCCGTTTAAGTGCAAAAATCTATCTTTTTTATATTATTTAAATTTATGTTATGAATGAGTCCTTAACAAATATTTTAAGTATATACTTGCTCCAATCGGACAAAAAATGTAAAAGTTATTCAAAAATCAATGGAAAAAGCTAGTTTCCACATATTCATGCAATCCCGTATATGAGACGTTCTTTTACATTCCGAACACTTTCTGACTGACACATCTTGGAATCGCACCAAATTTTTTTTACATTTTCTAGGCATTATATTAGTGGACACGAAAATCAGGAATAGATTTGTTATCGAATATATCGAAGGATATCGAGTTGCGAAGGTCAAAGGTTTTCTTTTTTTTGGTGTTTTACTCTAAATTTTAACGGCAAAATTATTTTTAAAGCTAAAGAGATCAGATTTCTTGTCAAATTTTTGCCTTGGGCATTATATGAAAATTAATATCTTTTATAACAAATCAATTGTTTAAAGTTATTTTATAGAGCGAATACCATTCGATATTGTTAATGTATGTATAAAATAACTACTGTACAACCCGAATAATCTATTACTTAAATATCTTTGTATTCTTTTACACTCTTCCTTTGTGTATACATTGAATTGTATTTTCATTTTTACTCTTTGTTCTGTTGGTTTTCAATAAAGCTTAACCCTTTCATGTCCGAATTAAAGTGCGGGGACTTAAAAAATATTTGAGCTTATATTTTTATTAATACGACTACAAAGATTAACTTACATCAATTTCAAAGTCCTACGTATCCCTGTTCGTCCTTACGGCCTATAGACAGGATTTACTTCGGAAAATTCCTGAGACACAACTCAACAATTTTTGTTTGCAAATTATGTTTTTATCTATTAGTTTATCTATTTTGAACCAATTGAAATAATTTTTTTGTAAGTCTGAGTAATCTATTTCACATAATTTAATTAAAAGCACAAGCACATTTTTTCTCCAATTTTTCGGCACTTGTTGTTTTAACGACTTTACGACGTAAATGACGCCAATACTAAAAACTCATAGCTGCTAACTAAATTTTGGGTACACTTGAATGCACAAAACAGAACAGCTGATAAGACAAGAGCAATAAAAATCGTGAAAAAAATAACATAACGGTGATTTTGGCATGTGAAGACAATGTTGCCTGTAGGCAACATTGAACGTGCAAGAGTTAACAAAGGTTATGGGCCTAGTCTCAGTATCGACTGCGTAAAACTAAAAAGTTTTTTTTAAGTCAACTCGGTTCGTTTTTTGGGTTCTGTGCGTCGGAATATAAAAACGGTTGTAGAATTGTGCGACAATTCGAATAATGTAAAAATGGCTAGTTCAGTGGCATATATTGAAAATCTAAACAGTGAAAATTACGAAATTTGGTCTATACAAATAAAAATCTTATTAATCACGCTAGATTTGTGGTCAGCTATTGAAGGAGTTGCTCGTGCTGACACTGACACGGAAGATAAGAAAAATAAGTAGAAAATGTGACCAAAAAGCTTTGGCTACGATAACTTTGAGTGTAAAGCCATCAGAAGTCATACATATAAAAAATTCCAAAAGTGCAAATGAGGCATGGAAAAATTTAAATGTCATTTACCAAGCCAGTGGTCCAGCCCGGAAAGTGAATTTTTTTAAACAATTAGTACGGTTTCGTTGTGAAAGTGGTCAAAAATATACTCCACAAATAAATAATTTTTGTACAGTAGGGGATAACCTAAATGAAGTCAGTCTAGAAGTTTCCGAAGAACTTCTTAGCGTTATGTTGCTTTGTAGCTTGCCCGATGAAATGGAAAATTTTATTGCTGCTATGGAAAGTCGCGACGCTTTGCCAAAAATTGAAACGTTAAAAATCAAAATTTTAGAAGAAGAAGATCGGCGAAGTGAAAAAATAGCTTCGTGTAGTGCTCAAGTGTTTGCTGTTTCGTCGAAGGACATTACACAAAAGAAATACACGACAAAAGAAACGTCAAATACTACGGTTGTGGCAGAAAAGGACATATTCGGTCACAGTGTTGGAGTGAGAAAAACAGAAGTAATAAAAACAAAGACAAAGATAGTGCTTTGATGTTAAGCATATTAGGCACATGAAAAGCAATGGATTTTAGACAGTGGTGCGTCGTCGCATGTGTCGTGAAAAATCAAATTTTATATCTATGAAAGATCATCATCAGAGCGTTACATTGGCAACCGGTAAAATAGTTTTTACTCGCGGTATTGGTACGGTACATTTGAAAAACAGTGTTAACAAAATGCTTATATTGAGCGAAGTTTTGTTTGTGCCAGAGCCTAATGCAAATTTTCTGTCCGTCGGAAAATTAATTGAAAAAGGTGCGGCTTATGCAAAATAAAGCAGACGCAAAAATAACCAATGAAACAGTTTTAGTGGCATATTTGAAAGCTGGCATATTTTCAGTTGAATTAAATGAAACAAAGGAATGTGTTATGTCAAGCATTGAAAAAAAAAAATTGTGAACTATGGCATAACAGATATGGGCATATTATAATATAATATACATGATTTAAATTTGTTAAAAAACAAATACATGTGTCGCGGTATGGACTTGATGAAAAAATCCGATTTTTCGTGTATGACGTGTGCATTGTGCAAAATCAGCAGTAAGCCATTCCAATCATTTCCACGAGTTTTAAGTTCTGCGTTGCTGGAAACTGTGCATACAGATATTCGCGGTCCAATGCAGGTGACATCGTTAGGCCAGTCCCGATACTTCATCACATTTATCGATGATTATTCAAGATTCATCACTGTGTATTTTTTAAAGCACAAATCCGAGGCGCTCACAGTTTTTCAAGATTATTTAACAAATGTAGAGACGCAGACGGGTTGTAAAATAAAGAAACTTAGAAGCGATAATGCCCGTGAGTATATTAATACAGAATTTAATAATTTTTTGAAGTGCAAGGGTATACAATAGTGCACCAGACAACTGTCACGTACATTCCGCTCAAAATGGAATTGCTGAGAGAGCAAATAGAACTCTTGTGGAAATGGCAAGACGCATGTTGCTGGATGCGTCATTGCCACAAAATTTATGGACAGAAGCAATTAATACTGCTGCATATTTGCGAAATAGAGCTCACACCAGTGTACTCAAAGACAAAACGCCATATGAATTTTGGTTCAAACATAAGCCATCGGTGTCTCATCTGAAGGTGTTTGGTTGTGAAGTAGATGCACTAAAAAAGCATCCTGGACGATCTAAGTTCCAACCAAAAGGTGAGAAGTTAACATTTATTGGTTATGCTAAAGATTCCAAGGCATACAGGTTGTATAACAGGCAGAATAGATCAGTGACGATTGCTAGAGATGTAACATTTTTCGAAAACATGAAGTCGGAAAGGGAAACCACATCTTGTTACTTTTTTGCAGATACACAAGTTGGTAATTTTACTATAGAAGCTGATGCTGAAGCAAACGGTGAGGCTGCTGCTGTTTTTGATGACGATGCTGTTGTTGATGCGGGCGCTGGCTTAGATGTTGCTAATGAACCAATTAAGGAGGAACATACATCAGAGGTTGACGCAATCGTTGTTAAAAGGAAAAGAGGACGACCAAAGGGTTCTGAAAGAGCGTTTTCTGGTCAACCAAGAAAATTGTTTGCTGATTCGACGCAGGAATGCCTTAATAAATTAAGTGTAATAAATAAAGATCCGCTTACCGTTAAAGAGGCCATGACAAGTGAAAATGCCAACATGTGGAGCAGAGCTATGAAAATTGAATACGATGGATTGATTAAAAATGGTACTTGGCAGCTTGTTGATAAGCCAGAGAACAAGAATATCATTGGATGTAAATGGGTATACACCACAAAATATCAGGCAGACGGCACTGTGGACAAGTTTAAGGCACTTGGATGCTCGCAAAAGTATAATGTTGATTATTCCGAAACGTATGCACCAGTGGTACGACATTCAACCATACGTTTGATATTAGCATTGGCAGTCAAACACAAGCTTTTAGTCAATCACATTGATATTGTGGCAGCATATTTGAACGGCGATCTACATGCAGCAACCTCCAATGTTTGTTGATCAGTGAAATCCTCATAATATATGCAGATTGCGAAAGTCGCTTTATGGGTTGAAGCAGGCTGGCCGAGACTGGAACAGAAAAGTCACCGAAGTATTGCTTAGCATGGGTTTTCGTAGATGTGCGTCTGATAGTTGCGTGTATACGAAACAAATTGGTAGTAACATTAACATAATTGCATTGTACGTCGACGATATGTTAATTGCATCTACATCAGAGACGGAGATGACACAAATCATCAAAGAATTGAATAATTATGTTGAGACTGTCGACAAAGGGCCTGTAACGTATTATTTGGGCATGCAGATTCAACGTGATGGTTTAAGTGGAGGTATTGTTATACAGCAAAATCGACTTACCGAAGAACTACTCAATAAATGAAACAAGAGTGAATGCAAATCAGCAAGTACGCCATATGCTAGTGGCACAATTCTAGAAAAGTGCACAAACAATTGCGACGGACTTGACGTCAAGAGATATCAATCTTCAATCACTTCAGTAGTCTCTCGTTGGGTTTTTGCACAAAGCCCTAACATTCTGGTTAGGCAAAAGCCAACAGAGGCATGCCTTTTACTAGCCGTAGTAAGGCCTAATCAGGCAGTCGACAGGTAAACCTCATTTAGTAATTCCTTAGGAATGCCTTATTAGGCTGCAGCTAAACATTCCCAATTTAGGCTAACCTCGTTATATCCCAGTTAGGGCCGAATGTATATTTAGGCATGCCTAAGAAAAATGCTAGTCGGGAAACGAATCAATGCATCGGAAGCTGAAGGAATTGCTCATATCAATCCTCTAAATTAGAGTATAAGGTTAATAACTAAGTATTAAGTAGTGTTTTTGATTTTTTCATAATGGATTTTAACTGTATACTAGATTTCAGTTTATTAAACAATAGTGTAAATAACTTAAGTATTAAGGGTATTCCTGAAAACTCGAAAAGCCTCGAAAACATTTTCGAGCCTCGAAAATAATTTGTATGAAAAAAAGTTTACGCAACTCTCGAAAACTTTCGAGGCAAATTTGATGCGAAAGTAGCCTCGAACAATGGAAAATGAATAATTTGAGCGAGAAGAGCGCAATTGTTCTCAAAAAGATAAAAAAGTGTCAAACACGAAAATTAAATTATGACGAATTTTCGATTTTCAAAACAAATTTTAATTCACTACAAACTTTTTATTTTGATTCAGTTAAGCAGTTTTATGTTTATATTTAAACAATATAGGTATCAGTTGATAAGTAATTTATTAAGCTATAATATTAGTGTGAAAAATTTTCAAATCGGTCTATCTAGAAGAATGGTTTAAAATTAATCCAAAAAAATGATTTTTTTAACAAATTAAAGTTTTTTATTTAATTTTTTTGATTGACATCTAAGACACATGTTGATTTCTCTCACACGAGTTAGGCAGTTTGAGGCAACAAAAGGCGTTTCTCATTCGTTTGCACGTTTGCATAGATTGGGGTGTTCCCTTAAACAAGCTCGAAAACTTTCGAGGTTTCCATGTTTCGCGTTTAGAGGAATACCCTTATTATTTCTCTAAATGCTCGAAGTATTAGCTCCTTTGAAAAATTCACACGTTTTAAAGAAATGATTTTCACTTTCAGAGATTTGTACCAGCTTCTTGGTTACAATGCAGTCCATTGTTACATTGGACTACGACTATTGGATTTAAATTTTAATTTAGTTGGTTACTATAGATCTCAACAATGTAATGACGATCTATTTATGGAATCTCTTCGTCAAAAGTTTGTTTCCTTTGAAAATACTGAATCTATGTTTTTTGGTGATTCGAACATAAATACTCTCGAAGTAACAAATATTTCAAAGAGTTTTTTAAATTTTTGTCTGAGCTATAACTACAGCTTTCTGCATTCACGAGTTACAAGACCTTGTAGTAAAAGCTGCATTGACCATGTGTTTTCGAATGGTTATATTTCAACAAAAATTTCTACAATTATTTGCGATATAAGTGACCATGTATTAATTCATACTACCCTCAATTTTTCTGTAAATCCTGATTTGAATAATGAGATAATTTTAAGAAAAATCAATTATACAGCAATAAAGCTAGAAATTCAAGCTTTTATTTCAACTTTAAATAGCAATTTCGTTAACTGTGATCTTCTTACTAACTCATTATCATCAATTGTTAAAAGAAATACGCAACTCAACAAAATTCAAGTCAACAAAAACAAAAGACTGGCTCCATGGGTTGATGGGAATCTGGCATGTCTTATTGCTATAAAAAATGAATATTGGTCTAAGTTCAAGAAAAACAAAAACAATCTTTACTATCTCGAAAATTTTAACAGGCTTAATACGTTGATCAAACCAATTTTAAAGCAGAAGCGTTCTAATTATTTGAATAAAGATTTAGAATATTGTCCTGGGGATCCTAAGAAGATTTGGAGAAGCATAAAGGAAAATTCTAAAAGGAAATTCTAAAAAAATATATCCTATATATGAGAATGTCTTACTAGGAGATCTAGCCATTGCTAATAAATTCAACGATTTTTTCTGGTCTATGTCCCGATCTTTTATTTGTTTTCCATGGGATGATATAAATTTTTTTCAGTCCCTTAATTCTATTACTCATAGTCAGCCTTTTGCTTTCCAGAGATCCTTACCGGAGGTGGATCTGCTACCCACAATCCACCTGACAACATAAAATTTATCCAGAAAACCAAGTTCCCTGAAAAGGTTTTCTTATGACTGACAATCAGTGATCGTAGCGTCAGTGAGACAGTATTTTTGAAAGGTAGCTAAGTTTTCACTTCCAAGACTTACAGGGAAAGATGCATTCCTGAACTCCCCAAATTTAGGCAAAAATAGCATCGACGCGATAAAGTAATTTTTTGGCCGGATTTGGCTTCATCAAATTACGCAAGAGATTCATTGGATGATTTGAACTTGCGAGGCATTGAAATTGTACATTAATATTTTAATCCACCAAGCTTGCTACAACTACGATCAATTAAAATTTTTGCAAAGGTTATTGACAAAAAAATTTTGATTTTTTAGTTAATACAAATAAATTAAAGCTGAAAAGAATCGATACAAATGGCATTCAGGAGTCTATGAGAAAACTACCTCTGAAAATATGAAAAGAAAATCAATGTGGAGTAAATTATTTTTTATAAATTATAATCGAGCTTAAAATTACTTAAATAAATAAAAAACAAATTAAAAAAAAACATTTTAATATATTATTTGAACCACTAAACTTTTGTTCAGATTTCATTCACCATACGTTATGTAAAAATATTGCAAAGAACAAGTTGGTAGGCGGAATGTTTCTTGACCTTAGCAAGGCTTTCGACTCCATTGATCATGATATTCTTGTTGTAAAATTAAAGTTATATGGATTTTCTACGAGCGCGATTCATTTAATAAGAAGTTATCTAAGTAATCGGAAACAATTTGTTTGTATTAATGAGGAATCCAGGTAGTTTAAATCCATTAATCTCGGTGTTCCCCAGGGATCAGTTTTAGGTCTGCTGCTGTTTTTAATACATATTTATAAATGACGTCTCAAGATTGCCCCTAAAAGGTAAAATCTTTTTGTTTGCAGACGACTGCTCAATATTCTATCCAGGTGACAAAATTAATGAAATAAGACTGAACATGAAGGAGGATTTGACCAAACTGGATGAGTTTTTTCGATTGAAAAAATTACTCCTAAATGTTAACAAGACCAATATTTGTTTCCGAAGTAAACGAAAGTCAGTTGTCAGGTTTGATATTCTCCACAATGGATTGTTGTTAAATGAGGTCAATTGTGTTGAATTCCTTGGAGTCAAAATTGATTGAGTTGACATGATCATATTGACTTAGTTGAAAATAATTTGGCCATAGTGAATGGTCTAATCTACAAAGTCAGGCATAAACTTACAACAGATGTAAAAAAATTAATATATTTCCGTCTTGCGCATTGTCATATTATTTATGCGGCTGGTACTTGGGCTTCTTTCTCCAATGTAAAAAAGATCCAAGTGATGCAAAATAGAATGCTTAAAAATGTTTTTAATCTCTCTTATCGCTATCACTCGGTAGACTTATACTCAAATTTTCGTATACTGCCAATTAGATATATTCATAGGTTTCAATTATTGTGCTATATTCACAAAATATCAAAAAATTTAATTCCCAACACTGTTCAAATAATGAGTTTTCAACACTCCTACAACACTAGCAATAGAGACAACTTTGTTGTCTCTCGTTCAATAAATAG
The DNA here is from genome assembly GCA_963662105.1 of Meiosimyza platycephala. Taxonomy (NCBI): domain Eukaryota; kingdom Metazoa; phylum Arthropoda; class Insecta; order Diptera; family Lauxaniidae; genus Meiosimyza; species Meiosimyza platycephala. The sequence continues at coordinate 41,835,669 of OY759210.1, read as the reverse complement.
TACTTCATCTCAAAATATTTCTCATATGGGCGTAATCTGGTATAACGAGCTTGATAGATCCTTAAAGGACTTAAATAATATGATGCTATTTAAAAAAAAACTAAGAGAATTTTTATTAGATAGGTCCAGACTTATATCTATATTTTAAAAAAGTTATTAAATGTTTTAAAGTTTATTTTAATTTTTTAAAATTATTTGTGTAAATATTTAAATACATAAGTATGTACATATATATACATATAATAACTCAATTTTGTTATTTAGTTGCTATTATCTTTAGTTCATTAGACCTTTTGGTTGAACTATTTATTATTAATTGAATTATTGTACAGAAACTGGCTTTAATAAAAAAAAAAAAGTGGTCTTCCAGCGAACTTTACTGAAGGAAATAGGTTTTCAGAATATACCAGCGATCCAACTCTAATTCGGTGTGTCAACCAAGGAGCGCAGTTTTTGGTTACAAACCCAATGGTACAAAAAAGGTCTAAGCACATTGATATAAAATATCATTTTATTAGACACATATATGACAGAAACGAAATTATTATAAAGTATATTCTTTGGAAAATGTAGCGGATTTGTTTACAAAATGTTTAGCGAAAACAAAACATGATTTTTGTAAAATGTTAAAAATCGAATTTAAATAACTGAATGTATAAGTGTATATATTTGGGTAGAGATGAAGATTGTTAATGTATGTATAAAATAACAACTGTACAACCCGAATAATCTATTGCTTAAATATCTTTGTATTCTTTTACATTCTGCCTTTGTGTATACGTTGAATTGTATTTTCATTTTTACTCATTGTTCAGTTGATTTTCAATAAAGCTTAACAGATATGAAACTAAAAAAAACACCACTGAATTCCTCGTCAAATTTCCGTTAAAACCTATTTTTGGCATTTAACTTAAAATAATATAAAATGAAAACTTTTTTTCGAAATTCAGGCTGCGGCAATTTATTGGCATTTTGGTTGGCTTTTATTCAAAAAGCTAATTGTTCATTTCCGATAAAATTTCCGGACGCTAGGAATTTTTGTACCAAAAAATCTTAAAAAAATTTATTTTTTTGATTTAACTTAAAATTAAAAAAAATGCAACTTTTTTTTCAAAATTGGGGTTTGGCTATTTGTTGGTATTTAAATTAGCCTTCAGTTAAAAAGAAAAGTGTTCGTTTCCGATAAAATCTCCGGTCTCAAGCAATTTTTGAAACAAAAAATATTTAAAAATAATGTTTGTTTGGCTTTTTCCAAAAAACAAATTTTTTATTTCGAAATTCGGGCTCTAGAGATTTATTGGAATTTTGCTAAGCTTTAATTAAAAGACAAGATTTGCGCTGTCTAGCCATTTTTGAACAAAAAAAAAATAAAAAAAAAACATTTTTCGGCATATTAAAAGTAACCAGAATTGTACCAAATACAATGCCACATGTTTACATCACTAGTTTTTTACTATTGTTCCTTTTCTTCATCATATCGACATGAAGTCGTCTTATTACTTTTGTCAGTCGTTTTTTAAGTGTCGGCACACTCGTGCAAAATACGCTTGTAAAATTTTTTTTTTTATTTAAATAAAGAAACCTTTTTCAACAGGATATGGGCTCAGGCTGGGTAACACTGTGCGTCGGGATGAATTTAAAAAAAAAAAAAAGTGAATTGCAATTGTGAAAATACAATGAGTGTGTCAGGACTCTATTCCATCGATAAACTCGATGGTGATAACTATAATGTTTGGTGTGTCCAAATGAAAAGCGTTTTAATACACGCTGATTTGTGGTCTGTGGTTTGCGGTAAAAACGTGAAACACGAAAATGATACGGCGGAGCAAAATTCCGCATTTGATGCCAAAGATGAGAAGGCTTTGGCGAGCATCACTTTATGTGTGAAGCCATCTCAAATTGGCTTTATAAAGCATTGCACAACAGCAGCGGCTGCGTGGCAAAAATTAGCTGACATTCATCAACCTAGTGGACCTGCGCGTAAAGTAACACTTTTTAAGAAACTTTTGCATCTCAGTATGGCAAAGTCAGGGAGTGTACCAAACCACATAAGTTCATTTTGCGACCTTGCGGAAAAATTATCAGAAATAGAGGTTCAAATTCCAGATGAGCTTCTTGTTATAATGCTGCTATCAAGTCTCCCAAAATCATTTGAGAATTTTGTTGTTGCTATTGAGACGCGTGAAAATTTGCCTAACCTTGAATCTTTAAAAGTCAAATTGTTAGAGGAAGGAGATCGGCGATATGCAAGCAGTGAGCAAGCGGACAGTTGCGAACAGAAAATTTTCATGAGCCGTTCAAACAACAACAACAAATATAACGGGAGGTATTGCGGTAGCGACAAAAATGAAAGAAACGAAGCAAAAAAGGAGAACAGAAGGAATTTTTCATGTTACAATTGTGGACGACGCGGGCACATAGCGGCTAACTGTAGAGAAAAAGGAAAGGAATTAAATAAGCAGAACCGAAACGCAAATAAAAGCGAAAAACAAAGTGAAACACAACAACAATATAATATTTTTGCATCGGCGCAGTCAAGCGGTATTTTGATAAAAAATATGTGGTGCGTTGACAGCGGTGCAACAACACATTTATGTTGTGATCGGTCTCTATTTACTTCTTTAAATGCGTTCAAAGAAAAAATATTGTTGGCAGGTTACAATTATTTAGAAGCAGAGGGTCGCGGTAGTGTGCGTGTAGTTTCGGGAAACAACGACTTTATTTTGTTAAATGTACTCTATGTACCAAAGCTACAAACAAATTTTATTTCAGTGTCGAAAGCAATTGATAAAGGGCTTAAAGTAACTTTTGGAAACAAATTTGCACTAATTAAAAACGGTACTAAAATTATAACAAAAGCAGTCAAATGCGATGACTTATGGATTGTAGACGCTAATGTGCAAAAATGTTATAATTTAAAGCCAAGTAATGAAAAAGAAATAGTGAAGTGGCACATTCGGTTTGGTCATTTAAATTTCGGTAGCCTGAAAGAAATGGCAAATAAAAATATGGTTTACGGTTTGAACGCAAGTGATTTCAAAGTAAATTTGAGCGAAAATGTATGTGAGACGTGCGCTAAAGCCAAAATTAGTGTAAAAGCGTTTCCAAATTCATCAGAAAATCATTCAAAAGAAATTTTAGGGTTAGTGCACACAGACATTTGTGGCCCCATGAATAAAATATCGGGAGGCGGTACACGGTATTTCGCTACATTCATTGACGATAAGTCCCGGTACGTGCACGTATATTTTTTGAAAACAAGAGACGAAATATTTGATGCGTTTAAAACTTTTAAAGCGTTAGTAGAAAAACAAACCAGTAAACAAGTAAAGGCTATACGAAGTGATAACGGGCGCGAGTACGTAAGTCGCGAATTCGAAAATTATCTGAAAGTAAATGGTATTAAAAGGCAGCTTACTGTGCCATACACACCCCAGCAAAACGGAGTGAGTGAGCGCGCAAATCGCACTTTGGTTGAAATGGCCAGGAGTATGTTGATTCAGTCAGGGCTGGATGAGTCTTTTTGGGCAGAGGCAGTAAAAGCAGACGCGTATATACGATATCGATCTGAAACAAAAAGCCTTGTAGACAAAACACCGTATGAGGAGTGGACAGGTAAGAAACCTACTGTTGCACATTTTAGAGCATTTGGAGCAAAGGCAATCGCACTCAACAAGACTCAGACGAAAAAATTTAGAGCAAAAGGTGAAGAAATGAAAATGATTGGTTACTCTGAGACGGCTAAAGCGTATCGGCTGTATAATCCTGAAACAGGCAAATTGATTGAGTGTCGTGACATTATATTTGTAGAATCATGATGAAATCACATTTGACGTTGATGATTTTAATTCTCCAACACATGAAGATTGCCATGAAAGTAATGTTGAGCGCAGCGAGGAGATGAAAGAGTCTTGTTCACAGTCTGATGAAGATGACATTGACAGGAGCGACGATGACAAATTCGACCGAAGAGGACCTGGTCCATTATTGATTCGTACAGGTAGACCTGGTCGCCCAAGAAAGAAATATAATTTATTGAACTTCATGAAAGCAGAAGATGTAGAAATTCCTCTGAGCGTTAATGAAGCTATGCGTAGTAAATTTTCCAGCGAATGGAGATCATCGATGCAGAAGGAGCATGACGCCCTTGAGAAAAACCGCACATGGTCTTTAGTGGAGCTACCAGCAGGTGAAAAACCAATTGGCTGCAAGTGGGTTTTCACAGTCAAAAAAGACAAAAATGGTAACGTGGAGCGCTTTAAGTCTCGCTTGGTAGCAAAAGGCTGCTCGCAACGTTATGGTGTCAACTATTTGGAGACATTCTCACCAGTCGTGAGATATTCATCAATTCGTTTAATAATTGCACTAGCGGTTGAGCATGGTATGTATATGCATCAAATGGATGTTTCATCAGCATATCTAAACAGCGATTTGAGCGATGTAGTGTATATGAAACAGCCTGAAGGGTTCGAGAACGAAAAGTACCCTAAACGAGTATTGAAGCAGCAGAAATCATTATACGGCCTTAAACAAAGTGAACGAGAATGGAATTCAAAATTGGACGCGGTTTTAAGGGAAATTGGATTTGTTCCATGCAACAGCGAGCCGTGTGTGTACATACAAAATACAAGCGGTAACATGAGCATCATTGCAGTATACGTTGATGACTTGATTTTGGCCAGCACTAGCGAAGGTGAGCTAAATAAAATTAAATGTAAAATAGCAGATGAATTCGATGTAGTTGACGGCGGAGTGCTGAAGCATTTCCTGGGTATGGAGATAACTCGTGAAGATGCAACGGGTAGTGTCACTATTGGACAAAAGCATTTTATTGAAAATCTTTTACGAGAGCGTGGTATGGCAAACTGTAAATCTACCGCAACATCATTAGAAGCCGGTTTCCAGGTAAAGTGTGAAAATGAAAGCTGCAAGAAGATAAATCCAACAAGCTATCAATCGTTGATCGGGTTTTTAATGTGTTTGGCTGTCACGACTCGACCAGACATATTACATTCGGTCACTAAGTTGGCACAACGAAATGTTGATCCCCATGTTGAGCACAAAATTGGTGCGAAACGTGTATTGAGGTATCTCAAAGGAACAGGAGATTTTAAACTTCACTATCGAAAAACTGGCCAGCCTATCTTTTGTTACGTTGATGCTGATTGGGCAAGTGACGCCACTGACAGAAAATCGTTTACTGGATTTGCATTTGTTGATGCAGGCGGAGCCTTTTCTTGGGAATCCAGAAAGCAGAGTCCAGTAGCTCTAAACAGTACTGAAGCGGAATATGTGGCGCTATCGACCGCAGCTAAAGAGGCAGTCTACATGAACAAATTGCTAAAAGAGATGGGTTTTAGCACATCACCAATAATCAAAGTGCTCAATGTTTGGTAAAAAGTCCGACATTTCATAATCGAAGTAAGCACATTGGTATTAAATATCATTTCGTAAGAGAAATGTATAATAATAATGAAAGTGAAATTAACTATGTGCCTACAAACGACATGATGTCGGATGTTTTAACATAGGATTAACTTGGATTATTTTGAAAAAACAATTATTTTCTTCAAAGATTCAAACATATGGCATTGAGAAGGAGTATTAAAAGTAACCAGATTTTATTGTACCAAATACAATGCCACATGTTTACATCACTAGTTTTTTACTATTGTTCCTTTTCTTCATCATATCGAAATGAAGTCGTCTTATTACTTTTGTCAGTAGTTTTTTAAGTGTCGGCACACTCGTGCAAAATACGCTTGTAAAATACTTTTTTGTTTAAATAAAGAACCTTTTTCAACACGGCATATAACTTAAAATAATAAAAAAATCGGTTCGGCAGCAAGTACCGTACAAGCAACTTCTCTTGAGAACAATTGTTTTTTTTAATGTTTCGATACTTCGAAAATCATTTAAGAATATCTTATGATTATAATATGGCACTACAAAAATTGAAAAAAAAAAATACCATTAAACATTAATTTATAACCATGTACCTGAAACCCCTCTCAAAACTAAATTTTATAGAATTCAGAGAACTTTTACAAAAAAAATGACGTCATATTGGGTGCGCCATTTTGAATTTTAAAAAGCTGAAAAAAGATTCGAAATAAGCACCCTCGAAAACCCCTATCTACCCCCTCGATACTTGAAATTATATATGAAATTTATATTGCGTGCATAAAAAAGTGAGTTTTTTATGAATAAAAAACGAACCGCTGGACCGATTTTTTCCAGACTTCTTTCAGATCTAAGTCATGACTTGGCGGATTGATTGATATGGTTCTCAAAAAATTATGTCCGGTAGTTATTGAGGAAACGAAAGCCAAAATATGTCTACATACGTACACACACACACACACACAGACATCACTCTAAAAATATTTGTAAACGATTGTCGAGGTCTTGAAACGTAAAGAATACACAAAATTGCCTATTTCGATTTTCGGACCTATTATAATAACTTCTCAAGAGAAGTTAAAAATGTAGCTTTTTTCGAAATTCAGGCTCCTACGATTTATTGGCATTTTGGTTAGTTTTTATTTCAAAAAACAATTGTTCATTTCCGACAAGATTTGCGGTCACCAGCAATATTTGAACCAAAACTTGATTCGGGACAACAATGCAGCGGCGCGCAGTATTATCAGAGGTGCGCGGAAGAATTTAGTTATTTGGGATAGTCCGCATTTGGCTACCACTCTAAAAAAATTAGATTTTAAAGGAAATTTGACGAGAAATTCAGTGGTATTTTTTTTAGTTTCATATCGAATGGTATTCACTCTATAAAATAACTTTAAACAATTGATTTGTTATAGAAAATATTAATTTTTCATTTAATGCCCAAGGCAAAAATTTGACAAGAAAGCTGAGCTCTTTATCTTTAAAACGATATAATATTGTAGCGAAATTTGGTTTATGCCAGAAAATTCTCGTAATAATTATTAAACGATATTAGCTAGCATCACTGACCGTAGAAATATACTTGCATCACTGACCGTAGAAAAATACGTGCATCACTGACCGTAAGAAAATACTTGCATCATTGACCGTAGAAAAATACGTGCACCACTGACCGTAGAAAAATAACACCATCTAGCGACATGTAGCATGTTTTCTGTACTATAAATGATAAAGTGGTACGACATTATCAACGTCGATAATCGCCATCTAGAAGACACTGGAAACGACATGCTGGATAATGGCGGATGGTACATTATCAACGTCGATAATCGCCATCTAGAAGACACTGGAAACGACATTCTGGATAATGGCGGATGGTACGACATTATCGCCATCTAGAAGGCACTGGAAACGATATTCTAAGACAACGTCAGATGGTTCGAGAAATGATGACTTTAGTATAAAAGGCTGTCATATGAGCAGCAGAGACACAGTTGATATTGAACAGTTGAAAAAGTGGATCTTAAGTGAGACAGTTGAACTTTTGAATTTAAGTACTAAAGTGATACAGTGGATTTTAAGTAATAAAGTGATACAGTGGATTTTAAGCTATATAAGTAAAAACGTTTGTGTATACAATTTGAATGTAAAGATTAAATAAACAATCGTACTGTGTAAAAACTAACATTTGTGATTTAAATAAACCATTTTATAATTAAATAAACATTGCGTTTTTCTTGATTATTACACAATCCAGTGATCGAACTCAGAAAAGTGTAAGAGATTGAAATTACTGTCAAAGGGACAGGAAATTTCGTAACAATTGGTGTCAGAAGTGGGATTGTGTAAAAAGAATTAACCATCAAATAAAAAAAAAAAAAAAAAAAATGGTTAAGTTTGACGAACTAAAAGTGGATCAACTAAAGAAGGAGTTGCAGCAGCTGAATCTGCACTCATCTGGCGGAAAGTTGGAGTTAAAGAAACGCTTACGTCAGGCTCTTGAGGCTCAAGGGGTAGACCTGGAAGAGCATGAATTTTATAGTGATGTCTCAGAATCAACAGCGATAATGGAGGAAGCTTCTGGAACGGCTGCAAGTGGTGAAGTTGTAGATATGTCAAAGTTCGAGAAAATGTTAATGGCGATGACGCAGACATTAATTTTGCAGATGAATAACAATAGCCAGGAGGTTCGGAAAGAAATTAGTCAGAACGCGCTGCAAATCCAGGAGGTTCGGAAAGAAATTGACCAGAGCTTAAGTCAGAACGCGCTGCAAATCCAGACCGTTCGGGAAGAAATTAGTCAGAACGCTCTACAGATTGATCAGAAGTTGAGTCAGAACGCGACGCAGATCCACGAGGCTGTTCGAACGGATGTTGCCAAAATGGTAAATGGCCTCGATGTAAAAGTGATTGAGTTACGAGATGACGTTGAATCGTTCAAGGAAAAAGTTCAAAATAATCTTGAAAAGGTTCAAAACAATTTTGAAGACGTTAATAAAAGGATTCAACAGTTAGAAATAAACGAACCAACCATTCAAGTGATAAGAGAAATCAGTGCAGAGAGGCTTAAGGCACCTACGTACGATGGAACAACGCCATTTAGTGTTATCAAGCTCCAGTTCGAAACAACATCTGCTCATAATCGCTGGGATAACGATAGCGCAGCAGCAGCGCTAATTGTGGCATGCAGAAGTATTGCAAACGGTCCCAGTGGCGGAGCAAAAGAATTACAAGGCAGTGATGGATGCCTTACAGCGAAAATATGGCAGTGACCACATGAAGCAGATTCGCAGACTGGAGTTGAAAAGTCCTGTCCAGAAATCTGGTGAGTCTTTGCAGGAGTATGCTGCAGATATTGAACGATTGGCACACCTTTCATATCCTGACGAGTTAAGTGTCGTGGCTGAAAAATTCAAAATAGAGGCGTTTATTGACGGCATACGTGACTCAGAGACAAAACGTGAGACAATGAAGAACCCGAAGATTACATTTAATGAAACAGTCACGGTTGCTCTCATTCAAGAGACGATTGCATTGACATGCCGCCCATCATTGAAAACTCGTCGGATGGAGGTGGAGGCTGAGAACAAAAATTCGTCGTTCGCCAGCAGTAGCTTCAACGGAAATTGCTATAACTGTGGCAAGCAGGGACACATGGCACGTGACTGCAAATCACGTCGTAAACGTTCCGCATCACGTTCACCAAGAAGAAAAATTGGTAATAGGGTGAACGATGGCGAAAATGGTAGCGAAGAGCAGTCGTTAAACTAAAGAGAGTCAGTACAGCGGGGCGTGAGCTGACTCTCACTCATGATTGCCCCACAGTCTTAGTTTGAAGCTCTGCCGAAATTCCAACAGCCTTACCATCGGTGGAAAAATCAACGAAAGACCATGTGAGCTAACTTTGGATACAGGCGCATCGCACTCAATTGTGAGGACAGATTTATTTAATAGACGACGAGTAATGACTTTAAATGGGATCCAATTGAGAACAGCTACAGGAGAAATTGCGCAAATAGTAGGAAAAGTTGATGAACATGATTTTATTGTTGCAAACATCACCGATGAGGTTATCATTGGCGTGGACTTCATGATTCGACACGGGTTCACTTTGGATCTTAAGAAAAAGACGTTAAGATATGCCAATGTAGAGTTGCCTTTAGACGTTGGCTGTGGACAAAAATTAACAATTGCAAGAGCCTTTATAAGTGAGCGCTGTTGAATTGAACCCAACACCGAAGAAATTATTTGGGCTACAACAAGTGAAGACTGTGGGACAAGCCATCTGTGGGTAGTGGAAGCAGATAAGAAATATTTAAAGAAAGACCCGATTATTGGAAAGACCCTAGTAAAAACAAAAGCGGACAGCAAAATACCAGTACGAATTTTGAATCCAACAAATAAGCCGAAATGGATGCAAAAAGGTGAAGTAATAGCGCAATGCGAGAAAGTTACGGCTGTTATAAATTGTGAAAATGACCAGCAGGACACAAAAGGTACAGCTTTGACAAAATCATCGGCCTTGGAAGTATTGACGAAAGAATGGACGAAGGAGTTGTCTGCCCAGAACAAAAATAAAGCAAAAAGGTTTCTGCAAAAGCATTGGCAGATATTTGCGTTCAAAGGAGAAAATAATGGCCGAACATCAGTTGTCAAACATCGCATTGATACAGGTGATTTTCAGCCAATTCGTCAACCCCCAAGGAGACTAGCACTCGCTAAGAGAGAGGAAGTAACGGGCCTTATAGAGGATATGGCGCGAGAAAAGGTCATTGCACCATCAGAAAGCCCGTGGAGTTCACCGGTCGTGCTTGTCAAGAAAAAGGACGGAAGTATGCGATTCTGTGTGGATTACAGAAAATTGAATGACGTCACCAAAAAAGACAGCTACCCGTTACCCAGAATCGATGATACACTGGATACGTTATCTGGAGCAACATGGTTTTCCACCCTGGACTTACAAAGTGGATATTGGCAGGTGGAAATAGATGACAAAGACAAGGAGAAAACTGGCTTTAGTATTGGGAATGGTCTATGGCAGTTTAACGTCATGCCGTTTGGTCTTTGTAACGCTCCAGCTACGTTTGAGCGGTTAATGGAACGAGTGCTCAAAGGACTACATTGGAAGACCTGTTTAGTGTATCTCGATGACATAATCATCATGGGAAAAGATTTTGATGACCACTTGAAAAATCTGGAGGAAGTGTTTGAGCGCTTGGAGGCAGCTGGCCTAAAATTAAGTGCGAAAAAGTGCTCACTTTTCCAGCGTGAAGTCAAGTATCTGGGGCACAAGGTTACGTCAGAAGGAATACACACAGATGAGGATAAAATAAAAGCTGTGAAAAATTGGCCACGACCATCTAATCCTCATGAGTTGCGAAGTTTTCTGGGCCTATGCAATTACTACAGACGTTTTGTTCCTGGTTTCGCAAATGTCGCAGGCAGTCTACATGAACTGACACAGAAAAATCGGAAATTTGAATGGAGTGGTGCACAGGAAACTGCATTCCAAAAGCTGAAAGAATTATTGTCTACAGCGCCAATACTTGCGTACCCAATACCTGGCGAAAAATTTATATTGGACACCGATGCGAGTGGCCATGGTATTGGAGGAGTTTTGTCCCAAGTCATCAATGGACAAGAAAAAGTCGTCGCATATTTCAGCAAAATTCTGTCAAAACCTGAGAGGAATTATTGTGTAACTCGGAGGGAGTTATTGGCAGTAATGGAATGCGTGAAGCACTTCCATAAGTACTTATATGGACAGCATTTTCTCCTGAGGACAGACCATGCGGCATTAAGGTGGCTACTTCAATTCAAGGATCCTGAAGGTCAAATCGCACGGTGGACAGAACGCTTGCAGAGCTATGATTTCACCATAGAACATCGCAAAGGAAGCCAGCATGGAAATGCAGATGCACTTTCCCGTCGTCCATGTAAAATTGAATGCGGTCATTGTTCACGAACGGAAAGTAAAGCTGAAACAATTGATGTGCGCCTTTTGAACATTTTGCCTGAAGAAAAGTGGACAAAAGAGGAGGTACAACGGGACCAGCGCAGTGATACAGATTTGGCAACTATAATTAAGTATAAAGAGCTGGGTAGGAAACCGGCGTGGCAAGAAATATCAAGTGAAAGCCAAATCTGTAAAGCATACTGGGCGCAATGGCAAAGTTTGGAGTTGCATGATGGTTGCCTCTACCGAATCTGGGAAAGCGAGGATGGTAAAATTCGTTCAAAACTGCTGGTTATTCCAAAGGAAAAATTTAGGGAAATAATCAAGGATTATCACAATGGATCGAGTGGTGGACATCTGGGCGTAACAAAAACCACAGAGAAAATAAAGAAACGGTTTTATTGGGTTGGATGCCAAGAAACAGTTGCTGACTGGATCCGCCGTTGTGACCAATGTGCAATTGCTAAAGGACCAAGGCCCCGCACTCGGGGAAAAATGCATCAGTATAACGTTGGAGCTCCCTTTGAGAGGATAGCCATGGATATAGCGGGACCTTTTCCAATTAGCAATGCAGGAAATAAATACATCCTTGTGGTAATTGATTACTTCAGTAAGTGGCCACAAGTATATCCCATTCCCAATCAAGAAGCAAAAAACAGTGGCAGACATTTTCATCAAAAATTGGATTTGCCGATATGGAGCTCCACTTGAGTTGCATTCCGACCAAGGACGAAATTTTGAGTCGGCACTTTTTAAGGAGGTTTGTGACATGCTTGGAATACAGAAGACACGTACCACAGCATTGCATCCTCAATCCGATGGCATGGTCGAAAGGTTCAACCGTACTCTAGAGGAGCATCAGAAAAAGGTTGTTGACAAAGGACAAAAAGATTGGGATGAGCATCTACCAATATTTATGATGGCTTATCGTTCGTCAGTACACGATACCACTACAGTCACGCCAGCAAAAGCAATTTTTGGTACGGACTTAAGGCTTCCAGCAGATTTGAAGTACGGAGTAAGCGCTGTCCCAGAAACGACCAATGCTGACGATTACATATCGCAGAAAAGAGAAGAACTAGCAGATATACACGAGCTCATCAGGAGACGTACTCAATTGGCTAGCGACAAGATGAAAGCTCGGTATGATCTGCGAGCAAATACTGAAGGGTTCAAAGAAGGTCAATTAGTGCTGCTACACAACCCACAACGAAAACGAGGCTTGTCTCCTAAATTACAGACTCATTGGGAGGGACCTTATCGGATCGTCACAAGGATTAATGATGTTGTGTATCGAATCTAAAAATACCCCGGCAATAAAGGTAAATTAAAGGTAGTTCACATCGAAAGGCTGGCACCTTATACTAGAGATGGAGAGACTCTTGTTCGGGACGAACAAGTTTAAGCGGAGGGCAGTGTAGCGAAATTTGGTTTATGCCAGAAAATTCTCGTAATAATTATTAAACGATATTAGCTAGCATCACTGACCGTAGAAAAATACGTGCATCACTGACCGTAAGAAAATACTTGCATCATTGATCGTAGAAAAATACGTGCACCACTGACCGTAGAAAAATAACACCATCTAGCGACATGTAGCATGTTTTCTGTACTATAAATGATAAAGTGGTACGACATTATCAACGTCGATAATCGCCATCTAGAAGACACTGGAAACGACATTCTGGATAATGGCGGATGGTACGACATTATCGCCATCTAGAAGGCACTGGAAACGATATTCTAAGACAACGTCAGATGGTTCGAGAAAATGATGACTTTAGTATAAAAGGCTGTCATATGAGCAGCAGAGACACAGTTGATATTGAACAGTTGAACAAAGTGGATCTTAAGTGAGACAGTTGAACTTTTGAATTTAAGTACTAAAGTGATACAGTGGATTTTAAGTAATAAAGTGATACAGTGGATTTTAAGCTATATAAGTAAAAACGTTTGTGTATACAATTTGAATGTAAAGATTAAATAAACAAGCGTACTGTGTAAAAACTAACATTTGTGATTTAAATAAACCATTTTATAATTAAATAAAGATTGCGTTTTCTTGATTATTACACAATCCAGTGATCGAACTCAGAGAAGTGTAAGAGATTGAAATTACTGTCAAAGGGACAGGAAATTTTGTAACAATATATAATAAAATTCTCGTGTCACAGTGTTAGACTCCAAACTCCTCCGAAACGGCTTGACCGATTCTTATGAAATTTTGTGTGTATATTCAGTAGGTCTGAGAATAGAAAGCAAACTATTTTTCATCCTCCTTTATGCAATTTAGGGTGGCCGTCATACAAAAATATTTTAAAAATAGTATTTTCACAAAGACCAATTTATCGATTCGCATGAAATTTACACCCCGTGTCTTTTATATCAAGTGGAATAGCTTAGGTTATAAAACTATAATTTAAGATGCATATTTAGGGTGGCCCTCATACAAAAATATTTTAAAAATAACATTTTCACAAAGACCACATAATTGATTCACATGAAATTTACACCACGTGGCTTTTATAGTAAGAGGCATATTTTCAGTTACAAAACTTTTACTTAGGGTGGCCCTCATACAAACATATTTTTAAAATAGCATTTTCACAAAGACCGGTCAGTCGATTCACATGGAATGTACACCACGTATCTTTTATATTAAGAGGCATGGCTTAGGTTATAAGACTTTTATTTAGGGTGACTCTTATACAAAAATATTATTAAAATAGTATTTTCACAAAGACCACTAAATCGATTCACATGGAATTTACACCAGGTGTCTTTTAAATTAAGTGGAATAGCTAAGGCTATAAAACTTTTATCTATGATACATATTTAGGGTGGGCCTCATACAAACATATTTTTAAAATAGTATTATCACAAAGACCATATAATCGGTTAATTTGGAATTGACACCACGTGTCTTTTATATTAAGAGTCATAGCTTAGGCTACAATTTGCAGCCTAAAGATATTCAAAAAAATCAAGAAATAAATAAAATAAAATTAAATATTAAACTGTAGTAAAGTAAACGCAGGCTTTACTTTTAATTTTGAAAGGAATACAAAAGAAAACGCGAATTTGATTTTACAAAATATGACATTTTATTGATTTACAAAATCGATTATTGGGTAATCTCGGAAGATTTGTGCTGTAGCGAAATTGTTACAAATATGATTGCACAACTGTTTATATCTGGATATGATATTTCGGTTTCGGTTACGTATACGGATATTAAAAAATCTTTATTTCGGTTTCCGTTACGGTTACGGATAGTGTTTTTTTTCGGATATCCGCTGGTTTCGGTTACGGAAACGGATATCCATAACATCCCTAGTATGTATGTATATACTTTTCAAATTATACTCATGGTGTTGAGATCAGTTAAAAGGTTCACAAAGGTTCTCTTTATAAGATAGCTTTCTGATTTTTTCAGACAAAACCAGGACCGTGCGCACGGGGGTTTTTGGGGGTACTAATCGCCCCATTGGAAATTTTTTTACACAGACTTTTATTGACAATCTGTTCTTACTTAAATGAAAAACCAAAAAGACTTGAGCCTTTTACGAAAAATTTAAAATTTTATGAAAATAAAAAAAATCACATACACATGTATAGAAAAAGGTATAAAAGGTATAATAAATGATACGCTTAAAAATTTACTTATGTATGTATATATATACTTTTCAAATGATGCCCTTTTTTTTGTGATCAGTTAAAAGGTTTCCAACTTATACTCGTAGTAATTTTTAGAAAATTTATCCGCAACTTCCGCTATTTCACAAATCAGATCCAAGCAAAAGTTGTCGTTTAAATATTTTGTTTTTTCATTAAAAAAACCTTATTTCGGAAGAAGAATAAGAAATTCAAAGTGTTGGTAAGGTTATCTTGCTTGAAAATTTTTCCCTATTAATACTTACTGAAATCTTTTTTGCCATTAATTTTTTAATTCTCAAAAATGTTTCAAAATATCTTTGATATAACATCTTGTGGTTTTTTTTTATTATTTTATTTGTTATTCCTCAATCAAACCTAAAATTGCATGTACTTTCATATCGCAATTCCCGCCATAATTTTGGAAAATATGAGTTCTAGTTGTGTGAATTTTATGATATTTTCCAAAGTTATGTCGGGAATTTCGATATGAAAGTACATGCATTCTTAGGCTTGATTGAGGTAAAACATAAAAAAATCATTAAAGATGTTTCGAGAAAAATTTTTTTATAATAAAAAAATTAATGTTTCAACAAATCTTTTTAATTTTTTTTTTAAGTTATAGTATTTCTTAAGAAAAAAGATTCCATAATTTTTATCATATCTCCTATAGTTTTTGAGATATTTCGTTTTGTAAGCTTTGTATTCAAAAATTCATTTTTTACGAACTTTATAACTTGACGTGAAATATCCGAGTTAAAACCCCCCCTTGGATGATTTCTGCGCACGGGCATGGACAAAACAAAACATGAAATGGCGGATATTTCTGCTTCATAAGCACAAAAATCACGTTTTTTGAGCTATGCCAGTCTAGAAGTAAGTGAGCGATAATGGTAACTAATTATCAAGTCAGTATGTAGGGGAGATGGGGAAGGCTTCGACACCCTAACAAAAAACTAATATTTTCTTCGAAAAGCAATTAAGCATGTTAATTTGAATACACATAAGTTGAACATCAATATGTGCGCTACGTTTATAAATTACCAAAAATTTATTATTTTTGTTATTTTTGGAATTGTGTGGAAAAAACAAATGTAAAAAAAATGTCGAAACCTCCCACCTTAAGGGAGGCTTCGTCAGTTCGAAAAGAGGTTTCGACACTGGAATATTTTTATGTTTTAATGATATTGTAGCGAAATTTGGTTTATGCCAGAAAATTCTCGTAATAATTATTAAACGATATTAGCTAGCATCACTGACCGTAGAAAAATACTTGCATCACTGACCGTAGAAAAATACGTGCATCACTGACCGTAAGAAAATACGTGCATCACTGATCGTAGAAAAATAACGCCATCTAGAAGGCACTGGAAACATTCTAGACAACGGCAGATGGTTCTAGCAAATGATGACTTTAGTATAAAAGGCTGTCATATGAGCAGCACAGACACAGTTGATATTGAACAGTGGAACACAGTGGATCTTAAGTAAGTGAGAACATTTGAATTTAAGTACTAAAGTGATATAGTGTAATAAAGTATAACGTTTGTGTATACAATTTGAATGTAAAGATTAAATAAACAATTGTACTGTGTAAAAACTAACGTTTGTGATTTAAATAAACCATTTTATAATTAAATAAAGATTGCGTTTTTCTTGATTGTTACACAATCCAGTGATCGAACTCAGAAAGTGTAAGGGATCGAAATTATTGTCAAATTAATTCAAATTTCGTAACAATTGGTGTCAGAAGTGGGATTGTGTAAAAAGAATTAACAATCAAATAAAAAAAAAAATAAAAAAATGGTTAAGTTTGATGAACTAAAAGTGGATCAACTAAAGAAGGAGTTGCAACAAAGTTGGAAAGTTGGAGTTACAGAAACGCTTACGGCAGGCTCTTGAGGCTCAAGGGTTAAACCTGGAAGAGCATGAATTTTATAGTGATTTCTCAGAATCAACAGCGAAAATGGAGGAAGCTTCTGGAATGGCTGCAAGTGGTGAAGTTGTAGATATGTCAAAGTTCGAGAAAATGTTAATGGCGATGACGCAAACAATAAATCTACGGATGAATAACAATATCCAGGCCGTTCGGGAAGAAATTGGTCAGAACTTAAATCAAAATGCACTGCAAATAGACGAGAAGATGAATCAACATGCACTGCAAATAGACCAGAAGATGAGTCAAAATGCACTGCAAATAGACCAGAAGTTAAGTCAGAACGCGCTGCAAATCCAGGAGGTTCTGAAAGAAATTGACCAGAGCTTAAGTCAGAACGCGTTACATATTGATCAGAGATTGAGTCAGAACGCGACGCAGATCCACGAGGCTGTTCGAATGGAGGTTGCCAAAATGGTAAATGGCCTCGATGCAAAAGTGATTGAGTTACGAGACGACGTTGAATCATTCAAGGAAAAAGCTCAAGATAAGTTTGAAAAAGTTCAAAGTAATCTTGAAAAAGTTCAAAATAATGTTGAAGACGTTAATAAAAGGATTCAACAGTTGGAAATAAGCGGACCAACCACTCAAGTAAGAGAAATCAAGTAAGAGAAATCAGCGCAGAGAGGCTTAAGGCACCCACGTACGATGGGACAACGCCATTTAGTGTTTTCAAGCTCCAGTTCGAGACAACATCTGCTCATAATCGCTGGGATAACGATAGCGCAGCAGCAGCGCTAATTGTCGCAAAAAAAGGCGCAGCTGCAGAAGTATTGCAAACGGTTCCAGTGGCGGAGCAAAAGAATTACAAGGCAGTGATGGATGCCTAACAGCGAAAATATGGCAGTGACCACATGAAGCAGATTTACAGACTGGAGTAGAAAAGTCGTATCCAGAAATCTGGTGAGTCCTTGCAGGAGTATGCTGCAGATATTGAACGATTGGCACACCTTTCATATCCTGACGAGTTAAGTGTCGTAGCTGAAAAATTCAAAATAGAGGCGTTTATTGACGGCATACGTGACTCAGAGACCAAACGCGAGACAATGAGGAACCCGAAGACAACATTTTATGAAACAGTAACGGTTGCCCTCACTGAGGAGGTGATTGCGTTGACATGCCGCCCATCATTGAAAACTCGTCGGATGGAGGTGGAGGCTGAGAGCAAAAATTCATCGTTCGGCAACAATAGCTTCAGCGGAAAATGCTATAACTATGGCAAGCAGGGACACATGGCACGTGACTGCAAATCACGTCGTAAACGGTCCGCATCACGTTCACCAAGAAGAAAAATTGGAAATAGGGTGAACGATGGTGAAAATGGTAGTGAACAGCAGTCGTTAAAGCGAGTGAGTACAGCGGGGCGCGAGCTGACTTCCACTTATGATTGTCCCAAAGTCTTAGTTTCGAAGCTCTGCCGAACTTCCAACTGCCTTACCATCGGTGGAAAAATCAACGAAAGACCATGTGAGCTGACTTTGGATACAGGCGCATCGCACTCAATTGTGAGGAAATATTTATTTAATAGACGACGAGTAATGCCATTAAATGGAATTCAATTGAGAACAGCGACAGGAGAAATTGCGCAAATAGAAGGAAAAATTACAGCGAGTATTCTTATCGGCAACAAAACTGTGGAACATGATTTTATTGTTGCAAACATCACCGATGAGGTTATCATTGGCGTGGACTTCATGATTCGACACGGGTTCAATTTAGATCTAAAGAAAAAGACGTTAAGGTATGCCAATGTAGAGTTGCCTTTGGACATTGGCTGTGGACAAAAGTTAACAACTGCAGGAGTCTACATAAGTGAGCTCTGTCGAATTGAGCCCAACACTGAAGAAACAACGAGTGAAGACTGTGGGATAGGCCATCTGTGGGTAGTGGAAGCAGATGAGAAAAATTTAGGGAAAGACCTGATGATTGAAAAGACCCCAGTAAAAACAAGAGCGGACGGCGAAATACCGGTGCAAATTTTGAATCCAACAAATGAGCCGAAATGGATGCGAAAAGGTGAACTATGTGAGAAAGTTACGGCTGTTATAAGTTGTGAAAATGACCAACAGGACACAAAAGGTACAACTTTAACAAAATCGTCGGCCTTATTGACGAAAGAATGGATGAAGGAGTTGTCTGCACAGAACAAAAATAAAGGGAAAAGGTTTCGGCAAAAGAATTGGCGGGTATTTGCGTCCAAAGGAGAAAATAATGGCCAAACATCAGTTGTCAAGCATCGCATTGATACAGGTAACTTTCAGCCAATTCGTCAACCTGCAAAGAGGCTAGCACGCGCTAAGAGAGAGGAAGTAACGGGCCTTATAGAGGATATGGCGAGAGAAAATGTCATTGCACAATCAGAAAGCCCGTGTAGTTCACCGGTCGTTCTTGTCAAAGCAAAGTACGGAGTAAACGTTGTCCCAGAAACGACCAATGCTGACGGTTACGTGTCGCGGAAAAAGAGGAACAACGAAAACGTGAAATTGAGGCAAAAGAAGCGTCTAGAAAAGAATTGGAAAAGGAGGCGCAAGCTGTTGTAGAGAGACTCTTGTTCGGGACGAACAAGTTTAAGCGGAGGGCAGTGTAGCGAAATTTGGTTTATGCCAGAAAATTCTCGTAATAATTATTAAACGATATTAGCTAGCATCACTGACAGTAGAAAAATACGTGCATCACTGACCGTAAGAAAAATACGTGCATCACTGACCGTAAGAAAAATACGTGCATCACCGTAAGAAAATACTTGCATCATTGACCGTAGAAAAAAAAGGGCATCACTGACCGTAGAAAAATAACGCCATCTAGAAGGCACTGGAAACGACATTCTAGACAACGGCAGATGGTTCTAGCAAATGATGACTTTAGTATAAAAGGCTGTCATATGAGCAGCAGAGACACAGTTGATATTGAACAGTTTAACACAGTGGATCTTAAGTGAGAACATTTGAATTTAAGTACTAAAGTGATATAGTGGATTTTAAGTAATAAAGTATAACGTTTGTGTATACAATTTGAATGTAAAGATTAAATAAACAATTGTACTGTGTAAAAACTAACGTTTGTGATTTAAATTAATTATTTTATAATTAAATAAAGATTGCGTTTTTCTTGATTGTTACACAATCCAGTGATCGAACTCAGAAAGCGTAAGAGATCGAAATTATTGTCAAAGGGACAGGAAATTTCGTAACAATATATTTGATTGAGAATGTAGAGTTAAGTAGATACTATGTATACAAAGGCAAAGTTTTTCCAAATTTTGAAAAAAAAAACAGTAACTGGTTCCTTGGATTTTTTGACTTTCTGCATATATGTATCTTTAATGCCATTTTGCTCAGAATATTTTATTTCTCTTTATAAACCTTAGACATCTTGATAACTAAAGTAATTCAACGATTTAACCGATTTAACGAATTGGAGGATTCGGCACTATGTCGAAGCCTTCCATTTGCATTTGACGAATCCTGCCTTTCCCACTTATTTCAAAATATTTAAAATTTCACATTTTCCTTTTGTTTATTTTACAAATTTTAAATGCTGTACTAACATTTAGAATTTGTTTAAGTATCTCCACAAAAGAAACTAAAAGTTTAATATTATATTAACCGAGTTTCACATAAAAACTAATAAGCAAATATTACACCACAACGTTGTAAATATATAAAATCACGTCTAGCCACGCCCGCCCACGAGCCGAGTTGCACTGAGAAATATTTTTGGTAGGAGGGTACAGTTAGGAGCAACATTTTTTCCGTTGCACGCGCGAGTTAGTGTCAGAAGAAATGATAAAATTTGCCAATGTCGAAGCCTCCCATGTGTCGAATCCTCTCCCTTCTACCCTACTTATTTATATTAGTGTATTTTTTTTCGATAATTTTGTTTTTTTTTGTCTATATATTAGCTTTAGGTTTAGAAATAATTGTCCCAAAATTTGACCGTACCAGCTTAAACCTGCGAACTGCGTAGACAGTTTGTTTAATATTTCAACGAAATACGGAAAACGTCCGCCATATTGGATGCGCCATCTTGAATTTGAGAATTTTTAAAATTTAGCTTCAGAGTCGTAATTGACGTCGCCAAAAGCCCCCCGTATAACAAATTCAGTACAAATCGATTAATCTTTAAAAAATACGTCCACCACATTGGATCCGCCATCTTGAGTTTGACAAATCTGGCCTCGGACCCCCAAAACCCCCGTATATTAAATTTAATGCAAATCTATTGATTTTCAAAAATTCCGTAAACATTTTGAATATTGGACCGCCATATTGGATCTGCTACGATCATGCCAGATTTTAAGGGGTGTTCATCAGCTATAAATTGTGCCAAAATATGACCCGATCGGTTGCGAATTTTTATTTTTAGAAGCTTTTTTGCTGGACTCTTTTTCTCCAGCTTCCGGCAGTCATATTGGACTTTTTCATGGCACACTCGGTATTTGAAAGGTACGTTATATGCTTGAAAATGAGCCAATTTCAGGCAAAGCGGACAATGAAAATAAAGTAAGGTCGTGGAATTTGTTTATATTCCGGTTAGTTATACATCTAGTAGACATACTAAGTGTGTACAAACAATTTTTTTTTTTCGTATGAAGTTAATTGCCGAGTTATAGGTTTCTGAAGAATTTGCAAAGCATAAGTACCATAATTTTTGAACGCTGTTATTGGAATAAAGGAATTTATAGTAAAACTACCTGTCCCGGCAGACGTTGCCCTGAGCTTTCCGGTAGGTGTTCCGAATGTTGTATGAACTCAAGCAATGGAATGTGTAAGCGAAACAGCCCATTTTTCCAGTGAAACTTATTTTGTCCGTACTTTTTATGTCAAGTCCCCTTCAACTGCGTCCTGTACTTGATGAGATATGAATAATTTGATTTTGAAAGGCGTGACACTGCCCAGTTTTCTAAACCCAACTTTGTAAAAACCTTCCATAGACCATTAGAAACATTTAAAAAACAATTATGAGGGTCACCCTAAGTATGTGCCTCTAAATATGACAGTCACCTGCCGTAAATTCAATGGGAATCGATTAAGAGTTCTTCGAGAAAATTATATTTTGAAAATATGTTTATATGAGAGCCACCCTATATAGGCACCCTACATAAAAGTTTTATAGTTTAAGCTTTTCCACTTGATTTAAAAGACACGTAGTGTAAATGCCATGATAATCGATTGACCAGTCTTCATGAAAATTATATTTTAAAAATATTTTTGTATGAGGACCACCCTAAGTATGCACCCTAAGCAAAAGTTTTGTAGCCTAAGCTATGACTCTTAATATAAAAGACATGTTGTGTAAATTCCATATGAATCAAGTAAGTGGTCTTTGTGAAAATGCTATTTTAAAAATTGTTTGTATGAGGGCCACCCTAAATAAAAGTTTTGTAGCTTAACTTATGCCTCTTAATATAAATGCCACGTGGCTTTTGTGAAAATGCGATTTTAAAAATATATTTGTTTGAGGGCCACCCTAAATATGCACTCTAAGCAAAAGTTTTGTGGCCTAAGCTATGCCTCTAAATATGAAAGCGACGTGGTGGAAATTCCATGTGAATGGTTTGACCGGTCTTTGTGAAAACGCTATTTTGAAAATATGTTTGTATGAGGTCCACCCTAAATATGCATCCTAAGCAAAAGTTTTGTAGCCTAAGAAAGACACGTAGTGTAAATTCCATTTGAATCGATCTAGTGGTCTTTGAGAAAATGCTATTTTTAAAATATTTTTGTATGAGGGCCACCCTAAATATGCACTTAATCGAAGTGTCCTAAGTTAGACCAAATTACAGACATAAGCCAAACTTCATAAAAATTGGTTGAATAGTTCCAGAGTTTACCGCGGACAAACACCGTGACATTAAGGTTTAAATAGTAAAAAAGATGTTATTTTTAATTTTTTTGTCGAATTCGAATTTTAAATTTTTTAAGAATGGAAAACTGGAAGTAAAAATTTCAAATCAAATCTTCATGTACTTCAACATATTTTTTAAATAATTAATTTTTAAAAAAACCTTCGTCGTTCTCGGGTAGAATGGCCCTAATTCATTTTTTTTTCATTTCACTTTTTTGCCGATCCAAAAAGATTACCCTCAAATACACGTCCACTCAAAATTTTGACCTAATATTTCAAAATATATCGCATTTACACCCAATTGAAAAAAGGCCCTAACTCATTTTAAAAATTTCTTGCAACAAAAAGCCCTAACTCAGAAGCTAAACACAGTTGGGACGTGCGATCTTTTCCACTTAAATCTGAAGTCTTGTAATTTTTTTACAGTCTTACCACTCTTCCGAAGATCTCTTCTCATTTGAGCCCAATATCTCTCAATTGGGCGAAGCTCTGAGCAGTTGAAGAATTTGCTATTTTTGGTACAAAATTCATCTTTTTACTTTGATACCGTGCCATCGTAGCTTTAGAGTAATGAGAGGTTGATAAATCAGGCCAGAGCATCACTGTACCCTTATCTGTACAAATAAATGGTGGACAACGTTTTTCGAGGCACTCGTCTATACAAACTTTGGAATTGATTGTGCCTTGCGTAACGAAGAAGCTGCTTCTGAGGCCACAGATGCATATGACCTGCCAAACCATATATTGCTTCGGAAATTTCGAAATTTTTTTTTTTTTAATTTACTAGGCACATTCCCCTTCTTCGGTGAAGTATAATATTCGTGCCAAGTAGCTGCTTAAAATCTGCTTTAACGTAAGTTTCGTCGTCCATAACCAACCTAGCAATCAAATTTAGTCAGATACCTTTCATACAATTTTCGGGCACGCATCTAATCCATCAACTGCTTTTCATCAGAAAGGTCTGGTACTTTTTGAACTCTGTATGTCTTCAGCTTACTTTTCTCCGTTATACTTTGTACAGTAGATTTTTATGTACTAGCTCTAGCCGCCATATCTCGCACTGAGGTGTTGGGATTCTGCCTAAAAAGACGATTCACCTTCGCCGCTACCTTTGGGATAGAAAATTTTGGTTTTTTGCCTAAACCTTTTTTTCGGGAAGGGTAGACCCTTCTTATATTTAGAAATAACCGTAAAGAGAGTTTTATCTGATGCACCAATTATTTTTTTAATTCTGGATTTTGCAGGTATGTGGACAAAATCAATTCGCGGACTTTTTGATGCTTGCTAGGTATCTTTGTCGTTAGAAGTGCTATCTTCAATTATTATGCATCATATCAAATTTTACTTTATGCCGAACAAATATTGTGTCTTTTAAGACGTATAAGAATATCAGGTAGAGTATAATCTTAAAAAACAAAAACGTAAGTTTTTTCTGGGACAGTCCTTAGTTGTCGTTTTCAAAAACGACAATCAAAAAAACGACAGTCAACTATCACCTTAGCGAATACCACAAAAAAAAGTGATCGTTATTAGCTAATAGTACGAGAGGCAGCGTTGGATTTTGCGAAGCCATTTCCTCCCGCTTAATTTATTTTTTAAATGATAGATTACGTATAGCTGATAATCGAATTAAGCGTCAGCCGCCAGAATAGTGGTGAGCCTGGTTGAGAGAGGACGACAGAAAAAGTATGCGCAATAACTCGCAAAGTAAGCCACAAGTAGAAAAATATATTAAGACCAATGTTGTAAAAAAGATGAAAACACATCGATTTCATGCCTGAAAAATTTCCGAATGACAAGATTTCACCCACTTTTCATAGTTTTAAAATTATTAATGACCATCTCCATTTTCGGAAAAATACGGTTTTTATTGATAGTCTTAAATTAACATTACTTGTTTGAATCTGAGAACCGCATTTTTCGTTCAAAATAACTACGGTGAACTTGGAACTTTTCTGGCATGAAATCGATGTGCTTTTTTTCTTTTCTACAACATTGGTCCTAACATACTTTTCAACTTTTGACTTACTTTCCGACTTATTGCGCAAAATATTTTTTGTCGGCCTCTCACAACCAGGCCCACCACTATTCTGGCGGCTGCCGCTTATATCGAATATCAGCTATACTTAATCTATCATTTGAAAAAAAAATTAAGCGGGAGGAAATGGCTTTGCAAAATCTAACGCTGCCTCCCGTACTCTAAGGAGATATACATATGTGCATTTCCACAGGAATCGTCATTTTAGCTGGCCTCGTTTTCGATTTATTTTTTTTGGAGCACCTTTAGCCATGGTTTTTCTTGAAGCTAAGACTGTCTTGAATTAATATTCAAGGTCGAAAAATTAAAATTCAGATAGCTATTTTTTTAAATTGCATTTTAGGTAAGAAATATGTGTAACTTTTCATGTTTTTTTAAACACCGTTCGCTTCAAGCAATATCAAGATCCGAAAAAATTGTCAACCAAATCTGACAATGCACAATTATTATTTAGTGTCCGGATTATCTAAAAACATAATCCGAAAAATCGTGCCTGATCGTTTAAGGTAAACACTTTCACCGATAATTTTACATTTTTATTTTAAAATTTTGTCAATTTTTTGAAGTTCAGTTCATAACTTGACAACTAAGCCTTACATAAAAAAAATTAAATGTTTACACCTTCTAAAAGTACAGTTAAGCCAAAAAAAAATTTTTTAAATAAAAAAATTGATGTTTCAACGAATTTATTTAAGTCTTTTTCATTTTTTGTTAAGGTATATTATTTCTAAGCAAAAATTATCAAATAATTTTTAATATTATCTTCTATAGTTTTACAGATATTGCGTTTCAAAAAATGCTCAAAAAGGCATTTAAAAATGTACAGTTATTAAAACAATGACCGATTTACAGAAAAACGTTAGCTTATCATAGTGATCATATTTTCATCGCCGCGATAATTTAAAACTGAAATTGTGTGTTGAATGGTCGTTAAAATTATTTGTAAAAAGTGGTGTTTTTTAGGGATAACACCCGACCCAGTTTTGTAAAATTTTTTAAGGCATATTTTAAAGGTTAAGTTTAAATTAAATCAAGAAGAATAGCTCAAATAGTTTTGAAGGAAATGTCTAAAAAGATCAGCACTATCAACATAGGCGGCCGACTATGAGGGGCAAGGCACTTTTTGCCACTCCCCCCAAGGACTTTGAAGGACATGCGCCCAAGTCATAGGATTTGAAAAGCAGGCAGCTAGAAAAATGGACATGTCATAAGGACTGGGTGGTGGGAAAGCAGATCGGCAGGACTTTTTTGTTAACAAAACAAAGGAGATAGTAATTGGATGGCACCAATTAAATATGTGGTTTTTGGCATGGAAACAATCTTGACACGGATTTGTGGACTCACCATCACGTGGCCGCATACCATTTTTGGTGAGACACTATCCATTCTTCCATGATTTTCGGGAATAGTGAATAATATGTCTAGTTTGGAGGGCCAGATAATAAGATAGATAGGCTTACGAATACGTGCAAAAACTTTTATAGTACATCAATGTATATATATATTGTAGCGAAATTTGGTTTATGCCAGAAAATTCTCGTAATAATTATTAAACGATATTAGCTAGCATCACTGACAGTAGAAAAATACGTGCATTACTGACCGTAAGAAAAATACGTGCATCACTGACTGTAAGAAAAATACGTGCATCACTGACCGTAAGAAAATACTTGCATCATTGACCGTAGAAAAATACGTGCATCACTGACCGTAGAAAAATAACGCCATCTAGAAGGCACTGGAAACGACATTCTAGACAACGGCAGATAGTTCTAGCAAATGATGACTTTAGTATAAAAGGCTGTCATATGAGCAGCAGAGATACAGTTGATATTGAACAGTGGATCTTAAGTGAGAACATTTGAATTTAAGTACTAAAGTGATATAGTGGATTTTAAGTAATAAAGTATAACGTTTGTGTAAACAATTTGAATGTAAAGATTAAATAAACAATTGTACTGTGTAAAAACTAACGTTTGTGATTTAAATAAACCATTTTATAATTAAATAAAGATTGCGTTTTTCTTGATTGTTACACAATCCAGTGATCGAACTCAGAAAAGTGTAAGAGATTGAAATTACTGTCAAAGGGACAGGAAATTTCGTAACAATTGGTGTCAGAAGTGGGATTGTGTAAAAAGAATTAACAATCAAATAAAAAAATAAAAAATGGTTAAGTTTGATGAACTAAAAGTGGATCAACTAAAGAAGGAGTTGCAGCAGCTGAATCTGCAATCATCTGGCGGAAAGTTGGAGTTACAGAAACGCTTACGGCAGGCTCTTGAGGCTCAAGGGGTAAACCTGGAAGAGCGTGAATTTTATAGTGATGCCTCAGAATCAACAGCGAAAATGGAGGAAGCTTCTGGAACGGCTGCAAGTGGTGAAGTTGTGGATATGTCGAAGTTCGAGAAAATGTTAATGGCGATGACGCAGGCAATGAGTCAGAACGCGCTGCAGATGAATAACAATATCCAGGCCGTTCGGGAAGAAATTGGTCAGAACGCGCTGCAAATCCAGACCGTTCGGGAAGAAATTAGTCAGAACGCGCTACAGATTGATCAGAGGTTGAGTCAGAACGCGACGGAGATCCACGAGGCTGTTCAAACGGAGGTTGCCAAAATGGTAAATGGCCTCGATGCAAAAGTGATTGAGTTACGAGACGACGTTGAATCATTCAAGGAAAAAGCTCAAGATAAGTTTGAAAAAGCTCAAAGTAATCTTGAAAAAGTTCAAAGTAATCTTGAAAAAGTTCAAAATAATGTTGAAGACGTTAACAAAAGGATTCAACAGTTGGAAATAAGCGGACCAACCACTCAAGTGATAAGAGAAATTAGCGCAGAGAGGCTTAAGGCTCCCACGTACGATGGAACAACGCCATTTAGTGTTTTCAAGCTCCAGTTCGAAACAACATCTGTTCATAATCGCTGGGATAACGATAGCGCAACAGCAACGCTAATTGTGGCATTAAAAGGCGCAGCTGCAGAAGTATTGCAAACGGTCCCAGTGGCGGAGCAAAAGAATTACAAGGCAGTGATGGATGCCTTACAGCGAAAATATGGCAGTGACCACATGAAGCAGATTCACAGACTGGAGTTGAAAAGTCGTATCCAGAAATCTGGTGAGTCCTTGCAGGAGTATGCAGCAGATATCGAACGATTGGCACACCTTTCCTATCCTGACGAGTTAAGTGTCGTGGCTGAAAAATTCAAAATAGAGGCGTTTATTGACGGCATACGTGACTCAGAGACAAAACGCGAAACAATGAGGAACCCGAAGACAACATTTTATGAAACAGTAACGGTTGCCCTCACTGAGGAGGTGATTGCGTTGACATGCCGCCCATCATTGAAAACTCGTCGGATGGAGGTGGAGGCTGAGAACAAAAATTCATCGTTCGCCAGCAGTAGCTTCAGCGGAAATTGCTATAACTGTGGCAAGCAGGGACACATGGCACGTGACTGCAAATCACGTCGTAAACGGTCGGCATCACGTTCACCAAGAAGAAAAATTGGAAAAAGGGTGAACGACGGTGAAAATGGTAGTGTACAGCAGTCGTTAAAGCGAGTCAGTACAGCGGGGCGTGAGCTGACTTCCACTTATGATTGTCCCAAAGTCTTAGTTTCGAAGCTCTGCCGAACTTCCAACTGCCTTACCATCGGTGGAAAAATCAACGAAAGACCATGTGAGCTGACTTTGGATACAGGCGCATCGCACTCAATTGTGAGGAAATATTTATTTAATAGACGACGAGTAATGCCATTAAATGGAATTCAATTGAGAACAGCGACAGGAGAAATTGCGCAAATAGAAGGAAAAATTACAGCGAGTATTCTTATCGGCAACAAAACTGTGGAACATGATTTTATTGTTGCAAACATCACCGATGAGGTTATCATTGGCGTGGACTTCATGATTCGACACGGGTTCAATTTAGATCTAAAGAAAAAGACGTTAAGGTATGCCAATGTAGAGTTGCCTTTGGACATTGGCTGTGGACAAAAGTTAACAACTGCAGGAGTCTACATAAGTGAGCTCTGTCGAATTGAGCCCAACACTGAAGAAACAACGAGTGAAGACTGTGGGATAGGCCATCTGTGGGTAGTGGAAGCAGATGAGAAAAATTTAGGGAAAGACCTGATGATTGAAAAGACCCCAGTAAAAACAAGAGCTGACGGCGAAATACCGGTGCAAATTTTGAATCCAACAAATGAGCCGAAATGGATGCGAAAAGGTGAACTATGTGAGAAAGTTACGGCTGTTATAAGTTGTGAAAATGACCAACAGGACACAAAAGGTACAACTTTAACAAAATCGTCGGCCTTATTGACGAAAGAATGGATGAAGGAGTTGTCTGCACAGAACAAAAATAAAGGGAAAAGGTTTCGGCAAAAGAATTGGCGGGTATTTGCGTCCAAAGGAGAAAATAATGGCCAAACATCAGTTGTCAAGCATCGCATTGATACAGGTAACTTTCAGCCAATTCGTCAACCTGCAAAGAGGCTAGCACGCGCTAAGAGAGAGGAAGTAACGGGCCTTATAGAGGATATGGCGAGAGAAAATGTCATTGCACAATCAGAAAGCCCGTGTAGTTCACCGGTCGTTCTTGTCAAAGCAAAGTACGGAGTAAACGTTGTCCCAGAAACGACCAATGCTGACGGTTACGTGTCGCGGAAAAAGAGGAACAACGAAAACGTGAAATTGAGGCAAAAGAAGCGTCTAGAAAAGAATTGGAAAAGGAGGCGCAAGCTGTTGTAGAGAGACTCTTGTTCGGGACGAACAAGTTTAAGCGGAGGGCAGTGTAGCGAAATTTGGTTTATGCCAGAAAGTTCTCGTAATAATTATTAAACGATATTAGCTAGCATCACTGACAGTAGAAAAATACGTGCATCACTGACCGTAAGAAAAATACGTGCATCACTGACCGTAAGAAAAATACGTGCATCACTGACCGTAAGAAAATACTTGCATCATTGACCGTAGAAAAATACGTGCATCACTGACCGTAGAAAAATAACGCCATCTAGAAGGCACTGGAAACGACATTCTAGACAACGGCAGATGGTTCTAGCAAATGATGACTTTAGTATAAAAGGCTGTCATATGAGCAGCAGAGACACAGTTGATATTGAACAGTTTAACACAGTGGATCTTAAGTGAGAACATTTGAATTTAAGTACTAAAGTGATATAGTGGATTTTAAGTAATAAAGTATAACGTTTGTGTATACAATTTGAATGTAAAGATTAAATAAACAATTGTACTGTGTAAAAACTAACGTTTGTGATTTAAATAAACCATTTTATAATTAAATAAAGATTGCGTTTTTCTTGATTGTTACACAATCCAGTGATCGAACTCAGAAAGTGTAAGAGATCGAAATTACTGTCAAAGGGACAGGAAATTTCGTGACAATATTCTAGATACAAATTTAATTCACTTAATTTTGATAAATAATTTAAAAACAAGAATAAAGATACTATATAAGTAAAAAAAATGAAAAAATTATAATTAATAACTATAAATAATAGAGGAAAAAAAATATATAGAATAAGAGCCAAGTTAGAAAAGTGAATAGGATAGCGAAAGGCTTTAGGAGTTGGGGAAATAAGAATAAATAGCACGTTTGAAGTTGCACATCAATCTAATTCTTTTAATATTAATTGGAAAGGAGTTCCAAAGCTTAACAGCGCTAATGAAAAAGAAGCGGCTAGCATTTAGGTAGTTGCACCTAGGGACAATTAAATGAAGTGATCTACTAGATTGGCAAAAACTAATCTTTTTAAACAAATAATCTGGAGCTTGAGTAAGAATAAGTTTGTATAAGAAAATTAGGTTCCTGATGTCAAAGTGCTTCATTAAACTGACCCCTAAAATGCTTCTACTCAATTCACTAATATGGTCAAACTGTCGTACACCTTACACGTATCTGGTCGCATTGTTAAAGGCAACAACAAGCTTATGCTGTGACTGAGACTCTAACTTGCAGTAAATAGCATCAAAGTAGATAATTTGAGGAACTATTAATTGAACGACCAGTCTGCGTTTGGTTTCAATAGGAGTAAAGTCTCTAGATGTTTTTAAATACCGCAAGATAGCGTAAATTTTACCAACAATATTATTAACATGGTCAGTACATGTTTGTTTAGAGTTAATTACATATCCTAAATTTTTCACTTTGCTCACAAAATCTGACTGAGAGGAACCAATGAACAAGGGTGGAATTC
The DNA here is from genome assembly GCA_963662105.1 of Meiosimyza platycephala. Lineage (NCBI taxonomy): Eukaryota > Metazoa > Arthropoda > Insecta > Diptera > Lauxaniidae > Meiosimyza > Meiosimyza platycephala. The sequence continues at coordinate 41,804,611 of OY759210.1, read as the reverse complement.
CTACCAAGCTTAGATCATTCCTAGCAATTGGAAGCACTTTAGATTTGGTTGGATTTATGAGAAGAAAGTTGTCACGAGCCCATATGCTTAGAGAAGACAAGTCAGCGTTCAGTCTAAAAGTAAGATCCTCAATAAGACCAACAGGTCGCGAAAGATAGAGCTGAATGTCATCAGCATAAGCGTGAACAGTTGAATGTTCACACACCAAGAAAACATCATTAATAAAAATCGAGAATAACAGTGGACCTAGAATGGAGCCCTGAGGAACACCTAATTTTATAGCTTTAAGAGAAGAAAATGCATTACCAATTTTCACCTGCTGCAATCTTTCATCTAGGAAACTGGCTATAAGCTTAACAGCACTATCAGAAAAATTAAAAAGTAGTTTTAACTTTTTACAAAGTAACCTATGATTAACTGAATCAAATGCTTTGGAGAAATCCAAGAGGCAAAGAATAGTGACATGGTCCTGGTCATATTGCATTCGAATATCATCAGTAATTTTCATCACAGCAGTTTGACAACTGTGGCCAGTCCTAAAACCAGATTGCATAGGAGATAAAAGTGAGTGAGTATTAAGAAAATCAGTTATCAGGTCAGACATAATTTTCTCACATACCTTTCCTAAAGCAGGCAATATGCTTATGGGCCTGAAATCATTGGATACAGAAGCAGAAGATGACTTAGCAATCGGTATAACTGTTGCTATTTTCCACATGTTAGGAAATCTGGAACTGGTAAAACAGTGATTTATTATATGAGTTAAAGGGGACAAAATATAAGGCAAGATAATTTTAACAAACCTAATGGGTATACCATTAACTCTAGGGTGGTCCAGAAATTCCTTTTTTTAGTTTTCAACCGCCTTCTCGAAGCCATAGGTTCCTTATGGTTTGAAATGAGGATCCTATTTTTTTCAGAGGAAAAAAAAAATTTTTAGAGGTCGCGCTTCTCGTTTTTGTATTAAAAATGAAGGTCTCATAACATTTTAATTTTTAAAACATACTAGCTGTTATTTTCTTAAAGCTTTTATTTGCTGAAAATGTTATCCAATATTATGCACGCAATTTCAAATTTTTTTAGATACAAAAAAAAACAAAATGGCGACTGCACAGGTGTTAAACCTAGCAAATACATAGGAACCATATCATATAAGTATCAATATGAACCCTTAAACATTTTTTTTCAGGTTCGCCAAAATTCAACGAGAGTATCGATTTCTCTTTTAATCACCGAAATATAAATTTAAATTTATGTAGATCTGTGTGTAGGCCTTTGTAATAAATTTCAAGTTTTGATATTTCGGACACAAAAAAAGTTATCGATATAATCTAAAAAGGGTTTTGAAGGGTAAGAGTAATACTTTCAGATGTCTTAACCAATTTTGGAAAAAAAAAATTTATTCGCAATGTAAAATAAGCTCATATATAGCCAAAAACCGTGTTTTTTGCACTTTTAGGTTAGAATATCTCAAAAACCTGACGTATAGGAGAAATTCTGAGCTCGGATTTGGATTCAGCGCATCAAAGTCCTTGGGGTACGATAGGTCTGGTCTCTGGTATAAAAATTTGTCAGCCTGTGTTATAAGTACTTTTCTTACAAAAATAAATAAAATTTGTTTCTTTAATTTTTCACAGTTTTACATTGAATTTTTAAAACAATTTGTTATATCACATTTCTTCCCTGTGGTGTGAAGAGTATCCTTGAATTTTGGCGAACCTGAAAAAAAATGTTTAAGAGTACATATTGGTACTGATATGATATGGTTCCTATGTATTTGCAATGTTTAACACCTGTACAGTCGCCATTTTGTTTTTTTTTTGTATCTAAAAAAATTTGAAATTGCGTGCATAATATTAGATAACATTTTCAGCAAATAAAAGCTTTAATAAAATAACAGCTAGTATGTTTTAAAAATTAAAATGTTATGAGACCTTCATTTTTAATACAAAAACGAGTAGCGCGACCTCTAAAAATTTTTTGTTTCCTCTGAAAAAAATAGGATCCTCATTTCAAACCATAAGAAACATACGGTTTCGAGAAGGTGGCTGAAAACTAAAAAAAAAGATTTTCTGGTCCACCCTAATCAGCTCCTACTGCATTGGAGCTTATATAATTAACACAAGCAGCTACTTTATCTTCATTCACCGCACAGAATTGAAAATGGTTGTCAGCTACACCTTCAGGAGGTTCAGGCAAAGGTGGAGATATAACAGTTTCAGAATCAATGGGGCTTACTGTGCTAAGGCAAAAATCATTTAAATTATCGGGATCCAATTCACATGCATTAGAGTCTTTGATATATACCTTATATCTTCGAATATTTTGCCAAAGTTGTCTTGCAGTTAAATTAACATTTAACTTAGAACAGAAAAAAGTACAAGATTAAAACACTTTTTCTGGCTTTAGGTCATTAATGTTTATTTTAAATTTTTCCCGATATTTCGAGGAAGATCCTTCCTCATCTTCAGGGGTGACTAATAAATAACAATTAAAACAATACTTAATACAATACACAATTAAATAAATTAACAAGTAAGCTTACGTTTAAGTCCTAGAAAAGCTAAAAACAAACTAACTAACCTAATTTGTCGACTAAATGTCTATAAATATGAGCACAATTTTCCGTGTCGCTCTTGAAATTTATTCTCTTTTCATTGTGGGTGTTAATAATGTGGAGCATCTCTAATATAAATCTTTTTTCATTATTCTTTTCCTCTTGCAAAATCTCCACAGCGTCAAAATTGGGGAAGTGTTTAAACTCAGCACAGTGGGCTGAAGTGCTGTTTTTGGGGCTTGTCCATGTCTGTTTTTTTGGTCCGATCTGTGTCCTGAGAGTCTTGTCCTTAGTTTATTTTTGGTGGTGCCAACATATACCTTGTGGCATACATTAGACCCGTCTCCATCGCAAGGAATCTTGTAAATAAGGCAGGATTTGTCAAGTTTCGATAATCTGTACTTAGTGTTGCTGTAGAATTGTCCGACTTTATTAAATGTTTTGCTAGCAATTTTTATGTCCTTTAACGCACTTAATTTAGCGAATCTCTCCGTCATCCCTGGAACATATGTCATTGATTTATATATTTGTATGATTTGTATATGATTGCACCCCTTTCCCGCCTAGGTCCCTTAAACCATGTTTCAGTTACACAGATAACATCCACAGGACAGTTTTCAAAAATATGTCTCGCATAATCAAGTTTCAAGGTGTTTAAACTACGAGCATTAAAGTGAACCACATTGAGACCATTATTTAGTTTGCAAAGTAAGTGCAGAAGAGCCTTATGAGATTCATTAGCACTGCCAGGAACATCAGCACGCTACGCCAATGCAAAAAGAAAATAGCGCAACTTCAAACATAATAGAGACTAAGGTGAAAATCAGAGATCGAAATAAGAAAAAGGAAATTAAATAGAGGATTAAGAGAAACATATCACTAGTAGAGATACGACAAAGATTAAATATTAAAAAGTAAAAAAGAATAATTAAAAATAAAAAAAAAAATGTTTAAGCCAAAAATTAAATTAAATAATAAGGAATCTTCCTAAGTAACTTATAAGAAGAATCACCCTACAATTTACATTCCCGCAACGCAATCCACGCTTTCTCTGCTACACACCATCTTCGCTTCACTGCCAACATTTACAATATTCTCCCACGTACAGAAAATACAGCAGATAATCTCTTCTCACGCTTTATCGAACTAGCATATAATAATAACTCACGATTAGTTTTAGTGAGGCCTTCGTGTAGGTACAATTTTTCTCCACCACCACAACCAATGTCGCTGAGTGCAAGTTGTCTTTTATGACTTTTGCAAAACGTAGCCACAGTCATAAACAAACGGTTACGATCATAAGCCGTATACAGCTTAGCAATAACAGCAGCTTTATTGTTGTTGTTGTTAGTTGATCTTACTCTAAAAACGTCTCGCAGCTTTGGAGTACAGCTTAATGTAGAGCTAATTTTATTAAATATACCTGGCAGATTCTCATTATTGTGGAAGGGGATCCCATTAATAATAACATCAGTAGCAACAGAGTCATTTTCATATTGCTCAATTCTCTTTTTCATTCCGCTTACTTCATCATTGAGAGCAATGGACAGAGAGATCCCAGATGATCCAATTCCACTAGTGCAGTTTTCCACTTGAAGTTTGAGCTGTGCAACTTCATCTTTCACAGCAACAACATCATTGAGAGCATTGGACAGAGAGATCCCAGATGATCCAATTCCACTACTGCAGTTCTCTACTTGAAGTTTGACTTGTGCAACTTCACCTTTCATAGCAACAACATCTTTACAAGCAGCTTCAACCAAGACAACTCTCCTCACAATCACGTTAATTTCAGATTTTACATTAGCAAGCTCAGCCGCCATCTCTCCAAGCCTTTGCAAAATTCTATCTTCAGTGTTCTTCATAACCTTAGTGAGATCAGTAACCAAGCTTTCTCTAAAGCACGAAAGTTTCTCATTTAATGTAGATTCGGAGTAAAATGGCGGTGTTGCAACCGGTGACTCATCCGTGCGAGAGTTGCTGCCGCTTAGAGGCGATGATGCAGCAATATGTTTGCTGCGCAAGTTTTTGGAGGTTCCTTGTTGCAATCGCGACATAATGAAGATAAGAATGAAAATTGCTCAATTTAATAGTTAATTTAATTTAGTAAGGCGGTAAAGGTGTTTTTAACCGATATTTGTTTTGATTTATAGCGAGATTGATAGGATTTTACTTCATAAAATCGCGTTAAAATAGCGGGCGGGAAAAAACACGTCTATTCGATAGGCATTACTTTAAATTGTTCTTGCAAATAGTTTAGTATTTACTTTCAATATTTTATTTAATTATACTCTTTAATTTAATTTCATTTAATTGACGTGTGGTGCAATCAGTTTTCTTTTCTATTCTCAAAGTTTATTATTACCAATGTTTACTGGGAAATTGATTTAACACTCGAACAGGTCTATAAATGTTGACCTATGTAAGTCTTGATTGGCAACGCGCACTGAATATATGTGAACAGCTGATATTGACAGCTTCTAGTTGTTAAGTCTATTCGTGTGCAATAAAAAATAGTTTTTTGAGTAATTTCGCGCGTGGAAAAATTATTTAGTTTTGTTATTGTTGTATTAACAAAAGCGCCAAAAAAAAAACAAATTAAAAAAAAATAAATGCAACAAATTAATAAAAATTAACCGTGTCAGCCAGAAAATGATCAGCTCCAGATACCGGCGTTACTAAGCCGCGCCTCAGCAAAGTTCTGACAAAATAGATTTGCGCTTTACTATATAAAAATGAGCTGCTACCACGGACACAAGAAAAACACGTCTATACACTACGATTATTTGCAACAAATATTTATTATATTTATAATATTTTATATAAATATTTATTTTCTTAAATATTTTTAAAAACGGAAAATTGTTGGCCTAATAATAAAATTTTTGTACTAAGTATTTTTGTGATCGTATTGGCCTTTAAAAATGCAATTGTTAATTCAACAAGAAGTTCTTCAGTTTACAATTATTATCAAGAATAAAAACAGTTGCCATAACAATGAAAAATGTGAACGTTTTTGATTTCAAAAACTTATTCTCGGACTAAGAAATAAAATTCTTGCCACAACAATTTATTCTAAAAGTTGTGAAAAACAGACTGTAAATCTGTCACTTTAGAAAAAATTTATGACTTAATACTTAATAACTTCGAAAAAACAATAAACAAACACTTTTTCCCATCTACAATGGAAAAAGAAAGTGTTTTTTTAGCGATATATAAGAAAATGATGTCTCCCGAAATTTGTCCCGGTAATTATAACTTTTTAATATATCATGATAAGCTCACTGATAACATTCTTTTTTAGATTCAAGACACTTTATCTTCTTCAGTTTATTACATACGCTCATCCGCCAAGGAAAAGCAAAAAAATGTAAACCGTTCATTTCTGATGAAGATAAACTCAAACTCCAAGCTGTCTCGGAAAAGCTAAAGTTTTAAAGAATTTTTAAATCAACAACTTGTTCTTGAGACAACAATTTATTTTTTCGAAGTGTTGCCAATTTTTACTTAAGCCAACAATAAAAATTTTTACTTTACAGCTAACATTTTTTATTGTTAAGATAAGAATTTAAGTTATTGAGTTCATTTTAACCTACGGAAATTGTTGGGCCAAAGTATAAAATTGTTGGAATTACAATTTTTTTTTCTGAGTGTATTTATTTAATTTTTATAACTTTAGCTTTCGAAGTGTATAAAAAAAAAGTTTTTATAGTTTTATAGCTCTAAGAGTTTGATTCTCCAACTGGAATTAATTTGAAAAAATAGCATATTGGTCTTCATTCCTTTTAGTACAAAACCCATATTACGAAAAAGTGAAGTCTCTATAAAATCGTAATTTTATCTAAAGGATGTTCAAATTTGCGGTGTATTTTTAAAATTTAATTGAAAGTTGTACGAAATCTTCATTTATTATTTTTATGAGAAATTAAACCAAATTGGCTCCGGTTAGAAGAAAAAGGAAGTGTTTAATTGACCTTTTCTACCAGGTTGGCAGACTGTCAACCGTTTACCAAAATTTTGAATAATTTTTACGTATAATGATGGTTCAATTAGTGATATTTCCTCAATAATGTTTTCTTTGAGGTGTTGAACGGTTTGAGAATTATCCGCATAAACTTTACATTGCAAGAAACCCCATATGGAGAAATCCAAATCCATCTCTTGATATCGGGCTATATTCACAGCAATTGCATTGCAATTTTGATTTTCGAAAAAGTATGGACCAATTACGCCACCACTCCAAAATCGACAGCATAAAGTAATTTATTTTAGTTTCATTAGTTTTTTAAACAATTCTCTAGAATTTTCTTCAGCCCAAATGTGACAGTTTTGTTTGTTGACATAGCCGCCAATTTCAAAATGAGCTCCATCGTTCAAGATAATTTCCGTGAAAAAATTCTCATTTTCTTGTTTTTCTATGGCCCAATTAAAGAATTGCCGACGAAATGCGTGGTCAGTTGGCTTTCTTGTGTTCACTGTATTTTGTAAGCCTTTACATTAGGGATGGCCAGCTGCGGTGCCCAAAAGTCGACAGCGCGCTGACGTTTACAAAAAACATTTCGCGCTAGTATGTGTACAAATGTGTGAAGAAATTACAGCGAAAAAAAAATGAAAATAAATGTGTTTTGTCTTTTCCACGTATAGAAAAAATGGCCCAGTAGAAATTCGTGCATCACTGATGTTAATAAATAAAGATAAATGTTGGCATATAAAATAATTGTATTTTTATTTAACAACAAAAAGAAAACATTTCATAAATCTTATACATATTATGTATACATATGTATGTTATACAAACATATTAACAGAGTTTACTTAAAATAAGACTTTCAATATCTGGTTTAATATTTTGTGATGATGCCAGACGCAATATCGGTGACTATTTTTCCATGAAATTTAATTTTTTTTACAACAATTAAATAATATTTCAATAATACATGCTTAAAAAATTGCCTTTCGCATAAATAATGTTTTTGTTTGCATTTGTTTGGTTTTGGTACGTTTGATTCCGACTGGGTTTCTCGCATATTCAATTTTCATGCGAATCAGCGCATAGAAATAAGCAACTGCACGGCGAGCCGAATGATGGCCCGCAACGGGAATGTGACCGCAGGAGGGTAAATGGCCAACACTACTTTACATGATATTGAACAAAGTTGCTGTAAGCGACGATGAATTTATGTCCATGTCTCTTCAGCAACACTTGTGCAAAGGCTGGATTAGTTTCACATAAATGACCACTACGATGGTGAATTCTGCTTCTCTGATCTTGAACTGAACCAGTTTCTTCAAATTTATCAATGATAAGTTTAATAGCAGGGTTTCTCGAAGCATTTTCTCTACCGTATTTTAAGCGAAATTTTCTTTCAACTTCTGATTAACTTTTACCATATTTAAAATAACTTATATTAATGAAAACACGTCGCAAACTCGTATAACGATTCACTTTAACTAACCGGAATGTATTAACTTTTACTTAAAAAAACATCGGTGTAATTTAGTACATGTAGAAAAAATGGTGGTAAATTTAAAAAGGATCCTCAAATTTGAACAACCTTTATTTAAGTTGTAAAAAAAGTTCGGGCGATTCTAAAATGTCTAAGTCTAAATTGGTGTGCGGTTTGTAAGTGACCAATATAACAGCTAAACTCGATATTTGATGACAAGGCGAAACAGTGTCAGTCATATGAATATACTCATAAGTTATGTTGTTTCGCCTTGTCATCAAATATCGAGTTTAGCTGTTATTTCTTGTGGCAACGGTAGGGTTGCCAGATGGTTTGGATTCGTCTGGATTGTTCAGAATTTTAATCCCAAGTCCAGAGTCCAGACATTCTGAAACATGTCCAGATAAAATCCGAACAAAGAAATAAAAAAACTAAGTACAAAAACATCTACTGCATGGATTATATATGTCTTAACATTCGTTACGTTCAGAATGTGCGAACTACTCGTAAAAATTTGACATTTCTCAAACAAAATATGTAAGCAATGGTGAATTATATACGGACTATTGTTGCTTACGTAGTACATACATATGTGGGGTAAAATACACGAAAACGCCACCTGAAAAAAATTATGGCACCGATTTGGCTGAAATTTCGCATTATTGTAGTATCAATATCCAGCAATAAAATACTTTTACAGAAAACGTGTTTTGTTTCAAAAATTCATAGCTAACGTCAAACTTTATCAATTAACAATTGTTATACCAACACTTAAAGATTTTTATGTGAAATTTTTGAAAAAAAAATACTACTATTGAAAAAAAAAAAAAATACCCAAAAATTTTGCGAATTGAAAAATATTTTTGCATTTTTTTTAAAAAACTTATTTTTTATTTTTATAATAAAACATTTAACCCTTTCTTACTAACTTTTTCATCTCGAGTCAAAAAAATTGTTTCTTGTCTTATTCTCAGAGATTTATGTTTAATTAGCAATAAAACACAAAAAAATAAAGTAAAAAGTTTTTGGGAAAGGCTACAGACCTTTGGGAAATTTGAACAATATATTGACCAAACTGCGTCATGGGAGTAAAAATTTAAGAAAATCATTATAAATTTAACATTTTTTTTTATTGAAAAACGCAAACTAAAATTCATCAAAGGTACAGCCTAAAATGCATAAAAACTCAAATTTTAGATTCCAGAAAATTTATTGTAGGTTTAAAAGCAAGTTGGAAGAGTTAAAAAAGTTGCCGAAGAAGATTATGACCGGAATTGGTCAATATTTTACTTAAGTGCAAAACAATTGTTATTGAGAATCCGTACCCGTACCGTATCCATAAATTTGTTCGTTAGTATTATTACGTTGTAAATCTATAAGAATCTCATCATCGGAATCGATGTCGGCAACTTACACAACTTCACCTCTTTCCCCATTTTCATCTTTTTCTTTCTCAAAATCTGATAAATCTGCTTCAATCATGTTCAAAAATTCCTTAATTTTTTATGCTCATAAACCTCACTTGCGTAAACTCATTGTAAAAGTATTTCTGTAAACTTAAAATATTTAAAAACCCATACAAAGCTGAACAATAACAGTTTTTTTTCATCGTACACGGAGAAAACGAAACTCGAAATTATTGTAAATATTAATCAAAATTTAAGAAAAATTAGTAGGTAATTTAGTAATTTAGAAACGGTTCGAGTGTCTATTAAAAATTACTAAGCGTAATATAAAAATTGCATCAAGCAGGCATTAATTTTTCGAATGCAAGTTTTTAATTTTTACAAAGTAGATTTTAAAATTTCTGCAATAATTTTTTATATTTTAAAAGGACTGTACTATTTTTTAAAAAGTACATTATAAAGTTTTTATGATGAAATAATAATAACTAATAATTTTTAAAATTTTTTGTGTATTGAACAAAATTGGGACGGCCAGCGAGTTTCCTTTGCCGCTTTCCCGACCCCGTCCCAATTCGGTTCAACACATTACTTCAAAGCCAATTAGTAAGAGTTTGGCAAGCCGTTAGACCGTCGGGCTACAGTCATGCTATGATTTATTTTTCGAAATTGTGGTGTTGCCAGCCACATATTTCTGAAATTGGCGTGTTCTCCATTTTTCACGGAAAAAAACCGATTCCAAAAAAAAATTTTTTTTTTTTTATCGGCCGAAAAACTAGTGAAAAATAAAACTTTTTTACTACCTTTTGTAGACTTAAAAAGTATTTTTGACTACAAAGCCTACGAAGAAAAAAAAAATAAAAAAAATTTTATGTATGTTATGTTATTCATCATTTTCCATGGAAAAGAAATGAAAATTTAAAAAAAAAATTCTTTTGGGCTTTAAAACTAGTGAAAAAAATTTGAAATTATAATTTTGCTTTATGGATTTTTGAGGTATTTTCGAATAAAAAGCTCACCACAAATAATAAATAAAAAAACTTTTATATTTGTTGTGTTATTCACCGATATTCATGAAAAAAAAAGTTTAAAAAAAATTTAACAATCTCTTTTGGGCCTAAAAACTAATGAGAAATAATTTTTATATATAGTTGTTTTATGGGTTTTAAGAGTATTTTTGATTACAAAGTCCACAAAAAAAAGCAAAATAAAAAAAATTTAAATTTTTAATAACTTATTCACAATTTTTCCTAGAATGCATTTTTATCAATATTATCGGTAAAAGCATTTACTTTAAAATGGCCATAAAACGAGTAAATGATTAGGTACGATTTTGTGGATCATGTTTTTGGAATGTCCGAACACTAAGTAATAATTATGCGATGTCAGATTTGGTTGAAAATTTTTACCGATTTTGATCTTACTTGAAACGAACCATGTCGGCCAAAGTGAAACCTTTAAATGGCCATAAAACGAGTAAATGAGCAGATCCGATTTCGCGGATTATGTATTAACCCTAGGAGGTTCAGGGATTTTTTGGCGCTAACAGGTACAACTAGGTCTGCGCAGACCTATGTGGGATTTGTATAGGCAGGTGTATTAAAAGTACGGGTAAATGTGCTAAAAGCTCAGAAAAATAGGTTCTCCATCACTGCTTATAGGAAGTTATGAACGGATTCGTCTCTAACACGCAAAACAAAAAAGTTATGCACACATTTATATTTAAAGGTCTGTACAGACCTGGTTGGTACTAATGAACCATTTCGTTTTTAAACATGACCCACTTCGTTTGTAAACACGAATAAAACCGAACATAAGCACATAAGCGGTCTGATTTTGTGCTCTTTAGGTTCTCCGTATCTTCTTCTAGTAAGTCATGGACGGATTTTGCTCTAACAAGCAGAACAAAAAAGTTATACACACATTTATATACATAGGTCTGCACAGACCTGGTTGGTACGTGTGAACCATTTCGTTTGTAAACACGAATAAAACCGAACACAAACAGATAAGCAGTCCGATTTTGTGATCATTGGGTTCTCCGTAGCTGCTTTTAGGAAGTCATGGACGGATTCGTCTCTAACACGCAAAAAAAAGAAGTTATACACACATTTATATGCAAAAGGTCTGCACAGACCTGGTTGAACCTCCTAGGGTTAAGAATCTCAAGACACTATATAATATTTGTGCATTGTCAGATTTGGTTGACAATTTTATGAATCTTGATCTTACTTCAAACGCACCGTGTATGGCAACTAGCGAGAAAGGGACAAAAGATAAGTGTACGCACTCTGTACACCTCAAGGGCAGTTCCTCAGTAGCTCAAGTGTTACAATGCATGAACGGTCAGGGGTTCGAGTCCATGTACAGCACTAACCAAACTGGTCTGAAGCTCGTTTCTGTAAAAAAATCGGCAAGTTACCGATTTGTGTGACGTCAAACTGTTTCGATCCAGATTTACCGATTTCGTGACAACTGGTGTTTCTGTACGTTCAAATCGTTTAAAATTCGGTCCGTGATGGAAAAAAAACACAAATCGAGAAGAAACGTTGCGAATTTGAATCATATGACAAGCATCTGTCTTATTGCTTTTGTTTACTTTTATGTGCACCTACATTTTATATTAGAAACATTTAATAAATAAATCATAAAAAGTGAATGTTTCGAAGCTGAAAGAAATATAATCAAATACAACATGAAACACAAATACAAATGAAATCAAATACATCTTGTATTCTACGCAATTTGACAATTTTTATTTTGAATTATTTTAACGTACAATAATATTTTGACACTTAGTGATGTGAAACGAAAACTAAACAAATATTTGCAACCGGGTACTTCTGCGTTGCTTTAACTAATATTTTTTTGCTTAAATTTCTGACTGTTATGTAGATATGTTTCAGTTTTAAAACACATTGGCCTGTAATGATAGTCGCAAGATTAAGAGAGCGCTCTTAGTTAAAACCTAGTTCTTCGAACAAACGCGCTTTTAGAAAAACAACATTCGGACTTACGAGTATCGAACTCATGCACTGTGAGCTGTGAGTTCACAGTCCTAACCCCTAAGGCACGCTGCCTGCCATCTTCCAGCTTTTTATTATTCCTTTTGTTCACTGTGTCTATAATGTTTTGTGTCAATAACGCAGCGTAATCTATTTTTACAAATTTTCTCATAATTTAATGCAAGTTTTTCTTTTTTTTTATGGTGTCACTGTATGTTCGATTTTACGTAAAAACTAGGTTTTAACATAGAGCGCTCTTAATTTTGCTACCATCATTACGGGCCATTATCTTGAAAACTAAAACGTTCTATAATAAACAAAAAGATTATAATCAGTAAAAAATTCAACTTCAGCGAAAGTACCCGGTTTAAGAAATTTATTTTGAGTACTTGCTAATTCATATTTACACAACATTATTGAATCGGTAAAATGCTCACTTACTGCAGAGTCAGTGACAAAAGTGACATTTTAAATCAATTCACATTTCTTACAGAAACACTTTTTTAAAACGTTCTATTGACAACTTATCGATTTGAAACGAACGAATTGAAACAGAAGTCGATTCAAATCTTAATAGAAACAGTTCAGGTGAGAGTGACGTCAAATCGACAATATGAGTCGGTAACTGCGATCGATACGAGTTACAGAAACGAGCTTCTGATGAGGCTATTGGTAATAGCCGAAACATGTCACCAATTGCCAGGTTAAAATTGTTCCATTTGTTATCTTTGTCATGTTTGTTGCATAAAGAATAGCATTGATCAAAAAGTAAAAATTTACAATGCTGGCCTTTGCTTAATGACTGTAAGTTCGATTAAATAATGTTTAATTATAATAAAAATCAGTCGATAAATTCAACTTTATTAAGGGGGCAGGTCCAGTCATGGCCGTGAAAATTAGGGCATTTTCAATAATTTTTTTTGGTATTAATTTAATTTATTTAATAAAAGTGATAATGCGGAATTATTACGTAATGTTTCAACTTGACTTGACGAAAGTTTAAAAAAAAAAATATTAAAAATGCAAAAAGTTATAACTGGTTGTGTTGGACCCTGTCCCATAAATAGTGTCTTGCGGTGACCATCACAAATCCTTGGAAAATCATCTAAAATCAATCGGATAAGAAAAATTAGTTAGTTAAATAAATAATCTAATGCTTGATCTAATGTTTTTATGTTTTTTTAAAATCAACAAAATACCGGCTTCAGGAACATTTAAATCTAGATTTTCGGTAAAAAACCAACAGTTTTTTATGAATAATTATTCATAAAAAATCGATTTTTTTAAAAAAAAAAAAAAATCCTGCGATCAAGCACTAGATTTTTATGTTTTTCAAAAACTGTGTAAATTTCATTGAAATCTATCAAGCGGTTTTCGAGTTACAGTGGTCACCGCTTCCGAAAACATAGTTTTGAGAAAAATGCATTTAAAGTTTTACGCTCGGTACTCTTACCACCGAGAGCCCTTTGGTTATTTCCGAATAACTCCAAAAGTAATTGTCGGATTGACTTCAAATTTTCAGGATATATTTTTAAGATAGTATACTTTTAGAAAATGCAAAAAAAAAAATTTCGATTTCTCAAAATTCATGACTGGACCTGCCCCCTTAATCATATGGAGAACACGCCAATTTTTTTTTATTTTTTAAAAAACTGTGTTTTATTTTGCGCTCAAAACTACAAAGTTTTTCATGGGGAAAAAATTATTAGGCTCCATATTAGGCTCCATAGAAAATGTTATTTTACATGATACTCATTCCAAATTTTTTTGTTTCCTAAAAGTAGAGATCACGACAAAAGTTTCAAAATAATATACATACATATGTATGTCACAATAGCACCACTAGTTTGGTCGCTACGGCTAAAAACAGTTCAACAAAAATTCAATTTTTTGCATTTTTTCAATAAATTTTCAACTTTGGCACCTTATAACTCAAAAAATATCTATGGAACTCAAAAAGTTAGCTATCCTATCTTGTAGTAAATTTAAATGCAAAATCTCTAAGTATTAAAGTTTATATTTTGGCTTCATTTTATATAAGTCATGTTAAAAAAACTAAAACAATATAATATTCGATTTCATACATTTTTGTTTATAATAAATTTTTTTTTTCAAATAAATTTTAATAAAATGCAACTCTTACATTGTTTTAGTTTTTTAACATGACTTATATACAATGAAGCTAAAATATAAACATATTATATTTAGAGATTTTGTATTTAAATTTAATACAAGAAAGGATAGCTAACTTTTTGAGTTCAATAGATATCTTTCGATCTATAAGGTGCCAAAGTTGAAAATTTATTGAAAAATGCAAAATATTTAATTTTTGTTGAACTGCTTTTAGCCGTAGTGACCAAACTAGTGGTGCTATTGTGACATATATTATTTTGAAATTTTTGTCGTGATCTCTACTTTTAGGAAGCGAAAAAATTTGGAATGAGTATCATGTAAAATAACATTTTCTATGGAGCCTATATGGCGTTACCTCTCGGAACAGTACATGTTTTTGGTTTTTGCCATTTATCTGAAAAACAGACCTGACTCAGCAAAACCACTATTATTTTCGGATTCAGCGGGAAACTTTGCTATAGGAACGAAGATTTTATTTGCCGCAATATTACTTTGCAAAAATTTGTAGACTAGTTTAGGAAAGCAATCTCAACACTCAGTACAGCGCGCGTTTAACGGTTCAAAAACTTTAATTAACTATTTACCCCACTGTCTGTGGTATATCATTTTGAAGCTTGGGGATCGAGCTTTAATCTGTAGTTCACTAAAAAAATATTAAGAAATGGGTTTTCCAAAAAAATCAAAAATATATTTCAATTTGCAAATATTTAGCTTTTTCATTTTTTTTATATTAAAAAAAGTATATAAATAATTTTTTCCCCATAAATAAATTTGCAGTTTTAAGGACAGAATAAATCACAGTTTTTTTAAAAAATAAAAAAAAAATTTAAAAATAGGTTTTTTAAAATAAATGAAAAAATATTTTTCAATTCGCAAAATTTTTGCGAAATTTTTTTTTTGCAATAGTAGTATTTTTTTTCAAAAAGTGCACATAAAAACCTATAAGTATTGGTATAACAATTGTTAATTAATAAAGTTTGACGTTAGCTATGAGTTTTCGAGACAAAACACTTTTTCTGTAAAAGTACAAAAATCGTGAACTTCATACCCCCTTATTTCAACAACAAATATTACTAGGGCGAAATCCTTACGCAATTTTATTGCTGGATATTGATACTACAATAATGCGAAATTTTAGCCAAATCGGTGCCATAATTTTTTTCAGGTGGCGTTTTCGTGTATTTTACCCCATGTATAAAAATCTATCAAACGAAAAAATTTGTGGAAATTTATTTCCCAAATTTAAAAATGAGATGAAAAACTTATGAAAATTGAAGTCATTTATTTTTTCAATTCCGATAATCAACGCTTATTTTGAAAAAGAAAATACAATATTGGATTTCAGCTGGGGAGCAAAATAACTTCGAGTGTTTCCAGACACTTAGTGATTTTATCGAAGAATCTAAAGTGTATTTAGATATGGAAATCCGTGATGATATAAAAACACATCTGTCCAGCTTACAGCAATTACTCAGTGATATCTTTCCAAACTTAGAGAATCAACATAATTACTGGGTACAAAATCCTTTCACAATAAAAGAAAACCTAAAGGATCTCATTTCATGGATTATGAAAATTTCATTGAATTGAATTTGTATACAAAATTATAAGCCAAATTTAGATGTATTCGATTAATATCCAAATTTATCAAAACTAGCTATTCGAATTCTGTTGTCGTTTGTTACCACTTGAGTATTTGTGTTAAGTTGGGTTTTCAAAATATGATGCGGCGAAAACCAAATATCGTTACAAACTTGATGCACCAGATATGCGAGTTCAGTTATAAAATATAACACCCAATTTTAAGAGAATTATGGAATCAAAAAAGCATGTGCATTCTTCATTCTTTTAGTTTATGTTTTGAGTTTGTGTATTATTTCTATGACGAATTGTTTTTTTTAAACAAATTTAGGAGAAAGAAATCGAATGCTGATAGATCTCATGAATAGAGAAAAATAAACTGCAGCGAAAACTGTCAATCATTTAACAAATTTTTAGAAACACCAAGAGGAAGCAAATTAATGGAAGCAGTTCGATCAAATAATAAGTATTTATGAGCTTAATTTAACAAACAAAGCAAAAAAACTGCAAATCTGAATAAATGAATATCTAAACGTTATCTATATGCTAAAAGATACAAAAAATTGACTTTCAAGAAAACATCAATTTCTCAAATACGCAAAAATCGATTTTAGTTTTTTTTGGCTCAAAATTTTCAGAGTATATAGGAGTATCATCCCTGAAAATATTATCCATGTTTTTTCACAATATTTGATTTAACAAGCATTTTAGTAAATATTTTTGAAACTTAAAAATAAAATTTGATATTCCATTGATCTTTTTGTTAATATTTCGATACTTTTTGAACTTTTTTGCAGTTTTGATAATTTTTTCAAAGTTTTGAAATCTTTACCTTTTCATAATTTTTTAAAGTTTTTCAATTTTTTAAAGTTTTTTATTTTTATGCATATTTCAAAAAATTTTCATAATTTTTAAATCTTCAATCTTCAAATTTTTTTTGAATTTTTTAAAGTTTTTAATTTTTTTTAATTTTCCTATTTTTTGCAAATTTCAAAATTTTAAATACATCAAAAATTTTTAAAAATTGAAGAAAAAATTCCAGAAAAATCCTGATTTTTTATGTTTATTTTTCTAAATGTCCAGATGAAGCACAATTTGAATCCGGTAAGACTAGGCCACAGCAATAACTTGGAAATGTGTTTCAATTTGAAGATGGACTGTTTTTTAAGTCTATTTAAATTAATTTCGTTGATAGAAGAAAATAACAAGGTTGGCTTTGACCCGAAAAATATTTCACTTTGCGAGGGTTTTCGTGATGTAAAAAGTGATGACCTTGTTTTTTAGCTAATTTCTTTCCAGGGGGCGGCATATTAGTTATCCACCCCGGGTTGCATACGCACGCTATGCCACTGTGTACATATATAATACATATGTATTTTATTATGTAAGTTTAGCAACGTATCAAAAACTATAACTTAGGTCTCTTACTTAGAACTGGTTCATTTTTTTTGACGTAAAACTTAAGTCACAGATAAAAAAATTTAAATTCATTTGAAAAGGGATAGGGTCTGATTTTTACTATCAATAAAAGCTTTTCAGTCGATTGGCAGTTGCAAGGTTATCAATTATTTGACAGGCTGTGCTCGTATTTGCGTTTATTTAACTTATTTTATGTAAAAATCCATTGTACAATGAACTTCGAAGGCATTCAAATCAATCAGCAACATTCATATTCCAACTCACAACATGCACTTTGGCGATATTTTAGTTATAGTCCAAAAATTTATTTTTACCACAGTAAATAGAATTGATGATGATTTTTTTAGTTCGAATTATTATACACCGACCGCTGTAGCTTTGCTTCTTATTTATATCTCGAATCACGTTAAACTTTATCCAGATGAACGATTTACACAAAATGGAAATAAATACCGCGCAGGTTTCGAATACATCATACTGTTACAAACAATCGCGGAAAGTTTAAAAGTAAATTAATAGAAACTGTTTGGTTTTTGGGGCTCCAGAGAAGTCTATGCGATTGAAAAATAATAGAAATTAAACTTTTTATATTAAAACATCCCGGCGATATTTGCAACGTCTATTTATTGGAGTAACACGTAGTATACTGAGTAATAAGACTTGTGGAAGATTATGATGCAAATCATAATCAGTAAGTGACTATTTTTTAATAATCTGTATCATTGTTTGTCTCTTTCTATCTATCTTAAATACCTTTGAGAAGCTATACTGCCCTCTGAAGCGAAAAGAGCGTATCTAAACCAACACGTTTCGAGATATTTGATGTTTTGTTTCTGTCAATTTGTCGAAATACATGCGATATTGAGATAGAGGACATTTTTTTAAGAGATTTTTTTATAGGTTTCAACTAAGATACTGGCATTCGGCGTAGCTCACTAGATGGGTAATTTCTTAAGCTATCCGATGCCATAAGAATCACGAATATGAATTTTTCTGAGATACGCCCATTTCGCTTCTCAGGGCAGTATAGTACTTTTTCATCGTATTCAAATTTTTCGTATTTGCTAACTTTCTGTTCTTCGGTATTTTGTAGTTGTAGATTGATTTACAAAACGCATGCTGAAGAGCAGATAAGGATACGTTGCTTTAGTTAGTTCTGCAGGGAAAAATACGAACATCTTTATTTTCGCGCTGCTGGCAGTTTCATTTAAAGGTTATCAGCATATCTTGCTATGTAGCTATGTACGTATTAAAAATTCGTTATCACGATTAATAGCCAGAGCATAATTATTTTCAAAATTTAGGCAATTATCTACATATTTTGCAGTCATGCAGCAACGGCAATTCCTAATGAGCCTAAGCATATCACCATTTTTGTTTTTAATTAATTTTTTTTTTATGTTGTATATTACAATATCGCCAAAAGTAAGTATATGTATGTGTCTAGTAATACAATATACATACATATACATTAGGGTGGTTATTTTGAAATTTTGTCTATATGTTTAAGCATTGGGCTTAAAAATAACTTACAAAATTTCAGCTTCTTAGCTCAAACCTGTATACGGCGCGAAGAGAGTTTATGTCCGATTTCATTAAAACTTGATAAAAAACCGATTTATTAAAACGTAGAGAAAATCTACCTTAAGTGCCAAGATATAGCGGTTTAGGTATTTTAGTTGTATGGGTAGGCCCGGATTTAGAAATTCGCCGCCCCTAGGCAGTTGCAAAAATTGACGTCACCGTCCCCCGTCAAAACTTGTTCAATGGTGAATTAATTTTGTACGAAAAGTTGTTCAATCAATAAAATGCACCTGTTATTGATTTATAATAGGATTCTAGAGCATAATACAATATTTTTGGTATTTTTGAATTTTTTTTATTGATTTCTGCGTAAGAGCTAGATTTATATTTCATAGTACAGTCATTTGGTTAAAAAAAATGAGGTTGCTTGGAAAGTTTTCCGGGAATTTTGAAAATTGGTAATTTTTATAGATTTCGATATACACTTTCCGAATTTCAATTTTGCGACCTCGTATCTTTGCCGCTCGCGCCGCCATATTGGAAAAATGGCACCAAAAATGAGTTTTTTGACAATATCTCCTTTCCGACTCATTTCACGATAAAAACATATATATACAAAACGAAACTAGAGAAAATTGCCTACAATTTATGTTGTCATCTTTTTTTTTGTAAAAACAATAGTTTTGGCGTACGAGCGCCGCAAAGTGTACTTCCACATACGTTTTGGCCAAAACACTCATTTCCACACCACCTTCAGGTAGAGTAAGCGGCGCGTTTTTTTTATCGTGGTATCCCCAAAAGGTCTAATCCACATGCAATTTAGTATTCCAAAGTTGAGCGCATTCTTCTTCGTTTCGCTGTTCTTGATGGACCAGGTGGTGCGAGTTCATTGTTTTAGAACCGATTGAAACGTCACAGACCGAAATTTCTTCCACATCATCCGCGATGGGATTATCATTCTAACACTGTAAAATTTAAAATTTGCTCCCAAAATATTTTATAACTGCAAATTCTATATTTTTTTACACAGTTTTCTTCTTCTAACCATATATCTATATTTTATTTTGTATTTGTACAATGCTAATAACAAAAAAGTAATATCGAATCATAAAATAAATGTATTATTATGTGATAAATTTGAAGATTTTACAGTTTGCCCTGTAATTTTTACTTGTCGATATTTTCATATTTGTGCGATATTTTCAATATTTATTCAGTATTTTTTGCTAACTAAATTTTTTCCTAACCACATTGTATACATTATATACATAATATAAATACATATATATATAAATTACATTCTGAAACTGTAAAAATAAAAGTTTTGGACTGTAATGTTTGCAGTTTACTCATCAATTTGTATTTAGAATCCCAAGAAATGAGAAATTACAGGGATATGCGACAATTTTTCTTGATTATTTTGCTTTTTTTGAATACCACACGCTAGTTTTTACAAAACCTTTTTTTCGTGTACCTTCCATACAACTTAAATACCTAAGCCGCTATATCTGGGCACCTTAGGCAGAGTTTTCCTAAGTTTTAGTAAGTCGGTTTTTTCGAAAAGTTTCAACGAAATCGGACACAAACTCTGTCCACGCCGTTTACAAATGTGAGCTAGGAAGCTCTTATTTTGGGACAATTATTTTTAAACTTCAAGCATACATCCATACATACATTGAATGGCGTTGCATCATAGCGCCCAAAATCATAACGCCCAAATCCCATTGAGACATAACGCCCAAAATGTGACACAAGGCCCAAATCTTAGGAAAATTTATGACATAAAGCCCAAATGAAAACAAAAAAAAAATAATCGTAAAATGACATAATGCCCAAATTTCTTGTGAAGAAATTTGTTGTTGGCGAATTTGGGCCCTGTGACTTTCAATTTGGGCGTTATGACTAAAAATTTGGGCATTGTCTTAAAACTGATATGACATTCCTCAGAGTGTGAAAAAACATTTTATGCTTCTTTGATCTATCATTTTTGCTTGTTGCTATATATTAAAAGAAATTACAGTTTTAAAAACATCTAATTCCGTTTAGAGTTTTGCATTTTAATGACGAAAAATAGCATCTTGCTTGGTAAACAATAGTTAAATTTTTTTGTTTGTTGAGCGTGGTGCTAAGCTGTGATTGCTATTGAAAATGAATTTTGAGACATTTGAGTGCTTAAGTGGAAAAAGATTTTGTTCAAATTTGATTTATTTAATTAATGAAAAGCAATAAAAGTCCAACAACAATAACTTTTATGAGAAATTACAGTGGCTAGCAAACTAGGTGTTGGATATATTATAGACTGATCCGCGGCGAAGCGGCCCAAGCTCAGGGTTTAAAACTTCCAAAAATCCAACACCGTTGTCGCAGTCACTTCAATCGCAGTGTTTCACTACGACACTGTGACACTGCATCTTTTATGTAAACACTGCACTTTTAGAAAAAAAATGTCGCAAAAGTAATCTAGCAAAAAATTTTCAAATTATAATTTCTTGCAATCACTCCTGGATTATTAACGGTTTGGAGTTGACAACGCAGAATTTTTAATTAATTTTACTGTAACAGCTTTTGACATTTTGATTTAACTTTTCTTTTTACTGCTTTTCAATGAACGGGCCCGTTCAACGCTCAATGCTAAAAAGAATAAATTTAAAAGATCCTGTTTTGAAAGCGGTTCAATTGTTAAGTCCGATTTCTGTAGGCGAAACTTTTTTGCTACTGATTCTGATTTTTCCTAACCTTGTAAATAATGATGACATACTATAGGTGATGTCGAAGCCATGTGGTTTAATGCAGAAGCCAGAAAAACCAAAAGAAAAAAATTTGGAAGAACTGTGGGCATATGGAATTTTTTTGATTTAAAAACTCTTTAGGCGAAACTTGGTATCCTGGCTTAAATCAATTTGTTGGCGCATTATTATGCCTACCTCACAGTATCGTATCCACCGAACGCATTTTTTCACTTAAAAAAACGGTTTCTAATGAAGGCTTTAAAAATTGTGTGTCTCCAAAATAATTACTAGCAAAATACTACCAATAGTCGTGTGTCGTATTTTTATTTTTTTTCTTAGTTTATTTTAAACTACATAAACAAAGTACATACAAATATATATATCGGTAATTTTTTCATTAAACGCACACTTTGTATTTTTTGACGTTTTGAACATTTTTTGAAACCAAATATCTCACAAACTATAGGAGATAGGATGAAAAACCATTTAATTATTTTTGTTTAGAAATACTATAACTTTATAAAAAAAATTGAAAAAATTTAAATAAATTTGTTTAAACATTAATTTTTTTAATTAAAAAAATTTTTCTCAAAATATTTTCAATATAACACCTTTTGTTTTTTTTTATTTTTTTATATGTTACTCCTCAATTGATCCTAGGAATGCATGTGCTTTCATATCGAAATTCCCGCCATAACTTTGGAAACTACGAATTTTTTACTGATGAGGCGCATGGTGCGTTTTTCAACATAAAATTCGACATAAAATTTTTTTTTTCGTTTATTTTTTTTTTTTTTTGTAATGTTATTTGCAATCAATCCTAAGAATGTATCTGCATTCAAAATGAAATTCCCGACATAACTTTGGGAAATATGATACAATTCATACAATTAGACTGAAACGCGCCTTCATAAAAAGCTCATATTTTCCAAAGCTATGGCAAGAATTTTGAATTGAATGCAGATTCATTATTAAGATTGATTGAAAATAACATTACCAAAAAAAAAAACAAAAAAAAAATTTTTTTGTCGAATTTTATGTTGAAAAAACTTTGTGCGCGTCAACAGTAAAAAATTCGTAGTTTCCAAAGTTATGGCGGGAATTTCGATATGAAAACACATGCATTCTTAGGATCAATTGAGGAATAACATAAAAAACAAAAAAAAAAAAAACAAAAGGTGTTATATTGCAAATATTTTGACAAAAATATTTTTAATTAAAAAAATTAATGTTTTAACAAATTTATTTAATTTTTTTTATAAAGTTATAGTATTTCTTAACAAAAATGATCGAATCGTTTTTCATCCTATCTCTTATAGCTTTTGAGATATTTTGTTTCAAAAAATGTTCAAAAAGGTCAAAAAAAAAAACAAAGTGTGCGTTTATTAAAAGAATGACCGATATGTACTTTTATAATTATTATTTTCACAAAATGCCACAATTTTATTTATTTAATTTTTACTTTATTTAATTTTAACGAATAATTAAATTTTATTTATAATTTATCGAAAAAATCTGTTGTTTTAATGCTTCAAACGGGGAACTTGCTTCAATGCCTCATCATATGAAGTTATGGGGTCAGCAATTTTCTCATCATTGTCTTCAGACTCGCTTATCTCTTGAGTGGCGCTTTGATTTTCAAATTGTACTTCAATATTGTTGACTTCAGTTAATAAACTTTGATCGATTTTCGAAAATTCGTCAAAACCAGCAAACCAGAATGAACGAAAAAGACCAACACTACTCAACACTTCTGACATTAGCATTATTGGGGAATCCACCAAATTCGTTACTTTCAAAACAAAAACGAATTAGAATTTGTAAAAAAGGGAAGTTGTACAAACTTAATAGAATTCTTATTTGATTCTGTCCGTTTAAAAGAGATATTTTGACTTAGAATATAGTGTCCGCGTCCAGTCATTGGAACGTCCGGCTATCGGAATTAATTTTATATGGAAAAGTTAATGAAATGTGAGTGTCGCCGAAATGTGTCCGGTTATAGGAGCTGTCCGGTTATGGGGGCTGTCCGTAATAGGGAATTTCACTGTACATGTATGTATCTTTTTTTTATAACACTGCGAAATTCACTGCACTTTTGTTTTTAAAACACTGCGAACACTTCACTTTCCAACAATTTTTTGGAATTTTCACTGCGGTCAAAAATTCCAAAACGACATCCCTGTATCTAACTCCAGCTCCGTTGGCCATAGCAAAATTCCAAAATTTTTTTCATTTGGGCAATATGCCCACTTATTTGGGTGTTATGAAACTTTTTCCCAAAGTTTTGGGCACTATGCCTATTGTTGGGCGTAATGACATTACTCCATTTGGGCATTGTGACAAATCCATAGCGGCGTAGTACCCAAAAATGTCATAGAGCCCAAAGTTTAAATCGAAAATGTCACAATGCCCAAATAATTCCGCAACAACAATTTATATGGAAAGTGTTTGGGCGTTATGTCGCAATGGGATTTGGGCGTTATGATTTTGGGCGCTATGATGCAACGCCACATTGAATACTGCGTTATGTGTACAACAAGAAAATGGAAAAAAAATTAAGAAACACAATTTTAATTAAACATTATTATATCGAACTTAGAGTCATTCAGCAAAGACCAATATTATTGTAAATGATGAATGACTTCTAAGTTCGATATAAGAATGTTTAATTATAATAAATAATCAGTGGCTAAAATCCAAAAATTTCTTAAACACTATTTCCATTTTCTTAATTTTTTTACTTAAATTTTGAGAAATAAAATCTTTTCAACTTTGGCAGAGATAATGTATTTTTTCCTTATGCAATACATACTAGGCTTTAAAAATAGCGTTATAATTTTTTCAAAAATAAGAAATAAAATCCATTTTAATTTTTTTTACTCAAATTTTGGAAAATTTAAATTTTGCAGCTCTGGTAGCAACCCTAGAGGTTTTCTTTTTTTTTAATTGGGGATATACTCGCAAATAAATAAATTATCGGATTTTAAGCGTTTCCGAAGAATTCTAGAAGGGTTATTTGGAACATGTCTAATATGCACACATAAGCTTAGGACGTTGTCTTTATGAATTAATTTAATTTATACGTTTTAACCTTTAACACATTTATACGACAATATAATTTTTGCGTTATAATTTTGTCTTAGCAAACATTTTATTTCGCATAAATAAACAATAAACAGCACAAATAATTTCCATATGAAAGTCGCCAATTGTGTTATGATTAATTCGTCGAATAAAGCGAAAATGTCGTGACAATAACAGATATCAACTTCTTTATAGCGACGGGTGAAAGGCTCAAGACGAGCTCTGTGATTGATGCCTTCACGTCTACGTACATTTTATTTCTTCATGCTGAATGTCAACCATTCCGATGAGGACGTCAAGCTCTCGAATCTAATCATTCAACAATTTTTGTGTCATTAATTTCGGTTTATTTACTACTTCATACTTAGAGCAATTTCAGTTTATATCTTCGCTTTCGGAAGTGGCACTAAAGTACAGCTGGCTGATTACTGTTAGCGAAAATGGTAAACGGTTGGAATCCACCGATGGGCATTCTAATTTCATATGACGTCTAATGCCAACTTTTTATGTTGTTTGCTTAGAAGGCGATTTTAACAAGATTTACGTCTAAAAAGTTTATTTTAATGAATGAATACTTTATATTCTTGCTACCTAAATGCGCCTAATTCGGCAGTATACTGCCCTCAGAAGCGGAAAGGGCGTATCTCAAAAAAATGCGTTTTGATTTTTTGTTTATGTCAACTTGTTGAAATACATGTAAAATTGGGATAGAGGAAATTTTCTTAGGATATTTTTTATAAGCGTAGTTCATTAGATGCATAGTTTCTTAAGCTATCCGATGCCATACTCAGAAAAAACAGGATTGGTAAAATCAAAGAATTGCAATTCTATGATTAAAATTTGTGGAATACAACAATTCATTTCTTTGAATCAAAGAAAAAATTTGCAAAATCAAAACCCTTTGCTCTTTGGATTTGCAAATTCAAATTATCTGATTTTACAACAAAATATTTTAGCGTCATCAGCAAAATGTTTCACTGATATTGCAAATAAAAAACTTCCATTGTCTAATCAGGGAAGCTCCTGGTTCAAACCCTGGCGACGACATAATTTTTTTTTTATTTTTTTATTTTTTTAATTTAAAGGTATTTAAAAAACAAAAAGAAGTAGAGGACTGTACTTAAATAAATTGAAAATATCTTGAAAACCGCCAGTACTTAAATAAATTGAAAATATCTTGAAAACTGGCGGTTTTCAAGATATTTTCAATTTATTTAAGTACAGTTCTTTACTTCTTTTTGTTTTTTAAATACCTTTTTCAAGATATTTTCATTATATTTATAGTTCTCTACTTCTTTTTTTGTTTTTTAAATACTTTTAAATTAAAACCAGGAGCTTCCCTGATTAGACAATGGTTGTTACATGCGCAGTTTAACAACATGATTTAAGTATGTCTTAAAAATGATGTCGGTGGCTGAGTTGGGTAAGATGAGCATCTTTGAACAGTGGCATAGCGAAGAACACAGGTTCAATTCTCTGATAGGGTGACAGGTAAAAAAGAATTTAATTTGTCCTTTGAAGTTTTAAAAACTTATTACAATTAAAATAAGATTTACTGACGATAATTACCAACAAATAAGAAGAAAGAGGAAATAGAGAGAAAAAAGAAATAGAGGAAAGTAAAAAATCAAAAAAGAAAATTTTTTTTTGCGAATTTATTCTAATTTTCAAGAAAAACTTTAGGAAAATTAACAAATTTTTTTTTTAAATCAGCGAATTTATTTTAAGTTTCAACAAAAACTTTAGGAAAATTAACAAAAGTTTTTTTGAAATCAACTAATTTATTTTAAGTTTCAACAAATCATCTTTTGTTATATCAGAGAAACTGTTTCTCTGACTGAAAATCATACACAACATTCGTTGATTTAGACTAAAGAGATGATTGCTGCAAAAAGCGGTTCAACAAAATTTTTGATAGATTTCTCTACAATTATTTTTAGTTCTATAAATACTAACACGAATGCCTACTTAGTATTTTTATTTTATCAATAAGACCTCTTAGAAATAAGTAAATAAAGATATTTGAACATTTTTTTTTACTTTCATGCTTTTATCATGGTGTAAGTTGTAAAAATGTGTTTTTACGTAGTGGCTCTAATAACATGATCACCCTCTGTAGGCTCAATTCTGATCGGTGACAGGTAAAAAATTGAAGTTCTTTTTTAAATTTTTAAAAACGTAACACAAATAAGTTACCAATAAGATATAATAGTCTAAGAGCTGGCAGCCACTTTAAGGATCATACTCGCACAAGGCAAAAATTTTGTGTAGAGTTGATTTAGTACAAATAAAATAAGAAAATCAATAAATGGTAGTATTGGCGTGGTCGCGAAGGAACACCCTAAACGTTTCAAAATGCAAAATATTTTTGAGAAAACAATTATAAGTGGGGAACGCCTGGATGGATTTCCGAAATATAGATGTCATATGAAAGATAACACTAGCTTACAGCCAAAATGAACTTTGAATACCGTTATTCATTTTATATGTAAAATCGGCTGCTGATTCTGAAAATCATATTATTTTTTTTTTCTTTCACGTCGTTTTCGAGATATAGGTCACTTTCGGTTTTTGAACCAAAGAAAAAAGTTGGAGTCGCATATTCCATTAGTAAAACATCCCCCGTTTTCGAAGATGCTGAATACGATAGCAGTATTCAAAATTCTTATGGGGTTGGCCCCACCCCTCAAAATGGACAAAAACCGCCCCGAAAATGACGAAATCGCTTATTCCGCGTCTTCTATCGGTAATATATTTGTCACCCCCCGTTTTCGAGGATGCTAAGCACGATGGCAGTGTTTAAAATTTTTTCAGAATTGGCCCCATGCGCCAAAATGGCCAAAAATGGGAATTTGGGTCCGTTATGGCGGTTTTTGTCCACTTCGGGGGGTGGAGCCAACATTTTAATTTCTAGCATATACCAGTATCTACATAACGAAATTTCATAAAAAAATTTGCATTTTGGGTTTAAAAAAATTCTTACCCACATAAAAACACGCAAAAATAGGCAAAAATGAAATTCGTCCATTTTTTATTCAATTTTATATAACTTTTCCATTTATTAATCGATTTTCATAAGTAGTATCTTATTTTCTTCATAAATATATAGACTATGATATAAAAAAACAAAATGATTTTTACAATTTTTTTTTCTTTTAAAAAATTGCAGTTGATTTTTACTTTTTTCTCATTTTATCGAAAAAAAAATAATTATTTTTTATAAATCAATTTTTTTCGCCAAAATTAACATGCCAACGAAAAAGTAATTTGAACATTATTTCTGGGAAATTTAATTACCTTTAGTTTGACACATAATATGTTTATATATAGATATTTTTGAAGTGACAACTTCTTTAGGCACGTTGTGCACCTCCGTAAGAAAGCATTTGCGGCTGAGGAAAAATGTATAAACTCGCGACAGGCCACCGACACCGGATGTATATACATAATATATATACAGTACATATATGGGCGACTTTGCTGTCTCTCGCTCTCTTTTCTATATATATCATATATAATATATATGCTTAGAGGATTTGCGGCTGAGGAAAAATGTATAAACTCGCGACAGGCCACCGACACCGACACCAGATGTATATACATATTATATGTATATACAGTACATATATGGGCGACTTTGCTCTCTCTCGCTCTCTTTTCTATATATATCATATATAATATATATGCTTAGAGGATTTGCGGCTGAGGAAAAATGTATAAACTCGCGACAAGCCACCGACACCGACACCAGATGTATATACATATTATATGTATATACAGTACATATCTATAATTATTCCATAAACATTACAAAACATCATGAAAACAAATTTCAATTATATTATTTTAAGTTTTCACTTCTGTCGGCACTCCCAGAGTGCAACCCGCCGGTTTTTTTTTGAGATATTTGTAATTAAGTTGAACCAACTTTTTTCTTTGATCCAAAAACCGAAAGTGACCGATATCTCGAAAACAACGTGAAAGATATAAAAAATAATAATTTGGTTTTCAGAATCAGCATCCGATTTTACATAAGAAATGAATAGTGGCAGCTAAAGTTCATAAATTTTTTAATTATTTGTAAACTAGTGTAATTTAATATGCTATAGGGGAGAAGGGGGAGGATTTGACACCCTAACAAGAAACTAATTTTTTCATCGAAATGCAATTAAGCATGTTGTTTTGAATACATATAGGTTGAGCAGAAATATGTGTGCTACGTTTATAAATTACCAAAAATTCATTACTTTTGATATTTTTGGAATTGTGTGGAAAAAACAAATATAAAAAAAAATATCGAAACCTCCCACCTTGAGGGAGGCTTCTTCAGTTCAAAATGAGGTTTCAACACAGGAATATTTTTATGTTTTAATGATATATTTGATTGAGAATGTAGAGTTAAGTAGATACCATGTATACATACATAGGCAAAGTTTTTCAAAATTAAAAAAAAAAAAACAGCAACTTTACTTTGGAAAATGCAAATGTTCGTGCAATACTGGTGATTTCTGGTTTTTTGGATTTCTGCATATTATCTTCAATGCCATTTTGCTCAGAAAATTTTTTTTCCCTTTATTAACCTTAGACATCTTGATAACTGAAGTAGTACGACGATTTTACAAATTGGAGGATTTGACACTATGTTGAAGCCTCCCGTTTGCACTAGACGAATCCTCCCTTTCCACTTATTTCAAAACTTTTAAAATTTCACATTTTCCTTTTATTTATTTTACAAATTTTAAATGCTGTATTAACAGTTGAGAATGTGTTTAAGTATCTCCACAAAAGAAACGAAAAGTTTAATATTATATTAACCGAGTATCACATAAAAACTAATAAGCAAATATTATATCAAAACGTTGTAAATATATGAAATCACGTCTAGCCACGCCCACGAGTAGAGTTGCACTGAGAAGTTTTTTTGACAGGAGGGTAGCGATAGGAGCAACGTTTTTTAATTGCGGGCGCGAGTCAGTGTCAGAAGAAATGAGAAAATTTGGCAATGTCGAAGCCTCCCATGTGTCGAATCCTCCCATTTCTACCCTACCTAATATTTGTTTACAAAATTCTATTCAGAACTAGTCAGACTGCTAACGAATCACAAGTCATGTCATTCAATAGTTCTGTTTGTGCGAGTCTACTGATGACTCGCACAATGTCGATACAACCATTATACTCGACAGCAAGTACACTGATCGGTTGACAGACCGAGTGCACTCACACAGACCTCTAAGGTATATCAAATAAAATAAATCACATCACACTGGTGCTTCACCGATACCGCAAATATCGTTGTCGTTTTAGATAACGATAACGAGACGATATTAAAAAATAATTTATCTTTTGACCGAGGCACAGAGGGGTATTTGAGCTCAAAAGGCGGTCAAAAGTAGATATTTAAATTATTGAAATGCCATAAATTTAAGCATACATTCTGTAGCTGAATAGCTTCGACATCATATGGCAGCAAGAATGATAGAAAAGAAGATTACGCATTGCGCATCTCCGCCATACTGGATGTCAATTTAGAGCGTCATATGGAGGACGGTTAGAGTTGCTGTGGAATAAGAAATACATAATCAAGTTACTTTTTTACAACTAATGTTCCCAAAACATGTACTAATTTCTTTTTTATGATCATATAATATATTAGTGGACAAAATCATGTTTTCCGATACTGAAACTACTATTATGATACTTCTATATTTTGTTATTGGAAGATTAGAGAAAGTACGATAAAGCTAAGGAAAAATTATAAAAATATAACAAATTAATTGCATGTATACTTTTTTCATTGCCCTTAATGTATAAGCTTTTTACTGGGTTTTAAAGCTTCAAGCTAAATTGCTAAGAAATCTAATAGCTGTAGTAGCTAAACTCTATTATTATTATTATTAGCTCAAACTATGAGTTCGTTACCCAAACGTCGACAGCGAGTTGATGGCCTTGCAAATCTTGCTGGTTATATACGCCATAAACTGCACGAAGAGGTTCCCAACATATGAGAACAACAATAAACTGCAATGACCTCCACATCGCTTAACCATCTCAGTAATGACTCATATGAGACAACTCGACAAAATTTTATTAGACTTTAATGACGACGGAATAGATATTTTTTTTTTTTTATTCTTTTTATTTATTGGATCTCTTTACATTGTAAAGACTAACAATAAGTTGTAAGCTCTTAATTCTAATTAACACTATTACAAATTATAAATTATATATAAAGTGATATATTTATTATAATAAGTAATTTAAAGCTCTGCGGGACTCAAAAATAAATAAATAATAAATATTTTTTGCTGGTCTAAAATTGTATTATGGATATAATATTTGGATATATGTATGGATATGGAGTTCATTATGCAGAACCATTTGTAGTAGCTGGGCGGTCAGCCCTTTTTAGACGCGAATGTGTTGAAGTGTTAGCTAGTGGAGTAGCTAATGGATTGATATGATTTTGCAGTTTTAGGAGGTATTTTCTTTTCAGTCTTTCAAATTCTGCGTTTACCATAGGTATATGGAGATCGCTATGGATACGCTCATTTCTAATGAACCACGGTGCTCCTGTTATTATCCTTAGAATCTTTGATTGAGCCCTTTGAAGAATTTCAATATTTGATGAACTAGCGAATCCATATAGTTGTATCCCGTAAGTCCATATAGGCTTAATAACACTATTATATAGGAGAACTTTATATTCCAATTTTAGAGGAGAGTGACTGTTTATTAACCAGTGCAAGCTAGCAGCTTTGAGTTTGATTTGTATCTTTTTGGCTTCGATGTGTTTACGCCAAGTTAAGCGTTTATCTATGTGAATGCCAAGATAAGTGACTTCATTTGCTTCTGGAACTCGAATGCCATTTAATTTTATGGTTGGTGTTGGGTTTCTATTTAATGTAAATGTAACATTTCGGCATTTTTGCTCGTTCACCTTGATACGCCATTTTGATAACCAATTTTCAATAAGAACTAGATGATTTTGAAGCTGGTTGGTGGCAACCACAGCATTTTTGTGATGACTTAAAATAGCCGTATCATCCGCAAAAGCGGAGGTAACTAGCTGGTCATTTGTCGGAATATCAGAAGTGAATAAGATATATAAAAACGGGCCAAGAACACTACCCTGAGGAACTCCAGCGCCAATCGAGAACTGTTTGCCAAATATGACACAAGGACTGCGTGGATATTTTGTGGTAGGAGTTGTCTGATTTTGTAAATTAGGCCATCATGCCATACTTTATCAAAAGCTTGTTTAACGTCAAGAAATATGGCGGAACAATATTCTCTGTGTTCAAAAGCATTTCTTATTTCGTTTGTTATTCTATTCACTTGCTCAATGGTTCCATGTTTTTCCCTAAAACCAAATTGGTGTGAAGGAATGAGATGATGATCTTGAAGGTAAGGCATAACCTTTTCTAAGAACACTTTTTCAAACAGTTTTGAGAGGCAGGGAAGCAAGCTAATAGGTCTGTATGAACATGGTAAGGTGGAATCTTTGCCGGGCTTCGAAATCATTTTAATTATAGATTTTTTCCACTCACTGGGATAGTGGCCAAAATTAATTATAGCATTGAAGAGCCTGGTGATGAAAACTACAGCTGTTTGGGGTAAATTTTTGAGCATTATGGGAGTAATGGAGTCATGGCCAGGTGCTTTTCTACAAATAAGTTTATTGTTTATGACGTTAGCGACTTCAGTTGGAGTAATATGCATGTTAATATTTTGAGTGTTATTTATTTGCGGAGGCAGATCAGTATTGTTTGAAACACAATTGGGTTGAAACACTAGGCTTAGATGTTGTGCAAAAACATATGCCTTTTCCTCATCACTTCGTGCCCAATCGCCATTAATATCCCTTATAGGAGGCTCGGTCTCAATAGGATTTCTAAATACGCGGCTAGACTTCCATAGAGACGATTTATTAGTTTTGTTTGGAGAAAGCTTTTGAATAAAACTATAATGGTGATTACTCTGTTCTCTAGAAAGAGCAGCTCTTATCTTCTTTTCGGCTTCCCTAAGTTTTATTTTTGATGCTGGGGACCTATATTTCTGCCATTCTCGTCTAAGCCTTCTCTTATCCGAAACTAATTTTTCTATTTCAGCATTAGTAGAAAATCTATCTTTTCTTCTAATAATTGAATTTTTAGGCGTAGAGTTATTTGCTGCTGTAGTTAAAATGGAATTTATGACCTCAACAGCATCATCAACATGCTCTTTGCATCCTATTGTATAATTTGTGTGGATATGTGTGCTTATGTATTTTTTGTAATTAATCCAGTTTGTAAGGAGTTGTAAGGGTAAGTGGTACTTCTCGATGCTTGGGTTTTTCAAAAATTTGTATGATAACAGGGGAATGATCAGATGATAACTCAAAACTTGTAATGACAGAAATTAAATCTCTGCGAATACTCTTGGTGACGGCAAAATCGATTAGGTCAGGAATTTTGTTGCGGTCCGCTGGCCAATATGTAGGTTTTCCGGGAGAAGCAACATCCAGATTGCTATTTTTATTTATTGCGTTATACAGCTGATTGCCTTTGGGATTATTAATGCGGGAGCCCCAGAAAATTTGTTTTGCGTTATAGTCACCGGCTGCTACAAATTTATCACCTTAAGTTTTAAAATAGTCCATAAACTGCGCCTCTGATACAGCAAAGCGGGGAGGACAGTAAACTGCAGATAAAGAAAGGTCTTTGCCATTACTTTGCAAGATAATTGAAGTAGCTTGTAGATAGTTTTGGGCATAAGCCCCTAAGCAAGAATGTTTAAGCCTTCTTCGAATTAGTATACCAGTACCGCCATGGGCTTTTCCGTCTGGGTGATTGGTTTTATGGAATATATAGCCTGGAATAGTGAAGTTATATTTATTTGTTAAGTGGGTTTCGGATAGAAGCATTACATCTACATCTTCCCGAGACAAGAAGTTTGAAATCTCTAGTTTATGTTGGCTTACGCCGTTTGCATTCCATGCGAAAATCCTTATAAAGCCTATAACTTGGCTAGGAGAGCAGTCATTAATTGGGTTTGCATTTCAACGATACGATCTAAAGATTTTTGCATGGCTATCATGAAGTGTGATAGGCTTTGAGTAAAATTAGAAATCATTAGCTCAAGGTTATTGTTTGGTTCCTGTGGTGTTAGGTGTTGCATTTGAGAGCCTGATTTTACAACATTAGCATAAGAAATAGCTGGTGAAAAAGGGTTGGCAGAGGACTGCTGGG
Organism: Meiosimyza platycephala; assembly: GCA_963662105.1. NCBI lineage: Eukaryota > Metazoa > Arthropoda > Insecta > Diptera > Lauxaniidae > Meiosimyza > Meiosimyza platycephala. The sequence continues at coordinate 41,770,502 of OY759210.1, read as the reverse complement.
GGGCAGAAGCAGCAGAGAACTGCTGGGGGGCAGAAGCAGCAGAGAACTGTTGGGGGCAGAATCGGCAGAGGTAAATACATTTTTAGTTGGATTGCGAGCAGCTTGTTTAAGTAAAGTTACCCTCTGTTTTAGGCTTTGATATACAGGACAGCCTCTATAGTTAGCAGTATGGTTTCCATTGCAATTGCTACATTTTTTGGAGCTTGTGCTATTTTCCGCTTTTTTGGAGCATAAGGAGCTGTGGTGGAGTTCACCGCATGCGACACATACAGTACGGAGATTACAATAGGTTTTAGTATGGCCATACTCTTGGCAGTTTACGCATTGGACCGGCCCATTACGTTTGTGGGGCTCCTCGACAGAAATTTTTCGGTGCAATAAATATTGCAACTTGTATATTGGATGCGTTTCATTTTTTTTGAGCTTGGCAGCATCTGGGAGTAGGTCTACCTTAAACATAGGTTGAGGAACCCTATCTTTATTTACAATGTTAATAACTGCTCTGGCATGGAAACCTTTTTCTTCGAGAGCATTTTTTATTTCAATTACGTCTAAATCAGATTCAATGCCTTTAAGTACTACAGAAATACCTTTACTGCTTTTCAGCTGGTAAGTGTAATAATTCTTTTTTTTTGGCTTCTAGATCACGTGCTAAAGTACGGTAATTACATTCCGCGTAAATTTGGATTTTTGTTTCATGTATATTTCCTCTTGTAAGTGAAACTACATGATATGAGTCTTTCCCTATTAGACTAGTAATATAATTTATAAGGGCATTAGAGTTACGCTCACGCAAGAAAATAGGTGGAGGCTTATGATCTTTATTACTTTGCCTACCGCTACCACCAGCTTCATCATCATCATTTTTTGCTAATATTGCAAGTCTATTATTGTTGGCGTTGATTGTACCTGTAGAGGTGGATTTAATGACTTTCGCCGCTTGTACATTGCCTCCATTTTTTTGTGGGCTTAGTTTTCTTTTTACTTGGATGTAGCGGTCTAGCCCAGTTTAAACTTCACTATTTTTTTGAAACAAAATATTTTTACCTTTATTTTGTGTGTTTGACTTTGGTTGTTGTTGAGTTTGTTGCATTTGACGAAATTGTTGTTTTTGTTGTTGTAATAGCAACTGCTGTTTATGTTGTGGTTTCTGCTGCTGCTGCTGATGTTGATGCAATACCGAACATTGTTGCTCTACACTGGATTCATGTTGCATAGGTAATGTTGCTAAGCTGTTGCTCAATACATATGAATTTGTGCCTACAGACATTATTGGTGTAAGTGAAGCAGATGACGATGTAGTAATTACACATGTACTAGTTGTTGCCAGAGTTGTTGCTGGCAAAGAGACAGTTGCGCTTGTAGGTGCTGGTGAGATGTTCGGAGATGAACATTGAGCTTCCCATGAGAGAGAAGAGGACAGCACCTGTTCTGCAGACATCAGACTTAGCGGCTTTGGATTATTACATGTACTCAGAGAAGAGTTTTGAGAAAACAATGCATGCGCATTACTCGAATGAGCGCTTGGAGAAGAATGCGCGGGAAGAATATTATTAGTTGTTGTTGAATTGTTGTTGGAAGCACTCGAGAATGTAGAAACGCACTCATTGGAAAGAGGGTGACGTCGCTGCATAGGCGGAGAGCGCTCCACCGGCATAACCCACCGTCTTGCTAGCTTTGTTTATTTTTTTATGCAGAACTGTGTTCAAGAAGAAAGAAATCAATGCAAAGTGCATTAATTGTATTGGCACTCACTTCCGCAACCGTTTTCAGGAGTTTTAGATTTTTTAAATTACTTTTTACCACTCGAATTATTAAATGACCACGGAGGCGATCGAAAACACGTCCGTCGTACTTAAATTGACAATTGTTACGACGGAATAGATATAACCGATAAATATTTGGAAAAAATTCTTAGAAGGCAAATTATGTAAACTGCAAAATTAAAGTAAAAAAATTGTTTTTCAGAGCTAGGATGTATCTCAGAATTAAACCTCTTAATAAGAACTTAGATCAAAATGTTTATAAAAGAAAACGAAAACTTAATAAAGCAATTACTTGAGTTCGAATTTGATTTTCATTGCTTACAACAAGATCCAGATATTTTTAAAACTTTTCTGAAAAAAGGATAGTGAAATTGTTAAATATAATAAAAATAATAATGTAACTAAATATCGAAGTTAAACTCAAAATAAATAATTAGGCAATTCACGGTAAGCTGAAGTGTAATAATATCTTACAATATTATGACTGTCTTAAATATTTTGTAGTTGTTTTCCATATAAAAATTAAATGCGATTAAATATTTTTTCTATAGGCTTAAAAGTAGTTGAGGAAACAAGTACTCGGCAACCCTTACATATTTGTTACAAAAATAGAAAAATGCAACCGTGATTGTCCTCCAGATGACGACATGCGCAGAAGATTTTCATTTGAAAACTCGGAATGCGTAATCTTCTTTTCTATCATTCTTGCAAGCAATGCACTAATCAACTACCAAAGCCTTGCTATAGCGAGGAAAATTACGTTGATTTCTTTATATTATGTACTATGTTTATGCGACAGCTTCGTTTGTTTTACCGAGTACCGATCGGAAATCGTGCAAGAGTCGACACACTTCGTGCGTTCAAAGAGCTTTGAATCAAATGACGTCGCATAAGCTTATTTTATGTTTATTGCGTGGACTTACATAAATGCAATGAAAAAAAAAAATAGACGAAATTAAATAGAACAAAAAAAAAAAACCTTAAGAAAACTAAACTGCGGAAGAATGCGACGGAAATGTTTATTAAAATGATCAAATTGACGGCATCTAGAATGTCTACAGCACTAAATGATATATCAAATTAAAGTACTCTTCGAGCTAAGTGCACTAAAACTATCAGCTTCGAGTTTGGTTTATCTAAAGCTGAGGCATATGTAAGCGTGGAAAGATTTGCTATTTCTTAAATTTTTTCAAGTAATCCACTGATGAACTACCAAAGCCAGTCTTCGGCGAACTCTCGCAGCGTTCGGTTGTGTCTTTCTGAGTGATTTCAATTTGTCAGTTTTGATTACATTTTCAAGTGGTACTCACACACACTTTAAATCTCATTTTTTTACTTAGTTTTCTTTCATTAATCTAACGACTAAGTAAGTTAACAAATAGAGGCAATGTTTAGTGATCACCCGATCCCTACGGGGAATCGGTTTGACCCCCTCTCTAGCCCTTAATCTAAAAAAAAAAAATCAACCACGCTAAAAAATTTTTTCCGATGACTTCTAAGGCCAAACAACTTTCGAATCCAAAATTTATCGTTATTAAATCAACTGATGAAAAAAAACCATTATCAGCATTTAGCGTTTTTGATAAGAATAAAGCGATTGATGGAATTAGCACTGAAGTGCAATCAGTAAGCCTACTTCGTGATGGGAACATTCTTATCCTCACTAAAAATTCATTTGTAGCAGAAAAGTTTACTAGAACCAAAAATTTTGGTGGCTTATGCACAGTTTCAATTACTCTTCACGATTCTTTAAACTCGTGCAAGGGTACAATATTCGACAGAAACTTGATACCAACTTCTGAAGAAGAAATATTAGAAGATTTTAAATCTCAAGGTGTCATTAACGTCTATAAATTTACAAAAGACATTTCTGGCATAAGAACACCAACCGGTCTCATTCTTCTTACTTGAGCTCTACCAAATACCAAAAAAAATTGACATTGCTTGGTGCTCAGCTGAAGTCAAAGAGTACTACCCAAATCCCATGCGCTGCAAAAACTGCCAAGTACTCGGTCACAGCATTAAACATTGCAAAAATAATACAACCTGTTCTAACTGTAATTTTCTTCCTCATAAGCCGATTGACTGCTCTCGCACGATGTGCGCTAATTGTTTAGGAGAACACAATGCTGCATCAAATGTCTGTCCAAAATTTCAACAGCAGAAAGAAGTTTTAAAGATAAAAACTCAAAAAAATGCAGCATGGGTGAAGCAAAAAAAAATTTATAGACAACAGTACCCAAACGATTCCAACTTTTCAAAGTCATTTGCCGAAGTTACCAAATTTATGCCCACAATAAATAAAAACTCAACACAGACTAACACAAATGTAAGCCTCTCCGAAAATCAACAAACCATTATTCCAGCATCCACCTCTTCCCCACTTGCTCCGCAAGCTAAATCAATGCCTAAAATAATTAATTCAAACTCCACTACTCTTTCAAACCAAATCAACACCGCTCTTCCATATAAAATACCATCCACAGTTCAACGAAAAAACAACATTTCTTACATCAACAACAACAATAACAACACCGAATTAAACCCATTCTCTGAAAATTCTTTACAACTATCATCTCATATATTCGACACTTTTACTGACTCTCCCGAAGAAGATATCCCAGCGGCGAACAGTGCCTACAACGTTATAATCTCTTATACGGTATCATTTACACTTGGTGTTGAATGCTGGGTTCCTTACATTATGTATTACGATTGTATATGAAGCTTGTGAAAATGAATTTTGTGATCCCGTTATGCGATGCCATATTTGTCATTCGTCAATTTAATAATAAATTCAGAAGTGACACGTGAATATTAAAAAAAAAGGTAAGACAGTTATAAAATTTATTTTTTTATCAGCTAATACAAATTTTATATTTCAGAAGCTAACTTGCGAGATGGATATACCGACAATGACTATGCCCGAACCGCCGAAAGGAAAAAGAAAATTGCAAAAGCAACATTGAAAACGGCAACAACAACACTAACAGCAACAACAATAATCAACATAATATGTCCATTGATTGCATGTAATGTTTTAATTATCCTACTCATTGTCAGTAAATATTATTTCTAAATAAAGCACTACTAGCCTTACTTAAAAGCAACATGACTGCATATTTTTTATTTAAAAAATATTGGGTGCTTACGTTTGCCTTCAATTAGATACGGTCGCGGAGGGAAGTCACCTTCCGCTCCAACTTACGAAGTATACGAGCTCGTAGGCAGGTTGCTTATGCTAACTTACAAGGTATACGAGCTCGTGAGCAGATTGCCACTTGCCAACTTACGAAGTATTCGAGGTCGTAGGCAAATTGCTTCCCGCTAACTTACAAAGTATACGAGCTCGTTAGCAGATTGCCACTTGCTAATTTACAATATATACGAGCTTATAGGCAGGTTGCCTTCAGGCAGTTTACAGATTATGTGTACTCGTAATGAGTTCATCGAATGAACGCATCATGACCCTGATTACTTTTGGTGCTAGTGGAAGTCGTTCAGCCTATAAAACGGCCATGTTTTGGAAAAAGTATATCAGGTGTGTATATGGGGTTGTATGATTTGCTGTCTTCAAAGTGTGTAACAAATCATTGCTTTTGTAATCAATTTATTCCATTATTATTATTGTACCATGGTGGAGCCCAAAGCTTCAATCTCTTCGAGATGAAAAGCAAAATTCATTCAGAAACTTTTGCGGAAATATGACCACAGCAAACCTAATCGAATACCGTAAAAAAATGCTTTATTTACCAGAGCAAAGAAAAGTTCAAAATAAAAAGTTTCCAAAAGTTCACTGAGATACTAAATCCAACCACTTCAACAAGTAAGATATGGCGTAATGTCCGACTGCTAACAGGTACTCATACACCTCATCAAATCACGTTTATTCAAAATAAAAACCAAGCCGTCATAAACTCATATGATATATCCACCTCCTTTGCCCAATTTTTTTCAGATAACTCTAAAACCTCTAACTTTCCAAATCTTTTTCAAACCCACAAAAATGCTTCGTCTTCACTTCAAGTATCTGCAGAATCCACAAATAAACATGCTAAATATTTAGAACATGATTTTAAAATCAATGAATTTGAAGTATGTTTGAAAACACTAACTGGCAACACGCCTGGTTTCGATAAAATCTCTTACGAAATGATTAAAAATTCACCTATTTGTGTCAAATTTAGAATATTCAGCCATGTTCTTGAAATCGATCGAATTTGAATTGACAAATCGATCGAAAATATTTTAGGTGTTCTGAAAATCGATCGATTTGGCAATTTCGAGTTAAAATCAAATCGATTTGAAGAGTATGTTCAAACATATGCTGTTGTTCCGTTTTGACGCTATCGTAAAATAAATGAAAAGTCAAATTTTTTAAATGAGAATTTTTTGGTTGATGCTTACAGGGCTATTCTGGCAAAGACAGCTAAAAGTCTTACGAAGTCTTTTCTAAAACTTTAGGTATTCTAGCGCAAAGTCTTTCAGATAAAGCTTTTGAATTCCCTACACAAAAGCTTTCGTGGTAAACTTGTCAAATTTTGATGTTTCAAATTTCAATTAATAAAATATCAAAAATATATTTTAAAAAATTTCATGATGCTGCAGACTAATTTTTTTATTTTAATTTTTTTATTCAAGTCATTGTAGTATTCTATCAAATATTCGACTACGACTATTCTTTATTCAATTTATAAAAATGAGAGTATGTTGCAATGCTAGAATAGATTTGGTAGCTTCTTAATACAACACCTCCCTTTGTTTACAACCATTTTGAGTCCCTTTTGTATACCGTTCCATCTTCAAGATGTATCCAGTACGATCTGGGCCCATCGTGTGAATTTGTTACGGTTATCTTAACCCAGCCGTGTTGATTATGCTGATACCATGATACTTCGCGAAATAGAGGACTGTATAAGCGATGTTGCAAAGGTGTTATCAACATATTGTAGTACGATCCATGGCCAAAAATAGCGTTCGAAATGGAATTTCGGATTGCTGCATGTCGTGTGGTTGCATCTCGGTAATGACATCAGCTTAAAGGTTTTTTGGGAGCCTATAATCCTTCCTGAAGGACTCCTCTATGACATTAAATAGATCGATTTCCATCCGTGGTCTTTTTTCCTCACGACATTCGTCTAAAATATGGCTTTTTTTCCATTGCGGCGCATTATGATTGCGTGTAAAAAGGCTTTTTTCTTATTTTTATTTTGTTTTTACCACTTCAAATAAAAACCACTCAAAAAACTTAAAGTTTTGTTTAGTTTCTTTCACGCTAATAATGTTAGCAAAACAACTAATAGATTAAAGACCTGCTACGAGCAGGTCTTTAAAATTGTCTTACGAAAGACAGAAAAGAGCTTTGAAGATAGCTGCCAGAATACCAAAACTGAATTAATAAGGAAGCCTTTGAGGACATTCCAAAGAAATTCAAGCCGTTGAAAACGGAATTTTTGGTTCCATTGACGCAGTAACACTTAGATTCTTTGCAGAAGGCAGATAATGTGGAAATTTCTCTTGACAGAACCACAATTTGCAAAGTGCTACCTGTCCTTGAAAAAGTATTGTGTCCAAAGTAAATAAACTTACCAATGACCCAAGAAACATCAACATGATTGTTAGAAGTGTGGATACTTGTCACCCTTGATAGAGTCACGACTCCTTTATTTTTAAAATGAATCGACCAAGAAAGTATTTCTTATCGAAATATAAAGGTGGTGAAAGTGTTTCTTGGCTGTTGAGCGATTCTGGCTATGGAGTAGAGCAGAGATGAGCACAAAAATTTTTTCGAGAGCTGGTTACAACAACATCAATTTTTGTAAAAAAAACTCCGAAATATTTTGGGAAAAAATTCCTAGTACATATTGAAAAATATTTTACGAAAAAATTCCTAGTATTGATGAAAATTTTTAAATAGCTGCGGCTAGGGTTGCCAGATGGGCTGGATTGGTCTGGATTGTTCAGATTTTCGATCCCAAGTCCAGAGTCCAGAAATTCAGACACATGTCCAGATAAAATTCTAACAAAGAAATAAAAAGACTGGGTACAAAAAACATCTACTGCATGGATTAAAAATGTTTTTACATCCGTTATGTTCAGAATGAGCGAACTTCTCGTAAAAATTTGACATTTCTAAAACAAAATATGTTAACAATGATTACTTATATACAGACTGTTATTGCTTACGTAGTACATATACATATATGTATGTATGAAAATCTATTAAAAACTATGTATTTCAAACGAAAAAATTTGTGGAATTTTTTCTTCCAAATTTATAAATGACGAAGTGAAAAACTTAAGAAAATTGAATCGATTTATTTTTTCAATTCCGATAACCAACGCTTATTTTTGAAAAAGTTCTTAGCCTTTTACATAGCTTGTACTCTAGAGAAAGAAATCGGATTTTGATAGATCTCATAAAGGCAGAACTCATTATAAGATTAAACTGTAGCGAAAACTGTCAATCATTTAACAACTTTTTAGACACACCAAGAGGAAGCAATCTGATAGAACAGGCATGTCAAACTCATTTCATTGTGCGGGCCAAATTCTTCGAAAATTATAGTCTAAATCCTCTTGCGGGCCGCATTTACTTTTTTTTTCCTAGAAAATTCAAGTTTTGAGTGGAAATTGAATATACCAGATGTATAACTAAGCAATATCGGTTTGAACATTTATATGTTGCCCAAGCTTGAATATTTATTGAATATAATGAAACTTTGAGAGTGTGAAGCGTCAACCTTAACTATCTTACCACCAAAGTTTCGCGCCAATCGAGCGTCAATATCGTGTTATCTCAGCGCAGGCAACATGTCGAGTTTCGTTCCGAATAAAGAGCAATCGCGGACAATGTGAAATCTGTGTTTTCATTTGAAGAAAACAGCCGCGGAATCGCACCGAATGCTTGTTGAAGCCTTCGGTAAACAAGTGGCAACTTCTAAAACGTGTGAAAGATGGTGATAAAGATTCAAAAATGGTAATTTCGATGTCAAGGACAAAGAACGTTCTGGAGCTCCGAAAAGGTACGAAGACGCCGAAATGCAAGCGTTATTGGACGAAGACGATGAATGTGAGCCAGTCTGCCGTTTCCAAACGTTTGCGAGACATGGAAAAGATTCAAAAGGTCGGTACATGGGTGCCACATGACTTGAACGAGAGGCAGATGGAAAGGCGCCAAAACACATGTGAAATTTTGCTCGTACGGTTCAAAAGAAAGTCGTTTTTGCATCGAATTGTCACTGGCGATGAAAAATGGATCTTTTTCGAGAATCCCAAGCGCAAGAGATCCTGGGTAGACCCTGGACAACCATCAACATAGACTGCTCGGCCGAATCGCTTTGGCAGGAAGACGATGCTCTGTGTTTGGTGGGACCAAGAGGGCAGTGTGCATTGTGAGCTTTTAAAACCCGGAGAAACAGCTAATACGGCGTGCTAGTAACACTTGACTGAACTGTGCGCTGTAGAGAGAACGGCCGCAATATTAAAAAGGCAACACAAAATCATTTTCCTCCATGACAACGCTCCATCACATACGGCAAGACCGGTTCGCGATACGTTGGAAGCAGTCAATTGGGAAGTGCTCACGCATGCGGCCTACTCACCAGACCTGGCCCCGTCCGATTACCACTTGTTCGCTTCGATGGGACACGCACTCGCTGAGCAGCGTTTCGATTCCTACGAAAATGTGAAAATTTGGCTTGATAATTGGTTTTCCCAAAAACCCAAGGAATTCTATTGGCGTGGACTTCACAAATTGCCTGTAAGATGGGAAAAATATGTGAAAAGCGAGGGAGCATACTTTGAATAAACGATTCTTCGTTTAACTCTATAAATAAACGTGTTTTTTTAAAGAAAAAAACGTCATTACTTAGTTATATACCTGGTAAATAATTCATAAAGAAAACAAACAAAAAATTTATAGAAATATATTTATTAATAAAAAGAAAATAAATTATTTTTTGCTGGATATAATGCACTGCTTGTCATTTTTCAATTCATCAAAGTCTGCTATTAAATTTGGGCTTGAAGTAATTTATAATATCGATGCTCAATGTTCTTCAGCTAATCTGGTTCGCTGCGCAGTTTTATTCATCTTCTTTTGTGAAAAAAGCTGTTCACAAAAATATGTGCTAACAAACATGGATAATTTGCTTATTACAAAATATCGAATTTGTGGAAAACGGTCTGGAATACTAATTTCCTTATATTTCTGTTTAAATTAGGTATCGCATCGTAGTTCTATGAACTCCATTTGCAAATTTTATCAATATTTTCAATGTCAACCGATATCGGGGAGCAAAAAATATTTAAATAGGACTCGGTACTTTAAAAATCAGAAAACCTCTTTTCGAATTCTTCTTTCAACATTTTCAGTTGTTTCTCATATTTGTCAAATTTTAATTCTCGATATTTAAGCAAAAGAGTCTAACAACTAGAAAAATTTGATAAATTTTCTTTTTCCATTTGTATTTTCCACAGGGCTATCGTTTGTTTGAATGAATTTGTTTGGTCATATAATGAAGTTTGGTCATGTATGATGTTCTACCTTGCAGGTTAATATTGAGTTGACTGAGAAGCCCAATAATGTCAACTAAGAATGCCAAATCTTGCATCCAATTAACATCTTTCAGTTGAGAGCACTCGTAATCTTTAATTTCTAAAAAAAGTACGGTTTCGTTCAACAGTTGTAAAAATCTTCTTAAAACTTTATGACTTGAAAGCCATGAAACTTCTGTATAATATGGCAAATCTTCGTAATCAACTTCTACATCTTTCAGCAATGACGTAAATTCCCAATGATTTAATCCGAGTGCTCGAATAAAATTAACAATTTTACCAACTTTTGAAGTACATTATCAAGTTTAATTACTTTTGAACATAAGACTTGCTGGTGAATAATGCAGTGGAAGTGTTGAACAGATTTCTTATGTTGAGTGAATTCAAATTTTGATAATTTCAAAAAATCATAATTCGGGTCCTGTTAAAGCTAGAAAATTTATTTATTTAAATTATATTAATTTTAAAGCTAAGAAAATTAACTTTAATAAAAAAATATTTGTTTTAAAAATTATTAACAAAAATTATTATTGTTGATTTGAAACTTTACTTATTTTTTGTTAAATAATTTATTATTGATTTTTTTTTATGAAAACAGTAGGGAGTTGTGGAAACGTGTTGAGGGCCGCAAAATATCATGCCACGGGCCGCGAGTTTGACATGGCTGTGATAGAAGCAGTTCGATCTAATAAAAATTATTTATGGGATTAATTTAACTTATTTAAAAAAAAAATTTTGCTTATGTGTATGTTTTTCTGAAGCTCAGCTCGGGTTTTCTTTTTTGTCCAAACAAATCAAGATTTTTTATTTTATGTGTCCATAAAAATTCAGATTTTTTATGTTTATATTTTTATATGTTCAGGTAAAGCACAATTTGAATCTGGCAAGACTAGTTGCGGCAAGCTAATTGCATGGAAACAAAGGAAAACAAAAACAAAAATCTCAAGCTCAAGGAGCAAATGAATTGAAAACAAAATCACACAAACAATAAAGTGCGTTGAAGACAAAACTACAAAAATGATAGCGAACCGAAATTATTTCACTTGAGTAACGGTATGAGCTGAACGAGTCGATGCGTTGAAGAAAAAATTACAGGAACAAAATGCATGCGATGATTGCGGTCCAAAATAATTTAGCTCAAATAACGGAATGAGCTCGAAGTGAGCTTAATATTTTTTGTGGTTATTGTAAGAGCTGGAAGAGCCAAACGAGCTATGGGTTGCGCATCTTTGAATTAGAGCATATCTTTATAACACGTTGTATTGAATACAGGAACTATTTTCCCGTATATTTTCCACCAGAAGCATACTAAAGCGCGTAATATCGTCGAAAGTGTCATATCATAATATATGCAGACATTATAATTTGGATGATTTCATGGAAGAACACGATTTGTTTGACGACGAACTATCTGATGCAAACAGTAATTTACATGACATTGATCAAAGCATTATCAAATGTATATATTGAACATTTATATATAGCACATAGCAAATGCACATTCAATAAAACATACGTTACATGCGATTCATGTTCTACCCGTTATTTAAGGGTAAAACAAATTTTTTGTATCATTTCACTTTGTTATAATTGATCGAAATAAAAACGATTTCAAAACGACCAAAACGATTTGCAGAACACTCCTATTTCGATTTGAACTGTATGTCGAAATTAAATCGATTTGAAATCGACTGATCGAAATGTGGAACACCAAAAGTCGATTTCAATTTATAGACTCATCTCTTTACTTCCATGCATATCGAAAGTCGTGGAAAAAATGATTAGTAAGAGACTCACTTGGTTTCTCCAAAAGTTAAATCTACTTTCGCCCACACAAGTCGGTTTCAAATCAGGTTCCAGCACAATATATGCTCTATTGTATATAGATCATCTGATATGTAAGAGCCTGTCATCAAAGAACCATTTATCGATACTCTCCATTAATTTTGAAAAGGCATTTGACAAAGTAGGCATTCACGTAATATTGAAAAAATTGCATGAGTGGAAAATAGGTCCAAAAATGTTTAGCTACGTTAAGTCCTTTCTAAAAAACCGAAAAATACGTTGCAAAGTGCATAATGTGCTTTCCCTTTCATTTCGGTTGTTTTATTTTTAATTGCATTTGAAGATCTTAGTAAGCTTCTAATTAAACAGACAAACATAGACATTATATTTACGCTGATGACCTCTATATAATTTGTAAAAAAAAAGTTCCAATGATATTGAAAAACATTTTACAGAGACACTAAATGATCAGAGTATTCCGGAGCTAAAATATCTGTATCAAAATGTAAGCATTTGCATGTATGCAGAAAATTTTTTTTTTTTTAATAATAATAGAGTTTAGCTACTACAGCTATTTGCTTTCTTAGCAATTTAGCATGAAGCATTAAAACCACGTAAAAAGCTTATATATTAATGGAAATGAAAAAATTATACATGCAATTAATTTTTTATTTTTATATAATTTCTTCTTAGCTTTATCACACTTTCTCAACATACCCACCCAGATCATATGTATATAAACTTACAATTGAATGAATGTAATTGTATGAATCTATTAACATGGTCCAAGGCATAAATGTTAGAAAAAATTTACCCATCATGCGGTGGGGCTCGGACAACACAAACATAAAGACCAACAACCATTAAGCTACAAAATTAACTATAGTTATTTTTCAATCTAAGCTTGTGTTGAACTTTTGACAAGCTAATATCATATATATCGCAATTATTAATAAGAGTAGTCATGCGATTAAAAGGAACTGTAGCCATATAATTAGTTCTACTGAAAGGTTGGTAAAATAATTGATAAGAGTTACGATTACTCCTGCGATTAGTATTTAAATGAATATAATTAAGATGCTCTGGTGCAGCAAGAGACCCAGTCACAAGTTGATGCAGATAAAGTATATCCGCAATATTTCTACGCGAGCTCAAAGACTGCATATGTAGTAACTTCAAACGATCCTCATAAGGAGGAAGGTTTAAAGAGTCAATCCAATTTAAGCCATTGAGAGCAAAACGAATAAAATTTTTTTGAATTCTCTCAATTCTATTAATGTGAATATTATAAAATGGTGACCACACTTGGCTGGCGTACTCTAAGTGAGGACGCACTATTGTATTATATAAAGTCACCGTTACTAAAGGGCTATTAAATTCTTTTGCCCACCTCTTAATGAAGCCAAACAGAGATGAGGATTTTTTACAAATTTGATTAATATGCTCATTAAAAATTAATTTAATAATCAAAATGTATACCTAGGTCTTTGACTAAATCAACACGACCAATTTTCTTATCTTTTAATTCGTAATCAAACTCCACAATATTTTTTCTCCTGGTGAAAATCATAGTTTGGCATTTATCAGGATTAAGATGTAAGTTATTTTTAGAACACCAAACCTCAAAGGATTTCAAGTCAGACTGAAGTGGAATAGTATCCCCAACCCCCTTCACGTTCCTGTAAATTTTCATGTCATCTGCATATGTATATTAGCAGATGCGAGTTTTTAATGACATGTGTAACGTCATTAATTGCTTAAATGAACAGGAGCGGCCCCAGGTGGCTTCCTTGTGGAACAACTGATGCCGCGCTGAATGGGGAGGAAAACACCCTCCGAAATCTTATTTGATATGAGCGATCAGATAAATAAGATTCAATCCAGCTGACAAAAACTAAAAGGAAATCCAAGCTTTTTTAACTTAAATAAAATCAAATTATGTGGTAATTTGTCAAATGCTTTACTGAAGTCAGTGTAGATGCAGTCAACTTGCCCACCAGAGTCAAAAGAGCTTAATGCAAAGGAAGTAAAATCAAGGAGGTTAGAAACTGTAGATCTGCCATTAACAAAACCAATGCTGACGAGTTGTTATGACTTCACTACAGCACACCTTAACTTGATCGTACACAATGCGTTCAAAAATTTTCGGTATCGATGATAACTTCGCTACGGGCCTGTAATTTGAAACATCATTTTTACACCCTTTCTTGAAAATGGGGCTTATGTATGCATTTTTCCAAAATTTAGGAAAATAGCTATATCTAATTGATTTATTAAATAACAAACTGAGGGGCTGACTCAGCACAGAGCTACAGTTAACTAGTACTGTCGCAGGAATACCATCAGGTCCGGAGCTGAAGTCATCATCAAGAGATGAGATATATTTCTCTATTAGTTCAGGTGAGAAAGATATCTCATTAATCGAAACTAAAGGGTCGTTATCCATATATTCAAAATAGTTGATCTCATGGCTAAATAATTCCGTAGAAAAGGATTCTTTAAACAAATTAGCAAACAACCCAGCTATAATTTGTGGGTCTCTAGTGAGCCCATCAACTGTTCTGAATTCTGATGGAAACCCGTCAGACTTTTTTTTTGTATTAATAAATCCCCAAAAATGCTTGGGGTCATGAAGAATATTCAACCTAATTTTATTCAAATATTCAGAATAAACTAAAGCCGACACATCCTTAAATTCATGGATAAGTCGCTGGTAAGCAACTAAGTCATTTCGGTCCTGGCTACAAACGTATTTGTTCCATGCCCTATTACGGCCATTGCGAATTTTTTTTAAATCCTTTGTGTACCAAGAGTATGAAGAATTATTAACATACCTCTTTGCATAAGGCAACTGCTAAACATAAATATCTCACATAACAATGTAAATATTGTAAATGTAAACACATTAAAAATACTTGGTATTGTATTTGATAGAAAAAATAGCTTTAAGAGCCATTGTGAATACTTATGAACAAACATTATTAAGTTCCTATCTTCCCAAAAAAGCCACATTCATACTACTACCTTTCTTAGTATTTCTAAGCTAGTTGTTTGTGCTCTCAAAAATAGACTACGGTTTGCAGATACAGTGCAGTCGCGGTAACGTGACCACCGTCTAACGTGAACAACGCGGTAACGTGAACGAAATAAATTTTGCATTGACTACCTTGTAGCAAGACATAACTCAACCTCGCAATACGCAAAAGGCTGTTTATGTATTTTTATTTTCATTTTTTTTAAATTATGAAGAAGTATTTTGTTTCTTTTAAGGTTTTTGTTGTTAGGAGTGATATGAAGAATAAAAATTTGATGCAAAATACGTTACAGCGATTGCGTTAACAATTTCGCTACCGTGAACACCCTTGGTTTTAATTAGTTCACGTTACCGCGACTGCACTGTATATGGAAAAAAAGCGTAAACAAATTTAAATAAAATTACCGTATCATGCACACTGAGAAAAAAGTGGTAGAAAAAAAAATAACAAGACTCATGTTAAATAAGCACGGTTGATTTTTCCATACAAAATTTATAAATTTACATGATCGCCTATGCCTGATTCATATTGTTAAAACTACATGATTGTTTGATTGGTAAAATTAAAAATATTAATTGGTTGTTATTCAATATTTCATGTATAATTTACGAGATTTCAGTATAAGGCAATTCGTTTTACCCGAATGTAATGTTGATATTGCTTGAGTATCCTTTTATTATTGAAGTACGTAGTGTTGTTTTTCTAATAGTCTCAATCTGTTATTTTCGAGCAGCTTAACCAGAATACAGTGTTACACTCAGAAAAAAAAACATTGTTATCCGAAGAATTTTTGTATTCTTGAAAAATTGTGAGCTAAAAATTGTTGACTTAACAAAAATTTCTTCGAGCAAAAACTCGTTTTTGATTTTTTAAGAATCTAACTATCAATTTAATGATAAAGTTCTTATAAAAACTATTTTTATTTTCTTAAACATTTTTAAAAACGGAAAATTGTTGGCCCAATAATAAAATTTTTGTGCTAAGTATTTTTGTGATCGCATTGGCCTTTAAAAATGCAATTGTTAATTCAACAATAAGTTCTTCAGTTTACAATTATTATCAAGAATAAAAACAGTTGGCATAACAATGAAAAATGTGAACGATTTCGATTTCAAAAACTTATTCTCGGACTAAGAAATAAAATTCTTGCCACAACAATTTATTCTTAAAGTTGTGAAAAACTGAATGTAAATCTGTCATTTTAGAAAAAATTTATGACTTAATACTTAATAACTTCGAAAAAAAAAATAATAAAACACTTTTTCTCATCTACAATGAAAAAAAAAGTGTTTTTAGCGATATATAAGAAAATGATATCTCCCGAAATTTGTCCCGGTAATTATAACTTTTTTATTATATCATGATAAGCTCACTGATAACATTATTTTTTAGATGCAAGACACTTTTTCTTCTTCAGTTTATTACAAACGCTCCAAGCTGTCTCTGAAAAACTAAAGTGGCAGCCAAAAACTTTTGTGGCTGGAGAGTCTTTAGAAAGTTTTACAGAATTTTTAAATCAATAACTCATTCTTGAGGCAACAATTTATTTTTTCGATGTGCTGACAATTTTTATATTTAACCCAACAATAAAAGTTTTTACTTTACAGCTAACATTTTTTATTGTTAAGATAAGAATTTAAGTTATTGAGTTCATTTTAACCTACGGAAATTGTTGGGCCAAAGTATAATTTTTTTTCTGAGTGTAATAATATGTTTGATCATTGTTGATATTACTAGATATCGGTTTGTTGTGCTGCAGTTCAATATGATCATACTATGAATTTTACACTGCCTAATTTTAAAACAAACATATATTCATGTTGATGTTGATAAATTAGGCTTTGTTTTGATTGCAACGCGTCAAATTTTTTTTTCATTAAAATATCTGCATTTTCCGTGAGTTAAAATAAATAAATAGTTATTTAAAAATGAAAAAACGCTATATTGAAGAAAATTATATAAGAGCAAATGGGATTTGTAGAAGTTGAGTATAAGAAAATTAAAGGTAAATACAATGAGAAAGTCAAATTTAAAATAAATGCAAGTTCCATGCTTAATTTAGACTGGACGTGGAAAGTCTTTATCTAATCAAAGATGACGAAATAGCTGAGGTTTTTCCAACTGAGTTTATTCAGAGCGTGCCTTTCTTATTTTCGGCAAAGTGAGGCTGACCCCTTGTTTTTGTTGAAAAACTGTAGGAGCTCCCTGAACTCTCAATCAAGTTGCACATAGAACATAGAGCTTAACAACATTGCTCCATTCAACTGCAAGTGACTTCTTCAATATTATAAAATTTGCTCAAAAAGTTCAATAAGGACATTTTTAGGTGAAAAAATTACATCTTCATCGTATAACAGCCATAGTTCACAAACATACATATGTACATTATTTTCAGATTCCCAAAATTGCATGCTCACACTCTGGCACATGCAGTATTAAAACCTTCAGTTACTTCAATATCAAAAAGTACTGCAGGAAGTAAACGTCAAAAATTGCAATCAACTATATTGGATGCGCAAAATTCAACAGTTTTATGTAAAAATGTGTTGATTAGTAAGTACTTTTACTTTAAATACATAAATAAAAAATTAAAATAGGAAACTCGTATTTTTAATTAAAAAAATTATTTGCAGGTGAACTTGGAAATTTACTTTCTGTTATAATATAACAGAATGTTAATTTTATGTAAAAATTTCACATGACAAATCATGTAAATTTGTCATGTAAATCTATAATTTTCCATGTTGATTTAACATGATGAGAAAAGTTAATTTCACTATATGTCATGTAAGTTTGACAGTATAAAAATTATTGTTTTCACACTTTGAAATGTTAATTATTCATGATGGCAGTACAAAAATGAATCTTGTTAAAATCTGGTATCATGTTATTTCTTTAACATGACAAATCTGTTAGACAAATTTTAAACCGAAAAAATGTTAATTTCTGTTTAAAATTACATGTTTTTTTTCTGAGTGCAGCAGTCCGTAAAAGCCTACGAGCATTTAGAGCAACTTAATCTTTTAGCAGAAAGTGGGTTCCCGTCAAGACCGTGTCCGTTACTTACGATGTAATTTAATCCCAAAGTTATATTCTAAACAACCATCAATTCTTAATAAGGAAATAAAACTTTTGAATAATAGAAAGTTGGGTCTATCAATGATATCAGGACTTTGCGAAATCAATTCTTAATTAAAAGTCTAGACCTCAAGATTACACCAACACAAGCTCATAAAACAAAATTACCTCCATGGATACTTCCAGAAAGTGCATTTATTGACAACCTCACATGTTACCAGAAACAAAACACAAGCAACATTGTCTACAATCAGTTATTTGCTGAAGCCACTTACCACTTAAGAAGAAAAAATTGGAATATCTTATTCACTGACGGATCAAAAACGACGAAAACGTCGCTTTTGCGGTCGTCAAAGAGAACGGCTCATTAATATCAAATGGCTTACTGCCGAAGTACGCCAGGTGTTCTGTCAGGGTGTTCTGTCATGCTTAAAAATGATAAAATTTATGAAAGGCAAATACATAGTATTGTCATACCATTTATCGTAATCTTATAATAATATTTCATTCTGGCAATTCTTTGCATAAAACTGAACTGTAACTTCTAACATTGCTTTTATATAGATACAAACACATTATTATTCAGTCATTAAACGTATGTGAACAAGAAAGGTTCTCTTTTATTTAAAATCGGTATCTGACAAAAATCAGAAGTGGGATGGACTTATCTCAATTTAATTTAGTAAATCTTAAAAAGATGCTACAGGATCGCGGACTTCAAACGGTAGGAAGTAAATCCGAAATAGTTTCACGATTACAAAAGTTTGCGAGTGAAAATCCAGATTTCGGGGAAACGTTGGAAGTTCCCCCCAAGGAAACAGTAGTGACTCAAGGTACAGAGGTAGATAGATTGAGAGAAGACATCAATAGCATAAAGTCCACATTGGAACTCTTAACAAAGCAATTCGCTTTAACCATGTCTAATGACGCCGACAAAAGTTCCAGAAATTCGACTGTACAACAAGTACCAACAGGCATTGAGTCGGCAGCAGCTGTCTATACTAACGCTCAGCAAAATCGAACAACAACTTTTTCTTTGTCGCCACCTGTGTGTAGTGGTGAACTGCCGAATACAGCAGCGATTGTGTATGCGTTGCCGATGTCTACTGTGTGTAGCAATGTTCAGCAGTTTGCAGAAAGTTCGTATGCTGCACCGACGCATACTGTGTATACAAATGCGCAGCAGAATTTTCAAACAGCAAGAGCAGCAAGTGTTCAAAATTTTAGCAGGTCGTGTGTGCAGAATCAAAGAAATGTATTTTCTTCGTATCAGCATGTACCGACTCAAAGCTTTCCACAGCGGGTTTACAATGAAAGAGAATGTGTTTCTCATATTGATAGAGAGTTTATCCCGCACTGTGATAGAGGATATGTTCCTCCAAGGATTGCGTCGCAAGGATCGGGTGAGCACATTTCTATTCAAAGTGTTCGTGAAATTATTCAAATTTTACCAGAATTTAATCCATGTAATGATGACATAACGTCAGTTCAATTTGTAAATAGAATTGAACAACTAAAAAACGCGTACGGTTGGTATGACAGTGTACAAAACAGTGGATAGATTCTCAGCCGGTGTTCCGCGAATGGTCAGAGTTTGTCTCTGCATTTTTGGTAGATTTTCCAAGTACTACGAATACAGCTGATATCCACATAGAAATGATGCATACACGAATGCAAAAGAGTGAGTCAGTTGTCGAATTATATTATAAAATGTCACTGGGTCGTCGCGGTAATTTAGACGAAAATGCTATTATTCCATATATAATTAATGGATTAATTGACGATAATTTACGCAGAACCCTCACAGTAATGAATTTTGTGAAATGTGCTGATTTGTTAAAAACATTAAGTAAAATCGTTGTGGATAACAGAAAATCAAATATTAATGTGTCAAACCAAAACACAAACTTTAAAAGTGTAAATTATACGAAAGAAAAAGAAAATAAAAATTTTAGTGACAACAAAGACGAGAATTTTAAAAAAGGACCAGTGTGCTATAACTATCGTGAACGGGGACACATAGCGATAAATTGTCGAAAGAAAACAGAAATAAATAAAACAGATAAAAGGGTGGTTAATGTAATTAACGAAAATGGTCAGAAGGACAATGAAAAAGAAATAATCAAAGAAATTAATGTAAACAATGTGAAGTGTAGGGCTTTGATTGACTCCGGTAGTTGTAGTTCGCTAGTGTCGAAAAATATTGCATCCATATGCAGCGGTAAAATTTTAGAGTCCGACGAGAAACTATATGGATTCGCGGGTGGTGCATACATATGTCGCGAAAAGTTAATAACGGGTGTAATGATTGACGATTTAAAACTTGAGTGTGAACTTTTAGTGATTGAAGCTAAGGTAATGAAATACGATGTTGTTATCGGTAGAGATATTTTATCGAAAAGTCGGGTAATAATTGAAAATGTAAAGTGCCAAACTTTCGCGTTAAAAGGTGAAAAGCTAAATATTGAAGAACTTTTAAATAATGATCAAAAATGTGAGTTAAAATCGTTATTGGAAAGTAATGCAAATTGTTTTGCAGAAAATTCAAAAGACATTGGCAAATGTGATGCGATAGAAATGGACATAAAAGTGATTTCATCAAAACCAATCGTTAAGAAACCTTATCTTATTCCAATACCGAAACAACAAAATGTAGATCGTATAATCGCGGAATTGTTAGAACTCGATATAATTCGTCCGTCGACGTCGTTGTATGCATCTCCAATCGTCCTCGTGCGTAAACAAAACGGTGAAGACAGAATGTGTGTCGACTATCGCGAATTAAATGCCATAACCGAAAAACAGCCGTGGCCGATGCCCACTGTCGATGGTGTGTTGTCCACGTTGGCCGGTAAAAGATTTTTCACAACATTGGATATGATGTCAGGATATTATCAGATTTCAATAAAGGAACATTCAATGCAGTACACTGCATTCGTAACACATAATGGCCACTTTGAATTCAACAGGATGCCATTTGGTTTGCGTAACGCACCAGGTACGTTTCAACGGATGATGGCGATAATCCTTGCACCAATTAAGGATACAGTGGTGAGTTATGTTGATGAAATTATTATAGCGTCAAAATCATTTGAAGAAGGTCTCATGCAATTGAGAGAATTTTTGCAAGATGCTCAACGTCATGGTCTTACTTTGTGTTTGTCAAAGTGTGCGTTCATGAAAAATTATGTATCGTTTCTTGGACATGAGCTGGGTGTGAATGGGTTACAGCCAGGACGAATCAAAACTCTAGCGGTGAAAAACTTTTCAGTTCCTAGAAATGCAACAGAAATTAGGCGTTTTCTTGGGCTCACCGGATATTTTCGCAAATTTGTACCCAATTATGCCCTGATTGCTGCACCGCTGTCCCAGTTAACTAGACAAAATATTGTTTTCCAATGGACTAATAAATGTCAAGAATCATATGAAAAATTAATTCAACTTTTAACTTGTGAACCAGTTCTAGGTATATATGACGTAACGAAGAAACATGAACTGCATACTGATGCATGCAGCATAGGTGTGGCAGGAATACTATTACAACGAGATAATGATAATAACTAAAGCCTATTGCATATTTTAGTCATTTATCTAATGAAGCGGAGCAAAAGTACCATGGATATGAATTGGAAGTCTTAGCCGTAGTTGAAGCTTGTCAACGTTTTCGTTTTTACTTATTGGGAAAACCCTTCATTATTGTAACTGATTGTTCTGCAATTTCAAGTCTTAAATTGTCCAAGCCTTTGGTTCCGAGAGTTGCACGTTGGTTCCTGAAAATGATGCAGTTTGATTATGAGGTTACACATCGAGCTGGCAGTAAAATGGCTCATGTTGATGCATTGAGTCGAGCCCCATCTGAAAATACAACGTCGATTGCAGATGTCAGTGACAATGTGATGATCGTTAACTTCTCTACTGATGATTGGCTATATATTATGCAGAATGATGACGAAAATTTGAGAGAAATAATTGATGTGCTGTGTGGTCGAAAGACGTCAACACAACGAAATAAATTTGAAAGTGAATTTATTTTGAAAAATAATCGCTTATTGAGAAAGGATGCTGATAAAAACTTTAAATTAGTGGTACCGAAAGGATTGAGATGGCGAATCGTGAAACTATGCCGTGACGATGCTGAGCACCCAGGTCTAGAAGGTACTTTAAAGCGTATTTTTCATCATTTTTGGTTCCCACGAGCACGAAATTTTGTAAAAAGTTATCTGAAGGCGTGTGTGGAGTGTTGCTACAGTTGTGAACCAATACAAAAGGAATTTGAGTTGCATGGCATGCAAATACCGAAGGTTCCATTCGAGGTACTTCCCATGGATCATCTTGGACCTTTCATCAAAAGCGTACGTGGTAACGAACACATCTTGGTGATTGTGGATGCTTTAACCAGGTATACAGTCATATGTGCAGTTAAATCAACAAAAACGAAGCCGGTTATTGATGCGTTGGAACAGTTGTCACTGATAGGGGCACTGCTTTTACTTCGTCGGCATTCGAAACTTTCTGCGTTGAGAATTGTATCCAACATATCAAGGTTGCTGTCCGAACACCAAGAGCAAATGGTATCGCTGAAAGAGTGAACAAGTCAATTTTAAAATATCTTAAATCAACAGTAACTGACGCCAAGAGATGGGATTCGGATATACGAAATTTGCGGTGGACGCTTAATACTAACATCAATTCCACAACAAAGTTTACTGCACTTGCCTTAGTGTTTGACTTTCCTTTGCGAGACATCAGTGGTAACAAGGTGCTTGCTGCGGTACATGATGATAATATCGATCTTGATACTACCATGAATAAAAAGCGTGAAGAGGCAATACGTAATATCGAATAAGCAAGAAAAGTATGTAAAGCAAGGTTTGATGCAAAACACCGCAAGCCACACCAATATAAAGAAGGTGGTCTTGTCCTCTTGAAAAGTCCCCTTCCGAGCACTGGAGATTCAAGAAAATTGGAAGTGAAATACAGAGGTCCTTATGCCATTGCGAAAGTTTTGCGGTATGACAGATATGTGGTAGCAGACATTGAAGGTATCCAACTAAAACAACGAAAATTCAGCACTGTTGCTAGTAGTGACAAAATTAAGCCGTGATGTGTACTCTATCCTGAGATTGACGAAGCACATGAAGATTCTGATGATCATTCTGATGTTCAGCAATCTGATGCATAACTCGAGGACGAGTCATAACAGGAAGGGCCGAATTGTCATACCATTTATCGTAATCTTATAATAATATTTCATTCTGGCAATTCTTTGCATAAAACTGAACTGTAACTTCTAAAATTGCTTTTATATAGATACAAACACATTATTTTTCAGTCATTAAACGTATGTGAACAAGAAAGGTTCTCTTTTATTTAAAATCGGTATCTGACAGTGTGTACCGATAGTCTGTTAGCTTTTAATGCTCTCAAGAATATTAATTTTTCGCCTTCAAACTCAGTACTCAATATACAACAAATTATTACCGAATTAAAATCCAAAGTAAAATTAATGTGGATCCCTGGCCATACAGGAATTAAAGGCAATGAATATGCAGACGCAGCAGCCAAAGCTGCCACTAAGTCCCCACTCTTAATGTTTATGCCATTTAACAACAAAGGCCTAAGCAAAATTGCAAAATTACTGGAAGCGAAAAGAATTCAAGATAAATGGGAATAATACAACCACAGCTACAAACAGATAAACCCTTCTGGATCTGCAACACAACTACTCTCAAACACTAACACAACCATGAACAAATGCTTTATACGCCTCAGGCTTGGACATACAATTTTGACACATCTTTGTTTACTCAAAAATGAGCCACCACCTCCCCTCACTATTTCTCATCTCCTCACTCAATGCCATAGTCTGTCATCCCTATATTCCACCATTTTCCAAAACAAAAATTCCATCGACCTTCTTAAAAACCCAAATGTAAACAATATAAAACTAGTTTATAATTTCTTAGAAAAGCTCAATATTATAAAACTAATGTAAGCAAATTATCACAAGCCTATAGCCTAAGTCGCTTGTGTTTGTATGAATTGATTATAATTTAACTATTGTAATTAATTTTAATAAATAAATAAATAAATAATTAAACTACCAAAGCCTTGTTGTATCTATTCCATCCCGTCATCTTTTATTATTTTAATAAAACATTTTCGTCTCATTTTTCCGCAGTTTCACTTCTACCGCGTGTATACTGCACACATGTTATTTTTTTTTTTGTAATGGAAATCCTCGTTTTTTTTATTCCAATAAAAATAATATGCAGAGGTCGTTTCAGAGAACTTTTCGTGAAAACTGCATTTTCTTGTCACACATTCAATTAATAAAAATATATACATAACTTTACATAAAACAGCATTTACTTATAAATTCAATGTATTGATTTTGAATAAATTATCTTGAAAGAATTTGTTCCAATCCACTCGGAAAAAAACTAAATTCAAAAAAATAAAAATAAGGCGCTGCGAACGCAATATAAATATTGAAACCTTCAGAATTTCTCTCAGTAGTGAGACCGCTTTTGATATCCCTCTTTTCTGAGCTTAAAAAATAGCGATCACTTTATTTTCGATACTACCTTATGTGTGCAACAGGGAAATTGAAATAAAAATGAAAAAATATAATTTTAAAAAATAAAACAATTAAATTTTTTTTTTATTTTTTTTACTCAAATTTCGAAAAATGAAAACTTTGCAGCTCTTCGACAACCCTAAATCTTTTTTTTTGTGATTGAGGATTTACTCGAAAGTTAATAAATTATCGGATTTGAAGCGTTGCCGAAGAATTATTGATAATGAGGTTATTTCGAACATGTCTAATTGCTGCATGACATTCATAACTCAAAAACATGAATTTGAAAAAAACGTATTTAAAGTTTTCAATAAATTGCTTTTTATTTGCAAAAAATAGCGGAAACATTTTTTTTATGATACTTTTTTAGGTGTACAACAGGAAAGTGGAATGAAAAATTTATAAATATCATTTCAAATAAGAAAATAATCTTTATTTTTTTCTTCATTATCTTCTTCTTCATTTATTTACTTAAATTTCGAAAAATGGAAATTTTGCAACTCTGGTAGCAACCCTAGAAGTTTTATTTTTTACTTTTTTTAGGATATATGTACTTGAAAAGTAGTTCATTTTCGACTTTTAAGTGTTTCCAAACATGAGGCTATTTTGAATCGCTCTAATATATGAGCCGCTGCTAGCAAGTCACATTTAAGTAGTCCTGAGAAAATTGGAGTCATACGCTTCGGCATCCTAAAAAATCAGTGTTTTTGTTTTTGTCAAAGTTTCAAAAAAGTTAACGATAAAGTGGAATATGTAAGTCAATGGGTTATACCATTTTTCCTTTAAGGTTTTAGCCTTTAAAACACATCCTAACTTTTTCATAAATTATAACACGAATTAGAAATTAAAAACTTTCTTTGCAGCAACGAAATTGATATTTTACTTATTTCTGACACACATCTGACCCTCATGCACAATTTTAAAATTGAAGAGTATAGATTCTACAAAACCTGTCACCCTAATGGAAAAGCGCGTGGAGGTACAGGAATACTCATTAAGAATCGTATAAAGCACTGTGCATTTCAGCAGAATAAGAGGGACTACCTACAAGCTACTTCAATTTGCTTACAATGCTGGGACGACAAAGTAACAGTTTCAACTGTATATTGTGGGGGTTCCAGACTTATAAACCCAAAAGGTAAAGCACTTTGGCTTTCATTACACGGAGAGAATCATATTTTCTAAACAAATTCATTTCGTTTCTCAAACTAAGAAAATCCAAAAACAAACAAATTGGTTTTAATTTAATCTTGTTCTAATCGTATTGATTAATTTTTAATTAGATTCAGAAACGTTTATTGATACACATAATTTACACTTTGCAGCTACACAAACTATAATTTCTTATATTAAGAAGTATATTGTTTTTATACTCGAAATATTCGAATTTGCTAATATTAAGTACTATTTATTTGATAACACGCATCATCTGCTTGAGTTTGAACCAATAGTGATGTTCTTGAAACGAGTAAAAATTTCTTGCGGTTTTCTATAATTTTTACAAAATTTAATCAAGACAACGAGACTTGATTCAAATATATTTTAGTTGTACTAAGTTTTGATTTCAACAAACTTAAAACTTTCTTAATTCAAATAATTTTTTCTTGCTGTTTATTATTTTTTTATTTCATATATTTCAATGTTTTATAGTTCGACATTACTTTTTTGTCATCTGCATTCAGGGCCGCCGACACCTAATCCGGGCGCAGAGGTTACCATGTACGCACCCCTCCCCCCAACAACACTACTCAACAAGATTTTCCACAACGACTGGCGATAACACTTTCTAGAATGGAATTTTCCGTAGAATCCGAATATGTTAATGATTTTTTTCGATTGGCCCCAATTTTCCATATAGATAGCAAAATTCAAAAAAATCCACTGTTGAGAGGACAGTGGTGTAGCGTTGGGGGGGGGGGGGGGCGGCCCGCCTCGAGCGGCACTTTTTTAAGGGCGGCATTTTTCCTGAACAGTACTTCTTCACATCATATTTATTTATCTTATTAATATATTTCTTATTTATTTCAGTTTATAAACAATTATTCTTAAAGACTACTTTTTTAAAAAATTATAATGCATATAAATTACATAACTTTCTTAAAAATACTGTTTAATAAAGCATAATTAGTTCGAACCGTTTTGAGATTCACAAATAACACTAGTTTACAAAATGATTTTTTTTATTTGTTCCATTGATAAGAAATTACTTTTCTTATGTAGTTTTCCTGCTGAGTTCGGATATAAAAATAAAAATTTTTTGAATGGCACAGTTTTCCAGATATTGTGGTTTTTTTATTTTTTCGACCTTCTTCCACTTTGAAATTCATATCTTAAGCTATAAATGTCCAATTGCATCGTGCTTAGCACCATCAAAACGATTTAATTAAGCATTTCTAGCTCGAGATATGAATTTTAAAGTGAAAAGAGGTCGAACAAATTAAAAAACTACAATATCTCAAAAACTGTACCATAAAAAAGAATTTTATTTTCATTTCCGAATTCAGCGCAAAAAAGCACCTAAGATAAGTAACCTCTCATCAAAGGAACAAAAACAAAAAATATTTTTGTATCGATTGTTCTCAACAAATTGTCGAAAAAATTAATATGTTCAGAAAATGTTACATTGGATTCTCTCATTCAATCGCTTCTAACGTGGTCATTTTATAGTTGATTTTCTTTTGGTACATCTTAATTTTTTCGTAAAGGTATCAGCTCTACGAACATGAAGCGTAATTATTTTTGTTTATTTTATTTCTATTTTTCCGTGGCCATAGAATCAAAAGTAAAATTAGATTTTTTTTTAAATCTGGCCTGTTTTCATCGATATCTTTTGAATCGCTTACTCATAGAATATGTAATTAAACATGTTTCTTTGTCATTTTAATACCTTTAATTTGGTGCTAAGCTCGATAAAATTGGACATTTATAGCTCAAGATGAATTTTATGAAGAAGGTCGAAAAAATGAAAAAACCACAATATCTCGAAAACTGTGCCATTCAAAAAACTTTTATTTTCTTTTCCGAACTCAGCTGGAAAAACTACTTTAGAAAAGTAACTTCCTATCAATGGAACATTTTGAATGTAAACTAGTGTAATTTGAACAATAATTTTCAGAGTGAAATTCTCAAATTTTACAAACTGCTGCCTGCCGTCAGAAGCTATCTAATATATAAAATTCTCGTGTCACAGTGTTAGACTCCAAACTCCTCCGAAACGGCTTGACCGATTCTTATGAAATTTTGTGTGTAGGTCTGAGAATAGAAAGTAAACTATTTTTCACCCTCCTTTATGAGCAATTTAGGGTGGCCGTCATACAAAAATATTTTAAAAATAGCATTTTCACAAAGACCACTTAATCGATTCGCATGAAATTTACACCACGTGTCTTTTTTTATTAAGTGGAATAGCTTAGGTTATAAAACTATAATTTAAGATGCATATTTAGAGTGGCCCTCATACAAAAATATTTTAAAAATAACATTTTCACAAAGACCACTTAATTGATTCACATGAAATTTACACCACGTGGCTTTTATAGTAAAAGGCATATTGTCAGTTACGAAACTTTTACTTAGGGTAGCCCTCATACAAATATATTTTTAAAATAGCATTTTCACAAAGACCGGTCAGTCGATTCACATGGAATGTACACCACGTATCTTTTATATTAAGAGGCATGGCTTAGGTTATAAGACTTTTATTTAGGGTGACCCTTATACAAAAATATTTTTAAAATAGCCTTTTCACAAAGACCACTAAATCGATTCACATGGAATTTACACCAGGTGTCTTTTATATTAAGTGGAATAGCTAAGGCTATAAAACTTTTATTTATGATACATATTTAGGGTGGGCCTCATACAAGCATATTTTTAAAATAGTATTATCACAAAGACCATATAATCGGTTAATTTGGAAATGGCACCACGTGTCTTTTATATTAAGAGTCATAGCTTAGGCTACAAAACTTTTGTTTAGGGTGCATATTTAGGGTGGTCCTCAAACAAAAATATTGTTAAAATATAATTTTCACGAGGAACGGCCAATCGATTCACACTGAATTCACACCATGTAGCTCTTTTATATTAAAAGGCAAAGCTAAGGCTACAAAATTTTAAAAAAGGGTGGCCTTCATACAAACACATTTTTAAAATAGCATTTTCACAAAGACCACTTACTCGATTCACATGTAACTTACACCACGTGGCTTTTATATTAAGAATAATAGCTTAGGCAATAAAACTTTTATTTAGGGTGGCCCTCATACAAACATATATGTATATAAACTATTATTTTCATGTAGACCGGTCAATTGATTCACATGGAATTTACACCACGCGCCTTTTATATTAAGCTATTTTTGTAGGGTGCATATTTAGGGTGGCCCTCATACAAACATATTTTTAAAACATCATCTTTTCGGAAACCTCTTAATCGATTCTCATGGAATTTACACGACGTGACTATTCTATTTAGAGGCACAAAGTATTTTTTAAATAGAATTTTCACGAAGAATTCATAGTTATTTCTTAAATGTTTCTAATGGTCTACGGAAGGTTTTTGCAAAGTTTGGTTTAGAAAAATGGGCAGTGACACACCCTCCAAAATCAAATTCATCATATCTCATCAAGTACTGGACGCAGATGAATGAGACTTGATATAAAAAGTCCTGGCAAAATAATTTTCACTGGAAAAATGGGCTGTTTCGCTTATACATTCCATCGCATGAGTTCATATAACATCCGGAACAACTACCGGAAAGGGCAGAACAACGTCTGCCGGGACAGCTAGTAGTAATGTATAATTCTGTTAAAAAAAATTGTTTGAACACAGCGCCAGATTTATTTCTGAAGGAAATGATTTTTTTCAAGTCTTATGTACATATGTTAATTACGACCTTTCGGATTTGTTTTTTCTGGAACAAAATGGCGTAAAAACAGTTAAGCGTTTGTGCATTATTTATGTAAAACAAAGGTTATACATAAATCTGAAATATTTTTGAATTACTAGGATTTTTCGCAAGAACTAAAATATTATTAGCCCTCTAGCCAGCTAGTCCGCCTGTAGCCTGGGTATCATTTAGTGACCCTAAAATTTAAAACTAAACGTTTTTTTGCTTAAGTTCGTTAAGTAGTCTTTGGAATAATTTTCGATGCGCTTACAGAATTATCATAGTGACCATATTTTCACCACCGCGATCATTTAAAACTGAAATTGTGTGTTGAATGGACATTAAAATTATGAAGTGGTGATTTTTAGGAGTGACACCCGACCGATTTTTGTAAACATTTTTGAAGGCATATTGTAAAGGTTAAGTTTAAATTAAATGAATAAGAAAAATACATACATACATTATTTAGATATTTTTTAATGAAATGTCTAAAACGATCAGCACCATAAAAATTTAAAATTTTGGGAATTCTTAGGGGTGACACCCAATTTTTCTATCCAACTCATATTGTGATGCTAGTGACTTTACTTGTAAGTAAGTTTCAAATTTTTCACAGCTCTTCCCCTAATACAGAGCTACCCATTCTCTCTACTGAGGAACTGAGAGCTCTGGAGATACACACAAACTCATACATATTTCTCTCCTTCTTTTAAAAAACGCACTGATTTCAGGAAAAAACAAGTTTTGCAGCGCGGTTGGATATGGGTTAAAACCTTTATTTACTACTAGGGCTTCTACCTAACCTAGCGTCGATAATTTTCGACTTTGTCGGCGTTCCATTGCTAAGAATAACTTAACAAATTTGATTTCACGCCTTATCCCAAGACCGCCTCCAGGTAGCCTAAGTTATGAGTCAGGATAAAAGTTTGCAAATACACCGATCCATCGTTTTACACGCTACTCGTTTTGCACGTTTTCGATCTTACACGGTTTTTAAAATCAAAATAAAAAAAAATTAGGAGAAAACGACTTATAATACAATTTCGTAAAAGAAGACTCATCGTTGAAAGTGATAGCAATTAAGTTTGTTTAAAATTAGGAAGATAAGTCTTATTTATAGTTATTAATTTTCCAATATTATTTTATTTATATGATGTTCAATAGTTTTTTTTTTATGAAATAGATTTTTTATGTTTTTTTTTTCATTTTACAAATAAATTTAACTATTTTTATGTTTTCTATGGTTTAAATGATATTTTTATATTTTATTTAGTGTATTAGTCATATTTTGTGTTCATTAAATGTCTAAAAAAAGCTTAATTATAGTCGTTTTCGTTTTACACGGTTTTTCCATATAAAAATAATTTTTTCTAATTACACGGTTTTGTCAGGAACGTATCTACCATGTAAAACGAGGGATAGGTGTACAACTCTTTTCCAAACTAAAACTATATTTACAAACCAAACGCTTTCAGCAGGGTTACCAGATGACATACTTAAGTAGCACATTGACTACTTTTGCACTGCAGAAATACTTTGCTACTTTTTCTCAAAATGTACTACTTTTCGGTGAAATGTACTATTTTTGACAACTTTTCAACTAAAAGTTATGGCCTTGTTTTTTTGCTTAACAAAAATATTATTTCTATTTAAATTTGTACTAAAATTTATCATATAGAGGTCCAAAAGTGAGGACCTTTTTCTATAAA
This sequence comes from Meiosimyza platycephala, assembly GCA_963662105.1. Classification (NCBI taxonomy): domain Eukaryota; kingdom Metazoa; phylum Arthropoda; class Insecta; order Diptera; family Lauxaniidae; genus Meiosimyza; species Meiosimyza platycephala. The sequence continues at coordinate 41,739,098 of OY759210.1, read as the reverse complement.
TGCCATAAAAATTTTTTTCCTGGATCTTTCAACAAATTTAGTTGACATATATATCAGGCTGTTCCCCCAACTAGAAATTATTTGAAAAAATAACATATTGGTCTTTATTATTTTTCCTTCAAAACCCATTTTACGAAGAAGTGGAGTCTCTATAAAAGCATGATATCGTTCATGTCAAATAATTTTATATAAAGGGTGTTCAAATTTGAGAAATCTTTTTTTTTCTCATTTTCTTCTTGTATTTCTATTACCCAATTAACGAATTGAAAACGTTATGCGTGGTGAGTTGGTTTTAAGGCTTGTGTTACCAGTATTTTGTAAACCTTTACATGAAAATCTTTATTTAAAATACAGAAAAAAGTTGTTGGTTTGAGGTTTAATTGCTGTGGACGACGACGCATTGATCCTTGGCTCTTCAGCAACACTTGTGCTAACAGCTGCAATATTTTTTCTTAAACAACCACTACGATGATAGATTCTGCTTCACTGATCTTGAACTGAACCAGTTTCATCCAATTTGTCAATGATAAGCTTAATAGCACGGTTTATCGGAGCAATTCTCTACCATATTTTGAACGAAATTTTTTTTCCAACTCTGAATAACATTTACCACATTTAGAATAAGTTTTAATAATAAAAGCACGTTTTTTACTCCATCCATTTTAACTAACCGGAATGCATTGACTTTATATTTAAAAAACATCGGTGTAGTTTAGTACTTGTAGAAGAAATAGCGGCAAATTTAAAAATAAACTTGAAATTTGAACACTCTTTATATATGTAAGTTGTAAAAAACACTTCGGGCGATTCTAAAATGTCTAGCCTAAATTGGTGTACGGTTTGAAAATGACCGATATATTATGTATACCTACTCAAACTAAATAGAAATATTAAATTTAAAGTTGCTGTTGAGCAATAACTTGAAAATTTGGTTGCAACTGTTTTTAAGTATTGCAAAATGTAATTTCATATTACGAGAGTTTTTCTTATGAGAAAATTGATGACCTTTTTTTATTGCTAAAATTTTTCCCAACCAAGGAGGGGGCGACATATTAGTTCTCCGCCCCTGGCGGCATATATGCACGCTACGCCACTGTGAGAGGACATTCTTCACATAAATGGTTGTAAGGACTTTAATTGTCAGTGAATCCAATGCCACATTTTCTGAATATATTAATTTTTTCGACAATTTTTTGAGTCTATTCGTTACAATTTTTTGATTGAACGCTATCTTCTACAAAACAATTTTATTTTACAAAACGTAACTTTTTCATAAAATCCGTAAAAATTTTGAGGATTTTAAAAATAAATTATGAAAACCCATTATTTATTAAGGAAATACCGACAATTTGACAGAAATTTCAAAATTTTTTTTCATATATCGCACATATTTAACTAAAGAGTCACAACTCAAAATTTAAAAATTTCCAGAAAACGCAAAAAACAGGAGCTCGTGAACTATTTGTCAGAAATAAAGTGTGGGTTATTTACTTAGCAGAAGGTACTAACAGAGTATGGTTTGATCGTAGTGATCATCACAGCTGCATCTCCCCGATTAACTAAAAATAGAGCACTTTTACATATTGCAGCATGAAGAGAGAAATAACTTTTTTTGACAGCAAAGTATAGCAAAAAATTAACTCATCTCTTTTGTGCTGGTAGATATGTATGTATGTGTATGATGAACAGTTTTAACGAGTAAACTCGAAAATGATAAATTTTGAGTTGTGACTCTTTAGTTAAATGTGTGCGATATGTACATATGTAATTTTTACATACAAAGTCCAAACGACCATTATTTTGAGAAATGTGGGTTTTCAGCAAAATAAAAAATATGGGCCTCTTAAAATTGAACGTAGAATGATCCCTGTAAATTTTAAACAAATCGATGACATTGATGGTATCTGCCTTAATCGATTTGAAAAATTATTTGACTTTATAAGAAAAAATGTTTTTTTCATTGATGTTAATAAAATGCTCAAGTTTCGTAAATTATAGCTTTTCTGTAAGCATTTGGATCCTTAAAATTCTTATAATGAAACTTTCTATGTGATAGGAGCGCTTACTTTTTTCAATCCATATAATTAATGCCAGATATAGGACTTCAAAATTGAAGTTTGTTTTAAAAAAACGAAGAAAAGGTTTTTTTACATATTTTCGATCAGAACAGTAATAAAACTAATACTATTGGCACGTTTCATACCTTAGAATTTTTGTCAGACTCTTCTCTATAATACAAAAAAAAAAATTAAAATTGATTGGCTGACAATTAAAGCTAATAAAATTAAAAATTATGTGGGATGGTAAAAGTAACATTTACGGGCAAACGGCCAGAGTAAAAAATGCAGACACCTGCACAATTGAAATGCTTATCTGTATATCTGTTTTGTTTCCACGATATATTAAAAGACTGAAGTTGTATAAATAGTCGGTAAAAGCGTGCTCTGGAAAGTAAAGTTTTATTACAAATACTAGAGATCTATACATTCTACAGTAGGTAACGGATATAAGAAAGTCAAAAAATCCCGGAAATTTCTTTCTTATATCAGTTTTTCCTTATAAAAGTACCACGTATATAAGAAAAAAATTTCCTATATACGTACTACTGATATAAGAAACTTTATTTCTTATATCCGAATCGCACAAAAATCAGCAGTGAGCTATGCAAAACATTGTCTGCTTTTAATACTCAATGTGACAAGTTAAGCCTTGAAATTGAGAACAATGCGAAGGAGTCCAAAAAAATATGCTCTGAAATAAAAATCAATGCGGAAAAAAATGAAATTAATTTGAAAAATAAAGAGTCTTATGCTTCTCAGCTAAAGAAACCCTCGATTAAAAGTGCAGCCGTTATTCTTAAACCTAAAGAAAATCAAAATAGTGAGAAAACAATAAACGAAATCAAAAAGATAATTAATCCTTCGTCTTTGAATGTTGGTATTAATGGCATGATGAATAGATCGAATGGTGCGGTGGCTATTCGTTGTGAAAATGTTGAAGCCAGAAAAATTTTAGCTTATGAAATGCAAAACAAACTGAGTGAAAATTATGTTGTTCAATTACCCAGAATGAGAAATCCCAAAATTTTGATATCTGGAATGAGCTCGTGTTTAGATAGTGATAAAATAGTTCACGCAATTAAAAATCAAAACAATTTTCAAATTAAAGAAATAAAATGTCTAAAAGTTTTTAAGTCCCTAAAAATTTCTCGAGTTTTTAATGCGGTCGTTGAAATTGATGGTATTGGCTTTAAAGACATTATTAAAGAAAAAAAAGTTAATATTGAGTGGGACAGATGTGTTGCCTACGAAAGTTTAAATCTTCTAAGATGTTATAAATGCTGGGGCTTCAATCATAAATCCAGTTCCTGTAGAGAGGTTACTCAAATATGTGCTAAGTGCAGTGAATCAGGTCATTTATTTAATGATTGCGTTAGCACTTCGGTTAAATGTATTAACTGCCTTAGAGCGAAAGAAAAGTTGAATCTCAATGACATAAGTATTGATCATGACTGCAGAGACAGTAATTGCGCCTCACTTCAACGTCAGTTAAGAATTGATTCAGAAAAAATTAATTATTAGCAACCAATAAATAATTCTAAGTCATCAAATCTGCCGTGTAAAACATCAAATTTTGTTCCAACATCTTCAAATAAAAAAAGTAGCGATGCAAAAAATTACGGTGAAGTTGGTTTAAAAAATCTGCACATCTACTACTAGAACATGTCGGGAATGAGAACAAAATCCAGTATTGTTAAATCATGGTCCTCGCACTGTGATTTTGAGGTCATCGTTCTTACTGAGACATGGCTAAATGCAGACTTTTTCAGTGAGGAATTTTTTGACTCCAATCTGTATCAAGTGTTTCGCAAAGCCATTAAAACTGGATGTTCAAGAGGTGGAGGTGTGCTAATAGCAGTAAAAAGAGCTATTTGTTGCAATCTGGTTCAGCCTAAAAATGCAGACACCTTACTGGACCAGCTGTTTGTATCAATCGTAGGTGCCTCTGGAAAATTTCATTTATGTGCATCTTACATCCCACCAAATAGTTTAGATTCACTGTACATGTCACATGTGGACAATGTGAATGATCTTGTTGCTGATGTTCCTGGTGAAAGTCACTTTTGTATTATAGGCGATTTTAACTTAAGTAGTGTTTTATGGTCTAGTAGTATTGATAAAAATGTACTTATTCCCACCAATATAAATTCTAGCAATGAAATATATTTAATTGACTCGTTTTTAAGTCTGGACTTTTCACAAATTAATTTCTTGCAAAACATGTTAAATAGAATCCTTGATCTTTGTTTCATTAGCAATTCGTTTGACTATATGATTGATGAATGTGAAATGCCAATCAGTGAACCAAGTGTTCATCACTTGCCTTTTGAAGTAAGGATCAGATTTTATGAATTATCATATAAAGCTATTCATGAGCCAAACTATAACTTAAAATTTAATTTCAAAAGTTGTAATTTTCAGGCACTTGATAATATCATCGAGGGTTTGAATTTGGAGGGTGATTTGAGTCCTTTAGACACTCATGATGCCTTTAATCTATTCAAATCAACGCTTTTAAATGTCTGCAATAATAATATTGATGTGCTTCCGAAACAAGTTTATAAACTACCTTGGTATACTAAAGGATTAAAAAAATTAAAAAACTTAAGAAATAAATATTATAAGCTTTATAAAAGTACAAGCAATATTGAGCATCAACTGAAACACAGGCATTATGTTAGGGAATTTAATTTCTTAGATAAATTTCTTTATAAGAATTACATTAGTAGGTGTGAAGCTATCGTTAAATCTGATCCAAAATGTTTTTGGAGCTGTATAAACTCAAAAAAAACTTCTTCGAACCTGCCGACGCATATGTTTCTAGGTAATGAAGTTTCTAACTCATCTCAAGATACGTTAAATCTTTTTGCAAAGTATTTTTCTTCGAACTTCGAAACAAGCAATTCTCAATTTAATCAATTTCACCATAGTAATACATCTTTAATAGATTTCGGTAATTTACATCTTTCTGAAGAAGAAATTAAGAATGGTATCCTTGCCTTAGATAATTCTAAGAAGACTGATATTGATGGTTTGTCTCCTTTTCTCTTTAAAAAATGTCATTCTTCTTTAACAAAGCCAATTACAATAATTTTTAATAAATCCTTGCAAGCTGGAATTTTTTTGGAAGTGGTAATAGGAACGATATAAAAAATTATAGACCAATATCTAAGTTATCTACCATCCACAAACTATTTGAAAAAATCGTTAAAGAAAAGTTATCGTTCGCTATTAAAAGTATAATTTCACCACATCAACACGGATTTGTGTCCGGTAGGTCGACAACAACCAATTTGTCTGTGTTTTCAGATTATTGTGCAAATGCTTTTAATAATGGACTTCAAGTCGAAACCATTTATACTGATTTTTCAAAGGCATTCGATAAGGTCCCCCATGAACTTCTTATTTGCAAACTAAGAAACTTAGGGTTTCATTCTAGTTTTCTGGCTTGGATGGAATCTTATCTTAGGGATAGACGCTGTTTTGTTTCCTCTGAAGGTATATCTTCGTATTCATTTTATGCCTCGTCAGGTGTTCCTCAGGGTAGCATTCTTGGGCCAATCCTTTTTATTTTATTTATTAATGATATCGGTGAATGTTTTACAACTTCCAAGTATTTGTTGTTTGCCGATGACCTAAAAGTTTTTTTGCAAATAACTGACACTTTGGATTATTTCTATTTACAATCTGACATAAACAATCTCCAAAGATGGTGTTTGAACAATTGCTTATTGTTAAACCTAAACAAATGTTTTCATGTCTCGTATTCAAAACTTAGAAATTCTCAGCAGTTTTCTTTCAGTATCGATGGTTCTCCTCTTATTACTACAACTGTAATTAAAGACCTTGGGGTTATATTTGATTCAAAATTTAGTTTTATTCAACACCTGGATTACATCATTCCAAAAGCATATTCTTTATTAGCTTTCATCCGCCGTAATACTAAGGAGTTCTCGGACCCCTACACACTCAAACTGCTATACACTAATTTAGTTAGATCAAGGTTAGAATATGCCTGTTTTATTTGGAGCCCATTTTATGCATATCACACTAATAGACTTGAAAGGATTCAAAGAAAGTTTTTACGATTTGCACTACATTCCCTTTCCTTTTCAGAGCCTGTTCCTTCTTATAGTGCGCGTTGCTTGCTCCTCAACTTAAAATCTCTGGAGAGTAGACGCAATATTATATCGCTAATTTTTGTTTTTAAATTTGTTAACGGAAGCATTGATTGTCCTTATCTACTAGGTAGAATTGACCTTAACGTTCCTATTAGAAAGTTGCGAAACATACCGATATTTCATAAGGGTCTATACAGGACGAATTTCTCTTCAAATTCTCCTTTAAATCGGTACCAGAGAGAATATAATCGATTATCTCTTACACATTCTATTGATTTCTCTTGTTCATTGCTAAATATTAAGAATTTATTATTTAACACTTATTGATATAATTTCTATGTAAATATTTTATTATTATTTTTTATAATTAATACAATTGTTAGTGTACATAGTCAGTAAGGATTAAAGATTCCATTGACTGAATTAATAAATAAATAAATAATAAGTGCGTTCAGCAACTGCAATTGTTACACTTGCTCGTTCAATTTTAATCGAAGAATGATGACATAAAGAAGGCGCGTATTTTCAATTTTGACCAAAGAACGAAAATTACGATTTGAAAAAATCTTTTATAAGCGTTATTTTTTTCTTAAGATTTTTAATATTGGTGCTTGGAAAAAGCCTTCTTTTATGCGTTTTTTTCTTATAAGAAGTTTCTTATATAGATTGTTTTTTACCTCAAAACATTGGGAAAAAAGCGGTGCTTTCGAAAATGTTTCTTATAAGCGTTCCTTTCTTATATGAATTGTGCTTATATCCGTTACCTACTGTAGTGGACGAAAAAACGCGAAGGCCCTGAATATTTCGACCGTCATCATATATTTTCAAGTTTTTTAGTTATTTTAAGAATTTACGGGCCCCTCCGAAGAACTGCGGGCCCGGGGGGAATCCACCCGTTAGCCCCCCCCTGTTGACGGGCCTGTCTGCATTGTACATATACGACATCAAAAGTACATAGATAAATGGTTAGAAGTAAAGAACCGTGTAGAAGCAGGCCTTTTGATTCTTGTTATGTTAAAGCTGGTAGAGTGTTGTGTGTGTATTTTCAAGCCAAATTATATGTCAAATTATAGGTTAAGAAAACGTCACAAAAAATAAACATTAGAAATATCAACGCAGGTGAGGTGACGTGGATAAAAAAACAATTAACGCAGAGTCTCTCTCACCGACTTATCGTTTAAGAACCCTTAGTAATGGTTCTCGATTCCAGGAAAGCGTTGATAGTTCTAGTAACTATTTCTAGACTCCTGAAAAAATTCGTATTCTTCTTTTAAAGGTCTAGTAATTGTTTCTGAATTCTAGAAAAACTTCTGTTTGATTCCCAGAAGTTCTAATAATTATGCTTTGATTTAAGAAGTATTTCGTAATTTTATTTGGCTTAAGTGATTCTTGGATCAATAATAATCTGTTTGGACGAGAACCGTACTACTATTTCTTGATTCAACGTAAATTCTACTTCCATTTTAGAAATTGATTCGCTCCGTGTAACCAATCGCAACAATGGACTTGGTTATGTATCGACTGGTCAGCCAACTTATTGGCCATCAGACCATCAAAAAATTCCAGATCTTATGGAGTTTGCAATTAGAAATGGAATTAATAAAAACCAAATTTTAGCAGAATCATGTTTTGACTTGAGCTCTGACCATTCCCCTGTCATTATGCATCTGCATAAATGTGTAAAGCTGCTGCAGTCAGCCAATGGGCTTACAAAAAATAAAACCAACTGGCTCAAATACAAAAAATATATCAGTAGCCATTTATTTGATAATGTAAGCCTTAAAGACTCCGGGGAGCTGGAATCGGCCAACAGCATGCTAGTATCAGCTCCTCTTCAGGCAACTCCTGTGCATTCAGTAACAACCCATAAAATGCAACGCCTCAACTCTTCTCACATAGAACGTTTAGTGATGGAAAGAAGATGACTCAGGCGATAATGGCAAGAGGTTAGGTCACCCATACTTAAACATAAATTGAATTAAGAAAGGCTCTCCGGGAAGAGTCTGAAAGAGGTATAGACTTATACATTAAAAAGCTGAGCCCTCTAGAGTCCTCCAAGTACTATTTATGGAAGTCCATCAGAAGTATGAATAAACCTACTAACCTAGATTCCCCCATAAGACTAAGCAATGGTCACTGGGCTAGAAAAAAAAGGTCGAGCATTTGCTCACCACATGTATTTCAGCCAAATCCAAAATATAAGACAAATTTCAATGCGCTTTACAACTACTTAAAGGCGTTTTTTCTTTCATAAAACTGAATAAAAAGAAAGCACCAGGTCATGACCTAATAACTGCTAATATGCTTATATGTTTCTTGATGTAGCCCAAGCTTTTGACAAGGTGTGGCACGATGGAATTCTACACAAGATAAAGAAATTTTTATCTAAAAATACCCATGCTTTACTATTGTCCTACCTTACAGGACGAAAGCTTAGGGTAAGATGCAAAGAATATCGATTTGAATGCTAAAGACATTTTTTATATTACATATTGTGTTTTAAGCAATTTAAAAATTTTTTAAATCATAACCGCCTTAATTGACTGCGCTTTTTTTAACAAAAATATAAAATATAAAATTGCTTAAGATTAATTAAGACTTCGCGGTAGTGTCCAAATTATTATTGGTTTCAAACTAATAATAAATTCAAATATTGTGTTTACTATTATTCTTTTAGGTAAACATAGATAATGTAATAATGAAACTAAACGTATTGTATATTGTAAAGAAATATGTAACTCTAAAAATTAAATTATATATTAATAAATATAAATGAAATAAAAAAATTAAATCATTAAAAAATATTTATTTTACTAGTGGCTCAAATTAAGTGAAACGGAACACGTTTGTCCCGACTTCTTGGAATTTTGAAAGCAATGTGTTATTTTAATACTGCAGGTAATAACTAAATAAGTCCCAGAAAAGTTTTTAAAAGTAACAATTATTATGATTGTTATAAGCAATTTAAGTTTTAAGAAATAAGCAATTTAAGTTTTAGAACTTTTTTTTGGAAAATCATATCTCGGAAAAAAAAAATTTCCGACAACTTATTATGATACAATATTGATAAGAACATTATAAATTGTTAGATAAAAAATATTACACCATGAAACAATGGAATTTTTTATAAACAAATTCGATTTTTCTATGATCCTCCGCTTTTTTTTTGACGTCCGATGTACATACATATGTATATCATAAATGCGCAGATGTATTCTGCGTAAGATAAAAAAAAATCTTAGTCACCTCAATAAATGTTCAAATGGCATCAGTTTTTCCGAGCGGCCGCAGTGCCGCTCCGTAGTACACGTTGTACACACATCATGCTACCATCCATGTACCGTTAGTTACGTATAAGGGGAGTACAGTAGGTAACGGATATAAGAAAGTCAAAAAATCCCGGAAATTTCTTTCTTATATCAGTTTTTTCTTATAGAAGTACCACGTATATAAAAAAAAATTTCCTGTATACGTACTACTAATATAAGAAACTTTATTTCTTATATCCGAGTCGCACAAAAATCAGCAGTGAGTAATAAGTGCGTTCAGCAACTGCAATCGTTACACTTGTTCGTTCAATTTTGATCGAAGAATGATGACATAAAGAAGGCGCGTATTTTCAATTTTGACCAAAGAACGAAAATTACGATTTGAAAAAATTTCTTATAAGCGTTATTTTTTTCTTAAGATTTTTCATATTGGTGCTTGGAAAAAGCTTTCTTTTATGCCTTTTTTTCTTATAAGAAGTTTCTTATATAGATTGTTTTTTACCTCAAAACATTGGGACAAAACGCGGTGCTTTCGAAAATGTTTCTTATAAACGTTCCTTTCTTATATGAATCCGTTACCTACTGTAATTTATAATAACGGTAACAGTAAACAAACAAAGGCTATGTATCAGTATTCAAATCAGTGATGGCATTTTCGGTACATTTGTACTTTTTTCGGTACATTTGCGTCCTGAAAAATCGTTGTCAGTACATTCGACAAGTTTTCAGTACATTTGGGGCATTTTCAGTACATTTGCCAAATTTTTAGCACATTTTCAGTACATTTTCGGTACATTTTGACAATTTATAATATATACCTTTTTATTTTTGTTTTTTAGTAAATGAAAATAACCGCAATGAATAGATTTATAGTAATTACCTGTTATATTAATAACGTTTATTTTTGTTTTCTTAAGCAAATGAAAATAATCGCGTAGATTTTGTAAGTAATTTAATGTGAAATATAACTAATTTTGTTATGGTTTTTGAGATGGCAAAAGTGAGAACCTTTTTTATTTTTTTTTTAAGAGTAAATTTTAGAATAATTTCGTACATTGAAGGAAAATTGGGTATTCAAGACCATAAAGTATATTCGGGCTCTAAAAAGTACATTTGAAGTCCCGGATTCAGTACATTTCACAAAACCCAAACGCCATCACTGATTCAAATCAGTCAGTGGCGCGAGAATAGCAAACTGATCACTAATGTCTAATTTGCTCAAGCATAATTCTGATTTCGACATAGAAGCCGAGTGGCATTTATTCGCCACATCACATGGTAATGGTGCGTGTGATGGTATTGGCGGTACCGTGAAGCGTCAAGCCGATCTTGCAAGTATGCGTCAAATTGATGGTGCGAAAATTTTCAATGCCGAAAATTTGTTCATGTGGGCAGAGCAATTGTTCAAGAATATCAACTTTGTTTTTAGCGTAAGATTGGAGTACGAAAAGCATGCTAAGTTCTTAAAATCTCGTTTTAAGAAAGCACAATTAATTCCAAAAACACGTCAATTTCATTCTTTTGTACCGATTGACGGGAAAAAAATGCATTGTAAACTTTATTCGAAAGATGAACGCCACGTAACTTACGATGTAGCGTATTAAACTAAAGTTCTATGTTAATTACAAAAAAAAATTATATTCATGCATATCTATTATATAATAAAGATTTTGTGTTAATGTGATTAAAAATGATGAATTTTTATTTAACTTTTCAAATTTAACGGCCACGTGTAGCCGTAGTACGTATAAATAGCCTTTGTTTGTTTACTGTTACCGTTATTATTAATTTCTCCCCTTATACGTAACTAACTGTACATGGATGATTGCATGATGTGTGTACAACGTGTATTACGGATACTACACATTTGATATTTTTTACTATGCAATCGCACTGCGGCCGCTCGGAAAAACTGATGCCATTTGAACATTTATTGAGGTGACTAAGATTTTTTTTTTTATCTTACGCAGAATACATCTGCGCATTTATGATATACATACATCGGACGTCAGAAAAAAAGCGGAGGATCATAGACAAATTGAATTTGTTTATAACAAAGTGGACCCATAGCTTAAAAAAAAATTGTTTCATGGTGTTATATTTTTTATCTAACAACTTATAATGTTCTTAGCATTATTGTATCATAATAAGTTGTCGGAAAATTTTTTTTTCCGAGATATGATTTTCCAAAAAAAGTTCTAAAACTTAAATTGCTTATTTCTTAAAACTTAAATTGCTTATAACTAGTGCTTCACCGAGGCTGCGAGGCAACCTCGTTCTACGAGGCGAGAGCGAGGCGAGAACGAGACGAGGTGGAAAAATAAATTTGCCTCGCTCGACCGAGGCGAGCCGAGACACACCGGCACCTCGCCTCGCCTCGCCTCGGTAAAAAGCGAGGTTTTTATGAAAATTAAAAAATTATACATGTATCAGGCCTGCATATGTACATTCAACCAGCAAAGCCCGACACGCGTTGCTACACCTCAAGAAATGAATTATGTGTTTTTATTTTGGGTGGATTGAATAATATATGATGATTGGTGAGATACGATTAATTTAATTCTTTTCTTATATAAGACGGCGTGGCATTGTCTATTTTTTCCAAATCAAACTAAACTACGAATCTTTTACAAACTATAATAATTATATGTACCAAATCTTATCCATCTACGTCATATAGTTACTGAGATATAAAAGAAAAGTATTATTCACCTGTGTCAAGTAGTTGATAATACTGGTCAACAGTGGTTTTGTTGGCCTGGATGTCTCTGCGGATTTCTATAATTTCAGGTACTCAGATTACGAATATATTCATAAAAGTACTGAATTGGCTCTAGTTTTTAAGATATTGATGTATTTATCTATAACTATATGAAACAAAGTCGGGTTAGTTACACTCTGTATAACTCAAGAACGGCTGATCCGATTTTATGGTCTCAAATTTTTTGGATTTGTCTCCGCCCCGAAAATTACATTGGCTGCAAAAATTTTATTTAAGGTAAATATTTAGGGTGGCCCTTAAACAAAACTTTTTTAAAATTAATGATCTTTGATTTGTTGGATTCGTCTTCGCCCCAAAAATAACAAAGGCTATAAAAATTTTATTAAGGTTGCATATTTAGGGTATAATTTTAAAATATAATAGCATTTTCGCAGAGACCACGTGATCGATTCAAACCGAATTTACACCACGTAGCTCTTATATTAAGTGGCATAGCTTACGCTATAAGACTTTTAATTGGGGAGCATATTTAGGGTGGTTCTAATACAAAAATGTTTTAAAATAACATTTTCACAAGGACCACGTAATCGAATCACATGAAATTTACACCGCGTGTCTTTTATATCAAGAAGTGTAGCTTAAGCTATAAAATTTTTTCTTAAGGTTCATATTTAGGGTGGTCCTCATACAAAAATATTTTTAAAATAACACTTTCACAAGGACCACGTAATCGAATAACATGAAATTTACACCACGCGTCTCTTAAATCAAGAAGCATAGGTTAGGCTATTGTTGGTCATTTACCCGCCCGCGGCCACGAGCTATGAAACGTGCCATCATTTGTCCCACCGTGCGTTTGAAAAATGAATATGCAAGAGACCCAGCCGGAATTAGACGTGCAAAAACAAAACAAATGTGCGCAAATGAGTTGCGCGATGCCAGTTTTGAAAATTTCAGGTCAAAGATATTATTTCTGCAAAAGGCAAATTTTTACGCATGTATTTTTGACTTGTAAAAAAAATGAGAGACTAAAAAAACTGCTCTTTTGTGCATCATTAATGTAAAAAAAAACTCATATTCACGGGAAAAAAGTTTGAATTCTCGGAAAAGTACGTTTTGTTTTTATTGATGAATTTTGAGTTTAATATTTTTTTGTGTAGCCATGCAATGCTTTCGCAGTTTATTTATTTATTTACATCAGTGATGCACAAATTTCTACTGGGTAATGTTTTCTTTACGTGGAAAAGATAAAACACATTTATACTCATGGGGCGAAGGCAAATCCAACAAATCAAAGATCATTAATTTTAAAAAACGTTTTGTATAAGGGCCACCCTAAATATTTACCTTGAATAAAATTTTTGTAGCCAATGTCATTCTCGGGGCGGAGACAAATTCAAAAAAATTTGAGACCATTAAAATCGGTCCAGCCGTTCTTGAGTTACACAGAGTGTAACTAACCCGACTTTGTTTCATATATTTATAGATAAATACATCAATATCTTAAAAACTAGAGCCAATTCAGTACTTTCATGAATATATTCGTAATCTGAGTACCTGAAATTATAGAAATCCGCAGAGACATCCATCCATTTTTAATTTTCATAAAAACCTCGCTTTTTACCGAGGCGAGGCGAGGTTTTGACGAGGCGAGGCGAGGCGAGATGTGTGATGGCAAGTTCTCGGCCGAGAACGAGGCGAGGCGAGACTCAAATTTATAAAACGAGGCGAGAGCGAGAACAACTCGAATCTCGCCTCGCCTTGTTCTCGGTGAAGCACTACTTATAACAATCATAATAATTGTTATTTTTAAAAACTTTTCTGGGACTTATTTAGTTATTACCTGTAGTATTAAAATAACACATTGCTTTCAAAATTCCAAGAAGTCGGGACAAACGTGTTCCGTTTCACTTAATTTGAGCCTAGTGCGTCATTTGTTTCTCCTCTCTTTCACTTAGCTTTTGCAAATCGATCACAATTTGAGTATTTACAGATCTTAATTGGTATTGCAGGTTAGGGTCCATTATATTTGAGCGTGTTTTGTGTTTGGTCAATTTCATTTTCGAATAAAACGATTCGCAGGTGTAAGCAGTGATGCCAGTAGTTCATTCAAAAATTTCCCACAATTTTAGTAAAAAAATTAGTTTTTTCCCTCAACAAGCCATTAAATTTTCCCATAATTCCCTCGAAAAATAAAAAGCAATGCTTCAATTTAATACTACTAAAGACTGCTCTTGATTACATAATTGGAATTGTCAGCGAGTAAATGCATTTTATGTTTTTAATTATGCTAAATTTGACAATATGCCAATACACAGTGTTCAGGAAGACTGAACAGGTTTGCCAAAAATGACGACAACAGATACCGCCTGGAAACTGTTCTTCGGCATCACTAGTGATGGATGGCTAGCTGTAATTTCTAGCACATACCACAATCTAAATAACAAAGCTTTATTAAAAAATTAGCATTTTGGGTTTAAAAGTCGCACATTTGAGAAATTTAAGAATTTTTTCAAAAGGGGAGCTGATCCGATTTCAAGTAAAGTGATTTCGGTCACTAGTGATACCGAAGAATAGTTTCCAGGCGGTATCTGTTGTCGTCATTTTTGGCAAACCTGTTCAGTCTTAATGAACACTGTGTACAAAGTCCCATTTTGTACAATAGAAAACATCAAATTTATTTAACAAAACACTAAAAAAAGCATAAAAAAATTCACTGTAAATAACACTGTAGGTAAATTTCCAACTTTTAAAAGACGTCAACTTATTTTTCGGTCGTAGAATGTAGTGGCATACTCAGTTTTTCAAAATCAGATCAAAATCTCGAGATATTCGCGATTGAAATTTAGTCATTTTTTGAACCTTTTTTAATATATTTTTCTCGTTTTTGAAGAAAAGACATTGAAATATGTGTTGAAATTAAATTATTTATTCTTTGTTAACACCCAGACTATAAATTTTCTTAGGCATGCCTAAATATACATTCGGCCGTAACTGAGATATAACGAGGTTAGCCTAAATAAGGAATGTTTAGCAGCCTAATTAGGCAATCCTAAGGAATTTCTAAATTAGGTTTACCTGTCGACTGCCTGATTAGGCCTTACTACGGCTAGTAATGCGAATTGCATTAAAAGCTGCAATTGTTCAGTATTTGGTCCATATTCCTATATTTTTTATGACGGTTATAATGCGATTAGGCATATTTTCTACAAGCATTTCAATAATTTCGCTAGGTATTTTTGTTCCATTTAGCTTGGACGCGACACCATAGCTTGTTTAGGTTTCCAGGTGCTATCTCGTATCTCTCCAATCGTTTTTTGATTATTGCACGCAATAGGTGCTCTTACGAGATAGCACCTGAAAACCTAAACAAGCTATGGTGTCACGTCCAAGCTAAATGGAACAATAATACCTAGCGAAATTATTGAAAAGCTTGTAGAAAATATGCCTAATCGCATTATAACCGTCATAAAAAATATAGGAATATGGACCAAATACTGAACAATTGCAGCTTCTAATGCCATTCGCGAAACGTGCAAAACTGAGAAAATATGGGTATCCTTACAATAACTTGTTTAATTAAAAAAAAAAGTTTTGTTTTGAAATGTTACATTTTGCATTTTCTTTGATAAATAATAATAAATAATTCCTGAAAGTTTCGATTATTTGGTTAAGTATTAAAATTTTTACAGAATCAGACATGCGGCAAAGGCAATCATTTACTCAGTTATGCTCGCCAATGTATATGCTTATGTGTGTACAGTAGACCGTAACTCAAAAAAAAATTTCTCGGTACACCAGCAAATCCGAAGCATTTTTGCGAAGTAATTTCTAAAAAATTTTTTTTTTTTTTTGGACGAAAATAGAGGTCGCGCATTTGAGAAAAACATCATATCTTCGGCATTTACAGTCCGATCTTAAAATATGATATATCAATGTTTTTGTTTTAAGTAGACCAACTTTTTGATTCAATGATCCTTGACATCATGTGCCCCGTTTTTGAACTTACCCACCATATCTCAGTTTCTACCATCCTAATGTACCACCCTAATGTCAGAAAATGAAAGCTTGCAAAAAATCCTTAAATTTTCCGAACTGAAGTATTTCGATTACTCCATTAGAACTATTTTTAAAAATGTTTTTAAAGCTTTTTACCGAACGTAGGGGTCGCCTTATTAAATTTTTCGTCATATCTTCGGTATTTATAAATAGTACTGCTAAAATGATTTCTAATCGAATAATAGTTGGGTCATAACACCGTTATTACTCTCTTAATGTATATTATTATTGGTGTTCATTTTACCTGTGAGATACATATCAGTTGGAAATGCGTCTATATTTTATTCCACTAAACTTATAAAATTTAATTAAATGTTTTGTTATAATGATAACGAACCCAAATCTAAGCCCGGATGTAGAAATTTGCCGCCCTAGGCAGTTGCTAAAATTAACGCCTCCCCTCCTCCCCCCTCAAAACTTCTTTAATGGTGGAATAAGTTTGGTACGAAAAGCTTTTCAATCAATTAAATGCACTTTTCAAATTTTTAGCAAATATTTTTTTATTACAGTCAGCCTTATAATCATGAAGTATGTAAAAAAATTACCTATGTTATTCAACAATTACCATTATGTATGCGATTGGTTTTTGTGGAAAAATTATTGCTTATTGGTATAAATTTTTACGTTTTGATTTTCGGATGACAGTGTCATTGATAATGTCTTCACAATCTGAAGACATGAGCAAAGCTGACTCAATTGTTAACAAACAAGTGCGTTCAATCGTTCTGCAACCAGTTTTGATCTCAAGTAGTTTTTCACTAGCCGATCGATGACCAATGTTCAGTTATAATGACATTTTTCCCTTATAATATGGGTAGGCGTGGCAACGAATTAGGCGGGAAATACAATTCCCACCAATAAAAAATTTGTTTCAAAGTTTCCGCCAATATTTACCTCCTGTATGGTAAATCCGGACCTGCCCAAATCCGCAAGTACAGGTTACCGGACATAGTTCCCAACGAACATAATCCCCATATCGTAAATGGGGATTATGTCCGCTAAATATTCGGACATAATCCCCATTTTCGGTATGGGGGCTATGACCGAAAATTTTTCGGACAAAATCCCCATGGGGGTTATGTCCGAGAACAGTTTTGGGTCTTATGTCCGTCTGTTTGAGCTGAGCTTTTTCGAGATTCGACGGCTCCAATACACTTTATTTAATTTTTTTAATTCATATTGTAGATCTGGTGTGTTCTTAAAGTCAATGACCTTTGGAGCAAAAAAAAAATTGGTCTTCTGGAGACAAAAACATCATGTTTAAGATCCGATTCTAAATACCGAAGATTTGACGAAAAATTTAATAAGGGGACCTCTACGTTCGGTAAAAAACTTTAAAAACATTTTTAAAATAGTTCTAATGGAGTAATCGAAATACTTCAGTTCGGAAAATTTAAGGATTTTTTGCAAGCTTTAATTTTCTGACATTAGGGTGATACATTAGGATGGTAGAAACTGAGATATGGTAAGTAAGTTCAAAAATGGGGCACTTGCTGTCAAGGATCATTGGATCAAAAAGTTGGTCTACTCAAGACAAAAACATTGATATATCATACTTTAAGATCGGACTGTAAATGCCGAAGATATGATGTTCTCAAATGGAGGTCGCCTCTATTTTCGTCCAAAAAATAAATTTTTTTTTCGAAATTACCTTGTAAAAATGCTTCGGATTTGCTGGTGTACCGAGAAATTTTTTTTTGAGGTACAGTCTAATGTACGTATCGGCCATTCTTTTAATAACTGCACACTTTGTTTTTATTACCTTTTTGAGCATTTTTTGAAAGGAAATATCTCAAAAACTATAGGAGATGGGATAAAAATTACAGTCTTTTTTGTTAAGAAATACTATAACTTTATAAAAAAAATTAAAAAGATTTAAATGAATTTGTTGAAACATTAATTTTTTATTTAAATAAATTTTTCTCGAAACAACTTTAATATAACATCTTGTTTTTTTATGATTTTTTTATGAGTTATTCCTCAATCAAACCTAATAGTGCATGTACTTTCATGTCGAAATTCCCGACATAACTTCGGAAAATATCATAAAATACATATAATGGTCCCTATTATGAGTGTCAATAAAAACGACTTGACTTGAATTGAAGCGTGTCAATGAAAATTGACTCACCGTATCATATAATCATATTGACTTGACTATGTGTTTTTGTGAATTTTTCAAAGTTTGACAACTGATGTTGTTATTTAAATTAAATAATTTATTATTTGACAATTTCGTTTTTGTAAAATTGTACAAATAAATGTATGAAAAATGAAATGTTGCAGGGAGACATGACCGTGTTGCACCGGTAGTTGACTGCTCTTCGTAAAGTAAGTGGTGCTTCATCAATGCCTCTCTAACAAAATCTATTTTGCTGCAATCCAGTAAAGTATTAGGGGTTTTCACACGCAACGTTGTTATTCGTTAAATTTGTTAAAGCTTGCCAACTGTGAAGACTCGTTTTTTACGTCAGTTGTTAATCGTTAAAATATTTTCAACACAGCTGATATTGCAAGTAAGACACAGAAACACACGAAAAGAGTAAAATGCCTAAAAAAAGTGAGAAATCTAAAATAATTACACATTTGATTGAAAAAACGATTCAACGAGTAACGTTGATTGAAGGTAAATATAAGTTGTAATATAATTGGAATATATCGATGATTAATATATTCTTCATACAGATATATTTAGCGAAGACGAAGAAGATGAAGTGGACAACGCGTTTGACGAACTGTATGAAGATTTGTACGTTGTCATGAAGTGTCGGAAGGGAGTTGTAAATGTTGTTCCAAAATCAATCCATTGGCACAAAACAGCTGATTAATGTTTCACCGAATAACGAGTAATTTGTCGGGGTTGCCAGCTCGGTAAAGTGTTATTCGTTAAGCCGGCATTTTGTTAAATTTACAAAAACAAAATACATGTAGAACTTTAACGAATAACGAATAACAACGTTGCGTGTGAAAACTCCTATTGCGTTGTTAGTTACATTTCAACAAAGAGCAGTTCAACAACGCATGTTAAAGTGCAAAGACTGCATTACATAAGGTTCGGTTTTACCGAGTCTAACTTTAGCTAACGATACGCATACTGTTGTACACTGTAATTTGGTTTCTTCAAGTTCATGTTATGCATTTTCAAAAAATTGATTGAAGACTCCTAGACCAGTACCATTTTACCTTCTTAAATTTCAGAAAAACAGCTTGAAATTGCAGAGTTCAGGCATGGGTTTCAAAAACAAGGGGCAAAATTAGAGCCTCCTTCGCCGCATCAGCATTGTCATTTCTAGAAACTCCTTTATGTTCAGGTACCAACATTATTTTTATGAGGTTATTAGAGCTGCAAGCTCTGCATGAAAAACTCTAGCCAGGATGTGATGTGATATAAGCATAATTATTATTCAAGTAGGCTGAGGCGGCCAGGCCGTTAAGTGTATGCTAAAGCCGTGGGTGGCCGTTAAACCGTTAATTGGAGGTAAAAGCAGTTAATTGGACGTAAAATTATTTTATACAAGCAAAAAACGGACATACATCTTGCCCTCAAAATTAATGCACTACATTGTACAATTTATTTTAATATTGCTGACCAAAAGGTCGTGAACTTTTCCCTTTGTATTTTTGAAAGGCCGTCAATTCTTCATTTTCAACTGGACAACCCTGTTCAGTTGTCTTAAAACAACATGAAAAAGGATCCAACATTTAAGAAGCTTAACTTAAGTTCATTTAATCCAATTAAAAACTGTCAGTCGAATCTAGTTTTAGAGATGTCATCGGAAGAAATTATGCGCGCGATTTTTAATTAAAATATTTCGCTTGAGGTGCTATTTAAACCCATACCAATAAGGGGAAGGGATGTAGAGGCACGTTACGGCTTCACTTCCTAAACATTGTTGAAGAACAATATTTTTGAACCAATTTAAAATAGGGAAATAAATCCTCATCAATCCGATGATGGATCTGAATATTTCATAAAAGAGGACATTTATTAAAAAAATATGTATATAAAAAAAGTCCATATTTTAAACTATTCCATATAGCCTGTTAAATTACCTTTCATATGGCACCAACTTTGTGAAAATCGCTTGAGGGATTCCTAACTTATATTACTTTTTATAAATCTAATATCCGCAACTTCTGATGGTTCCGACACTGGATGCGACTTACACTTTTCGTTTTCATTTTATTTTTACCCATACAACTCTAATCTCCTAAAAAGAAATTCAAAAATTGTCGCTAAAGTTGACTTGTTTCCCTAGTCGAGTTCTTTCGATTGATAGACAAATAATAATCAATTTTATTGACTCCAGTCGAAAAAATTGTCACTTATAATAAGAGTCGGTCATTCACAATAGATTGCAATTGACTGGTGTCGACTGTTGACAAATATTGACACTTATAATACGGGAGTTGACTGAAATCGACAAGTGCCGAGTCAAGTCGTTTTTATTGACACTCATAATAGGGGCCAATATACTACATATGTGAGTTTTTTTTATTTTCATAAAATTTTTAATTTTTCGTAAGAGGCGCAAGTCTTTTTGGTTTTTCATTTAAGTAAGAACATATTGTCAATAAAAGTCTATATAAAAAAATTTCCAATGGGGGGTTAGAACCCCCAAAACCCCCCCTTGGACTGTAGAGACCTGTAGAGACCACTCAAAATCGCCAGGGCACTCCAACTGAATTTTTGACCGTAGAATACGGTGGCATTTTTTTTTCCAATTAGATCAAATTCTGAAGATATTCGCGATTGATATTTTGTCACTTTTATTCTTGTGAGGCGATTGACCAACAGAAATCAGCAAGCATCGAATCGAATGTTTTGCCAGAAAACCGGTCTTCAAGTCATGATTGTTTGATGGTATCGTTCGCCAGCTTCATCCGATTCACTTGGTAACTGCTTCTCATAAAAATCGAAATGGGCATGCAAAATATGGACAATGTTAGGCAGTTTCATACTTACATGGCTATAAAATAATTAATACTAAACTGATTTGAAAAAAGTTTTTGATTTTGAAATTTCTGTTTTTTTAACTTTAATATAAAATCAATAAATTAATTTAAATTGTATACAATAGTTATTTTTTTGCAAAAATGCAAAAAATTGCATGTCTCCAGTTTTGCACGTCTGAATTGTTTTTCGTTTTATAGCTGTAAATTTCACCTTATTTATTTCTTTCATTGAACATTTTTGGGGCTAACTTCTTTTTAGTTAATTTTCAGATGAAAGTGATGTAAATTATTAATTCAGTGTTCCTTATTTAAGAAAAAAATGATAATTTAAGCAATATGAAAAAGATGTCCGTTGAAACCGAAGGTAATGTAGTTGTTATGACTTAAAATGGTCAGTCATCAAGAACTATTGCAAAAGCTTTGAAAATTACTCATAGAACAGTTGTTCGTGTCCAAAAACGGCGCAATCCTAAGCATACAATCAACAAGAGCGGTCGACCCAGAAAGGTAAGATACAGAGATACCCGCAATATGGAGCATATAGTAAGATGTAATCACTTAACAACACCTAAGGCAGCTACATTTATGATAAATAAAGGAGTTAGAAAATGGCCCGCACACACATCACTTCGTAGGATTGGGCTAGTATCAGCTATTAAACAAACAAAAAACAGCATAATCAGAAAAAAAATGTCAAAGAGCGATTAAAATTTAGCAAGGAGCATAAGCCTTGCATTGTGGAAGACTGGAGTCGATTAAATTTTGTTTCTCAGACCAAATTAAATTAAGTTTCATCAGAATAAATTAAATTTTGTTTGGTCAGACCAAATTATTCTATTATTCAAACTATGCTAAGAACCTTTCTCAGACCATATGAAACATTTAAAAAAAATCATCAGTAAATTCGTTCAGAAGCTGCGCGATCACAAACTGACGCACCAACGATTATAACATATAGGCCACCCTAAATATGCACTCTAAATAAAAATTTTGTAGCCTAGGCTTTGCCTCTTGATGTTGTATTTGCGTTAAATAATTTTTTAAAAACAATCTTAACTAAAAATGTTCCAATGGAAATTTAAGTAACGTAACGCCAAATAACGTAACGTCAGATACTAAGGCTACTAACAAAGAAACCGAGAAAAATTGTTAAATAAACTTGGGTTATTTCAAATCCCTCTAAAAAAGTTTTATACAAAAAGCCTTGCCCAATTCGCAGAGTTTTGTAATTTTGTAATCCAAGTCAAAACCCACTTCTGTTCTTTGTAACGTAACGCCAGCACATATTTTTGCTTATATCTTTAAGTCCTCAAGGTCGATTTTTGCCAATTTTTTTACTTAATATAGTGCTACTTAATTACTATGCAAATATAAAAAAAAACTTTTTAAAAATTTGACTTTTTCATGTTTTTTTTAAGTATTTTTTCGTACAAATGTCACATTACGCCAGATTGAAAAAATATAGCTAAAACAAGGGTTTAAAAGTGACAAAATATCAATCGCAAATATCTCGAGATTTTGATCTGATTTTGAAAAACTGAGTGTGCCACCGTATTCTACGACCAAAAATTAAGTTGTCGAGTCTCGGCGTTTTTGTGTGTCTTTTTGACGTCCCTACAGTGTAATTGTAGAGAAACCGTGTAAAGCTTTAGGCAATTTTGCTTGACGATATTTTTCTCAACAATACTTAATTTTAATAATTCGGTTTCGCACTTTTCTCTGACAAAAATTTCATACTATACAATACTGCTATATTATTTTTAAATGTGGATTTCATTAAAATTCCCTTTTATTCTTTAAAGGGAAATTTCCCGCATTATGTAATCATGATGAGGGAAACCGTCAAACTTTATTAGGACCCTCGTGATAATATAACATGGTTTTAGTTTCGTCGCAAAAAATTACGTCTCTCTAATACCCAGTGGCGGATTAATAGATTAGGGGGCCCTAAGCACAGCGGCTGCATAGGCCCTTTGTTGCTTGGATTTTGAAGGATGAAAATAAAATTAACCGAAATAAATTTTTCATAATAAATAAAGTTTATATTAAGTTAGATTCTATTTAATTTACAGTAGATAATTTTAGATTTAAAATATTCTTTTTCTTGCTTTATTCAGAGCAAACTCCGAGATTATATCGTCAAAATTTGTCTGACGAAGTATGTCACCCTCAATACACATTATTGCTAAAGAATTAAGCTTCTCTTGGCAAGTTTTTATTCTTTGTGGATTCTCTAATCTTTTTAATTGCGAGAAGGATCGTTCAGCCGAGCAGTTTGTGATCATTAAACTGTGAAATATTCTAAATGCCACTTCTACGTTTGGGAAAACGAACTTCAATTTATCATCAGTGATTATTTTATACAAATTAGAATGAGTGATATTTATTTCTGACGGCTCGTATTTCACCCGAACATATTTATGGAAATGATTTAATTCGCCAAGGAAATTATTATCAAAGTCTTCCGGGTAGGCCGTTAAAAGCGATTCAATATCTTTTTGATATTCTGTACGTGACTTATCAAGATCAACAAGGAATGAAAATTTTTTTGAGACGTCATTGTATACACGGAAAAAACGAAACTCGAAATTATTGTAAATATTATTCAAAACTTAAGAAAAATTAGTAGGTAATTTAGTAATTTAGAAACGGTACGAGTGTTTATTAAAAATTACTAACCGTAATATAAAAATTGCATCAAGCAGGCATTAATTTTTCGAATGCAAGTTTTTAATTTTTACAAAGTAGATTTTAAAATTTCTGCAATAATTTATTATATTTTAAAAGGACTGTACTATTTTTTAAAAAGTACATTATAAAGTTTTTATGATGAAATAATAATAACTGAAATTTATTTTTAAATGTTTTTGTGTGTTGAACAAAGTTGGGACGGCCAGCGAGTTTCCGTTGCCGCTTTCCCGACCCCGTCCCAATTCGGTTCAACACATTACTTCAAAGCCAATTAGTAAGAGTTTGGCAAGCCTTATATATTTATTTTTTTGCATGAACATGTTGAGAACTCAAACAGAGTACAAAGTAAACACAAAAGAGAAATAAAATTCAATATAATAAAAATTAATAATCTTGAAATAATTTTTCTATAACTACTTTTTAAGAATTATAAAGCGGGAATCATATATTACAATATGAAATATATAAAAATTCTAATGTGACAATTTATTAAAATTTAATAAATTCTTTGTAAAATTTCAAAGTTTTTAGGTGATAATTAAAATGAAGAAAATAATTTTTAATATGCACTTATTAAAAAATGTAAAATGAAAATATTTACAAACTAGAATAGAATTTTTAATAAGGATTTTCTATTTATTACTATAAAAAAGTAATATTTGTTTTCAGATTTTAATTTTTATAATCTCCTATTAATTTTTAATAAAATTAGAGTTGGTGTTTTTCCCGTGTACGTTACCTCTTATTTGCATTTGAGAAATAAGAACGTCAATTATTACATTGAATGTCTTGATGCGGAATTTATCTCTCGGACTCAAATCAACTTGAGCTGCATTTCCATCATTTACTTGTTTCTTCCTAGTACGTGCCCGAGCTTGCTTATATACTCCGTCAGGAGAAACTTTTTTTGCCTTACTTTCAAATTTTTCAAACTGATTTTTCATTTCAGCTAAATAATCAGATAAAGAGTGCACGGTTAGAAATTTTGGATTAAATTTTAATACTTTTGGGCTTACATATATGACTACACCAGAATAGTAATAAAATTTAACACTGCCTAAATATTAAAATCCATTTTTAATACTTTTTTGTATTAAAACTTAATACTCGTCTAAATTTAAAAAAAAAATTTTTTCAATTTGACTGGGATTCGAACCGGGTTGCACGCGCAGCTTAACAACATCAGCCACCGTAGTGATATTTATTAGCTGGCTAAAAGTTTATTTATATTGACAACAACGTAAAATTAAAGTTCAATATTGAAGTATTAAAATATAATACAGGATGGTTTAAAAATCAAATATAATACTTATTTATTAAAATTTAATACAACATTTATTACAAAATTTTATAATCTATTGAAAAGTATTAAATTTAATCAAAATTGTATTAAAAATCGTTGTAATATTTCGCCTGTATTAAAATTTAATCCAAGATTTCTAACCGTGTGATATAAATCAGCACTCGTTTCAAGGTCTAATTCTTTTTTTTGCAGCCCTTTACTGGTACATCGAAAACCTTGAAGAACATCATTCCAAAAAATAAGCATAAATACAAACTCAAACTCTTGCATTTTGCTCGAAATATTTTGAGAATATGAAAGAAAAAAATAAAACACGTTTTCTAGAAAACGCTAGTACAGAAAAGGAGGCGGGGGCCCTAATCACGTGAGGGCCCCAAGCACGTGCTTGTTGTGCTTATACGCTTAATCCGCCACTGCTAATACCCCATTGACCCTGCAGTATAAGAGTAGAATACCCACTGTGAAGTGTAGAAAGTTGCTCGTTATGGTATGGTGATACATACTTGTATCATAGGAAGGCGTTGGTGAATTGAGAGTTTTTAAAGACATTATGACGAAGGACTAATACTCAAGCACTCTTTAAAATGAATTGAAAAAAAGTGCTCAGAATTTCGGCTTTACTGACACTCAAAAGGCCGAAAAGCTAAGATAAAAATCGTTTCAGGACATTGATCCTAAGCCCAAATCACACTTCTGCAAGTCCTGGGTGCTGTATAATTGCATTAAAGTGATGAGCATATCAGCCCAAGGCCCCGATATGATGAACCCAATTGAAATTTAATGTACACACTTAAAAAAAAGGTCCAAAACGGGCTCCAACAAATAAAAACGCTCAAATGAGAGTTATTAAGGAGGAGTGGACAAAAAAATACTGGAAGGACATCATTTACAAAAACTTATTGCGCCTATTCCAAGAGAGCTACATACCGTGATTGGTATTCGTGGTGGAATTAGCAATTATTGAACTTTTTCTTATTAGTTTTTTAGTTTGTTCATATGTTCCTTGCATTTTGCCAACAAGTATTTGACACCATGATATGGCTATTGTTTTCATTTATGTTCCATAAACTTTTGTTTTTGTATTTAACAAATAATTATTTTGTTGTTTTCTAATGAGGAATGAGTAAAAAATTTGAAAAAAAAAAAATTTCAAAAATGATATGTAGGTATTTCTTATTTTAATGCAATATTAAAGGGAAAATTGTATTGCATTATTTATTTTGCCAACAATTACTTGACAGACTACATACATATGTTATGTATGTCCAGTTTTTGAAGATCCAAAAGTTCAAAAGCATGCAGACACTACTTTTTAATAAATATTGATACTTATACCATATATCTCTCTGCATTTTAACAAATCTTGCGCATTTATAGAGGCAAAAATTTTTTATTAGGATTTTCATGTAATTAAAATACAAAATGAATAAAAATTGGGGAAATGTAAAAGAATTAAAAAAGTTTCAAGTCAAAATATGTACATTAAACTCAGACAAATAGTTCTTGGTAAAAATAAAGCCTGGAAAATAATTTTTTTTTTCATATCTTTTTTAATAAATAATATAATAATAATAAAGATTAAAATGAAAATTATTTTTTTGGTGACTATTGGTTATTTTATAAGCGAAATTTGTTATATTTTCTTCTGTAAAAGTTTTTACTTACTTAATGAGATGGATGATGTTGTTTTCTTGAAACCATATCCACAATGTCGGGCTCTATATTCGTAAGTTTTATTCTCAGGTCTGCTTCTACATTAAGCTGGTTTCTATACTGTGATTTTATGTATAATAGTACCGAAAAACTTGTTAACACAAATACGTTGTACAAAACGGAATCAAGTTTTGGATGCCCTTATTTGCAAATGCAGAGCAATCGGATTTTAGGAGTAACTAAAAGTTAGTTAGTTAATTTTTAACGAACTTTAGTTTCAAAGGAGTATCGCAAGAGATAGCCACGAGTATATCTTGCTCTAATGTCGATAATTGCTTAGCAATACTAACATCTGTTTTGAATGGATCCCTGATCCAGTTATTGCCAGAATCAGGACAGGGAAAATACTTCCGGAAGCTGCTTTTTAGAGGCACTAAATGTTCGATAAAAAGCAGGCGCGTTTCATTATCGAGCAATTTATTAGAAAATTCTATAAAATCGCTGGGTGTTGAAAAATACTCATACACACACTTTTGAATGCGCTTGACCATAATCGCTTCTATTTTAAATAGCTAAATACAGTTGTTAAATGGCACCAAAAAATAGAATTTGTTCTATTTCTCTGCGATAAATTTTCTAGTGTCAATTTTGTACGCACTATTAACGTATAGGAAAAATATGGACGATATCGCACGTCCCAACTGTGTTTAGCTCTTAACTTCAACTTTAAATTTATTTGAAGCTGCACCTTAGTAGGCTCAAATTAAAATTTACAAAAATTGATGATGTTGTCAAACAGTGGGAAGAGTGGGAACAGTTAGGTGCTGGGCATCCCGGGTTTGAACAAAAGTAAATGAACACTTTGTTTTTTAAAAATATGTGCAATCATTCAAAATTATCAAAATTGAATGTTCCTTCAAAAATAAATAAGATATTAGGGCATATACATACATACTTATATGGTACATATTAGATTTTTTTTTCAATAGCACATTCATGATTTTAATTGAACAACGTTAATACCTTGTTTGCCTGGTAGATTTAGTTGTACAATATACTGTGGCAAAATGTTCAACGGCAATTATCATTTTTTCTCCCACAAAAAGTAACAACTTCGCGGCTTTGCCCACATAATAATAAAAAAAATTTTTTTTTTTCAAATTTATGGCACACTGTTTCTAAATATTGGTTCAGCTTCAGATAAGCATAACAATCAAGATTTTGCATTGGTACCTCGTTTTGAACAAATGATCAAAAAGTTATGTAACAAAAACGAACAAAAATGAAGAAAAAGTTTTGGTCCATAACTTTTTGACCATTTGCTCAAAACGAGGTAACAATGCAAATCTTGCTTATCTAAAGGTGAACCAATATTTGGAAACAGTGTACCGTAAATACGAAAACAAATTTTTTTATATAAACATTTTTGTTCGTTTTTGCTCTATAACTTTTTAAACATTTGTTCAAAATGAGGTAACAATGCAAAATCCTGATTGTTATGCTTATCTGAAGGTGAACCGATATTTAGAAACATTGTGCCATAAGTTTGAAAAAAAGTTTTGTTTTTCCTCAGAAAGTAACAACTTCACGGATTTGCCCATATATACATATCCCTAATCTATCAAATCACAGATATACTAAATTCAATGTTTAGAACACAATTCAATTCAAGAACAATTCAAGAACAAAAACTTTTTTGTATTTTAAATAAAAAACATATGTGCTACAAAATTCAATTAACTTTTTTTCAGTGCTGTTTATGGTGCCCCCCGAGACGTGATGCCCTAAGCTAGTGTAAGCCATTTACCCTCCCGCGGTCACATTGCCCGTTTCGGGCCATCATTCGGCCCGCCGTGCAGTTGCTGATTTCTATGCGCTGATTCGCATGAAAATTGAATATGCGAGAAACCCAGTCGGAATCAAACGTGCAAAAACAAAGCAAATGCAAACAAAAACATTATTTATGCGAAAGGCAAATTTTTAAGCATGTATTATTGAAATATTATTGTAAAAAATTGTTGTAAAAAAATTCAATTTTATGGAAAAATAGTCATCATAAAATATTGAACCAGATATTGAAAGTTTTATTTTAAGTAAACTCTGTTAATATGTTTGTATAACATAGATATGTATGTATACATAATATGTATAAGATTTATGAAATGTTTTCTTTTTGTTGTTAAATAAAAATACAATTATTTTATATGTCAACATTTATCTGTATTTATTAACATCAGTGATGCACGAATTTCTACTGGGTCATTTTTTCTATACCTGGAAAAGACAAAACACATTTATTTTCAATTTTTTTCCCTGGAATTTCTTCACACATTTGTACACATACTAGCGCGAAATGTTTGTTGTAAACGTCAGGGCACCGCAGCTGGCCATCCCTACCCTAAGCAATTGCTTAATTTGCTTATGGGCTAATCCGGAACTGCTGACTGAAGCCATGAAGAATAAGCGACTGTTATGGCGCAAACAACACTTGAATAAGGCTGTTGTGCATTGAAATCGAGTATATGCTACATTTTAAAATAGTTTAGTTCACGAATAACAATTTTTTTTTTATTTTAATCGTGCTTTACAGACATTCTTCTCTGACGAGTCAACATTCCAACTTTTGGTTGACAAGAGTAAGTTTGTCCTTTGATACCCTGGTAAGCAGTTCCACCCCGACTGCTTTATAGAGAGGGTTAAACACCCGACTAGCGTCATGGTGTGATCTGTGATCTCAGCCAAAGCATGGGACGTCTACACATCATGAAAGGGACCATGAGGCAGGACCAGTACAAGCGAGTACTCGAGACTCGCCTTCTGCCACAGCTCGAGGAATGGTTCCCTGGTGGCCATCGTACTTTTTTATGCACGATTCGGTATCTAACTACAAAGCCAGAAGTGCTACTGCATTTCTAGATGACAAAAACATAGGCGTTTTGCCTTGGCGGCGAACTCACCTGACTTGCAGCTCATAGAGAACATGTAGAAAAATTCCAAACGGGCGATCGCGAAAAGATTGATTACCACCACGCAGAAATTGATTGAAACACTCATCAGAGAATGACATTACAAAACCAAACTCCTACATTATCCAAAACAAAATGTATGCAGAGCATGCCCCGAGGCATACAAGCCGTAATTGTAGCTAAGGGTGGTATCACCAAATATTAATGTTATTTGCATAAAATTTTCTAAGGATATGAATATTACCTTTACGAAAAAATAAATGAGTGTATAATACGTATTATGTTGTTTTTATTATCTAAATAGAATATTATAATAAAAAAAAAATGCTTACTAAACCTAGCACCAATTATTTGCTCAAAAAAATCATTTAAATTAGAAAATACAAAAATATGAGAACTGTCCCTAATAATTTGACCACATACTGTAAGTATATATTTCATGTCTATGATGGCGCGTTCTTAAGATATATAAAAAAAACTGTCCGAAACCAACTTTTCTTTGAACTCGTCTATTTTCTAAACTACTAAAGCTAGGGAAGTTAACTCAAATCGATGCGTAAGAAGATATTCCAGAGTTTATAAAAATATTTATTTGAGCATTTTATCCGGTGTATGTGACCATTAAAATTGTCAATAAAAATTTTATTTCATATTTTCTGTAACTTGCTTTTGGGTTACCACTTTAGAATTATAACAAAGTGGACCCATTTATTCAAAAAAAATTGTTTCATGGAGTAATATTTTTTATCTAACAATTCTTGTTCTTACCAATTATTGTATCATACCAAGTTGTCGAAAAAACTTTTTCTGAGATATGATTTTCCAAAAAAAAAGTTCATCTAAAACTTAAACTGCTTATAACAATCATAATAATTGTTATTTATAAAAACTTTTCTGGAACTTCCTTAGTTATTACTTGCATGTAGGCTTGCCAGATCCAAATTGTGTTTCACCCGGACACTTAAAAAAAAAATCTTGATTTATCTGGACAAAAAAGAAAACTAAAGCTTAGTGTCAGAGGAACATATATATTTTATTTAGATAAAATAAACATAACAGAAACATAACCGTTCAGTTAAAAAATAAGTGCTTTTTTAAATAAGTTACATTAAGTCTATAAATACTTATTAGTAGACCGAACTGCTTTTATCAATTTATTACCACTTGGAGTTTCAAAAATGTTACCAAATAATTGACAGTTTTCGGTACAGTTTAATCTTGTAATTAGTTCTGACTTTATGAGATCTGTCAGCATTTGATTTCTTTCTTTAGAGTAGGGATGGCCAGCTGCGGTGCCCAAAAGTCGACAGCGCGCTGACGTTTACAGCAAACATTTCGCGCTAGTATATGTACAAATGTATGAAGAAATTACAGCAAAAAAAAAAATAAAAATAAATGTGTTTTGTCTTTTCCACGTATAGAAAAAATGACCCAGTAGAAATTCGTGCATCACTGATGTTAATAAATAAAGATATGGCATATAAAATAATTGTATTTTTATTTAACAACAAAAAGAAAACATTTCATAAATCTTATACTTATTATGTATACATATGTATGTTATACAAACATATTAACAGAGTTTACTTAAAATATGACTTTCAATATCTGGTTCAATATTTTGTGATGACACCAG
The DNA here is from genome assembly GCA_963662105.1 of Meiosimyza platycephala. Lineage (NCBI taxonomy): Eukaryota > Metazoa > Arthropoda > Insecta > Diptera > Lauxaniidae > Meiosimyza > Meiosimyza platycephala. The sequence goes on along the minus strand of OY759210.1, from coordinate 41,707,662 downwards.
ACGCAATATCGGTGACTATTGTTCCATGAAATTGAATTTTTTTACAACAATTAAATAATATTTCAATAATACATGCTTAAAAAATTGCCTTTCGCATAAATAATGTATTTGTTTGCATTTGCTTTGTTTTTGCACGTTTGATTCCGACTGGGTTTCTCGCATATTCAATTTTCATGCGAATCAGCGCATAGAAATCAGCAACTGCACGGCGGGCCGAATGATGGCCCGAAACGGGCAATGTGACCGCGGGAGGGTAAATGCCCAACACTACTTTAGAGTATAAGCTGTTTAAATAAAAGGCTAAAAACTTTTTCACAATAAGCGTTGCTTATTGGAATTGAAAAAATTAATGAGATCAGTTTTCTTAAATTGTTCAATTCGTCATTTTTAACTTTAGAAAAAACTATCTCCAAATTTTATCGTTTGGAATATTTTTTGGTAGATTTTCATACACACTACGTAAACAACAAAAATCTGTATATAATTCATCGTTGTTGACATAATTTTCTAAGCCTTAGATAAAATAAAGATAAATGCTTTTTAATTGAAACGTCACTATATTCATACCGGGCATGGTATAATCATATAAGGTAAAAGCAAATTGTCAAAAAATTAAATTGCAACACTGAGAGAGCAGTGCTGGAAAAGTCAAAATCATATAAAAATAAAATAGTTGTTGTTGTTGACAAAATTATTACGTGTTGTTTGACATTTGCAGCACTCGAAAAATTTCACTCGAAATTTTTCAGTGCAGTAACCATGTTAGTTAAATCATGATACCGGGTTTCTAAATAGTTAAGACAACTTTTTAAGAATTGAATTCTTGTTGAAAAAATTATTAGATATTGTTCGACATTTGCTGAACTCGAAAATAAAAGAGAAAGACGCAGCATTTGTCAGTGCAGTTACCATGTTAGATAAATCATGGTGTTGCACACTTATTTTAATTTGAAGGTACGTAGCTGTTGGTCCCGTTCAGGAGTATTAAGATCCTCTGACATCCTTATAAATTCACTTTTCTTGTTGGAAAAATGTCAACTTCTGGCGAGCAGTCCGTATCTTTTGGATGTGATGGATGTTGATTAAATTTTAATGCCTGCGGCAGATATTTTTGTATCTAGTCCAATTTTTATTTTATTTCATTATTCGAATTTTATCTGGACATATTTCTGATTGTCGGGACTATGGAGATGGTACTACAAATCTGGAAAATCCAGACGAATCCACTCCATCTGACAACCCTACTTGTATGTAGTATTAAAATAACACATTGCTTTGAAAATTCGAAGTAGTCGGGTCACATGTATCAATCTAAAGTACTTACCAATATAATATTTTGTCTCAAAGCATTTATCAAAATTTCAAATGCTTCTACATACCTTTTTTTATGCAATGAACATTTTCGACAAGTTTAATTGAAAAACTAATTCCTCTTAAAGTTTTTCACATAAAATTATAAGATTTGGTAAACATTGCACATTCAAGTCAAGACAAAAAAAAATTGATAATTGACCAAATCCATCTCAAACCATGCAGTCGGAGTGATTTCAAATTGCGGAATTGGTTGCCGATTAAAAATGTTGCTTTTCAAAGTAATTAAGGAAATATACCGTTCCCCGATTTGATTGAAAATTATTTATTACGAAGTTATGCCCACTTAAAGTTTTAGTGTCAGAGCTTGAAAAATCGTTGAAAATTGTTTCAAAATAGTCGCATTTTCATCCAACTCAAAATAATTGATAATTGATTCTAATAGAACTACTGATTCTCTGTCAGAATCTTTAAGAAATTTTGAAAATTGTTGAAAATTGGCGGAATTATAGCGCTTTTTATGAAAAAAACAAGGCTGATTTTCTTAAAAACCCCAATATTTTTTTGCTTAAAATTTTATTGTGGATTTGTATTAATATGTTAAAGAAATGACATGAGTTTAATGCCTGTTAACCCACATTTGAGGTCAGGAGATTTTTATCCCCAAAATGAAAATGTCAATTTTTTTTTCATCATTGCCAAGCCACTCTACGGTACTATTTTCAAAGCAAATAACAACAGCAACAGTTGTTACTTTTAAGTTACTTTTATCATTCTATTAGTATTCTAAATATAAATGAATACAATGGTAAGAAGCATTAATATGTACATATGTATGTGTAATATTATGACTTATACTATTTTACTTCTTATAAATTTTATTCCCCAACTTTGTATATGAATTTAATTCCGCATATTATGCGTAGAAATTAAAACGAAGCTCAATTTTACCGTAAATATTAATATTCTGTTGAACAAAAAACTTATCCGCTTAAAAAATATCCCATATTTAATAATAAATTTAAAAAAATTGAAATTTTTTTATTAATCAAATGCTTTTTAAAATGCTGGAATGATCTTATAACGTTTACTAGGTGTTTTAAATGCATGATTATAACCTTATTGAAGTAATTTGAGCCATAAATTTATGTAAAAATTTTTTTAGATGTTATTTACAATTATAAATCAAAATGGATGCCATAATTTTCACATAAAAAATGGCGTCAGACACATTTGTGACCTTATCATATGTTGTGACCGATTGTGTCTACACTGTAACCATTCGGTATAAAACTTGTGTTCGTACGCACACAGTGTGGTCAGCATGACTTAAACTACACAATTGTGTTCAAATATGTGTCAATAACTACACAAAGTAGTTTATGTGTAGCTTTAAGGGTGAAGCTGTTTAATCTAAATAATTCCAATTCTATTAGAATGGTTAAAAAAAAAATTGTGATTTTTACGATGTCTAAGCGGATATAGCATTATATATCTTGACAAAGCTCCTCAAAGGGGTCGCTTGTTCGATGTTGACTACTTTGAAGAAAATTACTGATTTTAAAAACTGCGCAAGTTATCCCATTTTTTTCACGCTCCCGTGTAATATCAGTTTCATGTATTTTTGTCCGCCTAACCCTTTCTTACTAACTTTTTCATCTCGAGTCAAAAAAATTGTTTCTTGTCTTATTCTCAGAGATTTATGTTTAATTAGCAATAAAACACAAAAAAATAAAGTAAAAAGTTTTTGGGAAAGGCTACAGACCTTTGGGAAATTTGTACAATATATTGACCAAACTGCATCATGGGAGTAAAAATTTAAGAAAATCATTATATATTTAACATATTTTTTTATTGAAAAACGCAAACTAAAATTCATCAAAGGTACAGCCTAAAATGCATAAAAACTCAAATTTTAGATTCCAGAAAATTTATTGTAGGTTTAAAAGCAACTTGGAAGAGTTAAAAAAGTTGCCGAAGTACAGATTATGACCAGAATTGGTCAATATTTTACTTAAGTGCAAAACAATTGTTATTGAGAATCCGTACCCGTACCGTATCCATAAATTTGTTCGTTAGTATTATTACGTTGTAAATCTATAAGAATCTCATCATCGGAATCGATGTCGGCAACTTACACAACTTCACCTCGTTCACCATTTTCATCTTTTTCTTTCTCAAAATCTGATAAATCTGCTTCAATCATGTTCAAAAATTCCTTAATTTTTAATGCTCATAAACCTCACTTGCAAAAACTCATTGTAAAAGTATTTCTGTAAACTTAAAATATTCAAAAACCCATACAAAGCTGAACAATAACAGTTTTTTTTTCATCGTAGGCCGCGGAAAATATATAAAAAAAACAACAACCTTTCTTGTATTTTGTACAATATATTGACCAAATTATTTATTTGTACATTAGCATTGGCGGAATTTGTACAATATATTGTACACTTTTTTTAACCTATTAAAACTTTTTTTATTTCAGTTTTTCTGTTGAAATATTGATTTCCTACTAAGAATTGGGTCTTTAACTTTAATTTAAACTTATGTTCATTACCTTCTCAAAAATCTAAAGTTTGTGTGCGCATTTCTTTAAAATACACGGACGCACTGCAGACTGTTTTTCAAGGTCAAATAAAATACTAACCATTCTACCTTCGTTTTTCAAATTTCAATTTTAAAAAGATGCTTGATTTAAAATTAAGTTTTGTTTTTTCAAAATCTGCGAAATTTTTAAAAGGAGAAGTAGAGAAATGCGATAGTTTTTTTTGTACAATATATTGTACAAAAACAACGAAAGGGTTAAATGAAAGCCCTTCGAAAATTCGATAACTCCTATAATTTGCGCAGTTTTTAAAATAAATATTTAGTATCTTCAAAAGTTGATAACTTCAAATAGGCGGCGCTAATACAGTATTCAATATTGATGAAAATCCTTTGAGGAGCTTTGTCAAGCCGTGTATAAAGTATAGATATCAGCTGACATATCGTAAAAAAACTACATTTTTTTTTGAACCGCTCTACTATATATGTACGATACATACACAAATGTGACCAAAAAAGTATCTCTAACTACACAAAGTACGTAGTGTGACTCTACGGTTACATATGTAACGATAGCAACTAAATTTGAGTACTTATAGTAATTCAGCCGATATGGTTTCACATTTCTTAAATATCGTGGTTATGGTCAGGTAACTTTTGAAGAGAACTGTGTAGTTATTGTAACTAAAACTTGTCCTAAATAGGATCAATTTGGTACACAAAAGTTACTGAAATGTTACCATAAAGTAAAACTGCTTTTTTCAGTATTTTGGCAGTAAATGTTCGGTTAAAGTGTCGCAACACAGGAAAAGTGACTTTATCTACACAAAATTTAGTCACAATAACCACATTGAGACTCGTACGCAAACTTTGTGACCGTAACAGTCACAAATTTCTCCTTGGGAGGTTCCTATTGGGAGCTTATTCACCATACAAACACGGCTAGACCCTTTATTCTTCTTGTTCAAAAGATTGATAAGTTTTACAGTGGTTTTTATTCAGCATAGAATTTAAAAACAATTGTTTTCTTGATTTCAAAAATAAAATTGATAAATTTTACAGTGGCCAACAAAGTTTTCATTTTAATGTGATAATTTGTTTTCTTGGTTTCAAAAAATTAAATAATTTACTTCTTTAAAATATTTTATTTTTGGTCGGAAAATTTATGCCAACATACACCCCTGCATTTCTAGACCGGCGGAATTTGAACGTGTGTCAACCGTGTGAGTGTGACCGATTTTCGCAGCAAACTTTTTCAACTATTGTAGAAATCGTATCGAAAGAAGAAAGGTCGAGTCTGAAAAATATTGAACTCAAGTCAACAATTAGTTATGGGGTAACTGAGTTTACCATGTTTGTGAGCACAATTGCTTTTGAAAAGAAAAGTTTGCAGCTATTTTTTTTGTCTATTTCAGTATGAATATAAAAAATCGCACCAAATGCTTTCTCTAAGGCATCAGTATGATAACTGGAGATAGCCCGCCAGCATCAAGTGTTCCACAAGGAAGCCACCTGGGGCCGCTCCTGTTCATTTTAACAATTAATGACGTTACACATGTCATTAAAAACTCGCATCTGCTAATATATGCAGATGACAAGAAAATTTCCAGGAGCGTGAAAGGGGTTGGTGATACTATTCCACTTCAGTCTGACTTGAAATCCTTTGAGGTTTGGTGTTCTAAAAATAACTTACATCTTAATCCTGATAAATGCCAAACTATGATTTTCACCAGGAGGAAAAATATTGTGGAATTTGATTATGAATTAAAAGATAAGAAAATTTGTCATGTCGATTTAGTCAAAGACCTAGGTATACATTTTGATGTTAAATTAACTTTTAATGAGCATATTAATCGAATTTGTAAAAAATCCTCATCTCTGCTTGGCTTTATTAAGAGGTGGACAAAAGAATTTAATAGCCCTTTAGTTACGGTGACTTTATATAATACAATAGTGCGTCCTCACTTAGAGTACGCCAGCCAAGTGTGGTCACCATTTTATAATATTCATTAGGGTGGTCCATTTTTTAAAAGTTTAAAATTTATATTCTCCACAAGACTGCCCTTATTCCAATCATGATACTTAATATCTCTCCCAAATTTGAGCCGAATTGAACGGTATTTAGAGGTCGCTACGATTTATTGATCTTGGAATTATACTCAAACATAATTTTGTATACATAGATTTTATTGTAAAGTAACTTAATTTTAAACTTATTGAAAAATATCTAAATGGATACTTGTTATACTCATATATTTATTATGTATACGTACAAAATTTTATATTTTTTGGTCGCTTAGCGTCATCATTGTAACATTGGCCTTAGAAACCATGGGAAATGTCTTTCTATGTAAATCAACTACCCGAAGCAGATACTGTTTCTGTTCTTCATTTTTTTGCAATAGAAGAGTTGAATTGGCTAGCCAAAGCAATCCCTCGCTCTGCACCATCGTTTAAAACTTTTAAAAGCTTTACTTTTTTTTCATCTCAATGCAAACTTTGTCTTTTTTCCATCCGTTGGGATCCTTAATAAGAAATGACAGTAACTTTTCTTGCCCATCATCGATTAGTAAATCAAAGAAACAAGTTGTGCGTTTGCTAACAAAGGACTCAAAAGAGTTCCGTTCGTTAAAATTTTTACCGTCAAGCCTATTGAAGGCGTTTGCTTTTGGTGGTAACTGGAGATTTTCGACCATTTTCCTTTTGGACTCAAATGTTACTCGCGAATAGAAAAAAGCAAGCCCGATCAGATGTTCAGAAAAATACCAAAGATTAGGATGAAATACTTTTACTGCAGCTGTAGCAATCTTTTCATTAGGATAGAGTTTGAGTACTTCAAGAAGATTAGCATCATTAAGAGGAAACTTTATTGCTATCGGAGCTTCATTCCAATTGCGACCATACACAAGACTTACAAATAAACTTATTTCTGTAATTGATTTTCTCTCGCGTGCAGTAAGAACTACCTGATTTTCAAACATATATATTTTTAAGCAGTAAATTGCCTTTGCCATCTAACAAGCTTGATGAAATGCGCCTGGATCACGAAATCGAACATCTACTTTATTTGCACCTCCCAGGAAGCATCGACAAAGCGTTAACAGTTCGCGGTAGTTATCTCTCGTCTGTTGGCTTTTTATGGTATCGGTATAGTATTCATACATTTCCTGTCGATATTCAAGCAAGTCATTGGTATTAAATAGTACCGTCACCCACTTTGAATTTCTCTTTATCGATTTCTGGCTATTGTTTTTGAAAGCGCTTAAATTATTGGATTTCGGGTCCTCCGCTAGGTCCAAGCGATTTTTAAAAACACTAGAGAGCATGACTTCAAACACGTGATGATGGCAAGCAATTGATATCAGCTCTTTAACTTTTTCAATTAAAGCACATGCACCTAAATTTAATCCTGTGTTAGAGCTACAGCTCCAACAACAAACATCGCTTTTCTATCAAAAAGATTTATGCGGACAATGGCTGCAATAACATCCTTGGAAAGGACAGATTTGCAATTATCTTTTTCAGAGCGAGTGGAAGTTGTAGGAGTTTGAAACTCATCACACGTGAAATGTTCTGACTCACTTTCATCATCTGACCCCATTTCATTTATTTTTTATTTATTTAATAGAGTTTAGCTACTACAGCTATTAGCCTTCTTAGCAATTTAGCTTGAAGCTTTAAACCAAGTAAAAAGCTTATTAAAAAATTATGAAAATGAAAAAATTATACAAGCAAATTAATTTGTTATATTTTTATAATTTTTTCTTAGCTTTGTCGCACTTTTTCAACATACCCACTCAGATCATAAACATATAAGCATAAAATTGCATGAATGCAATGGTATGGATTTATTTAAATGACCTAAGGCATAAATGTTAGAAAAAATTTACCCATCATGCGGTGGAGCTCGGACAACACAAACATAAAGACCAACAACCATTAAGCTACAAAATTAACTATAGTTATTTTTCAATCTAAGCTTGAGTTGACCTTTTGACAAGCTAATATCATATACATCGCAATTGTTAATTAGAGTAGTCATGCGATTAAAAGGAGCTGTAGCCATATAATTAGTTCTACTGACTGGTTGGTAAAATATCTGATATGAGTTACGATTACTCCTACGATTAGTGTTAAAATAAATATAATTCAGAAGCTCTGGCGCAGCAAGCGACCCTGATACAAGCTGATGCAAGTAAATTATACCCGCAATATTTCTACGAGTGCTCAAAGACTGCATACGTAATAACTTTAAACGATCCTCATAAGGAGGAAGGTTCAAGAGGTCATTCCAATTTAAGCCCTTGAGAGCAAACCGAACAAAATTTTTTTGGATTCGTTCTACTCTATCTATATGTATATTGTAATATGGAGACCATACTTGGCTAGCATACTCTAAGTGAGGACGCACAATAGTATTGTACTGTTACTAACGGGCTATTAAATTCTTTTGCCCACCGCTTTATAAATCCAAGTAATGACGAAGCCTTCTTACAGATTATATTAATGTGTTCTTTAAACGTCAATTTAGCATCAACATCGACACGACAGATTTTCATATCATTAATTGTATAATCAAATTCCACATTAATTTTATTTCTAGAGAAGATCATAGTTTGGCATTTATCAGGATTTAAATGTAAGCTATTTTTAGAACACCAAACTTCAAATGATTTCAGGTCAGACTGAAGGGCAAAGTTGTCATTATCCACCTTCACAGTCCTGTAAATTTTCATATCATCAGCATATATAAGCAGATGAGAGTTTTTGATTATATGAGTAACATCATTGATAGCCAAAATAAACAGGAGCGGCCCCAGGTGACTTCCTTGCGGAACACCTGAAAACGCTGTAAAAGGAGAGGACAGCACCCCTCGAAATCTTATTCGATAAGAACGATCAAATAAATAAGATTCAATCCATCTGACAAAATTTATAGGAAATCCTAGTTTATTTAATTTAAACAAAATCAAACTATGTGGTAATTTGTCAAATGCTTTACTAAAGTCTGTGTAGATACAGTCTACTTGCGACCCAGAAGCAATTGAATTTAAAGCAAAAGACGTAAAATCAAGAAGGTTAGAAACGGTAGATCTGCCATTAACAAAACCATGCTGACGAGTTGTTATGACTTCACCACAGCACACCTTAACTTGATCATAAATAATTTGCTCAAAAAGCTTTGGTATTGATGATAACTTGGCTATAGGCCTGTAATTAGAAATATCATTTTTTAATCCTTTTTTAAAAATAGGACTTATAAAAGATTCCTTCCAAAATTTAGGAAAATAGCCATCATTAATAGATTTATTAAAAAGAAAACTGAGTGGTTTACTCAGGATAAGACTACAATTAATTAAAACTGTGGCTGGAATGCCGTCAGGCCCAGAACCAAAGTCATCATCAAGGGATGCAATATATTTTACTATAAGTTCAGGGGTAAAAGATATTGCAACAAATGGAACCTGAGGATCAGTATTCATATACTCAAAGTAGTTGACATCAGGGCTAAACACTTCAGTTGAAAAAGATTTTTTGAACAAATTAGCGAATAACGCAGCTATAATTTGGGGATCGCTGGTGAGCCCGTCGACAGTTTTGAATTCTGATGGAAAACCATCCGACTTTTTTTTAGAGTTTATGAATCCCCAAAAATTTTTGGGGTCATGAAGAATATTGAGCTTCATTTTATTCAGATAGCCAGAATAAGCTGAAGCTGATTCAAGCCTAAATTCTTGGAAAAGCTGCAGATAAGCTTCCAGGTCAATGCGGTCCTGACTACAAAAGTATTTATTCCATGCCCTATTGCGGCCGTTATGTATTTTCTTCAAATCCTTAGTGTACCAGGGGTACGAGGAATCATTAACATACCTCAGAGTATATGGCACAGACAAAGATATTGCCGAAAAAAGTTCTTTATAAAAATAATTTACGCATTCATCTAAGATGTTATTATTAAAAAATTCTAGCCAAATGTTAAATCTATCATTTAGGATATTATTCAATTTCAAGAAGTAAGCTTTCTTGAAATTAAATTCAAAGAATCTGCTAGAAGAATTGGCAGTCACTATGTTATCTCTATCCGATTGGTACAACACACTCAGAGGTGGATGGTACGCATCAACCGCAGATAAAGCATGAGGAGCATTTTGCACAACAACATTGCTACTGTCTGTAGTCAAGACTAAGTCCAGTTGTCGATTGTGGGAATTTTTAATACAACTAACTTGTTGTAAATTAGACAGGATTTCGTCAACAAAAATTTGTTCTTGTCGAGTTATTGGACTAGATACAAAATAATATGTACCGTTGTCCGAAATATTCCATTTTAAGTCAGGCAAATTAAAGTCACCTAACAATAAAATATCGTCATTGGTATAAAGTTTATCTATGACAAATTCTACGGCCCTCGAAAGGTGCTCGTAGATTTCTGTGCTACTATTGGGAGGAATGTAGGCGTTAAGGATGTACAAATTGGACTTAGAAAAAATTACCTTAACACATAAAAGTTCAATACTAGCAGCACAGGGAATATCAATTAAAGAACTAGTATGACTATTTTTTATAGCAATTAATATACCCCCTCCAACAGGAGACGAGTCGTCCATATATCTGTCTCTTCTAAAAACATTAAAGCTATTATCAAACAGTTCCTGATTAAGAAAAGAGCTGTTAAGCCAAGTCTCGGTAAAAATTATAATATCTTCAGAAAAGTTCTGAGTAGATAAAAAAATGTCATGCGCTTTTGAACGCATACCCCTTACATTTTGGTAGTAAAGGGATAGACGATTTAGTTTTTTGGTCCAGAACGGACGTTTTGGACAGCCTTGTTTTTTTTAGATTGAAACTCAGACTTAAAGATATTATTAACCCACATCTTCGAATTATAAACAGCAGCAAAATGACAGGAAGCCACTGTAATTTTAAAAGATGAATATGTAGGTTTGTTACCGATTTTCCTACAGGAAATAAAAGCGTCAGCAGGAATGACATTTTGTTGCCTTATGAAATCCCTAACAGTATCAGCTATTGTGTCAGGATGTAAACGGGAGATAAAAATGGATCTAGGTTTAGGAATAGCTTTCAAAAAAATAGGAACAGTAGATCTTATAGCAAGGGGACTATTATCTACTGGACTAAGATTAGTGGCGTTAAATGCTTCAGGTAAATTTTCTAGGGGAGGATTTGGCGAAACTCTTTCAGGGATGTTGGCTTCGCAGTTCCGTTTTTTAGTTGGCTTGGTCTTCTTCTTTGGATTTTTTTTCTTCCTAAGGGAATTAGCTTGTTTTGTGCCATTTGAAGCCGAGGGAGTGGATGCAGAAGCGGTAGGGACATTAATTATAGTTTCATTGGATGGCAAACTATCGTTAGGTGAAATGGTTTCATTAAAATTGTTTTCAATTTGGGGACTTAAGACAAGATAATTGCTTAAAATATCTCTAAAATTAGTATTTAGATTGTTTAAATTATCCCCAAATTGTTTTATTTTGTCGAAGAAAATCGACGGGGAAAGGGCTCTGCAGGATGGACAGTACCATTGCAGACCCGAACGGTTAGAACATAATAATTCTGTTACTGTGGTGGTCAAGTTCGCACAAGACGCGTGAAACATCTGCTCACACGGCCCTGAACAAGGAAACATGGAATTCAAGATATTCTGACTTTTGCATAGATCTCCTAAGGAACAAGCTAGCAAGTTATCAGAAGAAAAATAGTTCATATTTAATAAAAAAAATGTAAAAAAAGCAAAAGAAAATATTAAAAAATAAATAATTAAGAAATCAAAAAATTTTTTTTTTTGGTTACAAAAGTTGAAATATTTTAGCAAACAGATGAAACAATGTGTTAATGTTTACAAAATATAGACGCTATTACAAAGCAACAACAAAAAAGCAACAACAAAAAAGCAACGTAAGTTTAATAGATTATTGTAAACAAACAAAGCACAAAGAGGAACAGAAAAATTAATGCGAGCTTAAGCTGCAGCAATGCAAGCAACTATTGCTTTGCTTCAAAATAATAGAAAATTTTAATTAATTATCACACTTTTTTAAGCAAAAAAACAAATTTATAAATTACAATTATAACACAGGCACTAAATGAACATTAGTAGACAACATAAATTAAAAAATTTTACCAAAAATGCACTAAAATATTACAAAAAAAGTCACAACAATAAAACACACTACCGTCACCGACAAATAGACAAAGTCAACAACTCCGCAGCAATGGAGCACACAACTTTGTCACTAGCATTTTGCTTTTCAATATTTCGCAGATTTCTTACCTCATATTCCGATTCTCTCTTTCCCTTCCGTTCTTCTTTCTTCTCTAAACACATCTCTATTCCCACCATACTGCAGCTCATATTGTCTTCTCTCTTAAAAAGCGCCATACATAAAAGTTTCAAATCGTAGCGACCTCTAAATATGGGCCGAAATACCTAATTTTTTGTATACATGCATATTTTGGTTAAAGGAACGAGGGCAAGCTTGTGGAGATAGAAAAATAACGACAAAAAAATTTTCCTTATAGCTGTGAACCACACTAATATTCATATTAATAGAATTGAGAGAATTCAAAAAAATTTTATTCGTTTTGCTCTCAATGGCTTAAATTGGATTGACTCTTTAAACCTTCCTCCTTATGAGGATCGTTTGAAGTTACTACATATGCAATCTTTGAGCACGCGTAGTGTAATGAACCTAGTACATGTCAACACATACCTACACACAGTACATATCTTACGCTTGCATTCCATTAACTTCAATTGCAAATCACACTAGCAACTAAATAAACAAATATCACACTCAAATTATCCCATAAATTATTTCACCCATAAAGCGAAATAAACACAAATATCAAATTTAATTTGACGTACTGCTAACCCAAAATTGTCATTGACACTTGATCAATTAACTGTCTGTAGTGACACACTACAGACCAGACAGCGACGCAACTAGACACCAGTTGCAATGCGCGCGTCGCTGCTATGTGTGCACTTCATAGGAAATGTATATGTTACGTAAGGGTAGCATTTTTGTATTTGGTGGGAATAAAGAAAATTCTGTTGGTCAACCACCTACCTTAGCGAAGGCCACATGTTTGGTAAAGAAAAATAAGAACGACGAACATGATTGGTCTAACAGTAGTGAAAATGGGGAGGAGTTTTAGTTTTAAGTTATGTTGAAAATAATGGTAAAATTAGTATATAAGCTGAACATTTATTTTAATAAAATCAGATTATGTTAATGACTAAACGAAGCGACTTCGCTTTCTTTTTACTATAAATCTCAACAAACATAAAGCTGCGTAAAGCGGTGAGTTTTGTGCGCAGTGCGCCTTACAATACACTAATTACTTTTTCCAAAAACATACTGAATTTTGACTCTCACCACAGTAGAAATATTGCGGATATACTTTATCTGCATTAACTTGTGACTGGGTCTCTTGATGCACCAGAGCTTCTTAATTATATTCATTTAAATACTAATCGCAGGAGTAATCGTAACTCTAATCAATTATTTTACCAACCTCTTAGTAGAACTACTTATATGGCTACTGCTCCTTTTAATCGCATGACTACTCTTATTAATAATTGCGATGTATATAGGCTTGCCAGGTCCAAATTGTGTTTCACCTGGACATTTAAAAAAAAAAAACAAAAAAAATCGGGATTTGTCTGGACACTTGAAAAAAAAAAATCTTGATTTATCTGTACAAAGAAGAAAACTAAAGCTTAGTGTCAGAGGAACATATATATTTTATTTGGATAAAATAAACATAACAATTCAGTTCAAAAAAAAAATAGGAGATTTTTAAAATAAGTTACATTAAGTCCATAAATTCTTATTATTAGACCGAACTGCTTTTATCAATTTATTACCACTCGGAGTTTCTAAAATGTTACCAAACGATTGACAGTTTTCGGTACAGTTTAATCTTATAATTAGTTCTGACTTTATGAGATCTGTCAGCATTCGATTTCTTTCTGTAGAGTATAAGCTGTTTAAAAGGCTAAAAACTGTTTCACAATAAGCGTTGGTTATTGGAATTGGAAAAATAAATGAGATCAATTTTCTTAATTTGTTCAATTCGTCATTTTTAAATTTGGAAAAAAATGATCCCCAAATTTTATCGTTAGGAACATTTTTTGGTAGATTTTCTACGTAAGCAACAATAATCTGTATTGTAATTATTCATCGTTGTTGACATAATTTTCTAAGCCCAAGACTCCTATTGCTGTTTGTAGTTCGTCCCAAGAAATTAATTTATATTTAAGAAAAAATAAGGATACTTTTTAATTGAAACGTCACTATATTCATACCGGGTTTCTAAATAGTTAAGACAACTTTTTAAGAATTCAATTCTGGTTGACAAAATTATTACGTATTGTTTGACATTTGCTGAGCCCGAAAATAAAAGAGAAAGAGGGAGCATTTGTCAGTGCAGTAACCATGCTAGTTAAATAATGGTGTTGCACACTTATTTTCATTTAAAGGTACGTAGCTGTTGGTCGCGTTCAGGAGGATTAAGACCTTATGACATCCTTATAAATCAAATTTTCTTGTTTGAAAAATGTCAACTTCTTGCGAGCAGTCCGTACCTTTTGGACGTGACGAATGTTAATTCATTTTTAATGCCTACGGCAAATATTTTTGTATCTAGTCCTCTTTTTCTTTTATTTCATTGTTCGAATTTTATCTGGACATATTTCTGATTGTCGGGACTCTGGACATGGGACTAAAAATCTGGACAATCCCGACGAATCCAGTCCATCTGGCAACCCTAGATGTATATGATATTAGCTTGTCAAAAGGTCAACTCAAGCTTAGATTGAAAAATAACTAGAGTTAATTTTGTAGCTTAATGGTTGTTGGTCTTCATATTTGTGTTGTCCGAGCCCCACAGCATGATGGGTAAATTTTTTCTAATATTTATGCCTTAGATCATATTAATAAATTCATGCAATTGCATTCATGCAATTGTATGTTTGTATACATATGATGTGGGTGGGTATGTTGAAAAAGTGTGATAAAGCTAAGAAAAAATTATAAAAATATAACAAATTTAATTGCATGTATAATTTTTTTCATTTTTCTTAATATATAAGCTTTTTACTTGGTTTTAAAGCTTCAAGCTAAATTGCTAAGAAAGCAAATAGCTGTAGTTGACAAATATTGACACTTATAATACGGGAGTTGACTGAAATCGACAAGTGCTGAGTCAAGTCGTTTTTATTGACACTCATAATAGGGGCCAATATACTACATATGTGAGTTTTTTTTATTTTCATAAAATTTTTAATTTTTCGTAAGAGGCGCAAGTCTTTTTGGTTTTTCATTTAAGTAAGAACATATTGTCAATAAAAGTCTATATAAAAAAATTTCCAATGGGGGGTTATAACCCCCAAAACCCCCCCTTGGACTGTAGAGACCACTCAAAATCGCCAGGGCACTCCAACTGAATTTTTGACCGTAGAATACGGTGGCATTTTTTTTTCCAATTAGATCAAATTCTGAAGATATTCGCGATTGATATTTTGTCACTTTTATTCTTGTGAGGCGATTGACCAACAGAAATCAGCAAGCATCGAATCGAATGTTTTGCCAGAAAACCGGCCAGCTTCATCCGATTCACTTGGTAACTGCTTCTCATAAAAATCGAAATGGGCATGCAAAATATGGACAATGTTAGGCAGTTTCATACTTACATGGCTATAAAATAATTAATACTAAACTGATTTGAAAAAAGTTTTTGATTTTGAAATTTCTGTTTTTTTAACTTTAATATAAAATCAATAAATTAATTTAAATTGTATACAATAGTTATTTTTTTTGCAAAAATGCAAAAAATTGCATGTCTCCAGTTTTGCACGTCTGAATTGTTTTTCGTTTTATAGCTGTAAATTTCACCTTATTTATTTCTTTCATTGAACATTTTTGGGGCTAACTTCTTTTTAGTTAATTTTCAGATGAAAGTGATGTAAATTATTAATTCAGTGTTCCTTATTTAAGAAAAAAATGATAATTTAAGCAATATGAAAAAGATGTCCGTTGAAACCGAAGGTAATGTAGTTGTTATGACTTAAAATGGTCAGTCATCAAGAACTATTGCAAAAGCTTTGAAAATTACTCATAGAACAGTTGTTCGTGTCCAAAAACGGCGCAATCCTAAGCATACAATCAACAAGAGCGGTCGACCCAGAAAGGTAAGATACAGAGATACCCGCAATATGGAGCATATAGTAAGATGTAATCACTTAACAACACCTAAGGCAGCTACATTTATGATAAATAAAGGAGTTAGAAAATGGCCCGCACACACATCACTTCGTAGGATTGGGCTAGTATCAGCTATTAAACAAACAAAAAACAGCATAATCAGAAAAAAAATGTCAAAGAGCGATTAAAATTTAGCAAGGAGCATAAGCCTTGCATTGTGGAAGACTGGAGTCGATTAAATTTTGTTTCTCAGACCAAATTAAATTAAGTTTCATCAGACTAAATTAAATTTTGTTTGGTCAGACCAAATTATTCTATTATTCAAACTATGCTAAGAACCTTTCTCAGACCATATGAAACATTTAAAAAAAATCATCAGTAAATTCGTTCAGAAGCTGCGCGATCACAAACTGACGCACCAACGATTATAACATATAGGCCACCCTAAATATGCACTCTAAATAAAAATTTTGTAGCCTAGGCTTTGCCTCTTGATGTTGTATTTGCGTTAAATAATTTTTTAAAAACAATCTTAACTAAAAATGTTCCAATGGAAATTTAAGTAACGTAACGCCAAATAACGTAACGTCAGATACTAAGGCTACTAACAAAGAAACCGAGAAAAATTTTTAAATAAACTTGGGTTATTTCAAATCCCTCTAAAAAAGTTTTATACAAAAAGCCTTGCCCAATTCGCAGAGTTTTGTAATTTTGTAATCCAAGTCAAAACCCACTTCTGTTCTTTGTAACGTAACGCCAGCACATATTTTTGCTTATATCTTTAAGTCCTCAAGGTCGATTTTTGCCAATTTTTTTACTTAATATAGTGCTACTTAATTACTATGCAAATATAAAAAAAAACTTTTTAAAAATTTGACTTTTTCATGTTTTTTTTAAGTATTTTTTCGTACAAATGTCACATTACGCCAGATTGAAAAAATATAGCTAAAACAAGGGTTTAAAAGTGACAAAATATCAATCGCAAATATCTCGAGATTTTGATCTGATTTTGAAAAACTGAGTGTGCCACCGTATTCTACGACCAAAAATTAAGTTGTCGAGTCTCGGCGTTTTTGTGTGTCTTTTTGACGTCCCTACAGTGTAATTGTAGAGAAACCGTGTAAAGCTTTAGGCAATTTTGCTTGACGATATTTTTCTCAACAATACTTAATTTTAATAATTCGGTTTCGCACTTTTCTCTGACAAAAATTTCATACTATACAATACTGCTATATTATTTTTAAATGTGGATTTCATTAAAATTCCCTTTTATTCTTTAAAGGGAAATTTCCCGCATTATGTAATCATGATGAGGGAAACCGTCAAACTTTATTAGGACCCTCGTGATAATATAACATGGTTTTAGTTTCGTCGCAAAAAATTACGTCTCTCTAATACCCAGTGGCGGATTAATAGATTAGGGGGCCCTAAGCACAGCGGCTGCATAGGCCCTTTGTTGCTTGGATTTTGAAGGATGAAAATAAAATTAACCGAAATAAATTTTTCATAATAAATAAAGTTTATATTAAGTTAGATTCTATTTAATTTACAGTAGATAATTTTAGATTTAAAATATTCTTTTTCTTGCTTTATTCAGAGCAAACTCCGAGATTATATCGTCAAAATTTGTCTGACGAAGTATGTCACCCTCAATACACATTATTGCTAAAGAATTAAGCTTCTCTTGGCAAGTTTTTATTCTTTGTGGATTCTCTAATCTTTTTAATTGCGAGAAGGATCGTTCAGCCGAGCAGTTTGTGATCATTAAACTGTGAAATATTCTAAATGCCACTTCTACGTTTGGGAAAACGAACTTCAATTTATCATCAGTGATTATTTTATACAAATTAGAATGAGTGATATTTATTTCTGACGGCTCGTATTTCACCCGAACATATTTATGGAAATGATTTAATTCGCCAAGGAAATTATTATCAAAGTCTTCCGGGTAGGCCGTTAAAAGCGATTCAATATCTTTTTGATATTCTGTACGTGACTTATCAAGATCAACAAGGAATGAAAATTTTTTTGAGACGTCATTGTATACACGGAAAAAACGAAACTCGAAATTATTGTAAATATTATTCAAAACTTAAGAAAAATTAGTAGGTAATTTAGTAATTTAGAAACGGTACGAGTGTTTATTAAAAATTACTAACCGTAATATAAAAATTGCATCAAGCAGGCATTAATTTTTCGAATGCAAGTTTTTAATTTTTACAAAGTAGATTTTAAAATTTCTGCAATAATTTATTATATTTTAAAAGGACTGTACTATTTTTTAAAAAGTACATTATAAAGTTTTTATGATGAAATAATAATAACTGAAATTTATTTTTAAATGTTTTTGTGTGTTGAACAAAGTTGGGACGGCCAGCGAGTTTCCGTTGCCGCTTTCCCGACCCCGTCCCAATTCGGTTCAACACATTACTTCAAAGCCAATTAGTAAGAGTTTGGCAAGCCTTATATATTTATTTTTTTGCATGAACATGTTGAGAACTCAAACAGAGTACAAAGTAAACACAAAAGAGAAATAAAATTCAATATAATAAAAATTAATAATCTTGAAATAATTTTTCTATAACTACTTTTTAAGAATTATAAAGCGGGAATCATATATTACAATATGAAATATATAAAAATTCTAATGTGACAATTTATTAAAATTTAATAAATTCTTTGTAAAATTTCAAAGTTTTTAGGTGATAATTAAAATGAAGAAAATAATTTTTAATATGCACTTATTAAAAAATGTAAAATGAAAATATTTACAAACTAGAATAGAATTTTTAATAAGGATTTTCTATTTATTACTATAAAAAAGTAATATTTGTTTTCAGATTTTAATTTTTATAATCTCCTATTAATTTTTAATAAAATTAGAGTTGGTGTTTTTCCCGTGTACGTTACCTCTTATTTGCATTTGAGAAATAAGAACGTCAATTATTACATTGAATGTCTTGATGCGGAATTTATCTCTCGGACTCAAATCAACTTGAGCTGCATTTCCATCATTTACTTGTTTCTTCCTAGTACGTGCCCGAGCTTGCTTATATACTCCGTCAGGAGAAACTTTTTTTGCCTTACTTTCAAATTTTTCAAACTGATTTTTCATTTCAGCTAAATAATCAGATAAAGAGTGCACGGTTAGAAATTTTGGATTAAATTTTAATACTTTTGGGCTTACATATATGACTACACCAGAATAGTAATAAAATTTAACACTGCCTAAATATTAAAATCCATTTTTAATACTTTTTTGTATTAAAACTTAATACTCGTCTAAATTTAAAAAAAAAATTTTTTCAATTTGACTGGGATTCGAACCGGGTTGCACGCGCAGCTTAACAACATCAGCCACCGTAGTGATATTTATTAGCTGGCTAAAAGTTTATTTATATTGACAACAACGTAAAATTAAAGTTCAATATTGAAGTATTAAAATATAATACAGGATGGTTTAAAAATCAAATATAATACTTATTTATTAAAATTTAATACAACATTTATTACAAAATTTTATAATCTATTGAAAAGTATTAAATTTAATCAAAATTGTATTAAAAATCGTTGTAATATTTCGCCTGTATTAAAATTTAATCCAAGATTTCTAACCGTGTGATATAAATCAGCACTCGTTTCAAGGTCTAATTCTTTTTTTTGCAGCCCTTTACTGGTACATCGAAAACCTTGAAGAACATCATTCCAAAAAATAAGCATAAATACAAACTCAAACTCTTGCATTTTGCTCGAAATATTTTGAGAATATGAAAGAAAAAAATAAAACACGTTTTCTAGAAAACGCTAGTACAGAAAAGGAGGCGGGGGCCCTAATCACGTGAGGGCCCCAAGCACGTGCTTGTTGTGCTTATACGCTTAATCCGCCACTGCTAATACCCCATTGACCCTGCAGTATAAGAGTAGAATACCCACTGTGAAGTGTAGAAAGTTGCTCGTTATGGTATGGTGATACATACTTGTATCATAGGAAGGCGTTGGTGAATTGAGAGTTTTTAAAGACATTATGACGAAGGACTAATACTCAAGCACTCTTTAAAATGAATTGAAAAAAAGTGCTCAGAATTTCGGCTTTACTGACACTCAAAAGGCCGAAAAGCTAAGATAAAAATCGTTTCAGGACATTGATCCTAAGCCCAAATCACACTTCTGCAAGTCCTGGGTGCTGTATAATTGCATTAAAGTGATGAGCATATCAGCCCAAGGCCCCGATATGATGAACCCAATTGAAATTTAATGTACACACTTAAAAAAAAGGTCCAAAACGGGCTCCAACAAATAAAAACGCTCAAATGAGAGTTATTAAGGAGGAGTGGACAAAAAAATACTGGAAGGACATCATTTACAAAAACTTATTGCGCCTATTCCAAGAGAGCTACATACCGTGATTGGTATTCGTGGTGGAATTAGCAATTATTGAACTTTTTCTTATTAGTTTTTTAGTTTGTTCATATGTTCCTTGCATTTTGCCAACAAGTATTTGACACCATGATATGGCTATTGTTTTCATTTATGTTCCATAAACTTTTGTTTTTGTATTTAACAAATAATTATTTTGTTGTTTTCTAATGAGGAATGAGTAAAAAATTTGAAAAAAAAAAAATTTCAAAAATGATATGTAGGTATTTCTTATTTTAATGCAATATTAAAGGGAAAATTGTATTGCATTATTTATTTTGCCAACAATTACTTGACAGACTACATACATATGTTATGTATGTCCAGTTTTTGAAGATCCAAAAGTTCAAAAGCATGCAGACACTACTTTTTAATAAATATTGATACTTATACCATATATCTCTCTGCATTTTAACAAATCTTGCGCATTTATAGAGGCAAAAATTTTTTATTAGGATTTTCATGTAATTAAAATACAAAATGAATAAAAATTGGGGAAATGTAAAAGAATTAAAAAAGTTTCAAGTCAAAATATGTACATTAAACTCAGACAAATAGTTCTTGGTAAAAATAAAGCCTGGAAAATAATTTTTTTTTTCATATCTTTTTTAATAAATAATATAATAATAATAAAGATTAAAATGAAAATTATTTTTTTGGTGACTATTGGTTATTTTATAAGCGAAATTTGTTATATTTTCTTCTGTAAAAGTTTTTACTTACTTAATGAGATGGATGATGTTGTTTTCTTGAAACCATATCCACAATGTCGGGCTCTATATTCGTAAGTTTTATTCTCAGGTCTGCTTCTACATTAAGCTGGTTTCTATACTGTGATTTTATGTATAATAGTACCGAAAAACTTGTTAACACAAATACGTTGTACAAAACGGAATCAAGTTTTGGATGCCCTTATTTGCAAATGCAGAGCAATCGGATTTTAGGAGTAACTAAAAGTTAGTTAGTTAATTTTTAACGAACTTTAGTTTCAAAGGAGTATCGCAAGAGATAGCCACGAGTATATCTTGCTCTAATGTCGATAATTGCTTAGCAATACTAACATCTGTTTTGAATGGATCCCTGATCCAGTTATTGCCAGAATCAGGACAGGGAAAATACTTCCGGAAGCTGCTTTTTAGAGGCACTAAATGTTCGATAAAAAGCAGGCGCGTTTCATTATCGAGCAATTTATTAGAAAATTCTATAAAATCGCTGGGTGTTGAAAAATACTCATACACACACTTTTGAATGCGCTTGACCATAATCGCTTCTATTTTAAATAGCTAAATACAGTTGTTAAATGGCACCAAAAAATAGAATTTGTTCTATTTCTCTGCGATAAATTTTCTAGTGTCAATTTTGTACGCACTATTAACGTATAGGAAAAATATGGACGATATCGCACGTCCCAACTGTGTTTAGCTCTTAACTTCAACTTTAAATTTATTTGAAGCTGCACCTTAGTAGGCTCAAATTAAAATTTACAAAAATTGATGATGTTGTCAAACAGTGGGAAGAGTGGGAACAGTTAGGTGCTGGGCATCCCGGGTTTGAACAAAAGTAAATGAACACTTTGTTTTTTAAAAATATGTGCAATCATTCAAAATTATCAAAATTGAATGTTCCTTCAAAAATAAATAAGATATTAGGGCATATACATACATACTTATATGGTACATATTAGATTTTTTTTTCAATAGCACATTCATGATTTTAATTGAACAACGTTAATACCTTGTTTGCCTGGTAGATTTAGTTGTACAATATACTGTGGCAAAATGTTCAACGGCAATTATCATTTTTTCTCCCACAAAAAGTAACAACTTCGCGGCTTTGCCCACATAATAATAAAAAAAATTTTTTTTTTTCAAATTTATGGCACACTGTTTCTAAATATTGGTTCAGCTTCAGATAAGCATAACAATCAAGATTTTGCATTGGTACCTCGTTTTGAACAAATGATCAAAAAGTTATGTAACAAAAACGAACAAAAATGAAGAAAAAGTTTTGGTCCATAACTTTTTGACCATTTGCTCAAAACGAGGTAACAATGCAAATCTTGCTTATCTAAAGGTGAACCAATATTTGGAAACAGTGTACCGTAAATACGAAAACAAATTTTTTTATATAAACATTTTTGTTCGTTTTTGCTCTATAACTTTTTAAACATTTGTTCAAAATGAGGTAACAATGCAAAATCCTGATTGTTATGCTTATCTGAAGGTGAACCGATATTTAGAAACATTGTGCCATAAGTTTGAAAAAAAGTTTTGTTTTTCCTCAGAAAGTAACAACTTCACGGATTTGCCCATATATACATATCCCTAATCTATCAAATCACAGATATACTAAATTCAATGTTTAGAACACAATTCAATTCAAGAACAATTCAAGAACAAAAACTTTTTTGTATTTTAAATAAAAAACATATGTGCTACAAAATTCAATTAACTTTTTTTCAGTGCTGTTTATGGTGCCCCCCGAGACGTGATGCCCTAAGCTAGTGTAAGCCATTTACCCTCCCGCGGTCACATTGCCCGTTTCGGGCCATCATTCGGCCCGCCGTGCAGTTGCTGATTTCTATGCGCTGATTCGCATGAAAATTGAATATGCGAGAAACCCAGTCGGAATCAAACGTGCAAAAACAAAGCAAATGCAAACAAAAACATTATTTATGCGAAAGGCAAATTTTTAAGCATGTATTATTGAAATATTATTGTAAAAAATTGTTGTAAAAAAATTCAATTTTATGGAAAAATAGTCATCATAAAATATTGAACCAGATATTGAAAGTTTTATTTTAAGTAAACTCTGTTAATATGTTTGTATAACATAGATATGTATGTATACATAATATGTATAAGATTTATGAAATGTTTTCTTTTTGTTGTTAAATAAAAATACAATTATTTTATATGTCAACATTTATCTGTATTTATTAACATCAGTGATGCACGAATTTCTACTGGGTCATTTTTTCTATACCTGGAAAAGATAAAACACATTTATTTTCAATTTTTTTCCCTGGAATTTCTTCACACATTTGTACACATACTAGCGCGAAATGTTTGTTGTAAACGTCAAGGCACCGCAGCTGGCCATCCCTACCCTAAGCAATTGCTTAATTTGCTTATGGGCTAATCCGGAACTGCTGACTGAAGCCATGAAGAATAAGCGACTGTTATGGCGCAAACAACACTTGAATAAGGCTGTTGTGCATTGAAATCGAGTATATGCTACATTTTAAAATAGTTTAGTTCACGAATAACAATTTTTTTTTTATTTTAATCGTGCTTTACAGACATTCTTCTCTGACGAGTCAACATTCCAACTTTTGGTTGACAAGAGTAAGTTTGTCCTTTGATACCCTGGTAAGCAGTTCCACCCCGACTGCTTTTTAGAGAGGGTTAAACACCCGACTAGCGTCATGGTGTGATCTGTGATCTCAGCCAAAGCATGGGACGTCTACACATCATGAAAGGGACCATGAGGCAGGACCAGTACAAGCGAGTACTCGAGACTCGCCTTCTGCCACAGCTCGAGGAATGGTTCCCTGGTGACCATCGTACTTTTTTATGCACGATTCGGTATCTAACTACAAAGCCAGAAGTGCTACTGCATTTCTAGATGACAAAAACATAGGCGTTTTGCCTTGGCGGCGAACTCACCTGACTTGCAGCTCATAGAGAACATGTGGAAAAGTTCCAAACGGGCGATCGCGAAAAGATTGATTACCACCACGCAGAAATTGATTGAAACACTCATCAGAGAATGACATTACAAAACCAAACTCCTACATTATCCAAAACAAAATGTATGCAGAGCATTCCCCGAGGCATACAAGCCGTAATTGTAGCTAAGGGTGGTATCACCAAATATTAATGTTATTTGCATAAAATTTTCTAAGGATATGAATATTACCTTTACGAAAAAATAAATAAGTGTATAATACGTATTATGTTGTTTTTATTATCTATATAGAATATTATAATAAAAAAAAAATGCTTACTAAACCTAGCACCAATTATTTGCTCAAAAAAATCATTTAAATTAGAAAATACAAAAATATGAGAACTGTCCCTAATAATTTGACCACATACTGTAAGTATATATTTCATGTCTATGATGGCGCGTTCTTAAGATATATAAAAAAAACTGTCCGAAACCAACTTTTCTTTGAACTCGTATATTTTCTAAACTACTAAAGCTAAAATTGTCAATAAAAATTTTATTTCATATTTTCTGTAACTTGCTTTTGGGTTACCACTTTAGAAATCGAATTTGCTTATAACAAAGTGGACCCATTTATTCAAAAAAAATTGTTTCATGGAGTAATATTTTTTATCTAACAATTCTTGTTCTTACCAATTATTGTATCATACCAAGTTGTCGAAAAAACTTTTTCTGAGATATGATTTTCCAAAAAAAAAGTTCATCTAAAACTTAAACTGCTTATAACAATCATAATAATTGTTATTTATCAAAACTTTTCTGGAACTTCTTAGTTATTACTTGCATGTAGGCTTGCCAGATCCAAATTGTGTTTCACCCGGACACTTAAAAAAAAAATCTTGATTTATCTGGACAAAAAAGAAAACTAAAGCTTAGTGTCAGAGGAACATATATATTTTATTTAGATAAAATAAACATAACAGAAACATAACAGTTCAGTTAAAAAATAAGTGCTTTTTTAAATAAGTTACATTAAGTCTATAAATACTTATTAGTAGACCGAACTGCTTTTATCAATTTATTACCACTTGGAGTTTCAAAAATGTTACCAAATAATTGACAGTTTTCGGTACAGTTTAATCTTGTAATTAGTTCTGACTTTATGAGATCTGTCAGCATTTGATTTCTTTCTTTAGAGTAGGGATGGCCAGCTGCGGTGCCCAAAAGTCGACAGCGCGCTGACGTTTACAGCAAACATTTCGCGCTAGTATATGTACAAATGTATGAAGAAATTACAGCAAAAAAAAAAATAAAAATAAATGTGTTTTGTCTTTTCCACGTATAGAAAAAATGACCCAGTAGAAATTCGTGCATCACTGATGTTAATAAATAAAGATATGGCATATAAAATAATTGTATTTTTATTTAACAACAAAAAGAAAACATTTCATAAATCTTATACTAATTATGTATACATATGTATGTTATACAAACATATTAACAGAGTTTACTTAAAATATGACTTTCAATATCTGGTTCAATATTTTGTGATGACACCAGACGCAATATCGGTGACTATTGTTCCATGAAATAGAATTTTTTTACAACAATTAAATAATATTTCAATAATACATGCTTAAAAAATTGCCTTTCGCATAAATAATGTATTTGTTTGCATTTGCTTTGTTTTTGCACGTTTGATTCGGACTGGGTTTCTCGCATATTCAATTTTCATGCGAATCAGCGCATAGAAATCAGCAACTGCACGGCGGGCCGAATGATGGCCCGAAACGGGCAATGTGACCGCGGGAGGGTAAATGCCCAACACTACTTTAGAGTATAAGCTGTTTAAATAAAAGGCTAAAAACTTTTTCACAATAAGCGTTGCTTATTGGAATTGAAAAAATTAATGAGATCAGTTTTCTTAAATTGTTCAATTCGTCATTTTTAACTTTAGAAAAAACTATCTCCAAATTTTATCGTTTGGAATATTTTTTGGTAGATTTTCATACACACTACGTAAACAACAAAAATCTGTATATAATTCATCGTTGTTGACATAATTTTCTAAGCCTTAGATAAAATAAAGATAAATGCTTTTTAATTGAAACGTCACTATATTCATACCGGGCATGGTATAATCATATAAGGTAAAAGCAAATTGTCAAAAAATTAAATTGCAACACTGAGAGAGCAGTGCTGGAAAAGTCAAAATCATATAAAAATAAAATAGTTGTTGTTGTTGACAAAATTATTACGTGTTGTTTGACATTTGCAGCACTCGAAAAATTTCACTCGAAATTTTTCAGTGCAGTAACCATGTTAGTTAAATCATGATACCGGGTTTCTAAATAGTTAAGACAACTTTTTAAGAATTGAATTCTTGTTGACAAAATTATTAGATATTGTTCGACATTTGCTGAACTCGAAAATAAAAGAGAAAGACGCAGCATTTGTCAGTGCAGTTACCATGTTAGATAAATCATGGTGTTGCACACTTATTTTAATTTGAAGGTACGTAGCTGTTGGTCCCGTTCAGGAGTATTAAGATCCTCTGACATCCTTATAAATTCACTTTTCTTGTTGGAAAAATGTCAACTTCTGGCGAGCAGTCTGTATCTTTTGGATGTGATGGATGTTGATTAAATTTTAATGCCTGCGGCAGATATTTTTGTATCTAGTCCAATTTTTATTTTATTTCATTATTCGAATTTTATCTGGACATATTTCTGATTGTCGGGACTATGGACATGGTACTACAAATCTGGAAAATCCAGACGAATCCAGTCCATCTGGCAACCCTACTTGTATGTAGTATTAAAATAACACATTGCTTTGAAAATTCGAAGTAGTCGGGTCAAAGGTGTTCCGTTTCATTTACTTTAAGCCACATGTATCAATCTAAAGTAAATACTTACCAATATAATATTTTGTCTCAAAGCATTTATCAAAATTTCAAATGCTTCTACATACCTTTTTTGCAATGAACATTTTCGACAAGTTTAATTGAAAAACTAATTCCTCTTAAAGTTTTTCACATAAAATTATAAGATTTGGTAAACATTGCACATTCAAGTCAAGACAAAAAAAAATTGATAATTGACCAAATCCATCTCAAACCATGCAGTCGGAGTGATTTCAAATTGCGGAATTGGTTGCCGATTAAAAATGTTGCTTTTCAAAGTAATTAAGGAAATATACCGTTCCCCGATTTGATTGAAAATTATTTATTACGAAGTTATGCCCACTTAAAGTTTTAGCGTCAGAGCTTGAAAAATCGTTGAAAATTGTTTCAAAATAGTCGCATTTTCATCCAACTCAAAATAATTAAGTTTTGTCTCTTGATTCTAATAGAACTACTGATTCTCTGTCAGAATCTTTAAGAAATTTTGAAAATTGGCGGAATTATAGCGCTTTTTATGAAAAAAACAAGGCTGATTTTCTTAAAAACCCCAATATTTTTTGCTTAAAATTATATTGTGGATTTGTATTAATATGTTAAAGAAATGACATGAGTTTAATGCCTGTTAACCCACATTTGAGGTCAGGAGATTTTTATCCCCAAAATGAAAATGTCAATTTTTTTTTCATCATTGCCAAGCCACTCTATGGTACTATTTTCAAAGCAAATAACAACAGCAACAGTTGTTACTTTTAAGTTACTTTTATCATTCTATTAGTATTCTAAATATAAATGAATACAATGGTAAGAAGCATTAATATGTACATATGTATGTGTAATATTATGACTTATACTATTTTACTTCTTATAAATTTTATTCCCCAACTTTGTATATGAATTTAATTCCGCATATTATGCGTAGAAATTAAAACGAAGCTCAATTTTACCGTAAATATTAATATTCTGTTGAACAAAAAACTTATCCGCTTAAAAAATATCCCATATTTAATAATAAATTTAAAAAAATTGAAATTTTTTTATTAATCAAATGCTTTTTAAAATGCTGGAATGATCTTATAACGTTTACTAGGTGTTTTAAATGCATGATTATAACCTTATTGAAGTAATTTGAGCCATAAATTTATGTAAAAATTTTTTTAGATGTTATTTACAATTATAAATCAAAATGGATGCCATAATTTTCACATAAAAAATGGCGTCAGACACATTTGTGACCTTATCATATGTTGTGACCGATTGTGTCTACACTGTAACCATTCGGTATAAAACTTGTGTTCGTACGCACACAGTGTGGTCAGCATGACTTAAACTACACAATTGTGTTCAAATATGTGTCAATAACTACACAAAGTAGTTTATGTGTAGCTTTAAGGGTGAAGCTGTTTAATCTAAATAATTCCAATTCTATTAGAATGGTTAAAAAAAAATTGTGATTTTTACGATGTCTAAGCGGATATAGCATTATATATCTTGACAAAGCTCCTCAAAGGGGTCGCTTGTTCGATGTTGACTACTTTGAAGAAAATTACTGATTTTAAAAACTGCGCAAGTTATCCCATTTTTTTCACGCTCCCGTGTAATATCAGTTTCATGTATTTTTGTCCGCCTAACCCTTTCTTACTAACTTTTTCATCTCGAGTCAAAAAAATTGTTTCTTGTCTTATTCTCAGAGATTTATGTTTAATTAGCAATAAAACACAAAAAAATAAAGTAAAAAGTTTTTGGGAAAGGCTACAGACCTTTGGGAAATTTGTACAATATATTGACCAAACTGCATCATGGGAGTAAAAATTTAAGAAAATCATTATATATTTAACATATTTTTTTATTGAAAAACGCAAACTAAAATTCATCAAAGGTACAGCCTAAAATGCATAAAAACTCAAATTTTAGATTCCAGAAAATTTATTGTAGGTTTAAAAGCAACTTGGAAGAGTTAAAAAAGTTGCCGAAGTACAGATTATGACCAGAATTGGTCAATATTTTACTTAAGTGCAAAACAATTGTTATTGAGAATCCGTACCCGTACCGTATCCATAAATTTGTTCGTTAGTATTATTACGTTGTAAATCTATAAGAATCTCATCATCGGAATCGATGTCGGCAACTTACACAACTTCACCTCGTTCACCATTTTCATCTTTTTCTTTCTCAAAATCTGATAAATCTGCTTCAATCATGTTCAAAAATTCCTTAATTTTTAATGCTCATAAACCTCACTTGCAAAAACTCATTGTAAAAGTATTTCTGTAAACTTAAAATATTCAAAAACCCATACAAAGCTGAACAATAACAGTTTTTTTTTCATCGTAGGCCGCGGAAAATATATAAAAAAAACAACAACCTTTCTTGTATTTTGTACAATATATTGACCAAATTATTTATTTGTACATTAGCATTGGCGGAATTTGTACAATATATTGTACACTTTTTTTAACCTATTAAAACTTTTTTTATTTCAGTTTTTCTGTTGAAATATTGATTTCCTACTAAGAATTGGGTCTTTAACTTTAATTTAAACTTATGTTCATTACCTTCTCAAAAATCTAAAGTTTGTGTGCGCATTTCTTTAAAATACACGGACGCACTGCAGACTGTTTTTCAAGGTCAAATAAAATACTAACCATTCTACCTTCGTTTTTCAAATTTCAATTTTAAAAAGATGCTTGATTTAAAATTAAGTTTTGTTTTTTCAAAATCTGCGAAATTTTTAAAAGGAGAAGTAGAGAAATGCGATAGTTTTTTTTGTACAATATATTGTACAAAAACAACGAAAGGGTTAAGTGAAAGCCCTTCGAAAATTCGATAACTCCTATAATTTGCGCAGTTTTTAAAATAAATATTTAGTATCTTCAAAAGTTGATAACTTCAAATAGGCGGCGCTAATACAGTATTCAATATTGATGAAAATCCTTTGAGGAGCTTTGTCAAGCCGTGTATAAAGTATAGATATCAGCTGACATATCGTAAAAAAACTACATTTTTTTTTGAACCGCTCTACTATATATGTACGATACATACACAAATGTGACCAAAAAAGTGTCTCTAACTACACAAAGTACGTAGTGTGACTCTACGGTTACATATGTAACGATAGCAACTAAATTTGAGTACTTATAGTAATACAGCCGATATGGTTTCACATTTCTTAAATATCGTGGTTATGGTCAGGTAACTTTTGAAGAGAACTGTGTAGTTATTGTAACTAAAACTTGTCCTAAATAGGATCAATTTGGTACACAAAAGTTACTGAAATGTTACCATAAAGTAAAACTGATTTTTTCAGTATTTTGGCAGTAAATGTACAGTTAAAGTGTCGCAACACAGGAAAAGTGACTTTATCTACACAAAATTTAGTCACAATAACCACATTGAGACTCGTACGCAAACTTTGTGACCGTAACAGTCACAAATTTCTCCTTGGGAGGTTCCTATTGGGAGCTTATTCACCATACAAACACGGCTAGACCCTTTATTCTTCTTGTTCAAAAGATTGATAAGTTTTACAGTGGTTTTTATTCAGCATAGAATTTAAAAACAATTGTTTTCTTGATTTCAAAAATAAAATTGATAAATTTTACAGTGGCCAACAAAGTTTTCATTTTAATGTGATAATTTGTTTTCTTGGTTTCAAAAAATTAAATAATTTACTTCTTTAAAATATTTTATTTTTGGTCGGAAAATTTATGCCAACATACACCCCTGCATTTCTAGACCGGCGGAATTTGAACGTGTGTCAACCGTGTGAGTGTGACCGATTTTCGCAGCAAACTTTTTCAACTATTGTAGAAATCGTATCGAAAGAAGAAAGGTCGAGTCTGAAAAATATTGAACTCAAGTCAACAATTAGTTATGGGGTAACTGAGTTTACCATGTTTGTGAGCACAATTGCTTTTGAAAAGAAAAGTTTGCAGCTATTTTTTTTGTCTATTTCAGTATGAATATAAAAAATCGCACCAAATGCTTTCTCTAAGGCATCAGTATGATAACTGGAGATAGCCCGCCAGCATCAAGTGTTCCACAAGGAAGCCACCTGGGGCCGCTCCTGTTCATTTTAACAATTAATGACGTTACACATGTCATTAAAAACTCGCATCTGCTAATATATGCAGATGACATGAAAATTTCCAGGAGCGTGAAAGGGGTTGGTGATACTATTCCACTTCAGTCTGACTTGAAATCCTTTGAGGTTTGGTGTTCTAAAAATAACTTACATCTTAATCCTGATAAATGCCAAACTATGATTTTCACCAGGAGGAAAAATATTGTGGAATTTGATTATGAATTAAAAGATAAGAAAATTTGTCATGTCGATTTAGTCAAAGACCTAGGTATACATTTTGATGTTAAATTAACTTTTAATGAGCATATTAATCGAATTTGTAAAAAATCCTCATCTCTGCTTGGCTTTATTAAGAGGTGGACAAAAGAATACAATAGTGCGTCCTCACTTAGAGTACGCCAGCCAAGTGTGGTCACCATTTTATAATATTCATTAGGGTGGTCCATTTTTTAAAAGTTTAAAATTTATATTCTCCACAAGACTGCCCTTATTCCAATCATGATACTTAATATCTCTCCCAAATTTGAGCCGAATTGAACGGTATTTAGAGGTCGCTACGATTTATTGATCTTGGAATTATACTCAAACATAATTTTGTATACATAGATTTTATTGTAAAGTAACTTAATTTTAAACTTATTGAAAAATATCTAAATGGATACTTGTTATACTCATATATTTATTATGTATACGTACAAAATTTTATATTTTTTGGTCGCTTAGCGTCATCATTGTAACATTGGCCTTAGAAACCATGGGAAATGTCTTTCTATGTAAATCAACTACCCGAAGCAGATACTGTTTCTGTTCTTCATTTTTTTGCAATAGAAGAGTTGAATTGGCTAGCCAAAGCAATCCCTCGCTCTGCACCATCGTTTAAAACTTTTAAAAGCTTTACTTTTTTTTCATCTCAATGCAAACTTTGTCTTTTTTCCATCCGTTGGGATCCTTAATAAGAAATGACAGTAACTTTTCTTGCCCATCATCGATTAGTAAATCAAAGAAACAAGTTGTGCGTTTGCTAACAAAGGACTCAAAAGAGTTCCGTTCGTTAAAATTTTTACCGTCAAGCCTATTGAAGGCGTTTGCTTTTGGTGGTAACTGGAGATTTTCGACCATTTTCCTTTTGGACTCAAATGTTACTCGCGAATAGAAAAAAGCAAGCCCGATCAGATGTTCAGAAAAATACCAAAGATTAGGATGAAATACTTTTACTGCAGCTGTAGCAATCTTTTCATTAGGATAGAGTTTGAGTACTTCAAGAAGATTAGCATCATTAAGAGGAAACTTTATTGCTATCGGAGCTTCATTCCAATTGCGACCATACACAAGACTTACAAATAAACTTATTTCTGTAATTGATTTTCTCTCGCGTGCAGTAAGAACTACCTGATTTTCAAACATATATATTTTTAAGCAGTAAATTGCCTTTGCCATCTAACAAGCTTGATGAAATGCGCCTGGATCACGAAATCGAACATCTACTTTATTTGCACCTCCCAGGAAGCATCGACAAAGCGTTAACAGTTCGCGGTAGTTATCTCTCGTCTGTTGGCTTTTTATGGTATCGGTATAGTATTCATACATTTCCTGTCGATATTCAAGCAAGTCATTGGTATTAAATAGTACCGTCACCCACTTTGAATTTCTCTTTATCGATTTCTGGCTATTGTTTTTG
Source organism: Meiosimyza platycephala (assembly GCA_963662105.1). Lineage (NCBI taxonomy): Eukaryota > Metazoa > Arthropoda > Insecta > Diptera > Lauxaniidae > Meiosimyza > Meiosimyza platycephala. The sequence continues at coordinate 41,674,828 of OY759210.1, read as the reverse complement.
AAAGCGCTTAAATTATTGGATTTCGGGTCCTCCGCTAGGTCCAAGCGATTTTTAAAAACACTAGAGAGCATGACTTCAAACACGTGATGATGGCAAGCAATTGATATCAGCTCTTTAACTTTTTCAATTAAAGCACATGCACCTAAATTTAATCCTGTGTTAGAGGTTGTAGTGTCAAAGCATAACTTGAGCTACAGCTCCAACAACAAACATCGCTTTTCTATCAAAAAGATTTATGCGGACAATGGCTGCAATAACATCCTTGGAAAGGACAGATTTGCAATTATCTTTTTCAGAGCGAGTGGAAGTTGTAGGAGTTTGAAACTCATCACACGTGAAATGTTCTGACTCACTTTCATCATCTGACCCCATTTCATTTATTTTTTATTTATTTAATAGAGTTTAGCTACTACAGCTATTAGCCTTCTTAGCAATTTAGCTTGAAGCTTTAAACCAAGTAAAAAGCTTATTAAAAAATTATGAAAATGAAAAAATTATACAAGCAAATTAATTTGTTATATTTTTATAATTTTTTCTTAGCTTTGTCGCACTTTTTCAACATACCCACTCAGATCATAAACATATAAGCATAAAATTGCATGAATGCAATTGTATGGATTTATTTAAATGACCTAAGGCATAAATGTTAGAAAAAATTTACCCATCATGCGGTGGGGCTCGGACAACACAAACATAAAGACCAACAACCATTAAGCTACAAAATTAACTATAGTTATTTTTCAATCTAAGCTTGAGTTGACCTTTTGACAAGCTAATATCATATACATCGCAATTGTTAATTAGAGTAGTCATGCGATTAAAAGGAGCTGTAGCCATATAATTAGTTCTACTGACTGGTTGGTAAAATATCTGATATGAGTTACGATTACTCCTACGATTAGTGTTAAAATAAATATAATTCAGAAGCTCTGGCGCAGCAAGCGACCCTGATACAAGCTGATGCAAGTAAATTATACCCGCAATATTTCTACGAGTGCTCAAAGACTGCATACGTAATAACTTTAAACGATCCTCATAAGGAGGAAGGTTCAAGAGGTCATTCCAATTTAAGCCCTTGAGAGCAAACTGAACAAAATTTTTTTGGATTCGTTCTACTCTATCTATATGTATATTGTAATATGGAGACCATACTTGGCTAGCATACTCTAAGTGAGGACGCACAATAGTATTGTACTGTTACTAACGGGCTATTAAATTCTTTTGCCCACCGCTTTATAAATCCAAGTAATGACGAAGCCTTCTTACAGATTATATTAATGTGTTCTTTAAACGTCAATTTAGCATCAACATCGACACGACAGATTTTCATATCATTAATTGTATAATCAAATTCCACATTAATTTTCTTTCTAGAGAAGATCATAGTTTGGCATTTATCAGGATTTAAATGTAAGCTATTTTTAGAACACCAAACTTCAAATGATTTCAGGTCAGACTGAAGGGCAAAGTTGTCATTATCCACCTTCACAGTCCTGTAAATTTTCATATCATCAGCATATATAAGCAGATGAGAGTTTTTGATTATATGAGTAACATCATTGATAGCCAAAATAAACAGGAGCGGCCCCAGGTGACTTCCTTGCGGAACACCTGAAAACGCTGTAAAAGGAGAGGACAACACCCCTCGAAATCTTATTCGATAAGAACGATCAAATAAATAAGATTCAATCCATCTGACAAAATTTATAGGAAATCCTAGTTTATTTAATTTAAACAAAATCAAACTATGTGGTAATTTGTCAAATGCTTTACTAAAGTCTGTGTAGATACAGTCTACTTGCGACCCAGAAGCAATTGAATTTAAAGCAAAAGACGTAAAATCAAGAAGGTTAGAAACGGTAGATCTGCCATTAACAAAACCATGCTGACGAGTTGTTATGACTTCACCACAGCACACCTTAACTTGATCATAAATAATTTGCTCAAAAAGCTTTGGTATTGATGATAACTTGGCTATAGGCCTGTAATTAGAAATATCATTTTTTAATCCTTTTTTAAAAATAGGACTTATAAAAGATTCCTTCCAAAATTTAGGAAAATAGCCATCATTAATAGATTTATTAAAAAGAAAACTGAGTGGTTTACTCAGGATAAGACTACAATTAATTAAAACTGTGGCTGGAATGCCGTCAGGCCCAGAACCAAAGTCATCATCAAGGGATGCAATATATTTTACTATAAGTTCAGGGGTAAAAGATATTGCAACAAATGGAACCTGAGGATCAGTATTCATATACTCAAAGTAGTTGACATCAGGGCTAAACACTTCAGTTGAAAAAGATTTTTTGAACAAATTAGCGAATAACCCAGCTATAATTTGGGGATCGCTGGTGAGCCCGTCGACAGTTTTGAATTCTGAAAAGTATTTATTCCATGCCCTATTGCGGCCGTTACGTATTTTCTTCAAATCCTTAGTGTACCAGGGGTACGAGGAATCATTAACATACCTCAGAGTATATGGCACAGACAAAGATATTGCCGAAAAAAGTTCTTTATAAAAATAATTTACGCATTCATCTAAGATGTTATTATTAAAAAATTCTAGCCAAATGTTAAATCTATCATTTAGGATATTATTCAATTTCAAGAAGTAAGCTTTCTTGAAATTAAATTCAAAGAATCTGCTAGAAGAATTGGCAGTCACTATGTTGTCTCTATCCGATTGGTACAACACACTCAGAGGTGGATGGTACGCATCAACCGCAGATAAAGCATGAGGAGCATTTTGCACAACAACATTGCTACTGTCTGTAGTCAAGACTAAGTCCAGTTGTCGATTGTGGGAATTTTTAATACAACTAACTTGTTGTAAATTAGACAGGATTTCGTCAACAAAAATTTGTTCTTGTCGAGTTATTGGACTAGATACAAAATAATATGTACCGTTGTCCGAAATATTCCATTTTAAGTCAGGCAAATTAAAGTCACCTAACAATAAAATATCGTCATTGGTATAAAGTTTATCTATGACAAATTCTACGGCCCTCGAAAGGTGCTCGTAGATTTCTGTGCTACTATTGGGAGGAATGTAGGCGTTAAGGATGTACAAATTGGACTTAGAAAAAATTACCTTAACACATAAAAGTTCAATACTAGCAGCACAGGGAATATCAATTAAAGAACTAGTATGACTATTTTTTATAGCAATTAATATACCCCCTCCAACAGGAGACGAGTCGTCCATATATCTGTCTCTTCTAAAAACATTAAAGCTATTATCAAACAGTTCCTGATTAAGAAAAGAGCTGTTAAGCCAAGTCTCGGTAAAAATTATAATATCTTCAGAAAAGTTCTGAGTAGATAAAAAAATGTCATGCGCTTTTGAACGCATACCCCTTACATTTTGGTAGTAAAGGGATAGACGATTTAGTTTTTTGGTCCAGAACGGACGTTTTGGACAGCCTTGTTTTTTTTAGATTGAAACTCAGACTTAAAGATATTATTAACCCACATCTTCGAATTATAAACAGCAGCAAAATGACAGGAAGCCACTGTAATTTTAAAAGATGAATATGTAGGTTTGTTACCGATTTTCCTACAGGAAATAAAAGCGTCAGCAGGAATGACATTTTGTTGCCTTATGAAATCCCTAACAGTATCAGCTATTGTGTCAGGATGTAAACGGGAGATAAAAATGGATCTAGGTTTAGGAATAGCTTTCAAAAAAATAGGAACAGTAGATCTTATAGCAAGGGGACTATTATCTACTGGACTAAGATTAGTGGCGTTAAATGCTTCAGGTAAATTTTCTAGGGGAGGATTTGGCGAAACTCTTTCAGGGATGTTGGCTTCGCAGTTCCGTTTTTTAGTTGGCTTGGTCTTCTTCTTTGGATTTTTTTTCTTCCTAAGGGAATTAGCTTGTTTTGTGCCATTTGAAGCCGAGGGAGTGGATGCAGAAGCGGTAGGGACATTAATTATAGTTTCATTGGATGGCAAACTATCGTTAGGTGAAATGGTTTCATTAAAATTGTTTTCAATTTGGGGACTTAAGACAAGATAATTGCTTAAAATATCTCTAAAATTAGTATTTAGATTGTTTAAATTATCCCCAAATTGTTTTATTTTGTCGAAGAAAATCGACGGGGAAAGGGCTCTGCAGGATGGACAGTACCATTGCAGACCCGAACGGTTAGAACATAATAATTCTGTTACTGTGGTGGTCAAGTTCGCACAAGACGCGTGAAACATCTGCTCACACGGCCCTGAACAAGGAAACATGGAATTCAAGATATTCTGACTTTTGCATAGATCTCCTAAGGAACAAGCTAGCAAGTTATCAGAAGAAAAATAGTTCATATTTAATAAAAAAAATGTAAAAAAAGCAAAAGAAAATATTAAAAAATAAATAATTAAGAAATCAAAAAAATTTTTTTTTTGGTTACAAAAGTTGAAATATTTTAGCAAACAGATGAAACAATGTGTTAATGTTTACAAAATATAGACGCTATTACAAAGCAACAACAAAAAAGCAACAACAAAAAAGCAACGTAAGTTTAATAGATTATTGTAAACAAACAAAGCACAAAGAGGAACAGAAAAATTAATGCGAGCTTAAGCTGCAGCAATGCAAGCAACTATTGCTTTGCTTCAAAATAATAGAAAATTTTAATTAATTATCACACTTTTTTAAGCAAAAAAACAAATTTATAAATTACAATTATAACACAGGCACTAAATGAACATTAGTAGACAACATAAATTAAAAAATTTTACCAAAAATGCACTAAAATATTACAAAAAAAGTCACAACAATAAAACACACTACCGTCACCGACAAATAGACAAAGTCAACAACTCCGCAGCAATGGAGCACACAACTTTGTCACTAGCATTTTGCTTTTCAATATTTCGCAGATTTCTTACCTCATATTCCGATTCTCTCTTTCCCTTCCGTTCTTCTTTCTTCTCTAAACACATCTCTATTCCCACCATACTGCAGCTCATATTGTCTTCTCTCTTAAAAAGCGCCATACATAAAAGTTTCAAATCGTAGCGACCTCTAAATATGGGCCGAAATACCTAATTTTTTGTATACATGCATATTTTGGTTAAAGGAACGAGGGCAAGCTTGTGGAGATAGAAAAATAACGACAAAAAAATGTTCCTTATAGCTGTGAACCACACTAATATTCATATTAATAGAATTGAGAGAATTCAAAAAAATTTTATTCGTTTTGCTCTCAATGGCTTAAATTGGATTGACTCTTTAAACCTTCCTCCTTATGAGGATCGTTTGAAGTTACTACATATGCAATCTTTGAGCACGCGTAGTGTAATGAACCTAGTACATGTCAACACATACCTACACACAGTACATATCTTACGCTTGCATTCCATTAACTTCAATTGCAAATCACACTAGCAACTAAATAAACAAATATCACACTCAAATTATCCCATAAATTATTTCACCCATAAAGCGAAATAAACACAAATATCAAATTTAATTTGACGTACTGCTAACCCAAAATTGTCATTGACACTTGATCAATTAACTGTCTGTAGTGACACACTACAGACCAGACAGCGACGCAACTAGACACCAGTTGCAATGCGCGCGTCGCTGCTATGTGTGCACTTCATAGGAAATGTATATGTTACGTAAGGGTAGCATTTTTGTATTTGGTGGGAATAAAGAAAATTCTGTTGGTCAACCACCTACCTAAGCGAAGGCCACATGTTTGGTAAAGAAAAATAAGAACGACGAACATGATTGGTCTAACAGTAGTGAAAATGGGGAGGAGTTTTAGTTTTAAGTTATGTTGAAAATAATGGTAAAATTAGTATATAAGCTGAACATTTATTTTAATAAAATCAGATTATGTTAATGACTAAACGAAGCGACTTCGCTTTCTTTTTACTATAAATCTCAACAAACATAAAGCTGCGTAAAGCGGTGAGTTTTGTGCGCAGTGCGCCTTACAATACACTAATTACTTTTTCCAAAAACATACTGAATTTTGACTCTCACCACAGTAGAAATATTGCGGATATACTTTATCTGCATTAACTTGTGACTGGGTCTCTTGATGCACCAGAGCTTCTTAATTATATTCATTTAAATACTAATCGCAGGAGTAATCGTAACTCTAATCAATTATTTTACCAACCTCTTAGTAGAACTAATTATATGGCTACTGCTCCTTTTAATCGCATGACTACTCTTATTAATAATTGCGATGTATATAGGCTTGCCAGATCCAAATTGTGTTTCACCTGGACATTTAAAAAAAAAACAAAAAAAAATCGGGATTTGTCTGGACACTTGAAAAAAAAAATCTTGATTTATCTGGACAAAAAAGAAAACTAAAGCTTAGTGTCAGAGGAACATATATATTTTATTTGGATAAAATAAACATAACAATTCAGTTCAAAAAAAAAATAGGAGATTTTTAAAATAAGTTACATTAAGTCCATAAATTCTTATTATTAGACCGAACTGCTTTTATCAATTTATTACCACTTGGAGTTTCTAAAATGTTACTAAACGATTGACAGTTTTCGGTACAGTTTAATCTTATAATTAGTTTTGACTTTATCAGATCTGTCAGCATTCGATTTCTTTCTGTAGAGTATAAGCTGTTTAAAAGGCTAAAAACTGTTTCACAATAAGCGTTGGTTATTGGAATTGGAAAAATAAATGAGATCAATTTTCTTAATTTGTTCAATTCGTCATTTTTAAATTTGGAAAAAAATGATCCCCAAATTTTATCGTTAGGAACATTTTTTGGTAGATTTTCTACGTAAGCAACAATAATCTGTATTGTAATTATTCATCGTTGTTGACATAATTTTCTAAGCCCAAGACTCCTATTGCTGTTTGTAGTTCATCCCAAGAAATCAATTTATATTTAAGAAAAAATAAGGATACTTTTTAATTGAAACGTCACTATATTCATACCGGGTTTCTAAATAGTTAAGACAACTTTTTAAGAATTCAATTCTGGTTGACAAAATTATTACGTATTGTTTGACATTTGCTGAGCCCGAAAATAAAAGAGAAAGAGGGAGCATTTGTCAGTGCAGTAACCATGCTAGTTAAATAATGGTGTTGCACACTTATTTTCATTTAAAGGTACGTAGCTGTTGGTCGCGTTCAGGAGGATTAAGACCTTATGACATCCTTATAAATCAAATTTTCTTGTTTGAAAAATGTCAACTTCTTGCGAGCAGTCCGTACCTTTTGGACGTGACGAATGTTAATTCATTTTTAATGCCTACGGCAAATATTTTTGTATCTAGTCCTATTTTTCTTTTATTTCATTGTTCGAATTTTATCTGGACATATTTCTGATTGTCGGGACTCTGGACATGGGACTAAAAATCTGGACAATCCCGACGAATCCAGTCCATCTGGCAACCCTAGATGTATATGATATTAGCTTGTCAAAAGGTCAACTCAAGCTTAGATTAAAAATAACTAGAGTCAATTTTGTAGCTTAATGGTTGTTGGTCTTCATATTTGTGTTGTCCGAGCCCCACAGCATGATGGGTAAATTTTTTCTAATATTTATGCCTTGGATCATATTAATAAATTCATGCAATTGCATTCATGCAATTGTATGTTTGTATACATATGATGTGGGTGGGTATGTTGAAAAAGTGTGATAAAGCTAAGAAAAAATTATAAAAATAATTGCATGTATAATTTTTTTCATTTTTCTTAATATATAAGCTTTTTACTTGGTTTTAAAGCTTCAAGCTAAATTGCTAAGAAAGCAAATAGCTGTAGTAGATAAACTCTATTACTATCATTATTATTATTCTTATTATTATTATTATTCATTGAAGCTCTTAAGCTAAGGTTTGCTACTCCGCAATATCTGCTGAGGATCCTGCAGAGCTATCTAAGGGGCCGGGAGCTCATTTATGACACCTGCGAAGGAAGAAAGACAAAAAGGATAACATCCGGAGCAGCGCAAGGGTCTATACTAGGCCCAGACCTCTGGAACTTGAGCTACGACGGAATCCTCCGAATCGAAATGTTGGATGATACACATCTGGTGGGGTACGCAGATGACATTGCAGCTGTAATAACGGCTCGCAACACCGAAGAGGCCAGGAGAAAATTAAACCAGGTTATGCTAAGGACAAGGGAATGGTTGCAGGCTCACGGACTCCAACTCGCCACCGAAAAGACGGAGGTTATACTGCTTACTAAGCAACACATACCACTAGAACTGGAGCTGCCAGTATGCGACAGCATACTTACAACAAAGAAGGTAGTTAAGTACCTCGGCGTAAGAGTTGACCCAAAATTGACATTTTGGGCTCAATTACAACACGCAGCAACAAAAGCAGCCAAGATAACAGGCATGCTTAGCAAGCTCATGGCAAACATCGGTGGACCAACGCAAAGTAAACGGAAACTTCTAATGGCGACAACAAACTCGATACTGCTCTACGGCAGTGAGATATGGGCAGGAACGCTAGAAGCGAAATGTCGGCAAAGGACGCTACTGTCAGTGCAACGAACTGCTGCGCTCAGAGTTGCATGTGCGTACCGCACAGTCTCCGAAGCGGCTGTGCTAGTAATAAGTGGGGTTATCCCCATTGACCTACTAGCCAGCGAACGTAAAATGGTCTGGGAGGCAAAAAAGGAGGGAAACCTGATAATAAGTTTTGCAGACGCAAGGCAGGAAACCCTCTCTAAGTGGCAGGACAGGTATCGCTCAGAAGTCAGCGGCAGGTGGACAAAAAGACTGATCCCTTGCATAAGAAGATGGTTTGAGAGAGACTTTGGCGAAGTAAATTATTACCTCACTCAGTTTTTATCGGGCCATGGATACTTCCAGAAGTATCTACACCGTATGGGCAAAACAGAGCACCCTTTCTGTATATATGGAGACGCTGATGAAGATGACGCAGAGCACACCTTCTTCAACTGCAATCGATGGGACAACGAACGCACATCCTTACAGGAATCAGTCGGCCAGTGCTCCGCTGACAACGTGATCGAAAGGATGCTGCAGAGCGAAGAAAACTGGAATGCAGTTGCAAGTTTTACTGAGGACGTTCTCAGAAAAAAGAAGTGGGACCTGGACGCAGGTATATGATTTGAGGACAAATCAAGGGACCTACCCCGAAGCAATGCTAACGCAGTCCCAGGGTAGGAGGCCTGGAGGTCAAAGGTTGTGGGTTTTAGTGAAGTGACACACTCTGAAGCTATGACGGTAGCTTTAGGATAGTGAATTGCATAGATATTGCAGTACATTTACCACAACCTTCCCCACGAAAAAAAAAAAAAAAAAAAAAAAATTATCTCCGCAAGGGAGGATCTAAAATTTTATTAGATTCTACGGGCTTGACGTACCCGCGCACCCTTAGTCAACTTGATGCTTGGATGTGTTTAACTACTGAACATAAGAGTTATTGTGTTCAGTAGGGAAGCACTATCATTAGCATCAAGTAAAATGAAATGATGATGACTTGGATTAGGACATGGATGACGAGCTGATCAATGGAAGGATGACCGTTATTTGCCGCGGCACATTGGGAGTCCTCCGGAAACGGAACCCGTTATTCCTGCGGGTCCCGCTGAAGGAGCTTATGTGAGCTTTCTCTGCCGAGATGACCGCCGCGGTACGTATCAGAAACCAGCTACTTCGGGCCCTGGTCAGGGAGCGTGTATTGGATGCAGAAGTAGATGTTTGCATTGCTCCGGGCGAGCACTAGTCCGTCCGTGTCTTCCGGGACTAGCAAAGTGCAGGTCAGGCCTCAGGGAACTGGGGTAGGGGTGTCACCCCGAGGGTATACCCGTTCCTGGCTATTGCGGCCCGCCCCCCTACACACGATATGCTGAATTCAAAACCGTATGTCAATTTTAAAGGAAACAACAGAGATGGACGAAAAGACGAACGACTACCCCTTCGACAAGAGATCAAAGCTGAGGAGGTCTCCGGTCGCTTCCACTAGCGCTGCCGCTATCGCTGCTGCCATGGAAGTAGATCTAACAGCCCAAAACGATGGAACTCCCAACAGTGGAAACCAACACGGTGCATGTCCCAAGAGACTTACAAACGTGTTGAGAACAACACGTGGCCCAACGACTGCTAGAGGCAGTCAGCCAAAAAAGACGCCGGGACTGCCCAAACAGATTGAAGTAGAAGCAGTCAACACAGAAATTGTGACGTCTTTGCCTTTATCCACATCAGGTAGAACAGAAGAAGAGAAACCCTCTCCGCGCCAGCAATACCTCCGCAAGCTGCGTGAAGATGAGGAGCAGGCACTGGCTAAATGCCGATTGGCTATTGCTAAGATGAAACAGGCCATGCAAAAACAGAGGAAAATCAGCATGGATGTAAAAGATGGTGTCACGGAATTGGAGGAACTGTTTGACATTATTACGCATAGTCGAAGAGCCTGGCGAAGATTGGAGGAGGAGAAAAAGAAGACTGCACCTCCGGAGACAAATGCAGCTGTAGCAAATGAAACTCCATCAGCCCGCCCGATAAGGCACGCATCGAGCCCGGCGCAGCCTAGTACAGGCAAAAGACCGAGGGAAAAAGAAAACACCACGGCCCTCCCGCGCCCAAAAAGGACAGCTACAAACGTGGCAAAGTCCGATAAAGCTGAAAAGCCACAGGAAAATAACTCTGAGAAATGGCAAGAAGTCAAAAGACGAGCAAAACCAAACCCTCTTAGAAGAACGGGCGAAACAAAGAAGGAGAAGGAGAAAGAAGTAAGGAGAGGAGGGAAAACCCCAAAAAAGAGAAGAGAGAGAGGGCAACGGTCGAAACCGGAGGCAGTCCTCATAAAACCGACAGAAGGACATAGCTATGCGGAGGTGCTCAAAAACCTGCGTAGCAAAATTCAGCCGGAAGAGGTCGCCAATATAAGAGGCATCAGGAAAACGAGGACTGGTGCACTCTTCCTAGAGATGGAAAAAGGGGGAAAGGTGGGACCCGAATTTCTCCAGAGGCTGAAAACCACTGTAAAGGAAGATGCTTCTGTAATGGAGCTGAAACCAGTCGCTACAGTAGAAATAAGAGACCTGGATTCTCTTACTGTCCAACTAGAAGTCCGGGGCGCTTTTGACTGTTTGAGATGGCAAGCCGTGTTACATAGGTTGAGTGAGCTTGGATGTTGGGAGGGTAACCTTTGGCGAAGTTACTTTTCCGGCAGAAGGGCTGGGGTTATTGGTGTAAGCGAAACATTGTTTATTGATGTGGTACGTGGGTGCCCACAGGGCTCCATCTGTGGTCCATTTATTTGGAACCTCATGATGGACCCTTTATTGCGACGGCTCGCTGCCGTGTGTAGAAGTTGCGCTTACGCTGATGACCTCTTGGTTTTGATCGAGGGCCAGTCTCGTGCCGAACTTGAGAGTAGGGCAAGTGAATCGCTAGCTTTAGTGTATGAATGGGGCAGGAGTGTCGGGGTTGATGTATCAATGGAGAAGACGGTGACAATGCTGCTGAAAGGCAGCTTGGCACTTAGTCGCCCTCCAGTGGTAAGAATCAACGGAGTTAGCCTTAGGTATGTGACTGAGGTCAAATACCTGGGGATAACGATGCAAGAGCGACTGGGATTTTTGCCTCATTTGTATAGAGTCCGGGAACGTTTACTGTCCGTTGCAGGGCAGGTGCGTCGTGTTTTGAGGAATGAGTGGGGCCTCGGCAGGCGGGCTGTTCGCACTATATATGCAGGGCTGTTTGTTGCTTGCGCAACATATGGCGCTCCTGTATGGTGGGAAACTGCTGTGTCTGTTGTGGGTTCTACTAGGATACTTTCTTGTCAACGTGTTGCTCTGCTCGCTTGTATGCCCGTGTGCCGTACGGTCTCCACGGAGGCCTTACAGGTGCTAATGGGGGCACCCCCTTTGGACCTGGAGGTAATACGTTGCCGTATTGCCTACGGAATCCGGAGAGGACTTCCTCCAGTAAATGGGTGGTTGGATACTGCTAACATTAGTGGCATGAGTTTAAAGGAACGTAAAAGTTTCTTGAATGAATGCGTCACATCTCGGTGGCAGGCTAGATGGGTGAACAGTTTGAAAGGCAGGACGACGTTCGGCTTCATTGGGGATGTCACGTTTGTGGGAAATCACCCCGAATTTGGTTTTAACCTTTTTCTGGGCTTCCTGCTGACGGGGCATGGTTCCCTCAATGCTTTTTTGCATCAGAGGGCTCTCAGTGAAGTCCAGGGTTGCGATTGTGGGGCGGTGCTTGAGGACACATTGCACGTGTTGTGTGATTGCCCTTTTTATGAGGACATCCGCAATATAGAGTCCTTTGGGATCGTAGCGCAGCCAAGTGGTAGGTACGATCTTGGAGGTGTACTCGCTTCCAGTGAGCGCATCTCCTTGTTGAATAGTTTTGCGGGGGAGGTTTTCACAAAGCGGAGGAGGCGTGGTCAATTGAGAGGTCCGGAGTAGGAATTAGTTGGGCTTTAGGTGTTAGGTAGTTGGGCGATTAGGTAGGCTAGGGCTTTTGTTGCATGTTGCATGTAGATGTTTCATGTTTCGATTGACTATATGTTGTGTGATTGTTGATTGTCAGGCGGCCAGTCCTATGCTGAATGGAGCTAAACTGGTAGTAGCTTGCTACGAAACCTGACCGGAGGTTTTCTGGTACCACGGGTTGTCAGGAGCCCCTAAAACTTCGGTTTTAGCCTGGCAGTGGGTTGGCCCTCTTGTGGGCGATCGTGGTGGCTGTGGTTTATACCCAAAATCGCGGGTAGGGGGAATTTATTCCCCCGGTGTGGAGTTGCATTGCAACCGGGTGTCATTTCCCATAGAATGACTGAGGTTTTAGATAGGCCTCGACACCGACCAGGTGTTAGGTCATGCCCATTTGCATGGCCTAGAAATGGTGCCTTCGGTCCGCATGGGGCTCGGGATCCACCGGGTTTCATGTTCACCGGGGGGGCGCCGCTCGACGCATAAGTTTCGAGTCTGTGCGTAGAGCACCGTCAAATAAAGCCGTCTCGGCAGGGGTTGACGTTAAATACACTAGGAATTGTCCAACTAGAAGTTGAACAGGCCATCAAAAAGGTGCTAGGAGATCAACTTGAGGAAATGCGCGTCAGGGTAACAGCACCAAACAAGCGTGAGCAAATACGAGCGTTTGTAACACTAGCGCAAGAAAAAGCGGAAAAATTGCTCAAAGAAGATGGCATAAAAATCGGTTACGTCAGAGCCAGAGTTAGACTCTGCTCAAGCATCAAAAGATGTTTCCGATGTTTCGGAATGGGCCACTTGCAAATGGACTTCAAGGGACCGGATAGGAAAGGTGAAGGTCTGTGTATGAGATGCGGAGAGCCAGGACATAAAATAAAGGAGTGCAGCAAGAGAGCAAAGTGCTGCCTGTGCACAGAAGCTGGGCGTAGCCGGGTAGATCATATACCTGGCTCAACTAAGTGCCAAGCGACAAAGTGAGAATACTCCAGGCCAACATGCATCGAAGCAGAACGGCTGATGCGCTATTAGAGCAGATGGCAATAAAGAAGAAAGCGGACGCTGTCGTTATAAGTGAATAGTATGGGCGAGTGAATCGAGAAAACTGGTTAGAAGATGCGACCGGTACTGCAGCAATCTGGCTGCCTAGCAACAGCAGGTTTGTCAATACACTTAAAGGTGCAGGGAACTGCTTCGTATACGTGCAAAACACGAGCTTCACTTTGCTCAGCTCTTACCTAACCCCAAGCGATAGCATTGCTGAAATCCAGAAGAAGCTTGAAAGCATTGAAGACAAAGTGCTGGAAATTGGAGGTCCCTTTATCATCGCAGGAAATTTCAACGCTAAAGCTGTTAAATGGGGAACGGCAGCAACAAACTCCAGAGGCAGACGCGTGCTAAACATGGCCGCTCGGCTGGGCTTAGCCATCGCTAACATTGGCGCAGCTACGACCTTCAGAAGACCAGGGTGCGAGGCCACCACACCAGATATCACTCTAGTGTCAGAGAGCTTAGCTGGAATGCTTAAAGAATGGAGAGTCCTAGAAGATTTTACTGGTAGTGATCACCAGTATATCACTTACCATCTAGACTCAGGAAGTCGCCCCATCCAGGCACCAACAAGAAGAGGCACGCGAAAATGGAATGTAGCGAAACTTAGATCCGAATATTTGCTGGCAAATATCGACGAAAACTCATTGCCAACTGACACAACTAGGGACGCCAGAACTCTCACAAATGCGACTATGCAGCGATTAGCTCAATGCTGCAACGCATCGATGCCTAAAGTTGGCACAAGCCGCAGAAAAGATGCCGTATACTGGTGGACAGATGAAATAGCAGAAATTAGACGGAACTGCCTACGGATGAGGAGGAAACTCACTAGAGCCAGACGATTAGGCGCCGCTATAAATGAAGCCGAAAACTACAAACAAGCCAAGAAACATTTGAAGCTTGTCATAGAGCGTAGCAAAAGAGAAAAATGGGAGGAACTCCGCAAAGATTTGAACAACAACCCATGGGGTCTCGGCTATAAGATCGTTATGAAGAAACTGGGCTCTAAAATTCCTGGCCCAAATATGGACGGCGATACCATGAGCAACATCGTTGATGCCTTATTCCCTACGCATAACCTGCAGCAGGAAGAACAAGACGCGCTGCCTGTTGGATTAACCCCATTATTTTCTGAAGAAGAATTAAAAGGAGCAGCAAAATCTCTCAAGAGTAGCAAGGCCCCAGGACCTGATGGAATCCCTGCAGAAATACTGAAAATAGTAGCGGAAAATCGCCCAAGTGTTCTACTGTCGATGTATAATGCGTGCCTTAAGGAAGGCTTATTCCCCGAACTGTGGAAAAAGCAAAAACTAGTACTGATCAGCAAAGGCAAAGGAGATCCTACCCAACCATCAGCATACAGACCACTATGTATGCTTGATAGCGCTGGGAAGCTGCTAGAGAAGATGATAAAAACTCGCTTTTCCGCAGTTATTGATGACGCTGGTGGATTATCGGAACGACAACATGGATTCAGAGGTCAACTCTTGGCGCTATAGAAGATGTAGTGTCTAGCGTAGAACACGCACAGCGAGGAAACCATCACTCCAAGAGGATTGTCTTGTTGGCAACACTAGACATACGCAACGCTTTTAACAGCCTCAGGTGGTCAGATATCATTGAAGCTCTTAAGCTAAAGTTTGCTACTCCGCAATATCTGCTGAGGATCCTGCAGAGCTATCTAAGGGACCGGGAGCTCATTTATGACACCTGCGAAGGAAGAAAGACAAAAAGGATAACATCCGGAGCAGCGCAAGGGTCTATACTAGGCCCAGACCTCTGGAACTTGAGCTACGACGGAATCCCCCGAATCGAAATGCCGGATGATACACATCTGATGGGGTACGCAGATGACATTGCAGCTGTAATAACGGCTCGCAACACCGAAGAGGCCAGGAGAAAATTAAACCAGGTTATGCTAAGGACAAGGGAATGGTTGCAGGCTCACGGACTCCAACTCGCCACCGAAAAGACGGAGGTTATACTGCTTACTAAGCAACACATACCATTAGAACTGGAGCTGCCAGTATGCGACAGCATTCTTACAACAAAGAAGGTAGTTAAGTACCTCGGCGTAAGAGTTGACCCAAAATTGACATTTTGGGCTCAATTACAACACGCAGCAACAAAAGCAGCCAAGATAACAGGCATGCTTAGCAAGCTCATGGCAAACATCGGTGGACCAACGCAAAGTAAACGGAAACTTCTAATGGCGACAACAAACTCGATACTGCTCTACGGCAGTGAGATATGGGCAGGAACGCTAGAAGCGAAATGTCGGCAAAGGACGCTACTGTCAGTCCAACGAACTGCTGCGCTCAGAGTTGCATGTGCGTACCGCACAGTCTCCGAAGCGGCTGTGCTAGTAATAAGTGGGGTTATCCCTATTGACCTACTAGCCAGCGAACGTAAAATGGTCTGGGAGGCAAAAAAAGAGGGAAACCTGATAATAAGTTTTGCAGACGCAAGGCAGGAAACCCTCTCTAAGTGGCAGGACAGGTATCGCTCAGAAGTCAACGGCAGGTGGACAAAAAGACTGATCCCTTGCATAAGAAGATGGTTTGAGAGACTTTGGCGAAGTAAATTATTACCTCACTCAGTTTTTATCGGGCCATGGATACTTCCAGAAGTATCTACACCGTATGGGCAAAACAGAGCACCCTTTCTGTATATATGGAGACGCTGATGAAGATGACGCAGAGCACACCTTCTTCAACTGCAATCGATGGGACAACGAACGCACATCCGTACAGGAATCAGTCGGCCAGTGCTCCGCTGACAACGTGATCGAAAGGATGCTGCAGAGCGAAGAAAACTGGAATGCAGTTGCAAGTTTTACTGAGGACGTTCTCAGAAAAAAGAAGTGGGACCTGGACGCAGGTATATGATTTGAGGACAAATCAAGGGACCTACCCCGAAGCAATGCTACCGCAGTTCCAGGGTAGGAGGCCTGGAGGTCAAAGGTTGTGGGTTTTAGTGAAGTGACACACTCTGAAGCTATGACGGTAGCTTTAGGATAGTGAATTGCACAGATATTGCAGTACATTTACCACAACCTTCCCCACGAAAAAAAAAAAAAAAAAATTATTATTATTATTATCCCGCAAGGGAGGATCTAAAATTTTATTAGATTCTACGGGCTTGACGTACCCGCGCACCCTTAGTCAACTTGATGCTTGGATGTGTTTAACTACTGAACATAAGAGTTATTGTGTTCAGTAGGGAAGCACTATCATTAGCGTCAAGTAAAGTGAAATGATGATGACTTGGATTAGGACATGGATGACGAGCTGATCAATGGAAGGATGACCGTTATTTGCCGCGGCACATTGGGAGTCCTCCGGAAACGGAACCCGTTATTCCTGCGGGTCCCGCTGAAGGAGCTGATGTGAGCTTGCTCTGCCGAGATGACCGCCGCGGTACGTATCAGAAACCAGCTACTTCGGGCCCTGGTCAGGGAGTGTGTATTGGATGCAGAAGTAGATGTTTGCATTGCTCCGGGCGAGCACTAGTCCGTCCGTGTCTTCCGGGACTAGCAAAGCGCAGGTCAGGCCTCAGGGAACTGGGGTAGGGGTGTCACCCCGAGGGTATACCCGTTCCTGGCTATTGCGGCCTGCCCCCCTACACACGATACGCTGAATTCAAAACCGTATGTCAATTTTAAAGGAAACAACAGAGATGGACGAAAAGACGAACGACTACCCCTTCGACAAGAGATCAAAGCTGAGGAGGTCTCCGGTCGCTTCCACTAGCGCTGCCGCTATCGCTGCTGCCATGGAAGTAGACCTAACAGCACAAAACGATGGAACTCCCAACATTGGAAACCAACACGGTGCATGTCCCAAGAGACTCACAAACGTGTTGACGCCGGGACTGCCCAAACAGATTGAAGTAGAAGCAGTCAACACAGAAATTGTGACGTCTTTGCCTTTATCCACATCAGGTAGAACAGAAGAAGAGAAACCCTCTCCGCGCCAGCAATACCTCCGCAAGCTGCGTGAAGATGAGGAGCAGGCACTGGCTTAATGCCGATTGGCTGTTGCTAAGATGAAACAGGCCATGCAAAAACAGAGGAACATCAGCATGGATGTAAAAGATGGTGTCACGGAATTGGAGGAACTGTTTGACATTATTACGCATAGTCGAAGAGCTTGGAGAAGTTTGGAGGAGGACAAAAAGAAGACTGCACCTCCGGAGACAAATGCAGCTGTAGCAAATGAAACTCCATCAGCCCGCCCGATAAGGCACGCATCAAGCCCGGCGCAGGCTAGTACAGGCAAAAGACCGAGGGAAAAAGAAAACACCACGGCCCTCCCGCGCCCAAAAAGGACAGCAACAAACGTGGCAAAGTCCGATAAAGGTGAAAAGCCGCAGGAAAATGACTCTGAGGAATGGCAAGAAGTCAAAAGACGAGCAAAACCAAACCCTCTTAGAAGAACGGGCGAAACAAAGAAGGAGAAGGAGAAAGAAGTAAGGAGAGGAGGGAAAACCCCAAAAAAGAGAAGAGAGAGAGGGCAACGGTCGAAACCGGAGGCAGTCCTCATAAAACCGACAGAAGGACATAGCTATGCGGAGGTGCTCAAAAACCTGCGTAGCAAAATTCAGCCGGAAGAGGTCGCCAATATAAGAGGCATCAGGAAAACGAGGACTGGTGCACTCTTCCTAGAGATGGAAAAAGGGGGAAAGGTGGGACCCGAATTTCTCCAGAGGCTGAAAACCACTGTAAAGGAAGATGCTTCTGTAATGGAGCTGAAACCAGTCGCTACAGTAGAAATAAGAGACCTGGATTCTCTTACTGTCCAACTAGAAGTCCGGGGCGCTTTTGACTGTTTGAGATGGCAAGCCGTGTTACATAGGTTGAGTGAGCTTGGATGTTGGGAGGGTAACCTTTGGCGAAGTTACTTTTCCGGCAGAAGGGCTGGGGTTATTGGTGTAAGCGAAACATTGTTTATTGATGTGGTACGTGGGTGCCCACAGGGCTCCATCTGTGGTCCATTTATTTGGAACCTCATGATGGACCCTTTATTGCGACGGCTCGCTGCCGTGTGTAGAAGTTGCGCTTACGCTGATGACCTCTTGGTTTTGATCGAGGGCCAGTCTCGTGCCGAACTTGAGAGTAGGGCAAGTGAATCGCTAGCTTTAGTGTATGAATGGGGCAGGAGTGTCGGGGTTGATGTATCAATGGAGAAGACGGTGACAATGCTGCTGAAAGGCAGCTTGGCACTTAGTCGCCCTCCAGTGGTAAGAATCAACGGAGTTAGCCTTAGGTATGTGACTGAGGTCAAATACCTGGGGATAACGATGCAAGAGCGACTGGGATTTTTGCCTCATTTGTATAGAGTCCGGGAACGTTTACTGTCCGTTGCAGGGCAGGTGCGTCGTGTTTTGAGGAATGAGTGGGGCCTCGGCAGGCGGGCTGTTCGCACTATATATGCAGGGCTGTTTGTTGCTTGCGCAACATATGGCGCTCCTGTATGGTGGGAAACTGCTGTGTCTGTTGTGGGTTCTACTAGGATACTTTCTTGTCAACGTGTTGCTCTGCTCGCTTGTATGCCCGTGTGCCGTACGGTCTCCACGGAGGCCTTACAGGTGCTAATGGGGGCACCCCCTTTGGACCTGGAGGTAATACGTTGCCGTATTGCCTACGGAATCCGGAGAGGACTTCCTCCAGTAAATGGGTGGTTGGATACTGCTAACATTAGTGGCATGAGTTTAAAGGAACGTAAAAGTTTCTTGAATGAATGCGTCACATCTCGGTGGCAGGCTAGATGGGTGAACAGTTTGAAAGGCAGGACGACGTTCGGCTTCATTGGGGATGTCACGTTTGTGGGAAATCACCCCGAATTTGGTTTTAACCTTTTTCTGGGCTTCCTGCTGACGGGGCATGGTTCCCTCAATGCTTTTTTGCATCAGAGGGCTCTCAGTGAAGTCCAGGGTTGCGATTGTGGGGCGGTGCTTGAGGACACATTGCACGTGTTGTGTGATTGCCCTTTTTATGAGGACATCCGCAATATAGAGTCCTTTGGGATCGTAGCGCAGCCAAGTGGTAGGTACGATCTTGGAGGTGTACTCGCTTCCAGTGAGCGCATCTCCTTGTTGAATAGTTTTGCGGGGGAGGTTTTCACAAAGCGGAGGAGGCGTGGTCAATTGAGAGGTCCGGAGTAGGAATTAGTTGGGCTTTAGGTGTTAGGTAGTTGGGCGATTAGGTAGGCTAGGGCTTTTGTTGCATGTTGCATGTAGATGTTTCATGTTTCGATTGACTATATGTTGTGTGATTGTTGATTGTCAGGCGGCCAGTCCTATGCTGAATGGAGCTAAACTGGTAGTAGCTTGCTACGAAACCTGACCGGAGGTTTTCTGGTACCACGGGTTGTCAGGAGCCCCTAAAACTTCGGTTTTAGCCTGGCAGTGGGTTGGCCCTCTTGTGGGCGATCGTGGTGGCTGTGGTTTATACCCAAAATCGCGGGTAGGGGGAATTTATTCCCCCGGTGTGGAGTTGCATTGCAACCGGGTGTCATTTCCCATAGAATGACTGAGGTTTTAGATAGGCCTCGACACCGACCAGGTGTTAGGTCATGCCCATTTGCATGGCCTAGAAATGGTGCCTTCAGTCCGCATGGGGCTCGGGATCCACCGGGTTTCATGTTCACCGGGGGGGCGCCGCTCGACGCATAAGTTTCGAGTCTGTGCGTAGAGCACCGTCAAATAAAGCCGTCTCGGCAGGGGTTGACGTTAAATACACTAGGAATTGTCCAACTAGAAGTTGAACAGGCCATCAAAAAGGTGCTAGGAGATCAACTTGAGGAAATGCGCGTCAGGGTAACAGCACCAAACAAGCGTGAGCAAATACGAGCGTTTGTAACACTAGCGCAAGAAAAAGCGGAAAAATTGCTCAAAGAAGATGGCATAAAAATCGGTTACGTCAGAGCCAGAGTTAGACTCTGCTCAAGCATCAAAAGATGTTTCCGATGTTTCGGAATGGGCCACTTGCAAATGGACTTCAAGGGACCGGATAGGAAAGGTGAAGGTCTGTGTATGAGATGCGGAGAGCCAGGACATAAAATAAAGGAGTGCAGCAAGAGAGCAAAGTGCTGCCTGTGCACAGAAGCTGGGCGTAGCCGGGTAGATCATATACCTGGCTCAACTAAGTGCCAAGCGACAAAGTGAGAATACTCCAGGCCAACATGCATCGAAGCAGAACGGCTGATGCGCTATTAGAGCAGATGGCAATAAAGAAGAAAGCGGACGCTGTCGTTATAAGTGAATAGTATGGGCGAGTGAATCGAGAAAACTGGTTAGAAGATGCGACCGGTACTGCAGCAATCTGGCTGCCTAGCAACAGCAGGTTTGTCAATACACTTAAAGGTGCAGGGAACTGCTTCGTATACGTGCAAAACACGAGCTTCACTTTGCTCAGCTCTTACCTAACCCCAAGCGATAGCATTGCTGAAATCCAGAAGAAGCTTGAAAGCATTGAAGACAAAGTGCTGGAAATTGGAGGTCCCTTTATCATCGCAGGAAATTTCAACGCTAAAGCTGTCAAATGGGGAACGGCAGCAACAAACTCCAGAGGCAGACGCGTGCTAAACATGGCCGCTCGGCTGGGCTTAGCCATCGCTAACATTGGCGCAGCTACGACCTTCAGAAGACCAGGGTGAGAGGCCACCACACCAGATATCACTCTAGTGTCAGAGAGCTTAGCTGGAATGCTTAAAGAATGGAGAGTCCTAGAAGATTTTACTGGTAGTGATCACCAGTATATCACTTACCATCTAGGCTCAGGAAGTCGCCCCATCCAGGCACCAACAAGAAGAGGCACGCGAAAATGGAATGTAGCGAAACTTAGATCCGAATATTTGCTGGCAAATATCGACGAAAACTCATTGCCAACTGACACAACTAGGGACGCCAGAACTCTCACAAATGCGACTATGCAGCGATTAGCTCAATGCTGCAACGCATCGATGCCTAAAGTTGGCACAAGCCGCAGAAAAGATGCCGTATACTGGTGGACAGATGAAATAGCAGAAATTAGACGGAACTGCCTACGGATGAGGAGGAAACTCACTAGAGCCAGACGATTAGGCGCCGCTATAAATGAAGCCGAAAACTACAAACAAGCCAAGAAACATTTGAAGCTTGTCATAGAGCGTAGCAAAAGAGAAAAATGGGAGGAACTCCGCAAAGATTTGAACAACAACCCATGGGGTCTCGGCTATAAGATCGTTATGAAGAAACTGGGCTCTAAAATTCCTGGCCCAAATATGGACGGCGATACCATGAGCAACATCGTTGATGCCTTATTCCCTACGCATAACCTGCAGCAGGAAGAACAAGACGCGCTGCCTGTAGGATTAACCCCATTATTTTCTGAAGAAGAATTAAAAGGAGCAGCAAAATCTCTCAAGAGTAGCAAGGCCCCAGGACCTGATGGAATCCCTGCAGAAATACTGAAAATAGTAGCGGAAAATCGCCCAAGTGTTCTACTGTCGATGTATAATGCGTGCCTTAAGGAAGGCTTATTCCCCGAACTGTGGAAAAAGCAAAAACTAGTACTGATCAGCAAAGGCAAAGGAGATCCTACCCAACCATCAGCATACAGACCACTGTGTATGCTTGATAGCGCTGGGAAGCTGCTAGAGAAGATGATAAAAACTCGCTTTTCCGCAGTTATTGATGACGCTGGTGGATTATCGGAACGACAACATGGATTCAGAGCAGGAAGGTCAACTCTTGGCGCTATAGAAGATGTAGTGTCTAGCGTAGAACACGCACAGCGAGGGAACCATCACTCCAAGAGGATTGTCTTGTTGGCAACACTAGACATACGCAACGCTTTTAACAGCCTCAGGTGGTCAGATATCATTGAAGCTCTTAAGCTAAAGTTTGCTACTCCGCAATATCTGCTGAGGATCCTGCAGAGCTATCTAAGGGACCGGGAGCTCATTTATGACACCTGCGAAGGAAAAAAGACAAAAAGGATAACATCCGGAGCAGCGCAAGGGTCTATACTAGGCCCAGACCTCTGGAACTTGAGCTACGACGGAATCCCCCGAATCGAAATGCCGGATGATACACATCTGGTGGGGTACGCAGATGACATTGCAGCTGTAATAACGGCTCGCAACACCGAAGAGGCCAGGAGAAAATTAAACCAGGTTATGCTAAGGACAAGGGAATGGTTGCAGGCTCACGGACTCCAACTCGCCACCGAAAAGACGGAGGTTATACTGCTTACTAAGCAACACATACCATTAGAACTGGAGCTGCCAGTATGCGACAGCATTCTTACAACAAAGAAGGTAGTTAAGTACCTCGGCGTAAGAGTTGACCCAAAATTGACATTTTGGGCTCAATTACAACACGCAGCAACAAAAGCAGCCAAGATAACAGGCATGCTTAGCAAGCTCATGGCAAACATCGGTGGACCAACGCAAAGTAAACGGAAACTTCTAATGGCGACAACAAACTCGATACTGCTCTACGGCAGTGAGATATGGGCAGGAACGCTAGAGGCGAAATGTCGGCAAAGGACGCTACTGTCAGTCCAACGAACTGCTGCGCTCAGAGTTGCATGTGCGTACCGCACAGTCTCCGAAGCGGCTGTGCTAGTAATAAGTGGGGTTATCCCTATTGACCTACTAGCCAGCGAACGTAAAATGGTCTGGGAGGCAAAAAAAGAGGGAAACCTGATAATAAGTTTTGCAGACGCAAGGCAGGAAACCCTCTCTAAGTGGCAGGACAGGTATCGCTCAGAAGTCAACGGCAGGTGGACAAAAAGACTGATCCCTTGCATAAGAAGATGGTTTGAGAGAGACTTTGGCGAAGTAAATTATTACCTCACTCAGTTTTTATCGGGCCATGGATACTTCCAGAAGTATCTACACCGTATGGGCAAAACAGAGCACCCTTTCTGTATATATGGAGACGCTGATGAAGATGACGCAGAGCACACCTTCTTCAACTGCAATCGATGGGACAACGAACGCACATCCTTACAGGAATCAGTCGGCCAGTGCTCCGCTGACAACGTGATCGAAAGGATGCTGCAGAGCGAAGAAAACTGGAATGCAGTTGCAAGTTTTACTGAGGACGTTCTCAGAAAAAAGAAGTGGGACCTGGACGCAGGTATATGATTTGAGGACAAATCAAGGGACCTACCCCGAAGCAATGCTAACGCAGTCCCAGGGTAGGAGGCCTGGAGGTCAAAGGTTGTGGGTTTTAGTGAAGTGACACACTCTGAAGCTATGACGGTAGCTTTAGGATAGTGAATTGCACAGATATTGCAGTACATTTACCACAACCTTCCCCACGAAAAAAAAAAAAAAAAAAATTATTATTATTATTATCCCGCAAGGGAGGATCTAAAATTTTATTAGATTCTACGGGCTTGACGTACCCGCGCACCCTTAGTCAACTTGATGCTTGGATGTGTTTAACTACTGAACATAAGAGTTATTGTGTTCAGTAGGGAAGCACTATCATTAGCGTCAAGTAAAGTGAAATGATGATGACTTGGATTAGGACATGGATGACGAGCTGATCAATGGAAGGATGACCGTTATTTGCCACGGCACATTGGGAGTCCTCCGGAAACGGAACCCGTTATTCCTGCGGGTCCCGCTGAAGGAGCTGATGTGAGCTTGCTCTGCCGAGATGACCGCCGCGGTACGTATCAGAAACCAGCTACTTCGGGCCCTGGTCAGGGAGTGTGTATTGGATGCAGAAGTAGATGTTTGCATTGCTCCGGGCGAGCACTAGTCCGTCCGTGTCTTCCGGGACTAGCAAAGCGCAGGTCAGGCCTCAGGGAACTGGGGTAGGGGTGTCACCCCGAGGGTATACCCGTTCCTGGCTATTGCGGCCTGCCCCCCTACACACGATACGCTGAATTCAAAACCGTATGTCAATTTTAAAGGAAACAACAGAGATGGACGAAAAGACGAACGACTACCCCTTCGACAAGAGATCAAAGCTGAGGAGGTCTCCGGTCGCTTCCACTAGCGCTGCCGCTATCGCTGCTGCCATGGAAGTAGACCTAACAGCACAAAACGATGGAACTCCCAACAGTGGAAACCAACACGGTGCATGTCCCAAGAGACTCACAAACGTGTTGAGAACAACACCTAGCCAAACGACTGCTAGAGGCAGTCAGCCAAAAAAGACGCCGGGACTGCCCAAACAGATTGAAGTAGAAGCAGTCAACACAGAAATTGTGACGTCTTTGCCTTTATCCACATCAGGTAGAACAGAAGAAGAGAAACCCTCTCCGCGCCAGCAATACCTCCGCAAGCTGCGTGAAGATGAGGAGCAGGCACTGGCTTAGTGCCGATTGGCTGTTGCTAAGATGAAACAGGCCATGCAAAAACAGAGGAACATCAGCATGGATGTAAAAGATGGTGTCACGGAATTGGAGGAACTGTTTGACATTATTACGCATAGTCGAAGAGCTTGGCGAAGATTGGAGGAGGAGAAAAAGAAGACTGCACCTCCGGAGACAAATGCAGCTGTAGCAAATGAAACTCCATCAGCCCGCCCGATAAGGCACGCATCAAGCCCGGCGCAGGCTAGTACAGGCAAAAGACCGAGGGAAAAAGAAAACACCACGGCCCTCCCGCGCCCAAAAAGGACAGCAACAAACGTGGCAAAGTCCGATAAAGGTGAAAAGCCACAGGAAAATAACTCTGAGGAATGGCAAGAAGTCAATAGACGAGCAAAACCAAACCCTCTCAGAAGAACGGGCGAAACAAAGAAGGAAAAGGAGAGAGAAGTAAGGAGAGGAGGTAAAACCCCAAAAAAGAGAAGAGAGAGAGGGCAACGGTCGAAACCGGAGGCAGTCCTCATAAAACCGACAGAAGGACATAGCTATGCGGAGGTGCTCAAAAACCTGCGTAGCAAAATTCAGCCCGAAGAGGTCGCCAATATTAGAGGCATCAGAAAAACTAGGACTGGTGCACTCCTCCTAGAAATGGAAAAAAGGGGAAAGGTGGAACCCGAATTTCTCCAGAGGCTGAAAACCACTGTAAGGGAAGATGCTTCTGTAATGGAGCTGAAACCAGTCGCTACAGTAGAAATAAGAGACCTGGATTCTCTTACTGTCCAACTAGAAGTTGAACAGGCCATCAAAAAGGTGCTAGGAGATCAACTTGAGGAAATGCGCGTCAGGGTAACAGCACCAAACAAGCGTGAGCAAATACGAGCGTTTGTAACACTAGCGCAAGAAAAAGCGGAAAAATTGCTCAAAGAAGATGGCATAAAAATCGGTTACGTCAGAGCCAGAGTTAGACTCTGCTCAAGCATCAAACGATGTTCCCGATGTTTCGGAATGGGCCACTTGCAAATGGACTGCAAGGGACCGGATAGGAAAGGTGAAGGTCTGTGCATGAGATGCGGAGAGCCAGGACATAAAATAAAGGAGTGCAGCAAGAGACCAAAGTGCTGCCTGTGCACAGAAGCTGGGCGTAGCCGGGTAGATCATATACCTGGCTCAACTAAGTGCCAAGCGACAAAGTGAGAATACTCCAGGCCAACATGCATCGAAGCAGAACGGCTGATGCGCTATTAGAGCAGATGGCAATAAAGAAGAAAGCGGACGCTGTCGTTATAAGTGAATAGTATGGGCGGGTGAATCGAGAAAACTGGTTAGAAGATGCGACCAGTACTGCAGCAATCTGGCTGCCTAGCAACAGCACGTATGTGCACACTTAAAGGTGCAGGGAACTGCTTCGTATAATCACTAGAGCCAGATGATTAGGCGCCGCTACAAATGAAGCCGAAAACTACAAACAAGCCAAGAAACATTTGAAGCTTGTCATAGAGCGTAGCAAAAGAAAAAAATGGGAGGAACTCCGTAACGATCTGAACAACAACCCATGGGGTCTCGGCTATAAGATCGTTATGAAGAAACTGGGCTCTAAAATTCCTGGCCCAAATATGGACGGCGATACCATGAGCAACATCGTTGATGCCTTATTCCCTACGCATAACCTGCAGCAGGAAGAACAAGACGCGCTGCCTGTTGGATTAACCCCATTATTTTCTGAAGTAGAATTAAAAGGAGCAGCAAAATCTCTCAAGAGTAGCAAGGCTCCAGGACCTGATGGAATCCCTGCAGAAATACTGAAAATAGTAGCGGAAAATCGCCCATGTGTTCTACTGTCGATGTATAATGTGTGCCTTAAGGAAGGCTTATTCCCCGAACTGTGGAAAAAGCAAAAACTAGTACTGATCAGCAAAGGCAAAGGAGATCCTACCCAACCATCAGCATACAGACCACTGTGTATGCTTGATAGCGCTGGGAAGCTGCTAGAGAAGATGATAAAAACTCGCTTATCCGCAGTTATTGAAGACGCTGGTGGATTATCGGAACGACAACATGGATTCAGAGCAGGAAGGTCAACTCTTTGCGTTATAGATGATGTAGTGTCTAGCGTAGAACACGCACAGCGAGGGAACCATCACTCCAAGAGGATTGTCTTGTTGGCAACACTAGACATACGCAACGCTTTTAACAGTCTCAGGTGGTCAGATATCATTGAAGCTCTTAAGCTAAAGTTTGCTACTCCGCAATATCTGCTGAGGATCCTGCAGAGCTATCTAAGGGACCGGGAGCTCATTTATGATACTTGCGAAGGAAGAAAGACAAAAAGGATAACATCCGGAGCAGCGCAAGGGTCTATACTAGGCCCAGACCTCTGGAACTTGTGCTACGACGGAATCCCCCGAATCGAAATGCCGGATGATACACATCTGGTGGGGTACGCAGATGACATTGCAGCTGTAATAACGGCTCGCAACACCGAAGAGGCCAGGAGAAAATTAAACCAGGTTATGCTAAGGACAAGGGAATGGTTGCAGGCTCACGGACTCCAACTCGCCACCGAAAAGACGGAGGTTATACTGCTTACTAAGCAACACATACCATTAGAACTGGAGCTGCCAGTATGCGACAGCATTCTTACAACAAAGAAGGTAGTTAAGTACCTCGGCGTAAGAGTTGACCCAAAATTGACATTTTGGGCTCAATTACAACACGCAGCAACAAAAGCAGCCAAGATAACAGGCATGCTTAGCAAGCTCATGGCAAACATCGGTGGACCAACGCAAAGTAAACGGAAACTTCTAATGGCGACAACAAACTCGATACTGCTCTACGGCAGTGAGATATGGGCAGGAACGCTAGAGGCGAAATGTCGGCAAAGGACGCTACTGTCAGTCCAACGAACTGCTGCGCTCAGAGTTGCATGTGCGTACCGCACAGTCTCCGAAGCGGCTGTGCTAGTAATAAGTGGGGTTATCCCTATTGACCTACTAGCCAGCGAACGTAAAATGGTCTGGGAGGCAAAAAAAGAGGGAAACTTGATAATAAGTTTTGCAGACGCAAGGCAGGAAACCCTCTCTAAGTGGCAGGACAGGTATCGCTCAGAAGTCAACGGCAGGTGGACAAAAAGACTGATCCCTTGCATAAGAAGATGGTTTGAGAGAGACTTTGGCGAAGTAAATTATTACCTCACTCAGTTTTTATCGGGCCATGGATACTTCCAGAAGTATCTACACCGTATGGGCAAAACAGAGCACCCTTTCTGTATATATGGAGACGCTGATGAAGATGACGCAGAGCACACCTTCTTCAACTGCAATCGATGGGACAACGAACGCACATCCTTACAGGAATCAGTCGGCCAGTGCTCCGCTGACAACGTGATCGAAAGGATGCTGCAGAGCGAAGAAAACTGGAATGCAGTTGCAAGTTTTACTGAGGACGTTCTCAGAAAAAAGAAGTGGGACCTGGACGCAGGTATATGATTTGAGGACAAATCAAGGGACCTACCCCGAAGCAATGCTAACGCAGTCCCAGGGTAGGAGGCCTGGAGGTCAAAGGTTGTGGGTTTTAGTGAAGTGACACACTCTGAAGCTATGACGGTAGCTTTAGGATAGTGAATTGCATAGATATTGCAGTACATTTACCACAACCTTCCGAACGAAAAAAAAAAAAAAAAAAAATTATTATTATTATTATTATAAAAAAAAAATTGCACTTTTTGATAAATAAAGCTCGGTAAAGCTTTTTGGGCGCATATTGACACACGCTCAAATTCCGCTGATCTAGAAACCCAGGCGTGTATCCTGAGGAGGTTAAAAACAATGAGTTGTGGTGGTATGAACCCTCTTGGCTTCGATTGACTAAGTCTCAATGGCTAAAATCTCCAACAAGTCGAGAGTTAGAAAATCATTCTTGAAATAAGAAAACTCAAAACAATTTTTTTTTAATCTCTTTTTTTACTGCTTTAATAAGCATCATTCTGACATTGACTCAATTTTTGAATAATCACAAGGAAATCAGGGCAAGTGGGTGCTTCTCTTTATCAATTATGTATAACGAACGACAGCCCATCATTCTTGCGTACAAATTCCGTCTAGCTCGGTTACATATAGAATTTACACATAAGCTGTCTTTTCAGGGTGGAAAATAGCTCATTCTGCGACTCAACGTTCTGGATCCCTAATATCAGAAGCCTAATAAAAACATGCATCCAAAATTTCAAAATATGCGTTGTGCATCGCAAAAAGCTTCATGGGCAAATAATGGCTACCTTGCCACTCTTAATAACGACTTTAAGTCCACCGTTTCGAAATACTGAACTCGATTTTGCTGGGACTTTGGAAATTAAAAGTTTCACTGGTCGTTATTGACGCATCACTACTGGTTGCTATATTATTCAATCCACCCAAAATAAAAACTCATATTTGATTTCATTTCTTGAGGCGTAGCAACGCGTGTCGGGCTTTGCTAGTTGAATATACATAAGCAGGACTGATACATGTATAATTATTTTCATTTTCATAAAAACCTCGCTTTTTACCGAGGCGAGGCGAGGTTTCGACGAGGCGAGGTGCCGGTGTGATCTCGCCTCACCTCGGTCAAGCGAGGTAAATTTATTTTTCCACCTCGCCTCATTCTCGCCTCGTTCTCGCCTCGCTCTCGCCTCGTAGAACGAGGTTGCCTCGCAGCCTCGGTGAAGCAATAGGGAATATCAATTCCCTTTATACGTTGACGACCATTTGTTAAATTCGTGAAACTGATTCCGCGCCTGAAGTGTCAAAAACGTATGTAATTAGTGCATCAAGAGGAGGAGTGTTTGAACTGCCTCGCTCTGTCTCATGACTTCGCTCAAGCCTGCTATCTTGCCGCATCTGCTACGAAAAACACCATACTTTGCCTCAACTGGAGACTGGCTCCGAACTAATGTCCCCTCAGCCACCAACATTAGCAAAATTTGCTGCTCCAAATTACTACTTTAGTGGAAATAGAAACACCAACCGACGGATGTGAGGTCCGACGCTTAATAAGAGAGCCTGTCAGCTCGTTTTTCGATCAAAGCACAACTTAAATCAAATCCTAATGGGCACGGCGTTGATTAACAGTGGCGAATATGGGATGCATCCACTCCATCAAGCAGAAAAAGAAACAATATTCAAAAACTCTCTTATTGCTTCTGGGTGATAAGTACTACTGGGGGAGCTTATCAAATCTGGTTTATCGTAGGTACTAATCTTTCAATAATCAGATTATGCACGGGGAGCCGTGCAGCAAAGAGGGAGTTCCAGGCGCCTTTCCAACAATTTTTGGATGGACGTTTTGCGGAGAGGTTGAACGAGTCACGCTGACGTTACATTAAGTTCAATTTGTTTTCTTATTTTATTTTGTATAAGTCCTTATGACAACTTCCATATATTATAAACTGCAATCGGTTAACAGATTTCTACCAGCACGTCACCTGCATCTTATGTTCGCATTAGTGCTCGACATGCTTCCTAATGCTCGTCATTTCGTGAAAATTCACACGTGCTAGGTACGAATGCATACATAAATTAGATGCCACCATCTTTATTTGTTGGTCATTTGCGCATTTCTTGCTATCTCACTCTGAAAAATTTATGGCGGTGTAGCTGAAGAGTTGTTTTTTGAAAAAATTTTATGTTAAAAAATGGTAAAGAAACGTCCCGAACTTCAAACTCATCTTCCTCCACAAAGAACCTAACAAAATCTATCGATTCATGTTTTCATTATTATTTTCTAGCCACTTCCCTGCCATTACGAGCTAGTTCAACATAGCGTGCTCGGAAGAAAAAAGCACAACGCGCGGTGACCTTCAATCAATGGACGCACCCAGTGAAACCTGGTTAAGCGGTGCCTGGATAAGTGGCAAACCTCTACTAGTGAGATTCCCTTCAAGGTCCCAGCACTTTCGCATGAAAATACCTCTATTACTGGGATAATTAAACCTCTATAACTGGGATTTGATTTTTGAAGTTTTTATGCGTTTTCGCCTCTATAACATGAGCTTTTCCCTCTATAGCTGGAACCGTTCAGAAATAACCTCTATAAGTGGGAAATAATATTTATGTGTGTATAATTTGTTATTTTGAATATGGTTATTTGGGAAACTGTGTAAATAGGAAACTTTTTTAATTGAAACAAAAATTTTGGTCCCTTGGAGATCCCAGCTATCCAGGTTTCACTGTATTAAGCATTTGTCTTCTTGCTCAAAGTTTTAAAATATGGAAGTCAAACACCATTTCAACTCCTGCTTATGTCAAATATTGAGGATTGGGTTTGTGGGTGAATCACATTTATTCGCATACCAAACATATTCTATTTCAACTGGGAATGTGGAAAAACTGGCAATAAATAGGCAATACAATCAGGAAAATTCTGGAGAAGCTTTTCTATTAGCGCTTTGGTAGAACTTTCAGAGTGACATACTATGCAAGGAAAGACCCAGAAAATATTGAAAATGGTATGCTTAAAATCGGCACGTGCTGATATAACATAAGAGAACAAGCTAGGGATCCAATAGTTATAGAAACTTTTTAAGACCCTACACTACTAATGGATTTCTAGCATATTGGTAGTAGCATAGAAACTCCCACCAGATACATATGTGGGTAATATTTTCTAATGGTATGGTAATGGATTAAATATTTACACTAAGTTTCATCCTTGGAAGAATTTTGCTGACTTATGATTTGAGAAAAGGTCGGTATGAAAAGTCATTCAAATAGTTAGAAAGAAAAGATTATGCTCTCCAGGACTCAAAAACATCAACAGCTTTTGATTTGCGACTTGGGACAGATGTGCAGTAAAATGGGATTTGAACTTTTAAAGAAATTTTGCAAGTTTCGATGTTGCTTGTTCTCGGTGTAAGAAAATATTAAACTGAATCTAAATATTTCTTCAAGGAATGAATCGTTTAAGATGGATATTCAGTTCAGTTTTATTATTATTTTGTTTTTATTCCTTTTGAGTTTCTTTATTTGATGAATATGAATATGTAGTTCTAGGATCTACTTATTTAAAATTTCACCTCAGGCGGAAGTCGGAAGTGAAATTTATTGTTATTCCCTTCGACATAACGCGATGGGTTATCCGCCTGGAGCCGCTAGTTAGCCGAAGCGTTCCGCGTTTGGTGCGATAAATTAAGGGCCTCATAACAATATAAATTCAAAAATAAATACATAATTAAATATCAAAAATTTAGTTACCTTTTGGATGTGATGATTCACAGAAATAAGCGAATTGTTCGTCATCGTTATTTTAAAAAATTTTTTATATTAGTGTCACTAACAGCTTTTTGCCAAATTAATTACAGCTTTGTATTGAATGTTACACTTTTTTGGTAGCTTTGAATTAGATGAATGCAGATCTATCCATTGTTTCTATTTTTTAGTTGTTGAATTCATTTAATAAACACATTTTTCTGACTGAAAAAATATAATAATAAATCCAAACAGTTAAAAATGACAACAATATAAAATATTTGTCAAACAATGATATGTTCTAGTATAGTAAAACATTTAGAGGAACTTCACTAGTTTACAAATTTGGACCTCATCTCGAGGTCTGGTTTGCCATAGAATTTTACTATGTATTTTGGGGCTTAGATTCCAAAAATGCCAAACATTTTTTTTTCTTAAGAAAAGTTTTCGAAATAACCCCAAAAAACTCGTTTTTTGCACTTTTTTCAATTTTTTTGACCATATTTTCATAATGCATACAGTTCAAAAGGTAGGGGAAGATTGGGACTCATCGTACAGTTTTCATATTTTATTTTTTTTCTCAGCACTTAATAGGCTTAGAACTCAACGGAAATCATCTAGCAGTAGAACATGTATTTGAGTTTTAGGTAGAAAAAATTCACATTGCTACTTCGAAGGGTTAATGAGCAAAAGTGATTTTCCGTTAGTTTGAAATTTGGACGAATCTGCCCCACGAATGGGGTACTTTCATACATCATTGGGGGTACTTTCGGACACCATGGGGTAGTTTCGTACAATCAATTAAAAAAGTGAAATAACTTTAAACTGCATATATTTATTCATATATTCGATGGTCAAAAAACATACAGATCACAAAATAACACAAACTAAAATGACTCTTTACTCCTAGTCAGTGTCTCCAACTAAAAATTTTTTATTTACGGTGTTTCTTGGGTTGAATTACCGTGTTTTGAAGTAAATTACGGTGCATCAGTTTAAAAATTACGGTGTAAATTATGGTGTTATTATACACTGCTCAGAATATTTGTACAGGATAAAAACAGAATATTATATGTAATTAACGTAAAACTATTTTAATAAGGTGAAAAAACGAATTTTTCTAAAAAAGGCTTATTGTAGTGACCGAAAAAAACAAAATAAAAAACCGTTTAAGAAACTTTCTTTGAGTTTAAAAAAAAAATAATTTTCTTTTTATTTGCCGACGTTTTCGCATCATCGTTTCGCATCAGGGCTGCTTTTTCGGTCACTACAATAAGCCTTTTTTAGAAAAATTCGTTTTTTTTACCTTATTAAACATAAAAAGTGACCTTTATAAAATTTAAATATGTAAAACTATTTTATTAATTTTCATAAAATTCACTATCACAACAATATAGTGGTCAGTTTCAGAAAAACTAGTTTTTGTGACTAGTTGTCAACATAAAATTTCAATTTTAAAAAACAAAAAGTTACACGTATTTCTTTTTTTAAATTCAATTTTAAAAAATAGATTTGTGAATTTTAATAGTTCAAAATTGAATATTAATTCAAAATATAACTTCAAGAAAAACCATGGCTGAAGGATGTGCTCCAAAAACAAATCGAAAACGTGGCCGGCTAAAATGTTAATTTCTGTGGAAATGCACATAACGCAACGGCACCGGTCGCCGACCGAGTTCATATATCCGACCGCTTTAAAAAACTCTATATAAGTCCATCAATTTCCCGCGCAAAGTTTACGAATGTAAACGCATTTCATTCTTTCAATATCGATACGTCAACTGTCAAAAAATCATTTTAAAGCTTCAACGGATTTTTTGTCAGTTGAGTCTAAACTACGCAGCGGTGCGGTTCGATGGTTTCGCGAGTATAAAAAAAGATAAAAAAGGAGTTTCAAGTTTATTGAATTTTCAGCAGAAATAAACTGAGCTGTAAATATTTTAATATTTTATTGTGTGCATATATATATGTTTATCATAATTATAAAGTAATTAACACTTTTTAATTTAATTTAAAAGATTTGTGAAGTGATTAAAAACGGGCGGAATGTGGTTACGTAAAAATTTCCTACGTTCCTCATTCCGACTATTTGCCCGATAACAGGATTTTTAAGCTTCGTAAAAAAAGATAGTTTTTGTGTCCAGTTAGACTAAAAACGTATAATTTTTGTTAGATTATTCGATCTATACATTATTCTACGATGTCGAACGTGTATACGTCCTAGTTTAAATTAATAAGATTTGCCATAATTTGACATGAAACTTTTACGTTTTTATCTTATTTTCCTGTTTGCACACATAATTGCTCTATTGATTTAGGTTTTAAATTTACATTAACATGCCTAATAGTACGGGAGGCAGAGTTGCATATTTGAAGGTCATTTCCTCCCGCTTATTTTTTTTGCAATTGTTAATTTAAGTAAGGCTGATAATGGAAATAAGCGTCAGTCGCCAGAATCGTGGTGACTGTGGTTGTGAGAGGCCGACGAAAAAAGTTTAGCTCAATAACTCGGAAAGTAAGCCACAAGTAAAAAATTATGTTCAGACCAGTATTGTAAAACAGATGAAAATACATAGATTTCATTTCCGTAAAATCTCCATACGATAAGATTTGACCCACCTTTCAACGTTTTAATGTTTCTAATAAATACTATAATTTTGAGCAGAAATAGCTATTTTTGGCGAAAAATATGATTTTCAGATCTGAAGGAGAAATGTTAATTTTAAACTTTCAATATAAACCTTATTTTTTCGAAAATGGAGATTGTCGTTAAAAATTTCAAAACTTTGAAAAATGGATCAGATCTGGTCAAATCGAAATTTTTCTGATATATATAGGTAATTATACTTAGAAATTAACTTTGTTTGTTTAAAATTAAAAGATTTCGATCAAAATCGTAAATTACATATAAGTTTTACGTTTATAATAAATTTTATCTGAAAAACTATAGCTTTTTCTTATTGCGACATCAACGGTCGGAATTAGGTGCTTCAGTGGACGGAAACAGACAAAATAATCACAGGCCGGTCGGTAAATGGTGAACGTTGTGTTTTTTGTATCAATTTTTTAAATACAAAATTTAGTAATAAAAACTTTCATTTAAATTATTGTTAACTTAATTTTCCCACGGTAAACATCTATAACAATAAATAGGTTAATTTTAGTGAAATTACATGACATATTTATGTATCTTTCGTTAAGTGGTGCCTTTGCGTTACACGTTCATAGCAAAAACCAAAAAGATATTTTGTACGAGCAAAATCCCAAAAGAAAAAGTGTTGGCGCAAAAACCTTTCATGCTATTTGTTGCGACGCATTGAACAGAGTTGCAAGTGACCGATGGTTGCAAGCGAACGTTAAAGGAGTAGATGAAATCATTGAAAGGGTTTTAATTTTTGTTAAAATTAAAAAAAGTATATAAAAAATTTTTTCCCCATGAAAAACTTTGTAGTTTTGAGCGCAGAATAAATCAGTTTCTTTATAAAATAAAAAAAAAATTAAAAAAATAGGTTTTTTAAGAAAAAAGCAAAAATATTTTTCAATTCGCAAAATTTTTGCGAAATTTTGTTTTTTGCAATTGTAGTATTTTTTTTTCAAAAAGTACACATAAAAACCTATAAGTGTTGGTATAACAATTGTAAATTGATAAAGTTTGACGTTAGCTATGAATTTTTGAAACAAAACACTTTCTCTGTAAAAGTACAAAAATCGTGAACTTCATACCCCCTTATTTCAACAACAAATAACACTAGGTCGAAATCCGTTCGCAGTTTTATTGCTACAATATGATACTACAATAATGCGAAATTTCAGCCAAATCGGTGCCATAATTTTTCTCAGGTGGCGTTTTCGTGTATTTTACCACATATTTTACAGCATGTATGCTTGCAAGTTGTTTGATCGTGATGATGCTTTGTCATGCAGGAATAATGAGCAATGATGGTGGGTTATTAATTACCAGCAAATACTACGAATTTTCTCATTACTTTTATAAATGAGTTTTAATTATATATATATTTATAAAAACAATACGAACCAAAAATATTTTATAGTGTTAATTAGAATTCATTGCATTAAAAACAAAATAAAAAAGAAAATCTCAGTGATTTTTACTGAATTCTTAGTAATTTTTCATCGGATGTGCGTGAAATTATACTGTAATCCACATGAAATTTTACTTTCAGTATTTCAGTAAATTTTAATGTGTGTCACAATATAAATTACTGAGATGTATGTAAAAATTACTGTAAATTCAGTAAAAATGGAGGGAATGGAACAGATGGTTCAGTACAATTTACTGGAAAAAATTGGAAAATTTTCTGGATCTACAAGCAATTTTTACAGTTTTAGTTTTTTTATGTAGGGCGATGGCACTAGTAGTCGGCCACTTAACTTTTTTTTAAGTTCAAAAAAATCGGTTATTAAGGTTATTTATAAAGTATTGTGTGCTTCTGAATGCCTGATTTATGTAGTTTTGAAAAATACCATTTTTATTAAGGCAATTTACTAACTGTAACAACTTACGTTTATTAACTGGAATCCGTAATAAAATAAACTCACTAATTATCTTTTGATACTTTATTGTATTTTAACTCTATTTAAAATATAACTTCATTCCTAGCAAAACCCAAGACTAACTAGCTGCCGGTGTTGCCGTTAACCCCTCTATTCCAACGGTGTTGCCGTTCTCCACATCCCTCCTGTATTTTTAAGTTTCAATTTCAGCTGAGAATTGGGTTCGGTAACTGCTGCATCTGACTCGGCCAGTACTGGAACACTTAAAGAGACTTCATCTAGATTATGTGAAGGTGGCTCGTCTCTTTCCCCTGCTTCATTAATAGGTACTTTTTTTACATGGCTAGCATTCCTTCTAAATATATTTCCTTCCCCATAAATCTCGACTTCATTTCCAATTTTATTTTTAACTTCAAATACTGTTGGATTAAACGTCGGTGTAAGTTTATAAGGGAAAACCACATTCCACAGCAATACCTTGTCTCCGACTTCAATATCCGATTCTTTAGCTATTCTCTTCCTGTCCCCATTCTCTTTTCCTTTTTGCTTGTTGATTATATCTAAATCTCTTGCCCCTGAATTCATCATATCTTCTGTTATATCTTGTATTCCAGGAATCTTGTCACGGATGACCCGCTTAAACATCAATTCAGTTGGAGGGGTTCCAGTGGTACCGTGAGTTGTCACGTTATACATCAAAATAAATTTTTGGATTTCATCTTTGTAATCTTTTTTATTGGTATGAGCAATTTTAAGACGTTTTACTAATGATCGATTCATGTTTTCTACTTCGGCGTTAGCCTGCGGCCAATAAGGTGGTGTTGTTATCAAAACAATATTATTTTCTTTGCAAAAGTTTTTAAACTCTACGCTCACATATTGTCTGCCATTATCTGCTTTGAGAGACTTAGGTATCCCCAACCTGCAGAAAATTTCTCATAATAAGTTTATAATTGCTTCTGAAGTAATTTTTCTTAAAAATTTAACTTCTTGGTAACGTGAATAATAATCAATTAAAACAAATAAATACTCAATGGACCTAGTAGGTCTGAAGCAACACATTACCATGGTCCATTAGGAAAAGCGTGTCTCTCCATTGGAGCCGGATTGTTTGGTTTTGAAACAAATAAGCAATCCCAACAATTTTTAACAACACCTCAACTTCTCGATCAATTAAAGGCCACCATACTTTAGCTCTTACTCTCCGTTTCATAGCTGATTCACCTGGGTGACCTTCATGAGCGAGCTCCAATAGCTTAGTCCGTAAAGATTTTGGTATAACGATGCGAGTATCCCGCAATAAAATGTTACCAACTGCAAGTTTTTCGTAACGAAACGGATAATAGCTATTTGGCGTATCTGGCGGCCAAGAGTCATTTTGAATATATTCAATTGTGTTAACTATATCTTTGTCTTGCGAGCTCTTTTTGGCAATTTCGGAAATACTGATGGATGATGGTAGCATTAGCAACTATGTGAAAAATATTCTGTTCTACGTTATCGTCAAATGATTGCGCATTGTCAAGTTTGCATAATCTTGAAATAGAATCAGCAATATTTTTTTTCCTGCACGATAAATGACTTTGAATTTAAAAGACTGTAATCTCAGTAGCCATCTCTCGATCCTAGCAGATGGTTTTGATGTTGGCTTAAAAATCGCTACTTAAAGCTTATGATCAGTGACCAATTCAAATTCTAGACCGATGACATAATAATAAAACCTTTCGACAGCCCAAACTAGCTCTAAACTTTCTTTCTCTGTTTGTGAGTATCTCTTTTCTACATCAGAAAGGCTTTTAGTAGCAAAAGTTATTACTCGCGGATCATTTTTAATATCAAATTGAACTAGTTCTGCACCTAAAGCTACTGGACTTGCATCTGCTATTATTCGAGTTCGATTTTGGACATTGAAATAATTTAATCTTGGTATTTCCGATAGTAACGACTTTAGTTTTTCGAAAATTTTTGCTGATTTTGACCCCAATTAATTAGCGCGAAATTCTCGAATAGTTTTAATTTTTTCTGGATCTGGCGAAATTCCCTCATCAGATAGCAAATGTCCCAAAAATCGAAGTTTTTTAACTCGCCATATACACTTATTATAATTGAGCAATACATTGTTGTTTTTAAAAACTTCTAACACCTGCTTCCAAGCATCGTCGTGTTCTTGTTCCGTGCTCCCAAAAATGATCACGTCATCTATATAATTCAAGGTATTAGTACATGGAGACAGCAATTCTTCCATAATGCGTTGGAATATTTCTGGTGCCGAACTTATTCCGAACATTAATCTTTTGTATCGAAAGAGTCCCTTATGAGTTATAAATGTGGTGATCTCACGACTTACCTCATGAAGCTCTATTTGATGATAGGCCCATTTATAATCTAACCTGGAAAAATATTTGGCACCTTTTAATTTAGTCATAAAAGTATCGAAAATTGGAAGTGGATAATTTTCACGGAGCACCGCTTTATTAGCTTGTCGCATGTCGACGCATAATCTCATTTCCCCATTTTCTTTCAAAACGACTACAATTGGAGAAATCCACGAACTTGGACCTGATACAGGCTCAATAATGTCCTGAGCGAGTGCTTCTTTTAGTTTGCTTTCAACTTTATTTTCGAGCGCAACAGGTATACGCCGTAGGGGTTGTTGCACAGGTCTTACATTGCAGTCTATTGTTAATTTAATTTTAACATTTTTAATTTTAGGGAAAACACTTTCGCCCTCAATTCAGTCCTAATTTCAAAACTTTAAGTTGAAGGGCAGTGTCGCGTCCCAAGAGCGATTGATTTCCGTTTTCAATTACAAATGTGGATATAATTTCCGAATCTCCTACTGCGATCGGAGCTTCAAAAACGTATATTACTTTTAGCAGTTTATTTGCCGCATACGCTTTAAATTGATTTTCTGAATGCGTACGGATATTCCACAACACTGCCTCACCGTTTCGAATCATTTCCCAACCGTCTTGGCTCAGAAGATTAAAACGCGTCCCTGAATCAATAATCATTGATACATAACATCCTCCAATGCGACACTTAGTCACTTCATCTACTGATAAGATGTCATCAATTTTGAAACAATCAAATTCCCGAGTTTCATTTTCTGAGTTTCCTTTTCTTTCTTCAATGCACCGAACTCTGGACAAGTTTACGCCGCCACGTCGTTTTGAATTATTATTATATTCATAACTATCTAGTTTACGTTTATAGTTTTTAGTTTTGCATTTACGAGCATAGTGACCAGTCATACCACATTTACTGCACTTAGCCTTTCGCGCTGGACAATTAACGTCATCACTTGAGTGTCCCATGTTGCCACATCTTCCACATTCTTCCCCATTATTTCTCGACCGTCGAGAACTTGAAAAGATTCGTTGGACTGTTACGCTTTCTGGCTTTGAAAACATGCTTTGCGACTGTTTATTAATTTGTTCATGTATTTGACATACATCGATAATTTCGTTCAAGCTCTGTTCTCTTTCTAGCAATTTTATCTTCAATTCCATTGATGCCCATGTGTCGATGATTTTGTCTTTTAAGCATATCTCTTCAATCACTGTTTGTGTTGAACCAAAACTGCATTTTGACATTTGATGTCTTAATGAATGTCTTTTCAAAACTGTCCACCTAACAATAATAAATTCTAGGAACCTTTTCCAAATAAACACATAGTTGCTAGTTTTATAATCAGAAATTACAACTTATTTATATGAAAAAATACATTGTTTTTTGTAGTTCTTTTTACGCATTTTTAATTTCTCACATATTCTTTAATTATTTATTATTTAATTATTTTAAATAATACGGTAAAATTGATTTTAATACCGCGTAGGACCTATTTTTGCCTTGATGACGCTTTCCATTCGAAAAGGCATGCTCTCATAGAGTTTCCGTATTAATTCCATTAAAATATCGTTGTACCAAGTGGATTCAATTATTTCCTTTAACTTTGGAATATTATTAGGGTTTTGTTGGCACACTTTGCGTTTTAAAATGGCCCAAACATTCACAATGGGATTGAGGTCGCGGCTGTTACCTGGCCATGGACTGACTCAATTCTCAAAAAGTCCTTTTATTCCTTTACCTATGCAAAAATAAATAGTTCATTATTGTAAATCTATCAAAAAAAATGTAAAAAATAATTATTGTGAGTGGGACACTTACCGACTCCGACCGATGACAAGGTGCAGAATCGTTTTGAAATATGACTTGCTACGTGCTCGCTTAGTCGGTCGATGCTAGGTAAAACGCCGTTTTTTACGATATCAATATAAGCTGCGGAGTTCACATAACCTTCCAGAAGAAGAATCTCT
This sequence comes from Meiosimyza platycephala, assembly GCA_963662105.1. Classification (NCBI taxonomy): domain Eukaryota; kingdom Metazoa; phylum Arthropoda; class Insecta; order Diptera; family Lauxaniidae; genus Meiosimyza; species Meiosimyza platycephala. The sequence continues at coordinate 41,633,986 of OY759210.1, read as the reverse complement.
TCCACCCCACATCTTGTTATTGCCCTCATTTGACCAAAGCAAAAGTCATTGTGCCAACATCCCCTAATAATATTCCGAAGTTAAAGGAAATAATTGAATCCACTTGGTACAACGATATTTTAATGGAATTAATACGGAAACTCTATGTGAGCATGCCTTTTCGAATGGAAAGCGTCATCAAGGCAAAAATAGGTCCTACGCGGTATTAAAATCAATTTTACCGTATTATTTAAAATAATTAAATAATAAATAATTAAAGAATATGTGAGAAATTAAAAATGCGTAAAAAAAACTACAAAAACCAGTAAGGGTATTCCTCAAAACGGGAAAACTCGAAAGCATGGAAACCTCGAAAGTTTTCGAGCTTGTTTAAGGGAACACCCCAATCTATGCAAACGTGCAAACGAATGAGAAACGCATTTTGTTGCCTAAAACTACCTAACTCGTGTGAGAGAAATCAACATGTGTGTTAGTTGTCAATCAAAAAAATTAAATAAAAAAACTTTTACTTTTACTTTTACTTTTTTTTTTAAAAAACTTTTTATTTTGATTCAGTTATGCAATGTTATGTTTCTATTTAAACAATATAGGTATCAGTTGATAAGTAATTTATTAAGCTATAATATTAGTGTGAAAAGATTCAAATCGGTCCATCTATAATCAAGAAGAATGGTTTAAAATTAATCACAAAAAATTATTTTTTTAACAAATTAAAGTTTTTTTATTTAATTTTTTTGATTGACAACTAAGACACATGTTGATTTCTCTCATTTTCACGCTCATATTTAACTACGTTTGGAAGTAAAAAGACACGAGTTAGGTATTTTTAGGCAACAAAAGGCGTTTCTCATTCGTTTGCACGTTTGCATATATTGGGGTGTTCCCTTAAACAAGCTCGAAAACTTTCGAAGTTTCCATGCTTTCGAGTTTTCGCGTTTAGAGGAATACCCTTAATGTATTTTTTCATATAAATAAGTTGTAATTTCTGATTATAAAACTAACAATTATGTGTTTATTTGGAAAAGCTCCCTAGAATTTATTATTGTTAGGTGGACAGTTTTGAAAATACTCAAAACTTGTCCCTAGTAACAGTATCTAACAAACTTAAAACCGTTAAACAGGAGTAGATATTATTTTACGCATCAAAATATATATAACACTTCTTGCAAAATTCAAGTCTGCGTTTTTGACCGTGAGTGTATTTGCAGTTAGCAATAGCTATTATTATTCTCAAATAACGTCTTTCTATTCAGGCACAATTTAATGTGCTGCAATCTACCAATCTCAATTTAATGCGTTTCAATTTAATGAAATATTTATGTTTACATAAGCCAAAATCTAATGTGCTGCAATTGTAAAAAAAAAATCAATTTCAGATAATATTAAATTCCCAAAAGCCCTTCAAATCATACCTTATTTTTTTTAAACAAAAAGGCTGCGAAATTTAAATTTTAAGTCGATTAAATGTATTTTTGTTTTACGTCTTGTTCTTTCCAGTTTCTTTTTCCACGTTCGTTTTACACATACACAACTTAATGTGCCTCAGTTTGACGTTTAATTGTTTCTCAATTTTGTTTTTATTTCAATGCGTACATACACAATTTAATTTGTATCATGTGTATCAGAGAACTGCAGTGAGCCACTCATCGTTTTGGCATTCATGAATCTATTGAAACTTTCAGCTGATTCACACAGGTTCACGCTCACAGAAAATTTTGTGAATCGGAATGGTATTCAGTCTCATAGCGAAGTCTGTGAATGCGAATGTGATTCACATTCACTTCTAGTGAATGCGAATGTGATTCACATTCACTTCTAGTGAATGCCGTTTCATTTCGTTTGCTTTCGTATGAATATATGAGTGTTGCGTGAGCTATTCATAAAACGCGATTGTACAAAAAAATTTGTGTTTTTTAAAATATGGGTCGAAATGGACTTTAGACATCACTTGGGGTGGCTCCGGACTCTGGAAGGACCCTCCTCGACACATTTTTGAAATTTTTTTTTTGCTTCAATCGATAGGGAAATGTCAAAATTTGACCCATTTTCGGAAAATTTTTTTTGCTCCAATCGAAGGGGAAAGGTTGAAAATGGATTTTGAACATCAATTGGAGTACCTCCGGACCCTGGAAAGGACCGTTCAATCGATGGGGAAAGGTCGAAAATGGATTTTGAACATCACTTGGAGTACCTCCGGACCCTGGAAAAGACCGATTTTGACCCATTTTCGAGAAAAAAATTTTGTTTTTTCAAACGAAAGATAGCTTAAAAATATTTTCGGACTCATTTTCGAGAAAAAAATTTTGTTTTTTCAAACGAAAGATAGGTCAAAAATATTTTTGGACATCACTAAGGAAGGCTCGGGACCCTGGAAAGAACCGTTTTTGACCCGAAAATGGGACAAAAACGGGTACCATGCCCCAGGGACACATTTTCGGGTAAAAAACGGTTCTTTCCAGGGTCCCGAGCCTTCCTTAGTCATTTCCAAAAATATTTTTCAGCTATCTTTCGTTTGAAAAAACAAAATTTTTTTCTCGAAAATGGGTCAAAAACGGGTACCATGGCACAGGGACACATTTTCGGGTCAAAAACGGTTCTTTCCAGGGTCCCGAGCCGTCCTTAGTCATGTCCAAAAATATTTTTCAGCTATCATTCGTTTGAAAAAACAAAATTTTTTTCTCGAAAATGGGTCAAAATCGGTCTTTTCCAGGGTCCGGAGGTACTCCAAGTGATGTTCAAAATCCATTTTCGACCTTTCCCCATCGATTGAAGCAAAAAAAAAATTTCCGAAAATGGGTCAAAAACGGTCGTTTCCAGGGTCCGGAGGTACTCCAAGTGATGTTCCAAATCCATTTTCGACCTTTCTCCTTCGATTGGAGCAAAAAAAAATTTCCCAAAAATGGGTAAAAAACGGTCCTTCCAGGGTCCGGAGGTACTCCAAGTGATGTTCAAAATCCATTTTCGACCTTTCCCCATCGATTGAAGCAAAAAAAAAATTTTCCGAAAATGGGTCAAAAACGGTCGTTTCCAGGGTCCGGAGGTACTCCAAGTGATGTTCAAAATCCATTTTCGACCTTTGCCCTTCGATTGGAGCAAAAAAAAATTTCCCAAATATGGGTCAAAAACGGTCCTTCCAGGGTCCGGAGGTACTCCAAGTGATGTTCAAAATCCATTTTCGAACTTTCCCTATCGATTGGAGCAAATAAAAATTTTTTTCTTGACAGTTCAACTTAAGTGGCTCAAACCATTCACTGATTCATGAATACTGACTGCATGTGAGTGAGCTTTTCAGGCATTCACATTCATGAGACTAGAGCTATTAAGCAGCTCACATTCATGAGCTATTAGCTATCTACGCATTCACTATTAGTGAGCGCAACTCTGATTCACACGCATTATTGCATGCAATATGCACATTCACGTCTCATATTTTTGCAAGTGGCTCATAACCCTCAGTGAGCTACTCAATGCAGTTCTCTGATGTGTATGTATATTTGCATGCACAATTCAATGTGCTTCGATATGTTTTTCTCAGAGAGTCTTTGATTTCTTGGAGTTTTTTTTTTACAAGAACTTTCGACTTCGCTTGTATACTATCGTTGTCTCGTTCTAGCAAACGAAAGTCCAATAGAAGAAAAAAAAAAAATTAATTAAAATGGCAGCCCGATTTTTTTTTTCTTGAAACCAATTCGTCTGAAAAAACATCTTAACACACAAACTACGAATCCCATCCTCGTCGCCAATGTAACAACTTACGTTTATTAACTGGAATCCGTAATAAAATAAACTCACTAATTATCTTTTAATACTATATTGTATTTTAACTCTATTTAAAATATAACTTAGTTCCTAGCAAAACCCAAGACTAACTAGCTGCGGTGTTGCCGTTAACCCCTCTATTGCAACGGTGTTGCCGTTCTCCACACTAACTTATGCGTTTTTTTTTCGTTGAAAAATGAGAAAAGACCTGATTCTTGAGTAGTCGACTACGTCTTCTCCTAAGGTCGGCCAAAAAAGCTCTAGTAGTCGGCCACAACTTCTGGTACCATATTTTTATATGCTTCTCTAAATTCAATATATTCTGTTCCTGTTTAGGGTGTAGTACGATCAGCAGAAAGATTGGCTTCTTAGCCCAAGAGCCGGCTGTAGAAAAGTCGAGTGTATAAGATTACAGCATGAAATGTGAGTCATATGACAGAGCTCGATGAGCTTAAACACAATATATAGGGTTGCCTTGCCAAAGCCTGCCCTAAATATGGGTTGCCACCCGTTTTTTGGGACATTTTTTTTTAATAAAAAGTGTATAAGATTACATCATGAAATGTATGTCAAATGATAGAGCTCGATGAGCCTAAATAAAATATATAGGGTTGCCTTGCCAAAGCCTGTCCTAAATATGGGTTGCCACCCGTTTTTTGGACCAACATTTTTTAGAAAAAAGTTTATGGTTTAAGATGCCAGCTTAAAATGTATGTCAAATGATAGAGCTTGTAGAGCCTAAATATAATATATAAAGTTGCTTTGCCAAATCTAGTCCCAAACATGGGTTGCCACCAGTTTTTTGGGCCAAGATTTTTCGGAAGTATGTTTATAGTTTGAGATTTCAGCTTGAAATGTGTGTCAAATGATAGACCATGATGATCTCTAATAAAATATATAAGGTTTCCTTGCCGAATCCCGTCCCAAATGTAGGTTGCCACCTTTTTTTGGCCCATTTTTTTTCAGGAAAATGTTTGTGGTTTGAGGTTTCAACTTGAAATGTGTGTCAAATAATAGACCTAGATGATCTCTAATAAAATATATAGGGTTGCCTTGTCGAATCCCGTCCCAAATGTGGGTTGCCACCTTTTTTTGGCCCAAGTTTTTTCAGAAAAATGTTTATGGTTTGAGATTGCAGCTTGAAATGTATGTCAAATGATAGACCTTGATGATTTCTAATAAAATATGTAGGGTTGCCTTGCCGAATCCCGTCCCAAATGTGGGTTGCCACCTTTTTTTTGGCCCAAGTTTTTTCGGAAATATGTTTATAGTTTGAGATTTCAGCTTAAAATGTGTGTCAAATGATAGACCTTGATGATCTCTTATAAAATATATAGGGTTGCCTTGCCCAATCCCGTCCCAAATGTGGGTTGCCACCTTTTTTTTGGCCCAAGATTTTTCGGAAATATATTTATTGTTTGAGATTTCAGCTTGAAATGTGAGTCAAATGATAGACCTTGATGATCTCTAATAAAATATATAGGGTTGCCTTGCCGAATCCCGTCCCAAATGTGGGTTGCCACCTTTTTTTGGCCCAAGTTTTTTCAGAGAAATGTTTATGGTTTGAGATTGCAGCTTGAAATGTATGTCAAATGATAGACCTTGATGATCTCTAATAAAATATGTAGGGTTGCCTTGCCGAATCCCGTCCCAAATGTGGGTTGCCACCTTTTTTTGGCCCAAGTTTCTTCGGAAATATATTTATTGTCTGAGATTTCAGCTTGAAATGTGAGCCAAATGATAGACCTTGATGATCTCTAATAAAATATATAGGGTTGCCTTGCCGAATCCCGTCCCAAATGTGGGTTGTCACCTTTTTTTTGCCCAATTTTTTTCAGGAAAATGTTTATGGTTTGAGATCTCAGCTTGAAATGTATGTCAACTGATAGACCTTGATGATCTCTAATAAAATATATAGGGTTGCTTTGTCGAATCCAGTCCCAAATATGGGTTGCTACCTGTTCTTTGGGCAAACTTTTTTTAGAAAAAAGCTTATTGTTGGGCAACATTATATATTTTATTAGAGCTCATCAAGGTCTATCATTTGACACTCATTTCAAGCTGCAATCTCAAACCATAAACATTTTTCTGAAAAAATTGGGCCAAAAAAGGGTGGCAACTCACATTTGGGACGGGATTCGGCAAGGAACCCTATATATTTTATTAGAGATCATCAAGGTCTATCATTTGGCATACATTTCAAGCTACGGTCTTAAACCATAAACTTTTTTCCAAAAAAAGTTTACCCAAAAAACAGGTGGCAACCCACATTTGGGACGGGATTCGACAAGATTACTCGAATTATGTTTTTAAGACTCATCAAGATCTATCATTTGGCATGCATATCGAGCTGAAATCTTGAACCATAAACATTTTTCTGAAAAACCTTGGCCCAAAAAACAGGTGGCAACCCATGTTTGGGACTGGATATGGCAAAGCAACCTTATATATTATATTTAGGCTCTACAAGCTCTATCATTTGACATTCATTTTAAGCTGAAATCTTAAACCATAAAGTTTTTTCTAAAAAATGTTGTCCCAAAAAACGGGTGGCAACCCATATTTAGGACAGGCTTTGGCAAGGCAACCCTATATATTGTGCTTAGGCTCGTCGAGCTCTATCATTTGACATACATTTCATGCTGTAATCTTATACACTTTTTATTAAAAAAAATGGCCCAAAAAACGGGTGGCAACACATATTTAGGACAGGCTTTGGCAAGGCAACCCTATATATTGTGTTTAAGCTCATCGAGCTCTGTCATTTGACATACATTTCATGCTGTAATCTTATACACTTTTTATTAAAAAAAAAAATGGCCCAAAAAACGGGTGGCCACCCATATTTAGGACAGGCTTTGGCAAGGCAACCCTATATATTGTGTTTAAGCTCATCGAGCTCTATCATTTGACTTACATTTCATGCTGTAATCTTATACACTCGACTTTTCTACAGCCGGCTTTCCGCCTATCTGGGCTGATAGATGAATTCTAGATTATTGATAGATTCTGTTGTTGGTGTTTTAGGGGGCTGAAAGCTTATCTGAAAGCTCTATGAATTTAGATAAGATTTCTATTAAAAAAAATTTAAAAATATTTCTGTTAGATATTGTGCTTTTGGCCGGAAGGTCGAATTCGGGTGTTAATCTGAATTTTAAAAGGTTCTCTCAGAAACAAATAAATAACTTTTATTTTAGAAAATATTTCAAAATAAAAATAATGCAGTTTTCTTATGTTTAGTTTAGTTAACCAGTTCTTAAGGTCAGAAACTTTTAAAATTGTTTCAATTCTATTTTACAACACTTAAAACATGTAATTTTAGATTGTTTTTCTGAAATTCCAACTTTAACATTAAATATTTCCAAGAAAAAAATTTTCAAAAATTATCAAAGTTCTTTTTTATTGTTGTATAGCCTACTACCTTTGTGGCTAACTAAAGTAAGCCATTTATTTTTGACCGTCTTTAAATTGCTTCACTCAAAAGAAAATGTACAAATTGTTGATCTATATTTTTGGTTTTATTTTTATTTGCTCTACTAATACTCTATATAATACGCTTAACAAGGAACTAATTCTTTAAAGGTATTTCATTGTCTTAAATGTTAAATTGTACCCTAAAAATGATAAATCCAAAAGTGCAATTAAGCTTCGGCTTGGACTTTTGAGGACGGTGCAAATTTAGGGAAGCATATAAAAATATGGTACTAGAGCTTTTTTGACCGACCTTAGGAGAAGAGGAGGCCGACTACTCAAGAATCACGTTTTTTCTCATTTTTCAACGAAAAAAAAAACGCATAAGTTAGTAAATTGCCTCAATAAAAATGGTATTTTCAAAACTACATAAATCAGGCATTCAGAAGCACACAATACTTTATAAATAACCTTAATAACCGATTTTTGGTGGCCATTTGAACTTAAAAAAAAAGTTAAGTGGCGACTACTAGTGCCATCGCCCTAAATAAAAAAACTAAAACCGTAAAAATTGCTTGTAGTTCCAGTAAATTTTCCACTTTTTCCAGTAAATTGTACTGAACCATCTGTTCCATTCCATTCATTTTTTCTGAATTTACAGTAATTTTTACATACATCTCAGTAATTTATATTGTGACACACATTAAAATTTACTGAAATACTGAAAGTAAAATTTTAATGTGGATTACAGTATAATTTCACGCACATCCGATGAAAAATTACTAAGAATTCAGTAAAAATCACTGAGATTTTCTTTTTTATTTTGTTTTTTATGCAATTCAGTTTATCTCGTCTCTTTGTCAGTGTCGGTTGTGTTTTTTTGTGTTGTTTTTTAATACGTATATTTTCTTTCTGTTTGATCATTTGGAATAATAATAATTTTATTTTATTTACGTACAAAATAGTTACTGTGAAATAATTGGGGTTGGTAGAAATATGATTTTGATATAATTTTATATTTGCATACTTCAATTTATTCTTTAATGTAAACATACATACGTACGTGAGTACATTCCTTTCTACAAGCAGTGTAACGCAGTGATCAGTTTTGTTTTCTTCATTCCCTTTCTTGCTTTGTCCGCTTACATTGCTTTACCTTAATCTCAATAGGTTGTTGTTGTTGCTGTTCAACGGGTATATTTTTCACAATATTAACCCGTTGTAAGCGCTTTTAAAAATATTTTAGGTCAATATAAAATAATATTTTTTCATATTTCTTAGTCTTTTCTTTTTTTCATGATGGATTATTTTTCGTCTGAAAACTTGTTAGCTTGCTCTTTAAGAGATCAATGTAAAAGTCAAAATATATTGAATGCCATGTTTTCCTGTTCAGGTCCCTGTGAACAGGTCTTTCATGCCTCTTGTGCAGGCCTACCTTACACTATTACTGATTTATTATCTTCTAAGCGTTTGGGCCTGCATTGGTTCTGTCCATCGTGCAGGGCCATGTCCCCGTCGGTCTTTTTCGACAAAATTAAACAATTTGGGGAAAATCTTAACAATTTGAATATTAATTTCAGAGATATTCTAAATAATTATGTAGACATAACTCCCCAAATTGAAAAAAGCCTTAATGAGGCTGTCTCACCCGATGTTAGTTCGTTTCAAAATAAAACTATTACTGAGGCTGCTATGGTTTTTTCTTCTACTCCTTCGATCTCTACTCTACCCAAGCAAGCTATATCCCTGAAGAAGAAAAGAAACTTAAACGAAAATTAAAAAAGAACCGTAAGTCGAATGTGAACTTGGGTAGTGTGGGGGGGGGGGGGGTGAGTGACACAGCTGTTAATCGTGAAGTAACTGCCTTAGATCTCCCTCTAATTACCTCTCCGTCTACTTCCAACTTTCCCGCTACTGTTGCTATAAATAACCCTCCATCCCTTTCCACAACTATCGATACTCCTCTATCCATTTCTGTCATTCCTAATCCGCAAGGTGTTGTTACGATTGGTGGTTCTGTGGCGCCTGTCTCCTTGCAAGCATTGCCAAGGTTGAAATCGATTTTCATTTCACGACTTAATGCTAACACTACCACTGACAATGTTATAAACTATATCAGACAAAACCAAATTATTCCTGCCGACGCCTACGTTTCTTGCAGGAACATCGGTAATAAACCAACCCACGCGTCTTTTAAAATTACAGTGGCATCTTCTCATGTTTCTGCCATTCTTAATTCTAATGCATGGGTGGATATCTTTATTTCAGAATTTAAGTCGAAAAAAAATAATAAGACTGTCCGTTTCAATTCAAAAAACTGAAGCGGCTATCCCTTTACTATCAAAATGTAAGGGGTTTGCGTTCTAAGACGCATGACATCTTTTTAGCCACTCAGAATATTTCTGAGGATATTATCGTTTTTACCGAAACTTGGTTAAATAACAATTTTCTCAATTTGGAACTTTTTGACAATAGTTTCAATGTTTTGGAAGACATTTCTTCTGTTGGTGGAGGCGTCTTAATAGCCATACAAAATATTTTAACTAGTTCATTAATCGAAATTGCCTGCGCATTTAATATTGAACTATTATGCGTTAAAGTTACAAATTGTAACTCCCATATTTATATTCTTAACGCTTATGTTCCTCCAAATAGTAGCGCAGATGTCTACGAATGTCTTTCGATGTCCGTAGAATACATAATAAATGAACTAGACACTAATGACGACATTTTATTGTTAGGTGATTTCAATCTGCCTGACCTTAAATGGACTCCTTCGGATGATGGTACATATTTTTATGCATCGTGTCCAAAAACTCGACAACAACAAATTTTTGTTGACGAAATCCTTTCAAATTTACAACAAGTAAGTTGTATAACTAATTCTCATGGACGACAACTTGACTTAGTCTTGGTTGCAAATAGTAGTAATATTGTTGTAAGAAATGCTATCCATGCTCTTTCTACGGTTGATTCCTATCATCCACCTTTGAGTATTGTGTACCAATATGACAACGAAAATTTAATTGATGCATGTTCATCCATCAATATTTATGAATTCAATTTTAAAAAAGCTGACTTTTTAAAGTTGAATGATAATTTAAGGAATAAATTAGACGACCTTATTATTTTTTTTAATAATACGAGTAATTCATTTGATGAGTGCATTAAATTTTTCTATGGTGAACTTTTTTCGGCCATAGCATTGTCGGTGCCATATACAAAAGGGTACGTTAATAATTCCTCGTACCCTTGGTACACAAAGGACTTAAAAAAAGTTCGTAATGGCCATAATAGAGCGTGGAAAAAATACGTTTGTAGCCAGGACCGAAATGACTTAGTTGCATACCAGCGACTTTTCCATGAATTTAAGGATAACTCGGCTTTAGTTTATTCTGAATATTTGAATAGAATAAAGCTGAATATTCTTCATGACCCCTAGCATTTTTGGGGTTTTATTAATACAAATGACGGGTTTCCATCTGAATTCAGAACAGTTGATGGGCTCACTAGCGACCCATATAGCTGGGTTGTTTGCTAATTTATTTAAAGAATCCTTTTCTTCGGAATTATTTAGCCCTGAGATCAACTATTTTGAATATATGGATAACGACTCTTTAGTTTCGTTTAATGAGATATCTTTCTCACCTGAACTCATAGAGAAATATATCTCATCTGTTGATGATGACTTCAGCTCCGGTCCTGATGGTGTTCCTGCGACAGTACTAGTTAACTGTAGCTCTGTGCTGAGTCAACCCCTCAGTTTCTTATTTAATAAATCGATTAGAGATGGCTATTTTCCTCAATTTTGGAAAAATTCATATATAAGCCCCATTTTCAAGAAAGGGTGTAAAAATGATGTTTCAAACTACAGGCCCGTAGCGAAGTTATCATCGATACCGAAAATTTTTGGACGCATTGTGTACGATCAGGTTAAGGTGTGCTGTAGTGAAGTCATAACAACTCTTCAGCATGGTTTTGTTAATGGCAGATCTACAGTTTCTAAGCTGCTTGATTTTACTTCCTTCGCATTAAGCTCTTTTGATTCTGGTGGGCAAGTTGACTGCATCTACACTGACTTCAGTAAAGCATTTGACAAATTACCACACAATTTGATTTTGTTTAAATTAAAGAAGCTTGGATTTCCTTTAAGTTTTGTCAGCTGGATTGAATCTTATTTATCTGATCGCTCATATCAGATAAGATATCGGAGGGTGTTTTCCTCCCCATTCAGCGCGGCATCAGGTGTTCCACAAGGAAGCCACCTGGGGCCGCTCCTGTTCATTTTAGCAATTAATGACGTTACACATGTCATTAAAAACTCGCATCTGCTAATATATGCAGATGATATGAAAATTTACAGGAACGTGAAGGGGGTTGGTGATACCATTCCACTTCAGTCTGACTTGAAATCCTTTGAGGTTTGGTGTTCTAAAAATAACTCACATCTTAATCCTGATAAATGCCAAACTATGATTTTCACTAGGAGAAAAAATATTGTGGAGTTTGATTACGAATTAAAAGATAAGAAAATTGGTCGTGTTGATTTAGACAAAGTCCTAGGTATACATTTTGATTATATTTAGGCTCTACAAGCTCTATCATTTGACATTCATTTTAAGCTGAAATCTTAAACCATAAAGTTTTTTCTAAAAAATGTTGTCCCAAAAAACGGGTGGCAACCCATATTTAGGACAGGCTTTGGCAAGGCAACCCTATATATTGTGCTTAGGCTCGTCGAGCTCTATCATTTGACATACATTTCATGCTGTAATCTTATACACTTTTTATTAAAAAAAATGGCCCAAAAAACGGGTGGCAACACATATTTAGGACAGGCTTTGGCAAGGCAACCCTATATATTGTGTTTAAGCTCATCGAGCTCTGTCATTTGACATACATTTCATGCTGTAATCTTATACACTTTTTATTAAAAAAAAAAATGGCCCAAAAAACGGGTGGCCACCCATATTTAGGACAGGCTTTGGCAAGGCAACCCTATATATTGTGTTTAAGCTCATCGAGCTCTATCATTTGACTTACATTTCATGCTGTAATCTTATACACTCGACTTTTCTACAGCCGGCTTTCCGCCTATCTGGGCTGATAGATGAATTCTAGATTATTGATAGATTCTGTTGTTGGTGTTTTAGGGGGCTGAAAGCTTATCTGAAAGCTCTATGAATTTAGATAAGATTTCTATTAAAAAAAATTTAAAAATATTTCTGTTAGATATTGTGCTTTTGGCCGGAAGGTCGAATTCGGGTGTTAATCTGAATTTTAAAAGGTTCTCTCAGAAACAAATAAATAACTTTTATTTTAGAAAATATTTCAAAATAAAAATAATGCAGTTTTCTTATGTTTAGTTTAGTTAACCAGTTCTTAAGGTCAGAAACTTTTAAAATTGTTTCAATTCTATTTTACAACACTTAAAACATGTAATTTTAGATTGTTTTTCTGAAATTCCAACTTTAACATTAAATATTTCCAAGAAAAAAATTTTCAAAAATTATCAAAGTTCTTTTTTATTGTTGTATAGCCTACTACCTTTGTGGCTAACTAAAGTAAGCCATTTATTTTTGACCGTCTTTAAATTGCTTCACTCAAAAGAAAATGTACAAATTGTTGATCTATATTTTTGGTTTTATTTTTATTTGCTCTACTAATACTCTATATAATACGCTTAACAAGGAACTAATTCTTTAAAGGTATTTCATTGTCTTAAATGTTAAATTGTACCCTAAAAATGATAAATCCAAAAGTGCAATTAAGCTTCGGCTTGGACTTTTGAGGACGGTGCAAATTTAGGGAAGCATATAAAAATATGGTACTAGAGCTTTTTTGACCGACCTTAGGAGAAGAGGAGGCCGACTACTCAAGAATCACGTTTTTTCTCATTTTTCAACGAAAAAAAAAACGCATAAGTTAGTAAATTGCCTCAATAAAAATGGTATTTTCAAAACTACATAAATCAGGCATTCAGAAGCACACAATACTTTATAAATAACCTTAATAACCGATTTTTGGTGGCCATTTGAACTTAAAAAAAAAGTTAAGTGGCGACTACTAGTGCCATCGCCCTAAATAAAAAAACTAAAACCGTAAAAATTGCTTGTAGTTCCAGTAAATTTTCCACTTTTTCCAGTAAATTGTACTGAACCATCTGTTCCATTCCATTCATTTTTTCTGAATTTACAGTAATTTTTACATACATCTCAGTAATTTATATTGTGACACACATTAAAATTTACTGAAATACTGAAAGTAAAATTTTAATGTGGATTACAGTATAATTTCACGCACATCCGATGAAAAATTACTAAGAATTCAGTAAAAATCACTGAGATTTTCTTTTTTATTTTGTTTTTTATGCAATTCAGTTTATCTCGTCTCTTTGTCAGTGTCGGTTGTGTTTTTTTGTGTTGTTTTTTAATACGTATATTTTCTTTCTGTTTGATCATTTGGAATAATAATAATTTTATTTTATTTACGTACAAAATAGTTACTGTGAAATAATTGGGGTTGGTAGAAATATGATTTTGATATAATTTTATATTTGCATACTTCAATTTATTCTTTAATGTAAACATACATACGTACGTGAGTACATTCCTTTCTACAAGCAGTGTAACGCAGTGATCAGTTTTGTTTTCTTCATTCCCTTTCTTGCTTTGTCCGCTTACATTGCTTTACCTTAATCTCAATAGGTTGTTGTTGTTGCTGTTCAACGGGTATATTTTTCACAATATTAACCCGTTGTAAGCGCTTTTAAAAATATTTTAGGTCAATATAAAATAATATTTTTTCATATTTCTTAGTCTTTTCTTTTTTTCATGATGGATTATTTTTCGTCTGAAAACTTGTTAGCTTGCTCTTTAAGAGATCAATGTAAAAGTCAAAATATATTGAATGCCATGTTTTCCTGTTCAGGTCCCTGTGAACAGGTCTTTCATGCCTCTTGTGCAGGCCTACCTTACACTATTACTGATTTATTATCTTCTAAGCGTTTGGGCCTGCATTGGTTCTGTCCATCGTGCAGGGCCATGTCCCCGTCGGTCTTTTTCGACAAAATTAAACAATTTGGGGAAAATCTTAACAATTTGAATATTAATTTCAGAGATATTCTAAATAATTATGTAGACATAACTCCCCAAATTGAAAAAAGCCTTAATGAGGCTGTCTCACCCGATGTTAGTTCGTTTCAAAATAAAACTATTACTGAGGCTGCTATGGTTTTTTCTTCTACTCCTTCGATCTCTACTCTACCCAAGCAAGCTATATCCCTGAAGAAGAAAAGAAACTTAAACGAAAATTAAAAAAGAACCGTAAGTCGAATGTGAACTTGGGTAGTGTGGGGGGGGGGGGGGGGTGAGTGACACAGCTGTTAATCGTGAAGTAACTGCCTTAGATCTCCCTCTAATTACCTCTCCGTCTACTTCCAACTTTCCCGCTACTGTTGCTATAAATAACCCTCCATCCCTTTCCACAACTATCGATACTCCTCTATCCATTTCTGTCATTCCTAATCCGCAAGGTGTTGTTACGATTGGTGGTTCTGTGGCGCCTGTCTCCTTGCAAGCATTGCCAAGGTTGAAATCGATTTTCATTTCACGACTTAATGCTAACACTACCACTGACAATGTTATAAACTATATCAGACAAAACCAAATTATTCCTGCCGACGCCTACGTTTCTTGCAGGAACATCGGTAATAAACCAACCCACGCGTCTTTTAAAATTACAGTGGCATCTTCTCATGTTTCTGCCATTCTTAATTCTAATGCATGGGTGGATATCTTTATTTCAGAATTTAAGTCGAAAAAAAATAATAAGACTGTCCGTTTCAATTCAAAAAACTGAAGCGGCTATCCCTTTACTATCAAAATGTAAGGGGTTTGCGTTCTAAGACGCATGACATCTTTTTAGCCACTCAGAATATTTCTGAGGATATTATCGTTTTTACCGAAACTTGGTTAAATAACAATTTTCTCAATTTGGAACTTTTTGACAATAGTTTCAATGTTTTGGAAGACATTTCTTCTGTTGGTGGAGGCGTCTTAATAGCCATACAAAATATTTTAACTAGTTCATTAATCGAAATTGCCTGCGCATTTAATATTGAACTATTATGCGTTAAAGTTACAAATTGTAACTCCCATATTTATATTCTTAACGCTTATGTTCCTCCAAATAGTAGCGCAGATGTCTACGAATGTCTTTCGATGTCCGTAGAATACATAATAAATGAACTAGACACTAATGACGACATTTTATTGTTAGGTGATTTCAATCTGCCTGACCTTAAATGGACTCCTTCGGATGATGGTACATATTTTTATGCATCGTGTCCAAAAACTCGACAACAACAAATTTTTGTTGACGAAATCCTTTCAAATTTACAACAAGTAAGTTGTATAACTAATTCTCATGGACGACAACTTGACTTAGTCTTGGTTGCAAATAGTAGTAATATTGTTGTAAGAAATGCTATCCATGCTCTTTCTACGGTTGATTCCTATCATCCACCTTTGAGTATTGTGTACCAATATGACAACGAAAATTTAATTGATGCATGTTCATCCATCAATATTTATGAATTCAATTTTAAAAAAGCTGACTTTTTAAAGTTGAATGATAATTTAAGGAATAAATTAGACGACCTTATTATTTTTTTTAATAATACGAGTAATTCATTTGATGAGTGCATTAAATTTTTCTATGGTGAACTTTTTTCGGCCATAGCATTGTCGGTGCCATATACAAAAGGGTACGTTAATAATTCCTCGTACCCTTGGTACACAAAGGACTTAAAAAAAGTTCGTAATGGCCATAATAGAGCGTGGAAAAAATACGTTTGTAGCCAGGACCGAAATGACTTAGTTGCATACCAGCGACTTTTCCATGAATTTAAGGATAACTCGGCTTTAGTTTATTCTGAATATTTGAATAGAATAAAGCTGAATATTCTTCATGACCCCTAGCATTTTTGGGGTTTTATTAATACAAATGACGGGTTTCCATCTGAATTCAGAACAGTTGATGGGCTCACTAGCGACCCATATAGCTGGGTTGTTTGCTAATTTATTTAAAGAATCCTTTTCTTCGGAATTATTTAGCCCTGAGATCAACTATTTTGAATATATGGATAACGACTCTTTAGTTTCGTTTAATGAGATATCTTTCTCACCTGAACTCATAGAGAAATATATCTCATCTGTTGATGATGACTTCAGCTCCGGTCCTGATGGTGTTCCTGCGACAGTACTAGTTAACTGTAGCTCTGTGCTGAGTCAACCCCTCAGTTTCTTATTTAATAAATCGATTAGAGATGGCTATTTTCCTCAATTTTGGAAAAATTCATATATAAGCCCCATTTTCAAGAAAGGGTGTAAAAATGATGTTTCAAACTACAGGCCCGTAGCGAAGTTATCATCGATACCGAAAATTTTTGGACGCATTGTGTACGATCAGGTTAAGGTGTGCTGTAGTGAAGTCATAACAACTCTTCAGCATGGTTTTGTTAATGGCAGATCTACAGTTTCTAAGCTGCTTGATTTTACTTCCTTCGCATTAAGCTCTTTTGATTCTGGTGGGCAAGTTGACTGCATCTACACTGACTTCAGTAAAGCATTTGACAAATTACCACACAATTTGATTTTGTTTAAATTAAAGAAGCTTGGATTTCCTTTAAGTTTTGTCAGCTGGATTGAATCTTATTTATCTGATCGCTCATATCAGATAAGATATCGGAGGGTGTTTTCCTCCCCATTCAGCGCGGCATCAGGTGTTCCACAAGGAAGCCACCTGGGGCCGCTCCTGTTCATTTTAGCAATTAATGACGTTACACATGTCATTAAAAACTCGCATCTGCTAATATATGCAGATGATATGAAAATTTACAGGAACGTGAAGGGGGTTGGTGATACCATTCCACTTCAGTCTGACTTGAAATCCTTTGAGGTTTGGTGTTCTAAAAATAACTCACATCTTAATCCTGATAAATGCCAAACTATGATTTTCACTAGGAGAAAAAATATTGTGGAGTTTGATTACGAATTAAAAGATAAGAAAATTGGTCGTGTTGATTTAGACAAAGTCCTAGGTATACATTTTGATGTTAAATTAACTTTTCATGAGCATATTAATCAAATTTGTAAAAAATCCTCATCTCTGCTTGGCTTCAAAAGAATTTAATAGCCCTTTAGTAATGGTGACTTTATATAATACAATAGAGCGTCCTCACTTAGAGTACGCCAGCCAAGTGTGGTTACCATTTTATCATATTCATATTAATAGAATTGGGAGAATTCAAAAAAATTTTATTCGTTTTGCTCTCAATGGCTTAAATTGGATTGACTCTTTAAACCTTCCTCCTTATGAGGATCGTTTGAAGTTTCTACATATGCAGTCTTTGAGCTCGCGTAGAAATATTGCGGATATACTTTATCTGCATCAACTTGTAACTGGGTCTCTTGCTGCACCAGAACTTCTTAATTATATTCACTTAAACACTAATCGCAGGAATAATCTAATCAATTATTTTACCAATCTTTTAGTAGAACTAATTATATGGCTACTGCTCCTTTTAATCGCATGACTACTCTTATTAATAATTGCGATGTATATGATATTAGCTTGTCAAAAGGTCAACTCAAGCTTAGATTGAAAAATAACTATAGTTAATTTTGTAGCTTAATGGTTGTTGGTCGTTATGTTTGTGTTGTCCGAGCCCCACAGCATGATGGGTAAATTTTTTCTAACATTTATGCCTGGGACCATGTTGATAAATTCATGCAATTGCATTCATGCAATTGTATGTTTATATACATATGATCTGGGTGGGTATGTTGAGAAAGTGTGATAAAGCTAAGAAAAATTATAAAAATATAACAAATTTAATTGCATGTATAATTTTTTCATTTTCCTTAATATATAAGCTTTTTACTTGGTTTTAAAGCTTCAAGCTAAATTGCTAAGATAACTAATAGCTGTAGTAGCTAAACTTTATTATTATTATAAAAAAAAAATTTAACACTATAAAATATTTTTGGCTGATATTGTTTTTATAAATAAATATATAGTTAAAACTCATTTATAAAAGTAATGAGAAAATTCGTATTATTTGCTGGTAATTAATAACCCACCAGCATTGCTCATAAATCCTGCATGACAAAGCATCATCACGATCAAACAACTTGCAAGCATTCATGCTGTACATGCAACCCCTTTCAATGATTTCATCTACTCCATTAACGTTCGTTTGCAACCATCGGTCGCTTGCAACTCTGTTCAACGCGTCGCAACAAATAGCGTGAGAGGTTTTTGCGCCGACACTTTTTCTTTTGGGTTTTTGCTCATACAAAATATCTTTTTGGTTTTTGCTATGAACGTGTCATATGTATATCTTAATGAAAAAACCTACTTACAGTTAGTCCGAATCTTCTAATGAGACAACATCTTTTTCATACATGGAAAGTTTAATTTTTTGGATCGTGGCAGTTGTTGGCCTAAAATCAACACAATTTTTGCAAATCCCTTTTATGGATTGTTGGGCGAAAATATTGCCCTTTATTGTCTTCGTCAACAATTTATTTCTTTTTTTCGTCTTAATGTCGTTGACATGACTGAAAGTACTCTCACATTCTGCATTAGAGTGGGGCAGAGAGAGCACACTGAGCAATAAAACTAAAAAAGCCGCTTGGTGATTCGTATGCGAAATTACGGTGGAATACGACACCGTAATGGATGTTTACGGTAGACGGTAGATTGGGCCAAATTTCGGTGGATCTACCGTAATTACGGTGTCATTGGAGACACTGCTCTTAGTCAAAAAAACAAATAAAATGTGAAAGGAAAAATAACAATATTTATAAAACATTGACGTAAAGCTGCTTTGATGCAAACTAACAACTGAAAGATACATTAGTAGGCAGTGAAGTATCAAGAATTAATTAATAAATAAATTTACTGCACATTTAAATCAGTTAAATTGAGAAAGTGAAAAGTCCAGAAGTCCTAGGTGTTGACACTGATGTTGGTTTTGGATAAGGTAGAATCATGGCTACGTCACTGAAGAATACAGTATGATCATCTTCAATACTTGGAAAAACAAATGACCATGAGGATCCTGCTTTCTTTCTGAGATGGGAGACTTTGAATTCAGTACCTCAATAGTGACTTATAACCTTTCCAACGTAATAGGAAACGGACTTTTTCATTTCAAATTTGACCAAAATAAAGCAGTTGACTTTAATGTTTTCTGGTGTTACCTCAATTTTCCACTTGAGATTCATCTTCATCCGTTTCGACCAAGGATGTTAAGCTTTCGTTCAAGCTTATTTCCGATCCTTCAGACTCCGAATCCTCACTTTCTTCTTTCTTTGTCCTCTTTTTTTTGGCTTCGAATTAAAATTCAGTAAACCACGCTTAATGTTCTTAGCTCTAGCTCTTCTCTCTTGCTCAATTTTTCTAATTCCTTGATTTTATATTATTCTTCAAGTTGTTTTTTTTTTCAGGTGTGTCGGTATATATCCGGGATTTTCCTGGTTGCCTTCCCTTATTTGTTTTGGTTTTTTTTACAGCAGTTGGAAGTGGCTTAATTGTTTCTGGCGTTACAGGAATGTGAGCTTTTACGGTTGGAGTAGATTGATCCAGATATGCTGAAATGGATGGCTCACAAGTTTCAGCTATAGATTCTTGCAAAACCTGGGGTGCGGAGGCCGATGCCTTGCAAGGGTTAGCGAGAATGGATTGCGACGTACTTTATGCCAGATTTTCATTGCTCGTACTTTGAATAGATGGTAAATTTTCTGAGTATACACTTCCGTCGGAGCAAAATCATCATCACTAAAAGCTAGTTCATTAAAAGGCCATATGCCTTGGCTTAGTGAGCCCACATATGATATTTTTCGCAGTAAATGATTGGAAATATGCTATTTTTACAAGTTTGGTGATATTATATATGCTGACTGTTTTCCCAGGATTCATCATGTGCAGTTTTCAATTTAGATTTAATTGGCCCACTCCAACATCCAATGGCTGTAGACGGTGAGATGTGTGTGGAAGAAAAGATAAATAAATAATGCCATTGCCTCCAAGCTGATGTGACTTTCATGATTGTCGCAGAGAAATAATATCGGGTTGTCTTTTGAACATAGCGTATGCTTCTGGATATGTTTCAAGACAGAAACAAATATTTCAGTATTTATCCAGCCACTCCTGGTTGCAGCCCCTAGACTACCTTCAGGTGCACCTTCAATAAAATTATCATTATAATGCACGCGTGGAAATACAAATAGTGGTGGAATAGTATTTCCGCTTGCTGAAATTATGCCTCCAAAAGTTACAACCTCACCTTTTTCAACTAAAACAATTTGCCCGGCTTGTTTTTGTGTTTTTGGTGCTAAAACTTTGGGAGTATCTAAAACCGTGGACACTCCAGACTCGTCCAAATTAAATATGCGATCTGCAGTAAGAAAATGTCGCTCCAAGACGTTCGTCAAATTGTTGAAGAACTGCTTTATTGCTGTTTTATTAAAAGCGAAAGACCTGGCAGCGCTGGTGTTTTCCGGTTTCCGCAAACTGAGATTGGTGTTTCTTTTCCTAAGTCCCTGCATCCAGTCTAGCTTTAGCGTACTCGTACGCCAGTCTTCGGACTTGAATTATTGGGAGCCCATAATGCATTTTACAATATTTTTAAGGTTGTCGTTCAAAAGTGTCTCTTCGTCTAAAGAAAACACCTGAAAACTGGTGAATTTAGAGTTAAAACTAGAGCCTTCGTCACAATCTTTTTTTTAATTTTTTTACACGACTTTCCGAAGTTGATGCTTTTACATTATATATGCCTGCAGCTTTTCTATATGATAATCGATCTTGCATAACATCATCTAAAGCTGATTTCATCGATTCTTCATTCACTTCTTTGCTCCTTGTCTCCTTCCTTTTGTATTTTCGCACCATGATTCTGAAAAATGTAGTTAACCCTTAAATGCATAACTTCAACGATTTCGTTCTAAAAAAAACACCAATATGTATCTTGCAATTCTAAAAACAGATATGCTTTCAGTTTTTCAATCAGACACTTATTATCCATCATGCATCATAGGGATTTCTTAGTTTCATATAAGAAATTAAAATAAAATATGAAAAACATGTAGAATATGTGAAAAAGTTATTTATTCATTATGAAAAGCATAAAAACAGTTTGTGGTAGCATTTAGGCATAGGTGAGTACCACATTTAAAACAATATATAAAAGTTTTTTATCGCGAGATGGCGATTTGCAACGTTGACGCTTCGAATCGTACAATGGCCAGTGGCTCATAGAGTCCTTACGAATATCTATAGCTGGTATATGTGTTGCGTTTGGTTTTTTGGACTTTTGGTAAAGATTTGCTTTCAAGATGGTTCCTGGACGACCTCGTTTGGTTGAATGAAAAGAGATAAGAGAAATAAAAATACTATTTTCATTGAGGAAGTCATTCAGTCACCTGGCGGCTCGCGTGCAATGTCAAAACCTCCACAAAGCACTTCGGCAACCTCATCTTGGAATTCGCTTAGCTTTAAAGGTGGCAGTGGTATCTCCCGAGTCTCATTTACTCGTCTATAAAATACCCACGCGTTTATTATGGCCAAATCGAGAAGATGATAAAAGATTCGATTTGTCCATTTGCGGCTTTTCATTTGAATTTTGTTGCGACCCATGAACGAATCTAGCAAATCGACACCGCCCATATGCTTGTTATATTCTTTCACTATGTTCGGACAATGAATTTCGATGGATGCTTTACTTTTGTTGCAAAACCGCTTTGCAGTAGGTTCATTTGTAATAACAGGTGCCGCAATCATGTTGTTTGTAGGCTCAATAATTTCAAAAGGCATTTCACCCACATATGATGACAAGTTGACAACTTTCTTATCTTTCCAAGCCAGCAAGGAGATGTCAATTCCGGCAAAGCTGGCCACAAACTCGGTGCTGCGACCACGATCATACTTCTTCATCAGGTAATTTGCAGTTTGGGATTCGATTACGGTGAACAGTACCAAGGGCGTAGATACCCTGCGTCCGTAAATAGACAGCTAATGGAATAGTGGTGTAGAAATTGTCAAAAAAGAGTATATGGTTTACGTTGCGAGGTATGCCTCTGGCCAAACGAACGACAATATTTACACAACATCCAAGATTTGGATCACCTGGCAACATCGTATTTTCTGCGCCGGTAAATATTTCGTATGGTGTAGATTAGCGTAGGCCATTTACCCTCCCGCGGTCACATTGCCCGTTTCGGGCCATCATTCGGCTCGCGAGAAACCCAGTCGGAATCAGAAGAAGATAAGAAACTTGCTTGTATACTTAGCAACTATAATTTTAGTCGCTAAGTCTACGATTTTGTTTTTGTTTTCCCATACAATAATCGTTGCTAGCTAAAGATATCTAGCAGAGGATGGCGAATAAAACGCAGCTATTATTTAATTGTTGTAAAAAAATTCAATTTCATGGAAAAATAGTCACCGATATTGCGTCTGGCGTCATCACAAAATATTGAACCAGATATGGAAAGTCTTATTTTAAGCAAACTCTGTTAATATGTTTCTATAACATATATATGTATACATAATATGTATAGGATTTATGAAATGTTTTCTTTTTGTTGTTAAATAAAAATACAAATATTTTATATGCAAACATTCTACTGGGTCATTTTTTCTATACGTGGAAAAGACAAAACACATTTACTTTAATTTTTTTTTTTGCTGGAATTTCATCACACATTTGTACACATACTAGCGCGAAATGTTTGTGGTAAACGTCAGCGCGCTGTCGACTTTTGGACCGCAGCTGGCCATCCCTAGTGTAGATAATTCAGCAGCAAACATGGATACATCATGGTTGCCACGGAACATTATTTGGTAATTATTTACGACTAAGTTTTTCTTACGCCATCGTGCATTTTTGAAATAGTTAGCATTTTTGTCCACTTCATCATTGTTAAATAAAGAAGGAAATCCTGCCCAAGCAGTGGCGGATTAATAGATTAGGGTGCCCTACGCACAGCGGCTGCGTAGGCTTTTTGTTGCTTGGATTTTGAAGGAACAAAAATAAAATTAACCGAAATAAATTTTTCCTAATAAATAAAGTTTATATTAAGTTAGATTCTATTTAATTTACAGTAGGTAATTTTAGATTTAAAGCAAAATTTGTCTGACGAAGTATGTCAGCCTCAATACACATTATTGCTAAAGAATTAAGCTTGTCTTGGCAAATTTTTGTTCTTTGTGGATTCTCTAATCTTTTTAATTGCGAGAAGGATCGTTCAGCCGAGCAGTTTGTGATCATTAAACTGTGAAATATTCTAAATGCCACTTCTATGTTTGGGAAAACGTACTTCAATTTATCATCAATGATTATTTTATACAAATTAGATTGAGTGATATTTATTTCTGACGGCTCGTATTTCACCCGAACATATTTATGGAAATGATTCAATTCGCCAAGGAAATTATTATCAAAGTCTTCCGGGTAGGCAGTTAAAAGCGAATGAATATCATTTTGATATTCTGTACGTGACTAAAAA
The DNA here is from genome assembly GCA_963662105.1 of Meiosimyza platycephala. Lineage (NCBI taxonomy): Eukaryota > Metazoa > Arthropoda > Insecta > Diptera > Lauxaniidae > Meiosimyza > Meiosimyza platycephala. The sequence goes on along the minus strand of OY759210.1, from coordinate 41,610,242 downwards.
ATAAAACACACAAATAGAAAATTTGTTTGGATTTAGGCCATATTCACATCGTATTCAAATAGCGCGATGTGTTCAGAGTGAGAGCGAAGCGCTACTAGAACTTCAGCGATAAAGCGTTTTTATAGCGTCGTAGGCGGTAACACCAGAGCTTTTTTTCGTTTTTCGTGCAACAAAGAAATTTGATAGGTGGTAAAGAGCAAAGCTATTTACCGTTGTTTTAATTAGGAAAAATGGAAGCAGAGCCAAAGCAGCGGTCAGTGTCTGCTGTTGTTTCATCACCGTTTTTGTTCATTTCATTTGCAAAAACATAAACAAAAGGGAAAGAATGAAAGAAATTTATGCGTATGTGATCAAAGGATCACATAGATGTAAAGAAAAATGAAAGCAGAGACAAAGCAGCGCTTAACGTTTGTTGTTTCTTGTCACTGTTTTTTTTTATTTTCATTTCACTTGCTAATGCAAAAAAAAAAACAAAAACCGAAGGAGAGGCCAAGCAGCGATAGAAGAATGTGAAAGAAAAAAAGAGAAAAAAGATCAGTAGTAAACAAAAAATGTGAAAGAAAAAAATAAAACACGTTTTCTAAAAAACGCTAGTACAGAAAAGGAGGCGGGGGCCCCAAGCACGTGCTTGTTGTGCTTATACGCTTACTCCGCCACTGAGCACAAGGGTCATTTTTTGCAGTGCTTGTTGATGCAACTGCATCAATACTCATTGCTGCGACTGCTTCGGTACTTGTTGATGCAACTGCATCAATACTCATTGCTGCGGTTCTTGTTGATGCAACTGCATTAATACTTATTCCAGCGACTGCCTCGTGTATCAGTTCGTTACAGATCAGTTATCATCAATTCATCATCACCAATAATATTCTTTATGAATGAGTCATTTATGACGCCTGTTGTCATCAATAAATCCTCGATATGGGCCTATCTCTATCTAACTCATAACGATCTTGATCTTCAACGGTATCTTCATCATCTTCGCTATCAGCCAAATCTTGCATTTGTACACGGTTGAAAAAATAAGTATAAATTTTTATATGAATATCGTTTAAGGGTCGTTTTATATGAATTTAGGTATAAATTTAATAACTTTTCAACATATAAAAACTAGCTATGCGGACGGTTATTTATGTTTAATTTTGTCTAATAAAACATCAACATTCTGTGGCCGAGCTAGCAAATGAATGGGACGCATTCAAATTATTCTATAAATGAAGCAGGTTCAAATCTCAATCCATTCAAGTTGTGTTATTCAAATCATTTTATAAATGGAAATTGTAAATAAAATTAAGACCGTAAGAAAATACTTGCATCACTGACCGTAGAAAAATACGTGCATCACTGACCGTAGAAAAATAACACCATCTAGCGACATTTAGCATGTTTTCTGTACTATAAATGATAAAGTGGTACGACATTATCAACGTCGATAATCGCTATCTAGAAAGCATTGGAAACGACATTCTGGATAATGGCGGATGGTACGACATTATCAACGTCGATAATCGCCATATAGAAAGTACCGGAAACGTCATTCTAGACAACGGCAGATGGTTCTAAAAAATGATGACTTTAGTATAAAAGGCCAAAGAAGTATATATTGTTACGAAATTTCCTGTCCCTTTGACAGTAATTTCAATCTCTTACACTTTTCTGAGTTCGATCACTGGATTGTGTAATAATCAAGAAAAACGCAATCTTTATTTAATTATAAAATGGTTTATTTAAATCACAAACGTTAGTTTTTACACAGTACAATTGTTTATTTAATCTTTACATTCAAATTGTATACACAAACGTTATACTTTATTACTTACAATCCACTATATCACTTTAGTACTTAAATTCAAATGTTCTCACTTAAGATCCACTGTGTTCCACTGTTCAATATCAACTGTGTCTCTGCTGCTCATATTACAGCCTTTTATACTAAAGTCATCATTTGCTAGAACCATCTGCCGTTGTCTAGAATGTCGTTTCCAGTGCCTTCTAGATGGCGTTATTTTTCTACGGTCAGTGATGCAAGTATTTTTCTACGGTCAGTGATGCACGTATTTTCTTACGGTCAGTGATGCACGTATTTTTCTACGGTCAGTGATGCAAGTATTTTTCTACGATCAGTGATGCTAGCTAATATCGTTTAATAATTATTACGAGAACTTTCTGGCATAAACCAAATTTCGCTACACTGCCCTCCGCTTAAACTTGTTCGTCCCGAACAAGAGTCTCTCTGCAACAGCTTGCGCCTCCTTTTCCAATTCTTTTCTAGACGCTTCTTTTGCCTCAATTTCACGTTTTCGTTGTTCCTCTTTTTCCGCGACATGTAACCGTCAGCATTGGTCGTTTCTGGGACAACGTTTACTCCGTACTTTTCTTTGACAAGAACGACCGGTGAACTACACGGGCTTTCTGATTGTGCAATGACATTTTCTCGCGCCATATCCTCTATAAGGCCCGTTACTTCCTCACTCTTAGCGCGTGCTAGCCTCTTTGGAGGTTGACGAATTGGCTGAAAATTACCTGTATCAATGCGATTCTTGACAACTGATGTTTGGCCATTATTTTCTCCTTTGGACGCAAATTCCCGCCAATTCTTTTGCCGAAACCTTTTCCCTTTATTTTTGTTCTGTGCAGACAACTCCTTCGTCCATTCTTTCGTCAATAAGGCCGACGATTTTATTAAAGTTGTACCTTTTGTGTCCTGTTGGTCATTTTCACAACTTATAACAGCCGTAACTTTCTCACATAGTTCACCTTTTTGCATCCATTTCGGCTCATTTGTTGGATTCAAAATTTGCACCGGTATTTCGCCGTCCGCTCTTGTTTTTACTGGGGTCTTTCCAATCATCAGGTCTTTCCCTAAATTTTTCTCATCTGCTTCCACTACCCACTTGTTGTTTCTTCAGTGTTGGGTTCAATTCGACAGAGCTCACTTATGTAGACTCCTGCAGTTGTTAACTTTTGTCCACAGCCAATGTCCAAAGGCAACTCTACATTGGCATACCTCAACGTCTTTTTCTTTAGATCCAAATTGAACCCGTGTCGAATCATGAAGTCCACGCCAATGATAACCTCATCGGTGATGTTTGCAACAATAAAATCATGTTCCACAGTTTTGTTGCCGATAAGAATACTCGCTGTAACTTTTCCTTCTATTTGCGCAATTTCTCCTGTGGATTCCATTTAATGGCATTACTCGTCGTCTATTAAATAAATCTGTCCTCACAATTGAGTGCGATGCGCCTGTATCCAAAGTTAGCTCACATGGTCTTTCGTTGATTTTTCCACCGATGGTAAGGCTGTTGGAATTTCGGCAGAGCTTCGAAACTAAGACTGTGGGGCAATCATAAGTGAGAGTCAGCTCACGCCCCGCTGTACTGACTCTCTTTAGTTTAACGACTGCTCTTCGCTACCATTTTCGCCATCGTTCACCATATTACCCATTTTTTTCTTGGTGAACGTGATGCGTAACGTTTACGACGTGATTTGCAGTCACATGCCATGTGTCCCTGCTTGCCACAGTTATAGCAATTTCCGTTGAAGCTACTGCTGGCGAACAACGAATTTTTGTTCTCAGCCTCCACCTCCATCCGACGAGTTTTCAATAATGGGCGGCATGTCAACGCAATCGTCTCTTGAATGAGAGCAACCGTGACTGTTTCATTAAATGTAATCTTCGGGTTCTTCATTGTCTCACGTTTTGTCTCTGAGTCACGTATGCCGTCAATAAACGCCTCTATTTTGAATTTTTCAGCTACGACACTTAACTCGTCAGGATAGGAAAGGTGTGCCAATCGTTCAATATCTGCAGCATACTCCTGCAAGGACTCACCAGATTTCTGGATACGACTTTTCAACTCCAGTCTGTGAATCTGCTTCATGTGGTCACTGCCATATTTTCGCTGTAAGGCATCCATCACTGCCTTGTAATTCTTTTGCTCCGCCACTGGGACCGTTTGCAATACTTCTGCAGCTGCGCCTTTTAATGCCACAATTAGCGCTGCTGCTGCGCTATCGTTATCCCAGCGATTATGAGTAGATGTTGTTTCGAACTGGAGCTTGAAAACACTAAATGGCGTTGTTCCATCGTACGTGGGAGCCTTAAGCCTCTCTGCGCTAATTTCTCTTATCACTTGAGTGGTTGGTCCGCTTATTTCCAACTGTTGAATCCTTTTGTTAACGTCTTCAACATTATTTTGAACTTTTTCAAGATTACTTTGAACTTTTTCAAACTTATCTTGGGCTTTTTCCTTGAATGATTGAACGTCGTCTCGTAACTCAATCACTTTTGCATCGAGGCCATTTACCATTTTGGCAACCTCCGTTCGAACAGCCTCGTGGATCTCCGTCGCGTTCTGACTCAACCTCTGATCAATCTGTAGCGCGTTCTGACTAATTTCTTCCCGAACGGTCTGGATTTGCAGCGCGTTCTGACCAATTTCTTCCCGAACGGCCTGGATATTGTTATTCATCTGCAGCGCGTTTTGACTCATTGCCTGCGTCATCGCCATTAACATTTTCTCGAACTTCGACATATCCACAACTTCACTACTTGCAGCCGTTCCAGAAGCTTCCTCCATTTTCGCTGTTGATTCTGAGGCATCACTATAAAATTCATGCTCTTCCAGGTTTACCCCTTTAGCCTCAAGAGCCTGCCGTAAGCGTTTCTGTAGCTCCAACTTTCCGCCAGAAGATTGCAGATTCAGCTGCTGCAACTCCTTCTTTAGTTGATCCACTTTTAGTCCATCAAACTTAACCATTTTTTATTTGATTAATTCTTTTTACACAATCCGACTTCTGACTTCAATTGTTACGAAATTTCCTGTCCCTTTGACAGTAATTTCAATCTCCTACACTTTTCTGAGTTCGATCACTGGATTGTGTAATAATCAAGAAAAACGTAATCTTTGTTTAATTATAAAATGGTTTATTTAAATCACAAATGTTAGTTTTTACACAGTACAATTGTTTATTTAGTCTTTTCATTCAAATTGTATACACAAACGTTATACCTCATTATTTAAATCCACTATATCACTTTAGTACTTAAATTCAAATGTTCTCACTTAAGATCCACTGTGTTCCGCTGTTCAATATCAACTGTGTCTCTGCTGCTCATATGACAGCCTTTTATACTAAAGTCATCATTTTCTCGAACCATCTGCCGCTGTCTAGAATATCGTTTCCAGTGCCCTCTAGATAGTGATTATCGACGTTGATAATGTCGTACCATCCGCCATTATCCAGAATGTCGTTTCCAGTGCCTTCTAGATGGCGATTATCGACGTTGATAATGTCGTACCACTTTATCATTTATAGTACAGAAAACATGCTACATGTCGCTAGATGGTGTTATTTTTCTACGGTCAGTGATGCACGTATTTTTCTACGGTCAGTGATGCAAGTATTTTTCTTACGGTCAGTGATGCACGTATTTTTCTTACGGTCAGTGATGCACGTATTTTTCTACGGTCAGTGATGCAAGTATTTTTCTACGGTCAGTGATGCTAGCTAATATCGTTTAATAATTATTACGAGAATTTTCTGGCATAAACCAAATTTCGCTACAATATGTAAAAACTTTTGGCCGACATTTGTCTTGCATTCCATGCAGAAGAAGAAGAAGAAGCTTTTTTGACTCATGGCTAATTTAACTACATTTTTAACTAATTCCTGTCTGTTTACTTTTTTTAGTTAAATATCTTTTTGAGAACAAATGCACTCTTCTCGCTCAAATTATTTAACTACGGATTTGACTACAAATTTAACTATGAAAGTAAACAGACACAACTAATACATTTAAAAAAATAACATTTTGTTCCTTATTCTTTCATCTACAAAACCCATTTTACAAAAAAGTGGGGTTTCTGTTAGATCGAAATATTAAATATTTACGACCGCAAGTCATGAATTCCAGAAGGAATTTAAGCGTGCGACGAGTCACAACAAAGGAACGAGTATCTGACACTCGTTATTAAATCTTGATTCGTCGCACGCTGCACGCTTAAATTCTTTCTGGAATTCATGACTTGCGGTCGAATATATTTAATATTTCGATCTAACAGAAACCCCACTTGTTTGTAAAATGGGTTTTGTAGATAAAAGAATAAGGAACAAAATGTTATTTTTTTAAATGTACACGGAAGAAACGAAACTCGAAATTCTGGTAAATATTAATTAATTAAAATTTAAGAAAAATTAATAGGATTTTTAGTAATTTAGAAACGGTTCGAGTTTCTATTAAAAATTACTAAGCATAATATAAAAATTGCAACTGTAGGCATCAATTTTTCGAATGCAAGTTGTATTTTTACAAAGTAGATATTAAAATTTCTACACTAATTTATCCTATCCCTTTGACAATAATTTCGATCTCTTATACTTCGACTACTGGATTGTGTAACAATCAAGAAAAATGCAATCTTTATTTAATTATAAAATGGTTTATTTAAATCACAAAAGTTAGTTTTTACGCAGTACAATTGTTTATTTCCTCTTTACATTCAAATTGTATACACAAACGTTTTACTTTATTACTTAAAATCCACTGTATTACTTTATTACTTAAAATCCACTGTATCACTTTAGTACTTAAATTCAAATGTTCAACTGTCTCACTTAAGATCCACTGTGTTCAACTGTTCGATATCAACTGTGTGTCTGCTGCTTATATGGCAGCCTTTTATATTAAAGTCACCACTTTCTCGAACCATCCGCCATCTTCCAGAATGTCGTTTCCGGTACCTTCTATATGGCGATTATCGACGTTGATAATGTCGTACCATCCGCCAGAATGTCGTTTCCAGTGAATTCTAGATAGCGTTCTAGATGGCATAAAGCAATTTTCGCTACAATAATTTAAAAGAACTGTACTATTTTTTCATTAAAAGAAGTAATATTTTTAAAAAGTACGTTTCAAAGTTTTTATGATGAAATAATAAATAGCTGAAATTGATTTTTAAAATTTTTTACATCAGTTAATTTTGTAATCTTTTAATTTTATATTGAATTGAATTATAAGTGGGGTTATTAAACTCTACAATAGAGTTTTGACTCTACAATAGAGTTTCGACTCTGTAGAACTAAAGCTAATTATACTAGTCTTCTGCTAGGAAGACTCATAAGTAATGTGTTGAACAGAATTTGGACCGCCAGCGAGTTTCCGTTGCCGCTTTCCCGACCCCGTCCCAATTCTGTTCAACACATTACTTCTAAGCCAATTAGTAAGAGTTTGGCAAGCATTATATATTTATTTTTTTGCATGAACATGTTAAGATCTCAAACAGAGTACAAATTAAAAACAAAAGAGAAATAAAACTAAATATAATAAAAATTACTAATCTTGAAATAATTTTTATATAACTACTTTTTATAAATTATAAAGCGGGAATCATATATTATAACATGAAATGTGTAAAAATTCTAATGTCGCAATTTAGTAAAATTTAATAAAATCTTTGCATAATTTCAAAGTTTTTAGGTAATAATTAAATTGAAGAAAAGAATTTTTAATATGCACTTTATTTAAAATGTAAAATTAAAAAAATTAAAAAGTAGAATAGCATTTTTCATAATGATTTTTTATTTATTATTGTAAAAGAGTAATGTTTTGTTGTCAGATTTTAATTTTTATACTCCTATTAATTTTTAATAAAACTTGAGCTGATGTTTTTTCCGTGAATTCTAGTTGGAGGGACAACATATTAAAGCTATTTAAATATTTAATTTGTTATTATTTGTTGATAGTATAACATTTTATTTTAAATTTATTTCGAAAGCCAACGTTATAAAGTATTATATAAAAAAATTTGACATAGATCGGATCAGTAGAACTGGAGATAATAGACTTCAAGTATGAGTAGATTTGCCAAGATCCAGCCAATTATCGAAAATTCATATGTGGATATTTTCGAAAAAAAAAATGTTCAATCAAGTCCAAAATGCTGTGCGGTTTGTAAAAGAATGACCGATATGGGACCTTCGTTTACAAACCGGACGGATTTTGACAAAAATTGACCGACACATTTTTGATTTGGCTAAAATTTTTTTTATGAGTTCTGTATCGAAAACGAAGAGATACGTGTTCGAGGATTTTTTTGGAAAAACATTTTTTTTGTTTCAAATTAGAGTGAATTTAAATTTTGAGAATTTCGTGATTTTTGGTTTGGAGAGTCACTTTCAAAAATTCATAACTCTGGTTGTGTTAAAGCTAAAAAATTGAATTTATTTTCATTTTAAAGCTAAGAAAATTAACTTTAATAAAAAATTTTTTTTAAAAAATGATCAACAAATTAATTTTGTTATAAGCAATTTAAATCGATTTTTAACAATTGCCTCCACCCTGTATCAAATTTTTAATATTACCATCGTATTCTACTGTCGGGACAGAGAATGATAGCGATAACGAGACGATATCAAAAAATGTATTTCTCGTATGACCGAGGACGAGAAGGGTCTGACCGATATCTCGTTCTCGGCGATAATGTAATGTTAATCGTACGATAGGCACTTAATTATTGCCGAGAACGAGATCCAGCCAGAGCTTCCATAATACAAAAACAATTATAGGGCAATATCTTGGCACCTATGGTAGCAGGCGTTTTGAAATTCGGTGCTAGTATACATATATGGTCTATGTTAAGTATGTTAAGTACCTCACGATATCTAGACAAGATTATACAAAGGGATGTGGCACCTAGAACAAAAAAACTTAAAACGCCATATCTTGGCATCTATCGCAGCTACAGTTGGGAAACCTGATACGTAAATGAAAATTGTTTGTGGCCAGTAACTCGCTTAATGTAAATAGGGTTGGATAATGGGCCATAGCTCGTCCCATTCAACAAAAACCCTTACATTGATATTCTTTTAACATGGACCCAATTGCCTGCAGTAAGGACTGCGTAAAATGTAGACGGGGTTGTACAACGGACAGTGCGCGGGAAAGCCGCTGGTCTAGTTAGTGCATATATGGGATGTTTCACGTCAAGCGAAACACTTAAATGGCCAAAAATTGGCATGACCAATCACGACGTACGAGGTCTTAAATTGTTCGTCTCGTGAAAGACTTCTAAAAGCCGAATGGCCCGTTCAGAAATGGTATGGAAATATGATGAGAATTATAACAGTAAATTAGAAGTATTGAAAGTTATGAAGGTCGTAAATGATGTTGCTGAGCGGGGGGTGGCGCTAATCAAAAAATTTAATAATTGCTTAACCGAAAATGAAGAACAAACCCAATGTTTGTTACAGGTAGTCCAACTTCATTGACAAAAGCATACTACTTTCAATAAAAAAATTATAAATAAACATTTATTTGGGTTTAAAAAGTTCATTGAAAAAACCAGTTAATACAAGATGGGGTTTCTTAATTTTTTTCCAATTGAAATTAAAAAACTTTGCAATTTATTTCGTTCCCACCATCGCAAAAAAGTCACATTTAAAATAAAATAAAATAAAATATAATTAAACATTATTTAATAAACCTTTATTTGGAACAAAGTTCATTGGAGAGACGTGTATAAAACACGAAAAGAAAGAAAAATTTGTTATTTTCAGAAGGATCTTTTTATTTTTCTCCAATTGAAATTGAAGATGCTGTAATTTATTTCTTTGCAGCTACAGTTTTGAAATTTGAAACAAGGACAGCAGTCTGTACTAAGCACTTTTTAAAATGTGGATGGGTTTAAAAAACGGGGTGTGGCACCCAGGACCTGATTTACCCATAGGCTAACTAGGCTTAAGCCTAGGGCGCAAGGTCCGAGGGGGCGCTGAGAATTAGCGTTGATTAAGCACCTTCTTTGCACAATTTTTCAACAAGTGAAATTTATAAGGCAAGGATTGAACAGATACAATTGAGACATGAAATTTTCTTTCCCTCGTTTGTCAAAAGTGAGTCTCTAGCCTCATTTGTCCCTTTCTATTCCCATACAATTCTCTCAGCAAAAATTTATTGCTAGCAAATTTTGTTGTTGTCTCTCTCTTTTCCCATACGCATGCAAATTGATTCAATCATGACTTAACTAGCATGATTACTGCCCTGAAAAATATTGCCCCTTTCTCTTTCATTTTCGAGTTTTTCAAATGTCAAACAACACGTAAAAATGGTTCGGCAAAAGTCAAAATCATATAAAAATAAAATATTTTGACACTAGACCTACTTTTGGAAGAAGCAGCATTTTTTTCGCAGTAACCTTATATAGTTAAGTCATGATTGACACGTTTTTCTTCGCATATTCGTTAGTTTGATTGTTTTATTTTATTGAAAAATGAGTGGTAATGAGAATACTTCGATAGTTAAAAAGCTAAGAAAAATAAGTTATAAGGGTATTCCTCTAAACGCGAAAACTCGAAAGCATGGAAACCTCGAAAGTTTTCGAGCTTGTTTAAGGGAACCCACCAACCTATGCAAACGTGCAAACGAATGAGAAACGCCTTTTGTTGCCTCAAACTGCCTAACTCGTGTGAGAGAAATCAACATGTGGGTTAGTTGTCAATCAAAAAAATTAAATAAAAAACTTTAATTTGTTAAAAAATTCATTTTTTTGGATTAATTTTAAACCATTCTTCTTGATTATAGATGGAGAAACATTTTCACACTAATATTATAGCTTAATAAATTACTTATCAACTGATACCTATATTGTTTAAATAGAAACATAAAATTGCTTAACTGAATCAAAATAAAAAGTTTGTAGCGAATTAAAATTTATTTTGAAAATCGAAAAATCGTCATAATTTAATTTTCGTTTTCGACACTTTTTTATCTTTTTGAGAACAATTGCGCTCTTCTCGCTCAAATTATTCATTTTCCAACTTTCGAGGCTACTTTCGCATCAAATTTGCCTCGAAAGTTTTCGAGAGTTGCGTAAACTTTTTTTCATACAAATTATTTTCAAGGCTCGAAAATGTTTTCGAGTTTTCGAGGCTTTTCGAGTTTTCGAAGCTTTTCGAGTTTTCAGGAATACCCTTAATATGAATTGTTTCTAATAAGATATTATTGCTAGTCAAAAATAATAATTTATAATATGAATAAAAAAAGTATAAATTACTATACACACACGCTATTGTTTATTCATATTAAAGTATGCATAAGGTTTTTATAAAAACAACAGAGATATCAAGTATACTATGCCACAAATTTTTTTGCCTTTGAAATCGAAGCGACAAAATTTGAACTTATAAATGGAAATTTTCGAAGATCTATTTTTGAAAGTTTTTTTTGAAGGTGAGAACCTTTTTTTTTTTTTTGCTCGTCAAAATTTTTCATTTTGTACTTAGGGGGCGCATATTCATAGTTAGTCTAGGGCGGTCAGAAGTCTAAATCAGGCCCTGGTGGCACCTCTCGTACAACAAAACCACTTAAAGTCCTATATCTTGGTACCTATGGGAGCTACAAGCTTAAAATTTAATATATGGAAGTATATAGTTTGCACTTAGTCACTCAAAGAATGTGGTCGTAGTTTGCAAATAGGGTGGGGCACTTCCCTTACAAATAAAGCACCTAAAGCGCTATATCTTGGTACTTATGGCAGCTACAGTTTCGAAATTCGCTACTTGTATCTATACTGTCTTCGCTTAACACCTTGCAGATGAAGGCGGGATTTAATTAAGGGGCGTGGTAGCCCTGATATAACAAAATCACTTAAAACGCTCTAATATATCAAAATCGCTTAAACCCTATCTCGGAACCTATGGAAGCTATTAGCTTCAAATTTGGTATTGAGATGAAAATTGCTCACTTTCAGCCACTCGAAAAATGTGGGCGTGGCTTGAAATCAGGGTGTGACACCTCCCATACAACTAAAATACTTAAAACGCTATATCTTGGCACCTATGATAATTTTTTTTTTACGTTTTAGTAAAAAGTCGTCAATTAAATTGGAAACAAACTGATTGCGCCGTTCACAGGTATGATCTAGAAAGCTGAAATTTTGGGAGTATTCCCTTCGGATACAATGCTAAAACATAGGCTAATATGCCCGAAAATTAAAAAAAAAAAACTCATATTTGGGTGTATTTTGTCCGCATTTTCAGCTACATGAAAAATGTGGATGTAGTTTGACAACAGTGGGTTGCATCTCCAATACAAAAAAATACCTAGAACCATATATCTTCGCACCTAAGGCAGACTTTTCCTACGTTTTAGCAAGTCGCTTTTTTTGTAAAATTTCAACGAAATCAGACATAAACTTTGTCCGCGCCGTTTACAGGTTTCTGATAGGAAGCTCAAGTATTGGGACAACTATTTTTATTCCTCAAGTTAAAGTATGGGTTAAAAAAAAATAAAATACATCTCCAAAACTTTGAAAATAAATATCCACAACTTCACTACTTGCAGCCGTTCCAGAAGCTTCCTCCATTTTCGCTGTTGATTCTGAGGCATCACTATAAAATTCATGCTCTTCCAGGTTTACCCCTTTAGCCTCAAGAGCCTGCCGTAAGCGTTTCTGTAGCTCCAACTTTCCGCCAGAAGATTGCAGATTCAGCTGCTGCAACTCCTTCTTTAGTTGATCCACTTTTAGTCCATCAAACTTAACCATTTTTTATTTGATTAATTCTTTTTACACAATCCGACTTCTGACTTCAATTGTTACGAAATTTCCTGTCCCTTTGACAGTAATTTCAATCTCTTACACTTTTCTGAGTTCGATCACTGGATTGTGTAATAATCAAGAAAAACGTAATCTTTGTTTAATTATAAAATGGTTTATTTAAATCACAAATGTTAGTTTTTACACAGTACAATTGTTTATTTAGTCTTTTCATTCAAATTGTATACACAAACGTTATACCTCATTATTTAAATCCACTATATCACTTTAGTACTTAAATTCAAATGTTCTCACTTAAGATCCACTGTGTTCCGCTGTTCAATATCAACTGTGTCTCTGCTGCTCATATGACAGCCTTTTATACTAAAGTCATCATTTTCTCGAACCATCTGCCGCTGTCTAGAATATCGTTTCCAGTGCCCTCTAGATAGTGATTATCGACGTTGATAATGTCGTACCATCCGCCATTATCCAGAATGTCGTTTCCAGTGCCTTCTAGATGGCGATTATCGACGTTGATAATGTCGTACCACTTTATCATTTATAGTACAGAAAACATGCTACATGTCGCTAGATGGTGTTATTTTTCTACGGTCAGTGATGCACGTATTTTTCTACGGTCAGTGATGCAAGTATTTTTCTTACGGTCAGTGATGCACGTATTTTTCTTACGGTCAGTGATGCACGTATTTTTCTACGGTCAGTGATGCAAGTATTTTTCTACGGTCAGTGATGCTAGCTAATATCGTTTAATAATTATTACGAGAATTTTCTGGCATAAACCAAATTTCGCTACAATATGTAAAAACTTTTGGCCGACATTTGTCTTGCATTCCATGCAGAAGAAGAAGAAGAAGCTTTTTTGACTCATGGCTAATTTAACTACATTTTTAACTAATTCCTGTCTGTTTACTTTTTTTAGTTAAATATCTTTTTGAGAACAAATGCACTCTTCTCGCTCAAATTATTTAACTACGGATTTGACTACAAATTTAACTATGAAAGTAAACAGACACAACTAATACATTTAAAAAAATAACATTTTGTTCCTTATTCTTTCATCTACAAAACCCATTTTACAAAAAAGTGGGGTTTCTGTTAGATCGAAATATTAAATATTTACGACCGCAAGTCATGAATTCCAGAAGGAATTTAAGCGTGCGACGAGTCACAACAAAGGAACGAGTATCTGACACTCGTTATTAAATCTTGATTCGTCGCACGCTGCACGCTTAAATTCTTTCTGGAATTCATGACTTGCGGTCGAATATATTTAATATTTCGATCTAACAGAAACCCCACTTGTTTGTAAAATGGGTTTTGTAGATAAAAGAATAAGGAACAAAATGTTATTTTTTTAAATGTACACGGAAGAAACGAAACTCGAAATTCTGGTAAATATTAATCAAAATTTAAGAAAAATTAATAGGATTTTTAGTAATTTAGAAACGGTTCGAGTTTCTATTAAAAATTACTAAGCATAATATAAAAATTGCAACTGTAGGCATCAATTTTTCGAATGCAAGTTGTATTTTTACAAAGTAGATATTAAAATTTCTACACTAATTTATCCTATCCCTTTGACAATAATTTCGATCTCTTATACTTCGACTACTGGATTGTGTAACAATCAAGAAAAATGCAATCTTTATTTAATTATAAAATGGTTTATTTAAATCACAAAAGTTAGTTTTTACGCAGTACAATTGTTTATTTCCTCTTTACATTCAAATTGTATACACAAACGTTTTACTTTATTACTTAAAATCCACTGTATTACTTTATTACTTAAAATCCACTGTATCACTTTAGTACTTAAATTCAAATGTTCAACTGTCTCACTTAAGATCCACTGTGTTCAACTGTTCGATATCAACTGTGTGTCTGCTGCTTATATGGCAGCCTTTTATATTAAAGTCACCACTTTCTCGAACCATCCGCCATCTTCCAGAATGTCGTTTCCGGTACCTTCTATATGGCGATTATCGACGTTGATAATGTCGTACCATCCGCCAGAATGTCGTTTCCAGTGAATTCTAGATAGCGTTCTAGATGGCATAAAGCAATTTTCGCTACAATAATTTAAAAGAACTGTACTATTTTTTCATTAAAAGAAGTAATATTTTTAAAAAGTACGTTTCAAAGTTTTTATGATGAAATAATAAATAGCTGAAATTGATTTTTAAAATTTTTTACATCAGTTAATTTTGTAATCTTTTAATTTTATATTGAATTGAATTATAAGTGGGGTTATTAAACTCTACAATAGAGTTTTGACTCTACAATAGAGTTTCGACTCTGTAGAACTAAAGCTAATTATACTAGTCTTCTGCTAGGAAGACTCATAAGTAATGTGTTGAACAGAATTTGGACCGCCAGCGAGTTTCCGTTGCCGCTTTCCCGACCCCGTCCCAATTCTGTTCAACACATTACTTCTAAGCCAATTAGTAAGAGTTTGGCAAGCATTATATATTTATTTTTTTGCATGAACATGTTAAGATCTCAAACAGAGTACATATTAAAAACAAAAGAGAAATAAAACTAAATATAATAAAAATTACTAATCTTGAAATAATTTTTATATAACTACTTTTTATAAATTATAAAGCGGGAATCATATATTATAACATGAAATGTGTAAAAATTCTAATGTCGCAATTTAGTAAAATTTAATAAAATCTTTGCATAATTTCAAAGTTTTTAGGTAATAATTAAATTGAAGAAAAGAATTTTTAATATGCACTTTATTTAAAATGTAAAATTAAAAAAATTAAAAAGTAGAATAGCATTTTTCATAATGATTTTTTATTTATTATTGTAAAAGAGTAATGTTTTGTTGTCAGATTTTAATTTTTATACTCCTATTAATTTTTAATAAAACTTGAGCTGATGTTTTTTCCGTGAATTCTAGTTGGAGGGACAACATATTAAAGCTATTTAAATATTTAATTTGTTATTATTTGTTGATAGTATAACATTTTATTTTAAATTTATTTCGAAAGCCAACGTTATAAAGTATTATATAAAAAAATTTGACATAGATCGGATCAGTAGAACTGGAGATAATAGACTTCAAGTATGAGTAGATTTGCCAAGATCCAGCCAATTATCGAAAATTCATATGTGGATATTTTCGAAAAAAAAAATGTTCAATCAAGTCCAAAATGCTGTGCGGTTTGTAAAAGAATGACCGATATGGGACCTTCGTTTACAAACCGGACGGATTTAGACAAAAATTGACCGACACATTTTTGATTTGGCTAAAATTTTTTTTATGAGTTCTGTATCGAAAACGAAGAGATACGTGTTCGAGGATTTTTTTGGAAAAACATTTTTTTTGTTTCAAATTAGAGTGAATTTAAATTTTGAGAATTTCGTGATTTTTGGTTTGGAGAGTCACTTTCAAAAATTCATAACTCTGGTTGTGTTAAAGCTAAAAAATTGAATTTATTTTCATTTTAAAGCTAAGAAAATTAACTTTAATAAAAAATTTTTTTTAAAAAATGATCAACAAATTAATTTTGTTATAAGCAATTTAAATCGATTTTTAACAATTGCCTCCACCCTGTATCAAATTTTTAATATTACCATCGTATTCTACTGTCGGGACAGAGAATGATAGCGATAACGAGACGATATCAAAAAATGTATTTCTCGTATGACCGAGGACGAGAAGGGTCTGACCGATATCTCGTTCTCGGCGATAATGTAATGTTAATCGTACGATAGGCACTTAATTATTGCCGAGAACGAGATCCAGCCAGAGCTTCCATAATACAAAAACAATTATAGGGCAATATCTTGGCACCTATGGTAGCAGGCGTTTTGAAATTCGGTGCTAGTATACATATATGGTCTATGTTAAGTATGTTAAGTACCTCACGATATCTAGACAAGATTATACAAAGGGATGTGGCACCTAGAACAAAAAAACTTAAAACGCCATATCTTGGCATCTATCGCAGCTACAGTTGGGAAACCTGATACGTAAATGAAAATTGTTTGTGGCCAGTAACTCGCTTAATGTAAATAGGGTTGGATAATGGGCCATAGCTCGTCCCATTCAACAAAAACCCTTACATTGATATTCTTTTAACATGGACCCAATTGCCTGCAGTAAGGACTGCGTAAAATGTAGACGGGGTTGTACAACGGACAGTGCGCGGGAAAGCCGCTGGTCTAGTTAGTGCATATATGGGATGTTTCACGTCAAGCGAAACACTTAAATGGCCAAAAATTGGCATGACCAATCACGACGTACGAGGTCTTAAATTGTTCGTCTCGTGAAAGACTTCTAAAAGCCGAATGGCCCGTTCAGAAATGGTATGGAAATATGATGAGAATTATAACAGTAAATTAGAAGTATTGAAAGTTATGAAGGTCGTAAATGATGTTGCTGAGCGGGGGGTGGCGCTAATCAAAAAATTTAATAATTGCTTAACCGAAAATGAAGAACAAACCCAATGTTTGTTACAGGTAGTCCAACTTCATTGACAAAAGCATACTACTTTCAATAAAAAAATTATAAATAAACATTTATTTGGGTTTAAAAAGTTCATTGAAAAAACCAGTTAATACAAGATGGGGTTTCTTAATTTTTTTCCAATTGAAATTAAAAAACTTTGCAATTTATTTCGTTCCCACCATCGCAAAAAAGTCACATTTAAAATAAAATAAAATAAAATATAATTAAACATTATTTAATAAACCTTTATTTGGAACAAAGTTCATTGGAGAGACGTGTATAAAACACGAAAAGAAAGAAAAATTTGTTATTTTCAGAAGGATCTTTTTATTTTTCTCCAATTGAAATTGAAGATGCTGTAATTTATTTCTTTGCAGCTACAGTTTTGAAATTTGAAACAAGGACAGCAGTCTGTACTAAGCACTTTTTAAAATGTGGATGGGTTTAAAAAACGGGGTGTGGCACCCAGGACCTGATTTACCCATAGGCTAACTAGGCTTAAGCCTAGGGCGCAAGGTCCGAGGGGGCGCTGAGAATTAGCGTTGATTAAGCACCTTCTTTGCACAATTTTTCAACAAGTGAAATTTATAAGGCAAGGATTGAACAGATACAATTGAGACATGAAATTTTCTTTCCCTCGTTTGTCAAAAGTGAGTCTCTAGCCTCATTTGTCCCTTTCTATTCCCATACAATTCTCTCAGCAAAAATTTATTGCTAGCAAATTTTGTTGTTGTCTCTCTCTTTTCCCATACGCATGCAAATTGATTCAATCATGACTTAACTAGCATGATTACTGCCCTGAAAAATATTGCCCCTTTCTCTTTCATTTTCGAGTTTTTCAAATGTCAAACAACACGTAAAAATGGTTCGGCAAAAGTCAAAATCATATAAAAATAAAATATTTTGACACTAGACCTACTTTTGGAAGAAGCAGCATTTTTTTCGCAGTAACCTTATATAGTTAAGTCATGATTGACACGTTTTTCTTCGCATATTCGTTAGTTTGATTGTTTTATTTTATTGAAAAATGAGTGGTAATGAGAATACTTCGATAGTTAAAAAGCTAAGAAAAATAAGTTATAAGGGTATTCCTCTAAACGCGAAAACTCGAAAGCATGGAAACCTCGAAAGTTTTCGAGCTTGTTTAAGGGAACACACCAACCTATGCAAACGTGCAAACGAATGAGAAACGCCTTTTGTTGCCTCAAACTGCCTAACTCGTGTGAGAGAAATCAACATGTGGGTTAGTTGTCAATCAAAAAAATTAAATAAAAAACTTTAATTTGTTAAAAAATTCATTTTTTTGGATTAATTTTAAACCATTCTTCTTGATTATAGATGGAGAAACATTTTCACACTAATATTATAGCTTAATAAATTACTTATCAACTGATACCTATATTGTTTAAATAGAAACATAAAATTGCTTAACTGAATCAAAATAAAAAGTTTGTAGCGAATTAAAATTTATTTTGAAAATCGAAAAATCGTCATAATTTAATTTTCGTTTTCGACACTTTTTTATCTTTTTGAGAACAATTGCGCTCTTCTCGCTCAAATTATTCATTTTCCAACTTTCGAGGCTACTTTCGCATCAAATTTGCCTCGAAAGTTTTCGAGAGTTGCGTAAACTTTTTTTCATACAAATTATTTTCAAGGCTCGAAAATGTTTTCGAGTTTTCGAGGCTTTTCGAGTTTTCGAAGCTTTTCGAGTTTTCAGGAATACCCTTAATATGAATTGTTTCTAATAAGATATTATTGCTAGTCAAAAATAATAATTTATAATATGAATAAAAAAAGTATAAATTACTATACACACACGCTATTGTTTATTCATATTAAAGTATGCATAAGGTTTTTATAAAAACAACAGAGATATCAAGTATACTATGCCACAAATTTTTTTGCCTTTGAAATCGAAGCGACAAAATTTGAACTTATAAATGGAAATTTTCGAAGATCTATTTTTGAAAGTTTTTTTTGAAGGTGAGAACCTTTTTTTTTTTTTTGCTCGTCAAAATTTTTCATTTTGTACTTAGGGGGCGCATATTCATAGTTAGTCTAGGGCGGTCAGAAGTCTAAATCAGGCCCTGGTGGCACCTCTCGTACAACAAAACCACTTAAAGTCCTATATCTTGGTACCTATGGGAGCTACAAGCTTAAAATTTAATATATGGAAGTATATAGTTTGCACTTAGTCACTCAAAGAATGTGGTCGTAGTTTGCAAATAGGGTGGGGCACTTCCCTTACAAATAAAGCACCTAAAGCGCTATATCTTGGTACTTATGGCAGCTACAGTTTCGAAATTCGCTACTTGTATCTATACTGTCTTCGCTTAACACCTTGCAGATGAAGGCGGGATTTAATTAAGGGGCGTGGTAGCCCTGATATAACAAAATCACTTAAAACGCTCTAATATATCAAAATCGCTTAAACCCTATCTCGGAACCTATGGAAGCTATTAGCTTCAAATTTGGTATTGAGATGAAAATTGCTCACTTTCAGCCACTCGAAAAATGTGGGCGTGGCTTGAAATCAGGGTGTGACACCTCCCATACAACTAAAATACTTAAAACGCTATATCTTGGCACCTATGATAATTTTTTTTTTACGTTTTAGTAAAAAGTCGTCAATTAAATTGGAAACAAACTGATTGCGCCGTTCACAGGTATGATCTAGAAAGCTGAAATTTTGGGAGTATTCCCTTCGGATACAATGCTAAAACATAGGCTAATATGCCCGAAAATTAAAAAAAAAGAACTCATATTTGGGTGTATTTTGTCCGCATTTTCAGCTACATGAAAAATGTGGATGTAGTTTGACAACAGTGGGTTGCATCTCCAATACAAAAAAATACCTAGAACCATATATCTTCGCACCTAAGGCAGACTTTTCCTACGTTTTAGCAAGTCGCTTTTTTTGTAAAATTTCAACGAAATCAGACATAAACTTTGTCCGCGCCGTTTACAGGTTTCTGATAGGAAGCTCAAGTATTGGGACAACTATTTTTATTCCTCAAGTTAAAGTATGGGTTAAAAAAAAATAAAATACATCTCCAAAACTTTGAAAATAAACACCCTAATATATATACATATATATTAACCATTACTAAATTTTAATCATATGTAAACTTATTATCTTAACCTACATCTATCCTATACTTCAGGCCCGTACCTACCATAGGGGCTAGGGGCTTTGGCCCCCCTAGCACTTCCTTTGCCCCTCACGCGGAAAACTTCAAAGACAAAAACAATTATGAAAATTATTTTTACAGTTTATACTACTTAGGTTTGCAGTTTATTTATTTCTAAAACAATAACAATAATTTAAAATAGCTGTGCTCTGCGATCTTTCAGTGCATTGAATCTTTTTAAAACCAGACTAAAGACGTTTGTGCTCGAAAGCCAGAAACGATAAATTATTCAGCCTATCAGTCAACATGCCTATCCGTTGTGACCGCATGGTTCGTGTTAATGCGGATAATAACAGTTCGCATACTTCCGTTCCAGAAGGGAAAGTTTCGATGGTTGCAAAAAGATTGTACAATTTTTCTATTCCTTGACGCACCTTATACAGCTCCGTCAGTACCACCGTCTTAATTTTTTATTCTTCCGGCTTTTTCAATTTGTTTAATTGTTCATTCCCTGAACGAATTCCATCTATGTATTCTTTGGCATTTTTAAGCTTAATTTCACTTGGTAATTCGATGCCCAAATCGGCCAATGGGTGCAGCTTTTTCAAATCCATTTCATCAGCTGTATCGATATTGTTTGTGATTGGTTATTTCAATTAATACGATACGATTGTTTCGTAGAATGTTGATTTCAGCATGATGGCCGATTCGCTTCGTTCACCCAGTGTTTCTTCAACAACATATTCTTTCAGCATTTTTTACTGCTGCCTATTCCGAATTGGACGATTTGAGGCGTGAGCTGATTCTGTGGTCTTCAATATTTCCAACAGATCTGTTGTTTGACAATAGTATTTATCGAAACTATATTGTGATCTCATTTTTTCAAGCATCGTATGAACAGCTGTAATGAGTGGCATAGAATATTTGTATCCAATCGCTCGGCCTTGAATCGCTCTCGTTAGTTGTTCAATCGTTTGCAATAAATCCTTCATAAACACTGATGCGAAGACAAATTCCAACGGTGCCATCACGCGCGACAAATCGACTGCTATTGCTACGTCATCACCATCGAATCGTTCGCCGATTATTTGAAGCAAAGTATCCATAATATGGATATAGTTTTCAAAGATGGATTTTGAAGCACGTAAATGGCCAACCCAACGAGTTTCGATTAATTTCAAAATGACCTACTAAAAGATGTGATGCTGCCATATGCCGATGAAAATGTGCAACTAAAGTGAAGGTTCCAACGGGACAACGATCCAAAATCACCTCTTAAGTTTTTAAGACCTTCAGAGCAATAAAATTGAATTTCTTAATTGACTTGGCCTGATCGGAATCCTGTTGAGAACTTGCACTCTCACATGTTGGAGATCGTTGACATGAAAATCAAGATTGAAAATTGGAAAACCACGTCTGAACTGAAATATCCTGGGAAGAAATACCGCAAGATATAATTATATATTGTTACGAAATTTCCTTGTTCCTTTGACAGTAATTTCAATCTCTTACACTTTCTGAGTTCGATCACTGGATTGTGTAATAACCAAGAAAAACGCAATCTTTATTTAATTATAAAATGGTTTATTTAAATCACAAACGTTAGTTTTTACACAGTACAATTGTTTAATTAATCTTTACATTCAAATTGTATACACAAACGTTATACTTTATTACTTAAAATCCACTATATCACTTTAGTACTTAAATTCAAATGTTCTCACTTAAGATCCACTGTGTTCCACTGTTCAATATCAACTGTGTCTCTGCTGCTCATATGACAGCCTTTTATACTAATGTCATCATGTTCTAGAACCATCTGCCGTTGTCTAGAATGACGTTTCCAGTGCCTTCTAGATAGCGATTATCGACGTTGATAATGTCGTACCATCCGCCATTATCCAGAATGTCGTTTCCAGTGCCTTCTAGATAGCGGTTATCGACGTTGATAATGTCGTACCACTTTATCATTTATAGTACAGAAAACAGATGGTATTATTTTTCTACGGTCAGTGATGCAAGTATTTTCTTACGGTCAGTGATGCAAGTATTTTTCTACGGTCAGTGATGCTAGCTAATATCGTTTAATTTTTATTACGAGAATTTTCTGGCATAAACCAAATTTCGCTACACTGCCCTCCGCTTAAACTTGTTCGTCCCGAACAAGAGTCTCTCCATCTCTAGTATAAGGTGCCAGCCTTTCGATGTGGACTACCTTTAATTTACCTTTGTTGCCGGGGTATTTTTGGATTCGATACACAACATCATTAATCCTTGTGACGATCCGATAAGGTCCCTCCCAATGAGTCTGTAATTTAAGAAACAAGCCTCGTTTTCGTTGAGGGTTGTGTAGCAGCACTAATTGACCTTCTTTGAACCCTTCAGTATTTGCTCGCAAGTCATATCGAGCTTTCGTCTTGTCGCTAGCCAGTTGAGTACATCTCCTGATGAGCTCGTGTATATCTACTAGTTCTTCTCTTTTCTGCGATGTGTAATCGTCAGCATTGGTCGTTTCTCGGACAGCGCTTACTCCGTACTTCAAATCTGCTGGAAGACTTATGTCCGTACCAAAAATTGGTTATGCTGGCGTGACTGTAGTGGTATCGTGTACTGACGAACGATAAGCCATCAGAAACATTGGTAGATGCTCATCCCAATCTTTTTGTCCTTTGTCAACAACCTTTTTCAGATGCTCCTCTAGAGTACGGTTGAGCCTTTCGCTGTTTATTCAGAGGTATCACTATAAAATTCATGCTCTTCCAGGTCTACCCCTTGAGCCTCAAGAGCCTGCTGTTAGCGTTTCTGTAACTCCAACTTTCCGCCAGATGATTGCAGATTCAGCTGCTGCAACTCCTTCTTCAGTTGATCCACTTTTAGTTCGTCAAACTTTACCATTTTATATTTATTTATTTTTTGTTTTTATTTGATTGTTAATTCTTTTTTTTCACAATCCCACTTCTGACATCAATTGTTACGAAATTTCCTGTCCCTTTGACAATAACTTCAATCTCTTATACTCTTCCGAGTTCGATCACTGGATTGTGTAACAATCAAGAAAAACGCAATCTTTATTTAATTATAAAATGGTTTATTTAAATCACAAACGTTAGTTTTTACACAGTACAATTGTTTATTTCTTCTTTACATTCAAATTGTATACACAAACGTTTTACTTATTACTTCAAATCCACTGTATTACTTTAGTACTTAAATTCAAATGTTCTCACTTAAGATCCACTGTGTTCAACTGTTCAATATCAACTGTGTCTCTGCTGCTCATATGACAGCCTTTTATACTAAAGTCATCATTTTCTAGAACCATCTGCCGTTGTCTAGAATGACGTTTCCAGTGCCTTCTAGATAGCGATTATCGACGTTGATAATGTCGTACCACTTTATCATTTATAGTACAGAAAACATGCTAAATGGTGTTATTTTTCTACGGTCTTTGATGCAAGTATTTTTCTACGGTCACGGCTGTGCCTTTTGTGTCCTGCTGGTCATTTTCACAATTTATAACAGCCGTAACTTTCAGTGTAGCGAAATTTGCTTTATGCCAGAAAATTCTCGTAATAAAAATTAAACGATATTAGCTAGCATCACTGACCGTAGAAAAATACTTGCATCACTGACCGTAGAAAAATACGTACATCACTGACCGTAAAAAAATACTTGCATCACTGACCGTAGAAAAATACGTGCATCACTGACCGTAGAAAAATAACACCATCTAGCGACATTTAGCATGTTTCTGTACTATAAATGATAAAGTGGTACGACATTATCAACGTCGATAATCGCTATCTAGAAGGCACTGGAAACGACATTCTGGATAATGGCGAATGGTACGACATTATCAACGTCGATAATCGCTATCTAGAAGGCACTGGAAACGACATTCTAGACAACGGCAGATGGTTCTAGCAAATGATGACTTTAGTATAAACGGCTGTTATATGAGCAGCAGAGACACAGTTGATATTGAACAGTGGAACACAGTGGATCTTAAGTGAGAACATTTGAATTTAAGTACAAAGTGATATAGTGGATTATAAGTAATAAAGTATAACGTTTGTGTATACAACTTGAATGTAAAGATTAATTAAACAATTGTACTGTGTAAAAACTAACGTTTGTGATTTAAATAAACCATTTTATAATTAAATAAAGATTGCGTTTTTCTTGATTATTACACAATCCAGTGATCGAACTCAAAAAGTGTAAGAGATTGAAATTACTGTCAAAGGAACAGGAAATTTCGTAACAATATATATGTTACTCTGACACTAAGCTTTAGTTTTCTTTTTTGTCCAGATAAATCAAAGTGTTTTTTAAGTGTCCAGATAAATCCCAATTTTTTTTGTTTTTTTTTAATGTCCAGGTGAAACACAATTTGGATCTGGCAAGCCTATTTGGACATGCTTTTTCTACTACGGGGTAGGTCCCATTTTCCGTATTCAGGATATTATAACCCAATGTGAATACGTTGATATTTTGCCAAGTATTATGCTACCTTACGCAAGTGATAAAATGCCCTTAATTTTGCAATTGCAGCAGGATAATGACCCCAAACACTCTTCGAAGTTGGTCAAAACTTGGTTTAGCGGCGCCAATATTGGATGCTTGTCTTGACCCTGTCAATTTTCTGATCTCAACCCGATTCAGAATCTTTGGTCTGAGTTGAAGAAAAAAATTTTAAATCAAATATTCAAAAATATGGACGATTTGTTGCAAAAAGTGCAACAATAATGTTACGATATCCATTTGGAGGGATGCCAAAATTTGGTTGCGTGTATGCCAAGGAGAACACAGGCCGTTTTGAACAATAATGGCGGTTATACAAGGTACTGGTTTGTTACAAACTGAGACATTCTCAAACTGTTGTGTGTAGGTTGCAATAATTTAGTTTTTTTAGAAACATCAAAAGTGTACCTATTTTTATGACCAGATGAAAATTCAACGACGGATCCAATAATTTTATATAAGAGCTATTCTAGATGAAAACGTCTAATCACTAAAGGTGACTTAGCTTAGATTATGCTCAAATTTTGTGAGAATCTTCTTTAGGGTTCCAAAGATGGTAATCCGAAATATTTTAATTTTCGGATGCGTCAGTCCCCGCCTGGCCGAATTAAAGCATTTAAAAAACGTAATTTTTGGCTTCAATATTTTTAGCTTTTGAGCTTCGACCCCAAACACCAATGGTACAAATGAGAGGGAAAAATCAACAATTGAGGAGTGGGCTAACAGTACGGTACATGTCCAGTTCCCAAAAATGTTCAGAAATCGTAAAAAAGGGTTTATGCCCCTGAGCTAATTAGAGGAAAACATTCACTTAGTTTAATTTTTTTGTTTTGTTGCTTCTTTTAAGCCACCTGAACACGTGGAAGGGATAAAAATCGGTTAACGAGATGTCAGTTCAAGGTAAGAACTAAATATCCTGTAAGTTTCACATTTATCTCGTGGTCCACATGCTGATATAATGGCTCAAAAAATTCGATTTTTCAAAAGTTCGAATTTTCCAGCAGATATTTTTTTATAAGGAGTGGGCCGAACGAGTCAATTTTAGATTTTAATTCTTTCCCGATCTGTGTACAGTGGGTAACGGATATAAGCACAATGCTTATAAGAAAGGAACGCTTATAAGAAACATTTTCGAAAGCACCGCGTTTTTTCTCAATGTTTTGAGGTAAAAACAATCTATATAAGAAACTTCTTATAAGAAAAAAACGCATAAAAGAAAGCTTTTTCCAAGCACCAATATGAAAAATCTTAAGAAAAAAATAACGCTTATAAGAAATTTTTTCAAATCGTAATTTTCGTCCTTTGGTCAAAATTGAAAATACGCGCCTTCTTTATGTCATCATTCTTCGATCAAAATTGAGCGAGCAAGTATAACGATTGCAGTTGCTGAAAGCACTTATTACTCACTGCTGATTTTTGTGCGATTCGGATATAAGAAATAAAGTTTCTTATATCAGTAGTACGTATATAGGAAATTTTTTTCTTATATACGTGGTACTTCTATAAGAAAAAACTGATATAAGAAAGAAATTTCCGGGATTTTTTGACTTTCTTATATCCGTTACCTACTGTACTTGATCTACAAGAAATATTAATGGTTTGTATGAAATAGTCGCAACACTGGAGCCAGTTAAAAATCACGAAAAAACAATAAAGTACATGTATTTTCAGCACCATGTAATTTTTCGCGTATTCAAATTGTTGGAATTTATAGTCTTTGTAAAAAAACTAACTTTTCTTAGCTTTAAGTTGCCATCTCAAGTGTGTCTTAAACATAAAAATTTTTACAGCTAAAAATATTGAAGCCAAAAATTACGTTTTTTAAATGCTTTAATTCGGCCAGGTGGGGAGTGACGCATCCAAAAATTAAAATCTCTGGATTACCATCTTTGGAACCCTAAAGAAGATTCTCACAAAGTTTGAGCGAAATTCAAAGCAGTGCAGCAACGCAATTTTAATTTTTTAGACGTTTTCATCTGGAATAACTCATAAGACATTTTCTTTATTTTTTTTTTAAAATTCAAATTGTTCCTTTTTTATAAATACACTATAATGTTCATAATGAGTACCAATTTTTTTCAAAATAAAATGTAAATAATAAGATATTTCTAAAAAATCCAGTGAAACTCTGGAGTACCTATTTTATTGTCCAGTGTATGCGCTTGTGTCTTCCAGAATAAACGGTTTGCAACTAAGATCCTTCTAATTTAAAAAATTTTTATTTACCATAAGAAAGGAGGTGCTCTAGTTTTGTCCGTTAAGTTTTCTGGCTTATAGTGTCCCTTTGATAATAACTTTTTATTTATGAGATACTGCATTTTTAAAATTTTTTTCTGTCAATAATAAAAGTATAAATATATACTATAATAAATTCACAACATGGTTTAAAAACGTCGTTTTCACAAAAAATTTATGATTTGAAAAAAATGTACTAAGGGGGGCTGCTTAAGTTTTGGCCAATACTGTATAGTAAAATTTGTTTGTCCCCCCAAGCAAAGTCGGGTAGGTACTGGCCTGCTATACTTATGTATATATTTTCACTTTAAATTTCATTTGTTCTGACTAGGCTAATGATCTCTGTAATTAATGCCTAATTTTTAAATTTGTTACATGATTTATTATGTAAATAAACTGATTATAATAATAATACTAAAAATTTTATGCAGGGTTGGGGCAATTGATTTAAACATTTAAATTACTTATAACAATATTAATTTGTTAATAATTTTTAAGAAATATTTTTTTATTAAATTTAATTTTTTTAGCTTTAAAATGAAAATAAAATCAATTTTCTAGCTTTAACAAAACAGGAATTATGAATTTTTGAAAGTGAGTCTCCAAACCAAAATTTAAATTTACTCTATTTTTATCTCTTCTTTTTCGATACAGAAAAAAATCAAAAATGCGTCGACAGAAAAGTGTTTGGTTTGTAAAAGAACGTCCCACATACGACATTAAAAGGAGATAAATGGTTGGAAGTAAAGACTGGTGTACAAAGACTGACTCAAAAAAAAAAAAATCGAAAGTGCTCGGATTTTCGGTGTTCTTGATTTTTTTGAGTTTATGTCTTGTGATCATTTTCAGATGTTTAGAAAAAAAAAATTATTAACACTTTATACTCCCAGGTCAACCGTTTTTGAAAAAAATAAGTTTAAAATAAACGTAATTGCGCAACCGACCGTGTATATATGGTACATATATAAAATTTTCCACTGAAGCAGTTTCTTAATATTTTGGGCTCGCTGAACAAGATGCAATATTTTTTTTTCTTTTTATATGGTATTTGTTTCTTTTTTATAAGGTTTTTTCGCCAAAATAGCAGAAAAAATGGATAATTTTGTCAAAAAATGGCCGATAAATGTGACTGAACATTTTTTTTTTATTTCAAGTTTGCTGGGATATTTCATATAAAAAAGAAAGTACGTTTGAAAGCAGGTGGCAAGGCCGTATACTTACCAAGGAAGGCCTTCTAGAGCAGTTCTATGTCCTGCCCTTGCCTACTGGGCAGTTATCACATTTCAGAAAAAATATGATAATTTGGGCGATTTTGTCGGTTGAAAATTTGGAAGCAAAAAAATTAGTATAAAAATCAGTATTCAGTATACAAAAATTTTATTCAGTACAATGAAATAAATTAAGATGATCTGCTAAGGAACTGGTGACATCATACATAAGGAAATTTCTTGGAGTTGTTTGTTTTTCTTTAACTTTGTATGGCTCTTTCGAACACTTCTTTAGACTTTATCGCAAAATTTTCGTGGGCAACCCTAATGGGATGTATGTACATTAGGGTGGTTCTTATTTGTTTTTTTTTCCGAAAATCAAATGCGACACCCCCAAATCGGTTCGAAACAGGATAAAAACATTTAAAAAATTTATATAAAATTTTTATCATTAACCCATACTCGGCCTATTTCAAAATGAAATTTGACTTAAGTGAAAATCAAATGCGAGCCCTCCCAATCGCTTCCAAACAAGATAAAAAAATTTAAAAAGTTCATTTAAAATTTTTATCTTTAACCCTTACTGACCCTATTTCAATGTGAAATTTTGACTCAAGCGAAAATCAAATGCGACGCCCCCCAAATCGGTTCGAAAAAGGATAAAAATATTTAAAAAATTTATTTAAAATTTTTATCTTTAACCCTTACTCGGCCTATTTCAAAGTGAAATTTTATTTAAAAAAAAAAATCAAATGCGACACCCTCCCAATCGGTTCGAAACAGGATAAACAAATTTAAAAAATTTATTTAAAATTTTTATCTTTAACCTTTACTCGGCCTATTTCAAAATCAAATTTGACTTAAATGAAAATCAAATACGAACCCTAAAATAGCTACAGCAATAAATTATATATCAAATTAAAGTAGCCATCGAGCAGAGGGTACTGAAATTATCAGCTGCCATAGCGAAGAGAATTACTTTGCTTGCTTTCTATTACTACGTTTATGCGGCACCTCAGTTCGTATTACCGAATACCGATCGGAAATCGTGCTAGAGCTTTGAATTTTGATTTTATGCAGGTGTTCTGAATATTGGCATGGCCTACTCAATCAAACGCTTCCGTCAACTTTTCTCATTTTAATAAAACATTTTCGTCTCATTGCATTATATGTAGTTTAATAAAAAACGTTAAAATTTTTGAAAAACCTCCATATCTCAAAACATATGGAACTGACTTCAAATTTTAATTTACCAATCTTATAGACTGTAAAATTACCTTTCATATGACATTGATATATATAAGATCTATTTAAGAGTTCCCAACTTATCATGATTTTTAGAAAAGCAATATCCGCAACTTCACATGACTATATCTAGAAAACTAGATCCGTTCGATACTTTTTTTGAATATATTCTTTCTTAAAATTAAAAGCCACTTGAGAAAAGTTTGTTCAAAAAAATGGCTGCTTAAGTCAAATTTCACATTGAAATAGGGTCAGTAATGGTTAAAGATAATTATTTTAAATAAATTTTTTAAATTTTTTTATCTTGTTTCAAAGCGATTGGGAGGGCTCGTATTTGATTTTCACTTAAGTCAAATTTCATTTTGAAAGAATAAAGATAAAAATTTCAAATAAATTTTTCAAATATGTTTATCCTGTTTTGAACCGATTGGGGGGCGTCCTCAATTTTTTTTCTTAAGAACCACCCTAATGTACATATGTACATAGTTAGTTTGGGCTCTCTGCTTTCATTTGCAATACTTTGCTGAATGAGCCAAAGAAGCATTGTGTTTGTATGTACATATGTATGTATGTACGTGTGACATTGGAAATGGATGCTATTCAGTTAAAGTCATGCGCAGTATTATGGTATCTAAAATTCATTTTGTTGCACAGTGGTTACTACAACACATTTAAGTTGTAGTTCCTGAAGTTTTTTCACTTGAATTAAATTCATAACATTTTAGTTCAGGAAGTTCACTCCAAATCGCTCAAAGTTTACATATTTCTGAAAACTATTTTATAAATCACACATTTGTCTGAAGGGCTTAATAACTGCTGAAGCAGTACTCTGCCCTCAAAAGCAAAATAGACGTATCCAGGCCCGTATTTACCTTAGAGGTATACTAGGCCAGTGCCTAGGGCGGCACGATTTTATGGGCGGCAAATATTGGGAACTTTGAAATATTTTTTTGTTATTTATTTACAGAGAAAAAATAAGATTGGTTAAATCAACGAATTGCAATTCGTTGATTAAAATTTGTGGAATTCAACAATTCATTTCTTTGAATCAAAGAAAAAATTTGCAAAATCAAAACCCTTTGTTCTTTGATTTTACAAATTCAAATTATCTGATTTTACAACAAAATATTTTAGCGTTAGCGTTAACTTCCATTGTCTGATCAGGGAAGCTTCGGTTCAAATTCCGGCGACGACATAATTTTTTTTTTATTTTTTTAATTTTTTTATTCAAAGGTGTTTAAAAAACATTTTTTTTTGTTTTTTAAATACTTTTAAATTAAAAAATAAAAAAATAAAAAAAATTATGTCGTCGCCGGGATTTGAACCGAGAATTTCCCTGATTAGACAATGCTTGTTACACAGTTTAACGACATCATTTTAGTATGTCTTAAAAATGCTGTCGGTGTCTGAGATGGGTAAGATGAGAACCTTTGAACAGTGGCATGGCGCTGAAGAACACAGGTTCAATTCTCTGATCGGGTGGGTGACAGGTAAAAAAAAGTTAATTTCTCTGAAGTTTTAAGAAAAACGTATTACAATTAAAATAAGAGAATGACTGATAATAAGTACCAACAAATAAGAAAATAGAGGGAATAGAGGAAAAAAAAAAGAAATAGAGGAAAGTAAAAAATCAAAAAAGAAAATTTTTTTTTGCGAATTTATTCTAAGTTTCAACAAAAACTTTAGGCAAATTAACAAATTTTTTTTTGAAATCAACGAATTATTCTAAGTTTCAACAAACGCTTTAGGAAAATTAAAAAATGTTGTTTTAAAATCAACTAATTTATTTTAAGTTTCGACAAATCATCTTTTGTTATATCAGCGAAACTGATTCGCTGCTGAAAATCATACCCAACATTTGTTGAAATCAGACCCGGAATTGTTTGATTTGAGCGAATCTTTTTTTTCTGTGTACACAGGGGGGAAAAGTGCAAATACTGGGATTGTGTGCACTAAATTACGTAAAAATGTTAACAAGCAAAAAAAAAGGTCCTCACTTTTGAGATTACAAAATTTTTTTCTATATTTACTAGTGAAGAGGGGCGTCAGATTTCTAAATCCTGGCCTGGACGTCTCTCAAAAAAATACATGCTCGTGATTTTTATGGCATCAGATAACTTAAGACATTACGCATCTAATGAACTACGCCCAATGCCAGTATCTTAGTTCAAACCTATAAAAAATCTCCAAAGAGAATTTCCTCTATCTCAATTATACATGTATTTCAACAAATTGACATAAACAAAACATCAATTATCTCGAAACGCTTTTTTTGAGATACGTCTATTTCGCTGCTCAGGGCAGTGCAGTTAATGTTATCGTTCTGAAAAATGGTTGAAACTATAAATTTAACAAAAATTTTCGGTTTCCACTATTATACATACATATTACATGTAGGTGGTCGGAGTTCTGAGATAGAGGCACATTTCGGTCTGGACATAGCCGTTTTTATTTCATTTCATTTCATTTATTGAGTCTATGGATAGGAAATCCTTATAGACTAGTAAAAAACAAGTATACAAAAAGTGTTACTTATAAATTAATTACAGGATAATATCACTTAACATTTTCTTAAATACTTCTTTTTCGTAGAAAAATCTAAAGAATTTACAGCGAATAAATTATTAAAATGAAGTAAAACCCTGGTAAGTGGCTCATTTAAAGCATAATTGGTCTTATGATATTTAACATAAAAGAAATTAAAACACAATTGCCTAAGGGGCACATTAAATTAAATTTTTTCTAAGAGTGAAACACAGTCTATATCAGTGATGGCATTTTCGGTACATTTGTACTTTATTCGGTACATTTGCGTCCTGAAAAATCGTTGTCAATACATTCGACAAGTTTTCAGTACATACAGTACGTTTGGGTCATATTCAGTACATTTGCCAAATTTTTAGCACATTTTCAGTACATTTTCGGTACTTTTGGACAAGCTATAATATTTACCTTTTTTTTGTTTTTTAGTAAATAACCGCAATGAATAGATTTATAGTAATTACTTGTTATATTAATTACGTTTATTTTTGTTTTTTTTAGTAAATGAAAATAATCGCGCAATATGTAAATTTTTTAATTAATTTAATGTGAAATATAACTAATTTTGTTAGGGTTTTTGAGATGACAAATATGAGGACCTTTTTTTTTTTTGTTAGTAA
Source organism: Meiosimyza platycephala (assembly GCA_963662105.1). Classification (NCBI taxonomy): domain Eukaryota; kingdom Metazoa; phylum Arthropoda; class Insecta; order Diptera; family Lauxaniidae; genus Meiosimyza; species Meiosimyza platycephala. The sequence continues at coordinate 41,577,713 of OY759210.1, read as the reverse complement.
ATTTTAGAATAATTTCGTACATTTAAGGAAAATAGGGTGTTCAAGACCAAAAAGTACATTCGGGCTGTAAAAAGTGCATTTGAAGTCTCGATTCAGTACATTTTCTCAAAACTCAAATGCCATCACTTGCCTATATTGTCACGAATGAAATGTTCCTCAAGCTGGCACACCCCGGTGATTAAATGTTTTTCAAATACGAAATGCATAAAATCTATCAGTTGCTATTTGTTAGGAGACGTTCATTAATTACGTGAGCTAAAATAGGGGGGAGGGGATCCGGCAAAATCTCACCAAATCTCACCAAGAGTGGGGAGGGGGTCAAGGAAAACCTCACGTCAACTTTTTAATGCTTAGAATTTACATTAAAAATTAATATTTAAATCTCACGGGAGGGGGGAAGAATCCTGCCAGATCTCACCAAGGGGAAGGGGGGCTCAGAATTTTCAAAAAAACACCTCACGTAATTAATGGACGTTCCCTTACTAACGAAATAATCAATTTAAACGTAATTTGGCAATTTTTTTGTTGTGTGTGCTGGCTTGTTACTCAAGCTGACACATTTCAAAAAATTATCATCTTATAAGTCATAAAGATTTACTGATGATAACACGTTTCAATCGCTAATACTAATGTAGCGGGTTGGGAACATGCCCCGGTTTGAGAATAGAGTCCCAATAATCAACAAAGACCTGAGCAATTATAACAATTGAACGATACGGGTTTAAAAGAAGATAAAATATTTTTTGTAGATAGTGAAAGCTGTATCGAATGTGCTGAAAGCCGTGAACTGGAAGGAGATAACACTTGTCTGGTTTGCAATAGACCGGTTCACGATGATCATCCTTGTTCGTTTTCTCGTGGCGAAGAAAGAGTTTGCTTCATCTACCATGGTAGTGAAAATATGAACATTGCCTTAAGTATTCGTCCTCAAGAGAATTGGAAAGGGAAAGGAACTAGTAAAACACCAAATGGGTTTTATCTCGGTCAAAAGAACCTAGTGAGTTCTGCACTGGTGTGGAAAGATCGCAGTAATCTTCCCATATTGAAAATTACCAGCTGTCCAACTTTACATCCTGTTCGATTAGATTAAAAGTCAGTCACTCTAACGAAAACTTGTGCTTTTGATTCGTTATTCCAAATTATTCTTGCAGCTTCAGTTGACAATCTAACTCTTAAGAAAGAGGTCAGTTTATGAATAGATAATGTATTCTTACTGTAGTCATAATTGATTTTATAAGCAGTAGTGTTTTTTGCAATGTAAAATTGACCATTGATTGTCAAATATAATATTTCAATAACATTTTTACAGCTAATATCTATGCAGGATGACGTACCGATTTTCACAAATGGTTCTGACTGTCATGTCAAAAGGCATAATCAATTCTTCAACCTACAAAAAGAGAGCTGTAATATTGGAGGAATATTTTCAAGTTATCGAAAAATCGAAGACACTTGACTATAGATTGAGCCATTGTTGTTAGCTGACTGATTGACAAACTTCTTAAAAATTGTCCGAATCTCACGGAAATAACCAAATGTATAATGAAAACTTTACCCATAAAACAAATTAAATCGAAACAGTTCTGGATCCAAAATTAAGGGTGCCGTCACACATTTTACTAGAATTAAATTTTTTTGTTTTCAAAAATAAAATACAAAGAAGTGCGAATATTTTGTGTGTTTGTAATTTTGCAAACGCAATTGCGTATTTTATATAGCGTGCGACGAGTCAAAACAAAGAAACGAATATTTAACACTCGTTATTAAATTTTGATTCGTCGCACGCTGCACACTTAAATTTGTTCTGGAATTCATGACTTGCGCTGGAAAATATTTAATAACTTTCGATCTAACAGAGACTCCACTTTTTTGTTTGTAGATAAAAGAATAAGGAACAAAATGTTATTTTTTTCAATGTATTCTAGTTGGGGAAACATCATATTAAAACTAATTAAACAATTAAATTGTTATTATTTTTCATTTGTTGACATTGACATTGCAGAAGCTAACGTTATAGACTAATAAATAAAAAAATACGACATTGATCGGATCGGTAGAACTGGAGATAATAGACTTCAAGTATGAGTAGATTTGACAAAATCCAGCCAATTATCAAAAATTCATATGTGGATATTTTCGAAAAAAAAATTTTTTCAGCGTAAACAAAAAACATTGGTCTAGTAATTTTATGTATATAAATTTCGGGTGATTCTAAAATACCAAGTCCAAAATTCTATGCGGTTTGTAAAAGAACGTCCCATATGTCCTCACAATACATTGCAATGACACGCAAAATGTATTTTTTCTTATAATGCTGGGAAAAATTCAAACAAAGATGGTGAACAAAATAGTTTAGTTTTTATTAACCCTGAAATGACAATGCACTTCATCCAACATTTGAGTAAGTCACTTGGCCTAGAAGGGTTGGCTAATGTATTTCAAGACGCTGAACATAATTTAATTCAGATATCTGGCAGTTGAGCTCAGTCACAAAAGGAGTTATGTAAGTTCGTGGAACCGTTGTGGGCGAAAAGAATTCCTGAGGTGCATTTACACCACATGTAGTAATTTACTTTTATTCTTTTTCCAAGTGAATAAAGAAGTTACGAGCAAATTTCGTTAGTTTTGAATGTGAAAAATAATTAATAACTAGATACAAGAAGCAAATAGTTAGGTCTCTTTTACTGTTCAAAAGCATTATACAGGACTTAACGTTTCAAATTTTCTTAATGCAGACTTCAGAATTGAAATTAACGACCTCTAAAGCCCCCGTACATCCAGTCTCGTCCCAATAGAAAAGAATATTCGGATTTGACCCAGAATGATGGGAATGATGTTTGTAAACGAAACTGTCATCATGATATCCAATGATTTAAAATGTAGATGAATTGCTCAAATCTTTGTTGATTATTGGACTCAAACCGGGGAATGTTCACAACCCGCTGCATTAACATTAGCGATTGAAGCGTGTTATCATCAGTAAGTCTTTAGGACATATAAAATGATAATTTTTTGGAGTAACTAGCCAGCACACACATAAACAAAATACCAAATTACGTTTAAACTGATTAGTCAGATTAGTAAGTAACAAATAGCGACTGTTCATTTTTATGCATTTTATATTTGAAAAACATTTAATCAGGAGCGTGCTGACTTGTCAATCTTGGTGCCACACACTCTGTATCTCAAAAAATATTTTGGCGATAAAATTTTTTTATTTGAGTGTGACGTATGTGCTGTGTCAGCATATGTCTCGATAAAAGGCTTTCTTTTTAATCAGTCAATAAAATATTTGAAATTAAATTGAATGGCAAATTCAACTGGAACTTTGACGAAACTTCATTGAAATCGGAATGGAACGAGTCTTATAATTATAACCAGGCCCGGATGTACCATACAGGCAGTGTAGGCACGTGCATAGGGCGGCAAGAATTAAAGGGCAGGAAATATTGGTGAAAATTTGGAAAAATGGTTTTATTCGTGGGAGTTTAATTTTCCGAGTATTTCGTACCAACGTACCAACATTATAAGTGAAAAAAGTCCTTATAACTGAACATTTGTGATCGATAGGCGAGTGAAAAACTACTTGAGATCAAAACTGGTTGCAGAACGATTGAACGCCCTCGCTTTGTTAACTATAGAGTCAGATTTGCTCATGTCTTCAGTTGTGATGACATTATCAATGACTTTGCCAACCAAAAATCAGGACATAAAAGCTTCAACCAGTAAGCAATAATTTTTCCACAAAAACCAACCACATACATAATGGTAATTGTTGAATAAAATATGTCATATACTTCATAATTATAAGACTACTGACTGTAACAAAATAAAATATTTGCTCTCAGAAAAGCACATTTTATTGATTGAAAACTTATTCCACCATTGAAGAAGTTTTGAGGGGGGATGCGGGAATTATTGCAACTGTCTAGGAGCGGCAAATTTCTTAATCCGGGCCTGATTGTTTTTGACATACTTATTACTAACTTTTTTTACATTCAGCTCTACTGTGCTCGTATTTTTGTTTACATTCATATGTACGAAAGTCACAATAATTGGTTTAATTGATGTGTATCATATTATGAATCAATTTACATGCGATAAACTCTATATTCTCCTTATGGTTCTTCTGCAAAGCTCATCGAATATTTGAGTCAATTTGTTTTTTATATATCGAATAAGCAAAATAAACACTTTGATGTTCATTGCGTTGCGATATAAATAAACTCTTTCCACAAAATCGTATGCTATTTTCCATTTTCATTTATTCTTTGGAATAAGAAGACCTCAGTCAATCGACAGCTGTGGCGCTGAATAGTGAACAGTTTAGCAAAATAAAGAGAAAAAAAAGAGAAAAATTCATCTAATAAAAAGATAAAAGTTGTGAAATTTTGTTTGTGCGGAATATAATTCAGTAAAATAATGAATAACATAGGAATATCCACTGATCCAAATTTACTTGATGTTGAATTGCCTCGCACTTTGATAGAATCGCCGTCAGTTTCAACATTTCTCCCAGAAGAAGAGGCATCAATTTGCCCTCTACTGTCAAATACTAATGGAACTTCAACACCACTGACCTTCTCACATCCGTTAACACCAAATGCGGATAACGACAGCAATGCCTCCGCCAACTTGGGCAATGAGGACACAAAAGCTGAAACGAGCTCATCCACCGGTAGCAGCTCTGGCATAGGAATGGATGTTACTGATACGGCCGCAACATCACTGTTTAATAAACACGCTTATCAGCACCTTCAGAAGAGCAATGGGATGACACAGGTGAGTCACAGCGAAACTTTCATGTTGATTTGAAGTGAAATGACCAAGTGCGCTTACCTGTTTAATAAGCAATACCTACGCTGAGGTAAACACTTAAGGTGTTAATAGCTTATGCAAATAAGATTGTTTTTAGATTTATTTAGAAGTAAAAAATTGAGGGAAGGTTTGGGATATGTATATCGTTAACTTAACCACTGTAGAATATTGAAAAATCGGGTATATTTGACCATAAAAATATTTCGCCCAAATTACAATTTTTGTTTTTATATACCAAAGCCATTGTATGATTACATTTTCGATAACTATCTAATCAAAACGTTACTCTTGCACAAAGCAACTGTTTTGAATGAAACTTTGGCGTATCGAAGAATATGAATTAACTTAAGTGATCGTTTGGAAATTTTGAAAAACAAATCTTAATATTTTCGTACTCTGCTCTGATATGTAATACAATTCGCCATCAACACTGTACATTAGGGGTATGACTATTTTTTAACACTCATTTTACATGGCACCACATTATGAAAAATAATGAAAAAACTATAAAAAAGTTTGCTTTTTTATTATTTATCAAAATAAATTCCCGAGTGTTGCAAATAAAAACATTTACATATCCTCAAAAAATAAGAATAATAATAAAACTGTTTTGACAATGAAGTCTGTATATAATTATGTATTAAAAAAGTCAAAGATTTCGTTTAAGAATACAGTACCAGGAGAACGACCATAGTTCGGTTTTTCGTTCTAAGGTTGAAAAGTCGAAAATGTTGAAATGGGTTGAAAAAGCCGTAAAATGTTTGACAAGTCGGAAAAAAATGGTACCTAAAGATTGATAAAAACTTGAAAGAAGTTGAAAACATTTTGAAACTAGTGAAAAAGGCATGGAAAATGTTAAAAAAGTTGTTGACACAGTTGAAAGAGAATGAAAAACTCGAAATAGTTAAGTGAGGTTGAAAACGTCGAAATAAATTGATGAGGTTGAAATAGTTTAAAATCGCTAATGTAAAAAAATCGGTTCGGCAGCAAGTACCGTACAAGCAACTTCTCTTGAGAACAATTCTTTTTTTTTAATGTTTCGATACTACGAAAATCATTTGAGAATATCTTATGATTACAATATGGCACTATTTATCTAGATTAAAGAAATACATAGGCATTCTGATGAATATCTATTTCAACTCTACGAATCCATACTTTTATATGAAATTTATATTGCGTGCATAAAAAAGTCAGTTTTTTATGAATAAAAAACGAACCGCTGGACCGATTTTTTCCAGACTCCTTTCAGATCTAAGTCATGACGTGACGTATCGATTGATATGGTCATCAAAAAATTCTGTCCGATAGTTATTGAGGAAACGAAAGCCAAAATATGTCTACATACGTACACACACACACACAGACATCACTCTAAAAATACTTGTAAACGATTGTCGAGGTATTGAAACGTAAAGAAAACACAAAATTACCTATTTCAATTTTCGGACCTATTATAATAACTTCTCAAGAAAAGTTTAAAATATGGAAAATATTGAGAAAAATTGAATGAGATAGAATAATTCGAATATATTTGTAGTATGTTGAAAACGGTTGAAAAGCCGAAAAAAGTTGAAAAAATTTGAAAGAAGTTATAGATAAAATATGGAAAATGACGTAATAAGTTGAATACGGTCCAAAAATTGAAAGAGGTTCAAAAAAGTTGATAGAGGTTAAAACTGTAGAGAATGGCTGATAATATCGATACAATATAAGATATGTTGAAAAAAGTTGAAAGAGGTTGAAAAACTTAAAAAAAATTTAAAATTTCGAAAAATATTGAAAAGACAAGTTGAAAAATCTTGGTAAATCCTATTAAGTTAAAGAGGTTAAAAAAGCCGAAATAAAATATTGAAAAAAGTTGAAATGGTCAAAATATACCTATCTAAAAAAATGTCACGCTTACAACTTTATGTAAGCATGGGAGGTGCCACGCCAACTAATGCAATCCTATCGAATTCCATTTAATGTTAAAGCTTATAGTAACCGACATCTCTGTACTAAATTTTATTAGGATCAATCCTTTTGTACACTAAATATAACATTCAACGTTTTTTCCATGTATTGTGTCAACTTTTGGGTATGAGATACCTCTCTTATTATAACGTATGTAAATATTTTTAGCTGTGCTACGCCCAACAACGATTTCGCCAGTATAGTGACTAAGCCTGTCATGATGACTGCTTTTAGTGGCATTACCTTTAAAATGTTTTATGAAAATCGTAGGTGTTGTTTTCGAGTAATATGTAGTAATCAAAATGTTCAATTATTGAAAAGTTTGAAAAATTAAGAGAATAGACCTTAAGGGCTGTGTCACACCTTTGTTCTAGTCCTTAAAATCTTTAAACCTAGCCCAATCTTAATCTTTTTCATAACCTACCAAAAATAAATAATGGGTAATACATAAAATATGTAATGCATTATTATTTTTATTTCCACAAAATTTAGTTAAATGAAAATGTAATTTTTTCAATTATCACTAATTGAGAAATTTTCCACTACCCCAAAACTTGCTTAGTGAAAATGTATAATTTCCATTACCACAAAAAATTATTTAGTGGTAATGAAGTGGTAATTCGATTATCACTAAATTTAGTGTAACACTAAAAGTAGTGTCAAGTAATGTCTGCTTACAGCATTAAATGCGTTTATTAACACTTGAAATATGTATATGTGTGGCCTGTTGCAAAACCACGTATATGGCACAAATGCCATAAAGAAGTGAGAAAAAAGATTGCGCCAAAGTGATTGAAGAGGTTGAAAACTATTGAAACAGTTGGAAATCGCTGAAAAAGTCGAAAAATTATGGAAAAGTTGAAAAAGTTTGAATGAGGCTGAAAAAGTCAAAAATATATGGAAAATGTTGAAACAGTTGAAAAAGGCTGAAAAGGTCGATACTATATAATATGGAAAATGTTGAAATAGGTTAAACAAAGTGAAAAAAAATTAAAAAAAGGTTGAAAAACTCGAAAAAAAATTGAAAAAGTTGTGTTGAAAAATCTTTGTTACTTCGACTAAGTTGAGAGAAGTTGAAAAAGTAAAAAAGAAAAAGTTAACATTTTGAAAAAGTTTGCAAAAGTCAGTTTTGCCTTGGGTCATATACTTTGCTTGGTATAAATTTATCTTAATTAATACTAAATTGACTTTTTAGCTGCATACTCCAATCAAGGAATCTTTTTTTCCCAAAAATTTTTTTTTTGATTTCTCATATGAATTTATAATCCGATCTCATAAAAGAGAGGGGCTTACTGACAAATAAATTGTTTTGCAAAAAAAAACGTTCATTGATAGCTAAAGAGTAGCTTTGGTATTAATTAAGACTAATTTATACCTGGAGAAGCCCGCGATCCAGATCTAGACTTTGTATGGTAAGTTTGTATTCAGTATTATTGTGCACTAAAAGATGTATAAGAGAAACACATTTTATTGCGGTAAATCGAAAATAAACTTAAAAAAAATGTAAATAAGAAAAATGTTCATTTTCATAATTTTTTTAACTCAAATTCCGAAAAATGAAAATTTTGAAGCTCTGATAGCAACCCTAGGAGAATTTATTTTTTTATGAGGATATACTCGAATATGAATAAATTTTCGAATTTCGACTGTTCCCGAAGAATTCTAGAACATGATGATTATTTTGAACATGTCTAATTTGTATATTAAACACTTGAAATTCAAAAATTTATTCGTATTCGAGTATATCTTCATTAAGAAAAAAAAGCAAAATAATGCTAAGGCTGCTACCAGAGCTGCAAAATTAGCATTTTCCGGAATTTTACTAAAAAAATTTACAAAACTTTTTCACTACTTGAATTTCCCTTAAAAAAATTGATATAAAAAAATTGGTTCTGCGCCCCGGTCGCGAAATGCTTAATTTTTGAAATAACAATATATAGGTATATCAGAAAAAAGTTCATACATTATACTTTTCAAAACAGTGAACATTTAAGGGGTATTTCCCCTTTTAATACCCCCTTGGGATAAAAACTAAGAAATTTAATGCTTTTCAAAAACAAAAGATAAGCAATCAAAACGGTTTTTCTCTAATAACTTGAAAACTATAAATATATTGTAGAGCTTGTGCATTTTTGAAATCATCATTGCAAATTAAAGGAAATTGATACCCATTTTGAATAAAAAGCCTTAACCGCTTCCATCTTTGTATGGGAAGTAACCGTGTCCTTGGGCCTATATGGTTCATATCTAAAAATTTATTTTGTTTTGACTTATAAAACATATGTATTAAACTTCAAAAGTTTAGCGCTATTATTACTATTTATGACCACCGTTGTATACAAGCCCATCCACTGTGCGACGCTATGCAAAAAGCGCACGCGGGACACGTGAGGTTCATTTAGTTTTTGTTTGATAAAAAGCAAATTATCAGATATTTCAAGCTAACATTTTCTATACTGTTTTTAAAAAAGTCAATACAATAATTTCTTACAATGTCACGAGAAAGTTTCAATTTGTGAAAACTAATATATAGAACTATTTTTTTCGAGCTTAGTACATAATAGACCTCTCAGTTCTCTTAGTTCTGCTGCAACAATAGTTGTTACTCGGTGTTGAATTCAGTAGTTTACAACTTCAAGACAACGAGTGAGATCATACCCGAGTCATTTGACGATACACACGATCAGTGAAATGCTCTCAAATCAAATCAAGTGCGTATTTTGCTTTTGCAAATCATAATTTTATTTACTTTTCCAAACCATGCAATCGATAACACGAGTGAATCGAGATCAGTTAATTTTCGTAGTGAAAATCGTTGTTTTATTAGTGCGGGTACAATAAATAAATAAAAAAGAAATAAGTCGGAAAAATGGCGGCTTTTGATGTAAGATATTATAATTTAATTAGGTATTTGGTCCTAATTTGTATGGGAAATTGTTTTTATTTATACAGCATTTACGTAGGATAGTTATTTTTATGTCAAAAAAATCGGAAATTTTCTGGACAACTTCACCACTTTGTAAAATCCATTAACAAAAAAAAACAAAATTATTTTAAAACGAATTCCTAAAGATTAAGGCTCGTGTAAGATATTAACCCATTAACGGCCTTTGTTCCCGAATTAGGACACCTAATAAAATAATTTTTCTTAAGGGGCCAACCTAGTGTGTCAACTTCAAAAAAGTCTAGAGTTGTTATTATTACAGTAAAGTCCCGATAACTTGTAATCGCAAGGGACCAGCCATTTTTAAGTAATTACAGAGGTTATCAATTTAACAAGTTTTTGATTTAACGAGGTTCAAATAGGAAAAATTCGAACCAACCGGTTTTTTTAAAATTGGTTTAATAGCCAGAAAAAAATAATTATTTATTTAGGTGAAAAACATATGTACATATGTACTAGTTTTTTCACACATATATACCTATCCCTCGATTTACGCGGTACTTCTTTTGCGCGGTTTCAAAATAACGCGGTTTCATTAATAAATTTTTTTTGCAGTTAATATCACGTATAAGACATGTTTTTCAGTTAAAAACACGTGTAAATATATGTACATATGTAGTGAACATCATTGTGTAAATACACGGTTAGAAATCTTGGCGTATATTTTAATACAAGCGAAGTATTACAAAGATTTTTAATACAATTTTGATTACAATTAATACTTTTGAATACATTTCAAATTTTTGTAATGAATTTTATATTAAATTTTAATACATAAGTATTATATATGATTGTTAAACCATGCTGTATTATATTTAAATACTTCTATAAATGAAGCGGTCGGAGGAGAGAATGCTGCAACGCTTGGGTGAGATGGTTGCTGATTTGGCGAATGTCAAAACAGCTGTAAAAAATTTACAGGGCCGTGTTACATCGATTGAAAATTCTTTTGAAGATGTGCGAGACCTCAAAGCCGAAATTACTGCTTTGCAACAACGGTTTGAAAAAGTTGAACATAATGCGGTTTCCACTGATCTCCTAATAAGTGGTATACCAAAATTAGAAAATGAAAACGTGATTGAAATTTTGTCTTATTTATGCCAAGCTATAAATTTCCTTACTCGCCCTGTGCGAGAATCTTTTCGTTTGCGCTCACAAACCAACAAACCACAGCTGATAATGATAAAGCTGCAATCTCCGCAAGACAGAATTCAGCTATTTAAGTCAATTGCTGGTTTTTGTAAAACAAAAAGGAGATCGTTGGTACTTTCTGATATTGGAACAGGTGGAGAAGGAAAAATGTTCGTGCATGAGAGCCTAACTCTTGCAAATCGTGAAGTTATGTACTATGCCACGCAGCTGAAACGCCAAAAATTGTTGACTTCGGCATTTTCGATACGAGGGAAGGTTTTCGTGAGGGCACAGCATAACGCTCAAGCGCAAGAAGTCAAAACAAAAGAAAACGTCGATGTATTTGCTAGCGCTAATCGATGAACATAAGAAATTACTCTTTATAAAACAGCATCAATAAACAAAGCCATTAAATCTGTTTTTTAAACGCTTAAGTGAAATTTTAAAAATCTCTTTATCTTATCACCTTTATTTTGATATTATTTTATAATAATGTTTAGTAAATTACAATTACTACCAATGTGTATCTGGAACTCATTGGGCATTTTAACCGTTTATTTTAATTGCCATTTTAACAGCGTGAAATATTTTCAAATTAATAATGCGAGCCACAGCACTAATCTTAAACTAATTTTGAAAATTATTAGCAAAACTCATGCAGGGCTTCAGCTATGCCATCTTAATGCCCGTAGCCTAAACTCGTGAAAAATTGACTATCTGAATTATATTTTCTCGGACACAGCTATCGATATAGTTTGCGTAACCGAATCTTGGTTTAAAAAAGGTAATGATATTGATGTGTATGCACTTGATGATTTCAGCATTATAAGGAATGATAGAGATACAGGTTCGAGGGGAGGCGGAATTGCGATTTATTTTAGAAAGTTTTTTCAAAATAAAGTGATTTTCAAATCAAATAATGAGGAACAAGTTGAATTTCTCGGTGTTGAATTTGGTGATGGGGTTCAAAAATGTCTTGTGATTTGCGTATACAATCCAAATCGGTCGTTTGCGTTGGACAATCTTTTCTCAACCATATCTGAGTACGCTTTATCGTACGAGCACATTCTAATGTGCGGTGATTTTAATGTAGACCTTCTGCTTGATGTCACACGCTCAAACTCACTTTTAGAACTTATTAGCTCTTGTGGGTTAAATTCAATAAAAAATAATTTGCTAACACGCTTTGCTCCTAATCGTAGACACAGCTTTCTTGATTTGGTTTGTGTTTCTGATAAAGCATCTCTTTCTCATTTTGCATAACTTTCTTTAGCAGGCATTTCAGATCACGACATGCTCTTTGCTACATACAACATTAATTTTAATAAAGCTTCACCTGAATCTTGTTTGTTTTATCATGATTTCAAATCAATAGATACGAATGCTCTATTTCGAGAAGCTAGCGTTTTGGATTGGAGGTACTTTTCGAACATTGACGAAAAGTTAGAATATTTTTTAGGACTTGTTCGATATTTATATGATAAATACGTTCCAATTAAAAGAATCGTCATTAAAAATTCTAAGGTGCCATGGTTCACAAGAGAAGTAGAATACGCGATTAAGATTCGTAATAAAAATTACTACCAGTGGAAATATTTTCCTACAGAACATAATTGGGACATATATCGAATGTCAAGAAACAACGCAACTTGTGCTTTACTCCACTTGAAAAGGGTTTACTTCAGCAGCAGACTCGATGCAAACTTACCAGAGAAGGTTCTGTGGAAAAATCTGAAGTCAATGGGACTTAAAAATAGTGCATCGGAATGCAATTTGGACTGTAATGAACTAAACGATTTCTTCTTACTAGCAAATAAATTTATTGAAAGTCCATCATATGAAAAAAATCACAGACTCAAGTATCCATATGAAGAACAATTTAATTTTAAAAATGTTACTGAAGAAGAGGTTGCTAAGTCTATTCTGTCAATTAATTCCAATGCTATTGGAAATGATTGTTTAAATTTGAAATTTGTTAAACTTATTTTACAATATATAGTTTCAATTTTAACACATATATTTAACTTTTGCATTACGTCTTCAACCTTCCCTGAGCAATGGAAAATTGCCAACGTCATTCCTATTGAAAAAAAGAATAATCCTTCCATTCCTGAAGACTTCCGACCAATAAGTATACTGCCAGCTTTATCAAAATCATTTGAAAAAATTCTTTCAAAACAAATTGTCGACTATATAAATACTAACAATCTACTGAATGAAAATCAGTATGGATACAAGGTTGGTCACAGCTGCACAACTGCGGTGCTAAAAATTATGGAAGATATTCGACCAGCATATGACAATGATGAGCTCACCATTCTTACACTGCTTGATTTTTCCAAGGCTTTTGACACTGTCAATCATAGTATTTTGCCTAAAAAACTTGAAAATTATTTTGGTTTCGGCACTTGTTCTTTAAGTTTAAGAGAAAAATATTTAAACAACAGATTCCAGAGGGTAATCATCTCAGCTGAAAAGAACATTTTCTGGTGTGCCACAGGGATCAAGATTGGGTCCCATTCTCTTCAGCATGTTTATCAATGACATTGTCTCTTGTTGTCAGCATTCTTTGATTCATTTGTACGCAGATGATGCACAAATCTATCTGTCTAGACTAGGGATGGCCAGCTGCGGTGCCCAAAAGTCGACAGCGCGCTGACGTTTACAACAAACATTTCGCGCTAGTATGTGTACAAATGTGTGAAGAAATTCCAGCGAAAAAAAAAATGAAAATAAATGTGTTTTGTCTTTCCCACGTATAGAAAAAATGACCCAGTAGAAATTCGTGCATCACAGATGTTAATAAATAAAGATAAATGTTGGCATATAAAATAATTCTATTTTTATTTAACAACAAAAAGAAAACATTTCATAAATCTTATACATATTATGTATAGATATGTATGTTATACAAGCATATTAACAGAGTTTACTTAAAATAAGACTTTCAATATATGGTTCAATATTTTGTGATGACACCAGACGCAATATCGGTGACTATTTTTCCATGAAATTTAATTTTTTTACAACAATTAAATAATATTTCAATAATACATGCTTAAAAAATTCCCTTTCGCATAAATAATGTTTTGGTTTGCATTTGTTTTGTTTTTGCACTTTTGATTCTGACAGGTTTCTCGCATATTCAATTTTCATGCGAATCAGCGCATAGAATTCAGCAACTACACGGCGGGCCGAATGATGGCCCGCAACGGGCAATGTGACCGCGGGAGGGTAAATGGCCAACTCTAGTCTAGACCATTTGGATTGTCTGAAGACTTAATATGTAGATTAAATGAAGACTTAAACTCAATACAATTATCGGCAACCAGAAACCTGCTGAATATGAACGCGTCTAAAACCCAAGCTCTCGCTATTTCACGTCAGCGTTACAACGTTGAGAATCTACCTCCTATATTTATAGCGGAGCAAAATGTTTTATTTGTAAAAGTCGTTAAAATTCTAGGGTATAAAATCAATGGTAACTTAAGCTGTATAGATCATCTAAATTAGTGTTGGCCATTTACCCTCCCGCGGTCACATTGCCCGTTTCGGGCCATCATTCGGCCCGCAGTGCAGTTGCTGATTTCTATGCGCTGATTCGCATGAAAATTGAATATGCGAGAAACCCAGTCGGAATCAAAATAATACAAATGCAAACAAAAACATTATTTATGCGAAAGGCAATTTTGTAAGCATGTATTATTGAAATATTATTAATTTGTTGTAAAAAAATTCAATTTCATGGAAAAATAGTCTCCGATATTGCGACTGGTGTCGTCACAAAATATTGAACCAGATATTGAAAGTCTTATTTTAAGTAAACTCTGTTAATATGTTTGTATAACATACATATGTATACATAATATGTATAAGATTTATGAAATGTTTTCTTTTTGTTGTTAAATAAAAAAAAAATAATTTTATATGTCAACATTTATCTTTATTTATTAACATCAGTGATGCACGAATTTCTACTGGGTCATTTTTTCTATACCTGGAAAAGACAAAACACATTTATTTAAAATTTTTTTTCCCTGGAATTTCTTCACACATTTGTACACATACTAGCGCGAAATGTTTGATGTAAACGTCAGCGCGCTGTTGACTTTTGGGCACCGCAGCTGGCCATCCCTAATCTAAATCATAGCATCGGTAAGATATATTCCGTCTTAAGAAAACTGTAGCGTACGGCTGATTATTTACCGCAAAATACGAAGCTGAAACTCGTTCGTTCCCTGATAATTCCCCAAATTACATTTAGTGAGCTAGTATATGGTACTCTTGATGCTACTTCTAAACGAAAGCTACAACTAGTCATAAATAATTTAGCAAGATATATTTTCAATAAACGGAAGTATGATCACATATCGGAGATTTCTCTGAAAATATTTGGCTGTGACTTAACAAAACATTTTAAAATTCGCAATCTTATCTTCTTGCATAAACTTGTTCACACTAAGTGTCCTGAATATTTGTACAGAAACTTACGCTTTTCTATATCTAATCGTACACTCAATTTAATAGTACCTGAATTTAAATCAGTAATTTCATCAAGAATGTTTTTTGTTAGTGTTGTGAAACTGTGGAACATGTTGCCAAAGTCCGTCAAAACCGAACGTAACAAAACGCGCTTTAAAATGGCAGTGATAAGCTTAATGTAATTTTGTAATTACATAGTATTATAAATTTTTAATTTTGTTCTCATTTTAAACTAAATTTTTATATTTTAGTACTTTAGTAAAACTATTACAGTAATCCCCGCTTATAAGCATTTCTGAAAATAATTGATTTTTGGTGCATATAAACGTGAAATGCATTTAGAAAAACTCGTTTATATGCATGAAAAGTGCATATATAAAAATTCGGCTATATCTACCAAATATGCTTGTAAAGAATCGTAGTTTCATTTAAGCTGTTACCTAAAGCCAACTAACTAAAACCCTACAAAAATAATTTTAAAGGCAAAAAGCTGTGAAAATAAACATTGGACATTTAATGAATATGTATTCCATTAAAAAAAAGCAAATCAAAAAATATATATATGTATATTACATATGTGTATACAGAGTACATATATATATTGAATTGCAAAATTATTCTTTCTTAAAAGCAAGTAATCTTGGATTGAATATGACTGCAGCCTTAAAAAATATGTTCTTCAATGTCATAAGTTCGTCAATAAACTTATTTATTGGCAAAAGGAACTTTCAAAGCGTGTCTAATGAGGCCAAAGCTGCACTCAATGAAGGAATTGGATCTATTTAAGCTGCAATGTCTGTTTCTTCATCATCCGATTGCAAAATAGGGCAACAAATACATTTTCATTTAACTCTTCCCAGCATGGCAAGCTATTGTCAAGAACATTTGACATTACAATAGGAATGACACGATTGTTTGATATCAATAATTTTTTGACTTGAAAAAAAAAACTAAAATTTTTTCCCTGTCGTGCATATAAGCGTTACTGGAGGAAAAAATTGGAGATTTTTGGGGCTTATATCCGAGAAATGCATATAAGCGTGTACATATAAAGGAGAAAAGTGTTAACAAATCTAAATGGAGAAATGAAATTGCACAAGTTTTGATGCATATAAGCGAGAAATGCTTATAAACGGCGTGCATATAAGCGGGGATTACTGTATTATCATTTCAAAAGTTTAAATCCAATATTTCAACTTAAGTTTTTTATTGTAGATGTATCTTAAGAGCTTAGTCTCGAATGTACAATTGAATTTGCTAAATAAATAAACAAAAAAATACACTTTTAGCCAACCAGAAAATAATACTACGTTGGATAATGTCATTAAACTGCGCACGCACCCATTGTATTAAAAGGGAACCTGGTTCCCAGGGCCTGATTTACCCACAGGCTAATAAGGCTTAAACCTAGGGCGCAAGGTCCGAGGGGCGCTGAGAATTAACGTTGATTAAGATGTTTTGTTATGTTGCACCTTCTTAACACAATCTTTTAACAAGTGAAAAAAAAAAATATGTGCTGAAAAATATTTTATAAGTAAAGGATTGCACAAATACAATTGAGGCATGAAATTTTCCTTCCCTCGTTTGTCAAAAGTGAGTCTCTAGCCTCGTTGCCTATGATTTTGACAGTCTTGTAGTTTTAGCCACAAGACCTATAGAATGCATTAAATTTTGTCACTTTCTTTTCCCATACGAACGTACTTTTCCGAACTTCTTAATAAATTTTAAGAATTTTCCAAATTGTGCATTTCAATAGACTTTAATTAGAAATTCTGATCACCATTTTTCAGGGATGCACTCTGAAATTTGTCACTTCTTTGCTCTTTGACTGCGGAAGTTTGAAGTAGTTTCATTTTATTTAACAATAAGAACTTGAACAAAATTTTGATGGAGCCTTCTTGTTCAGTATTTGAGTAATACAAATTGATTTTTGTTTTGTGAAAAAGTGTTTTGAAATATTTTCGTTTGTTGTTCGTAAGACCAAAAATAAGTGCATTTTGACTATATACATAGGCATTAAGTTGTGAGGTAGGTGAGGTGGGATAAAATGTATCAATTTTATAAAGCTTGGACATATAAGTATCACTCTGTAAAAAAAAGTTGTGGCTTAACTGCGTCCTTTTGAGATATTTGTATTTTTTTATTACGATCTGGCATGTCAAGTATATATGAAAGTCAAATAAAGTACATGAAAAGCTTTTAAAAATAAATTTTTTAGGGTCCAACCTTATCTGATGTCTCAATTATTTTAACGGATTTCGAATTCAAATCTTGCTATCAAAACTTGATGCAAACTCGGCAGTTGTAAAAAACTTCTCGAAAACTCGATAAAGTGCCCTAGTAGACGCCAGCAAAGCTTTGTACAAATCTTACAAGCATGTTCTTGCAGCATTAGACTACATTTGTGAAAATATAGATCAAACTAGAGAGGCCAAAATAGAGGCAAGAAGAATAGCAGATCAATTGAAAACCCTAGAAATGATGATAATGTTGTGTTTTTGGAATTCTGTGCTCGTCAAGTTTAAATCGTAGGTGCACAGCTTCAAGCAAATTATGTTGATTGATCAAACGTTGTTACTCTATATGAGTTATTATATACTTACATACATACACATCTTAATACGTTAAAACGAAACCAAAATTTCATTTTGATGTAGTAAAAGCGGGACATACAGAATTTGAAGGAAGACGATTTTTCATTGTAGAAAAATATTACGCTGCCTTAAAGTTCAGTTGCAAAGCCGACAAATAATTTATACCAAAGTGAATACAAAATTTTGTTTCTTATGGAAATTACCTGAAATAAATGACGATAGCATTATAAAAACCAAGGCTAAAGAGTTGCTACAACTATATGACTTGGATATAGAAGATACGTTTTCTGACGAGAGTGTCCATTTGGAACCGTTTTTTAAAGATAAAGAATTTGTTGATCTACAAAAATTAACCCCAAAGAGTATACAGCCATCTTCGAAATAATAAGAAAAACTTAAACAAAAATTGAAATCGTAGTACAAAATCTTAATAATAATATTTTATAATATCGATTTTTATTGTAACAACTCAACACATATTAAGGTTTTAAAAAATGGAATGACCAAATCTATCCCCTTTTTTTATGACAATATTGTCGCATTAAGTCCAAAATGAGCTGTTCGAAAAAATAAGAACAAGGATAAGAAATCTACAATACTCAATTTTTATGTTCATCAAATACGCTCTCATGACATTATATTCAATATGAAGTGGCTCCACCGTGATTTTTGACTACTTTGGCACACCTGGACTTCAATGCTATTAGATTTTGGAATTCTCTCCCACGCATCTTGAGATCGATAGTTGGAGTGGAAAGGTTTGGTTTGTTAGTCCTGAGGCATTTTTGCTCTCAATAAGTTAAGTTATTGTTTCACTCTTGCTTGGTGTTTTTATTTCCTTTTTTCTTCTTTCTCTATATCTTTCCTTTTTTTTATCTTATATCTTATTTTTTAACTTTGTCTAGTTCAGCGATTCTTAAACTGTGGTCCGCGGACCCCTGGGGGTCTGCGAAGCCATTCCAGGGGTCCGCAAAACAATTTTGACATCAATAATTTTATATCATCAAACTGTTCGCTTTATTCAAATAATTCATTTACAAAAAAATTCTACGTGGCCATGAGTTTTTAAATGATTGCATATACTATATTTTTAAAAAACAAAGTGTGCATTTACTTTTGTTCAAACCTAAGATGCCCAGCATCTAACTCTAAAAAAACAAAGTACGCGTTGATTTTTAAATTTTGAGTTTTTGAATAGTACAATTTTTCCGCGTTTCAATTTAAGAAATATATTTTTATTTCATTTCTGTGTGCTGTGTGTTACATACACGTACGTGTGGTGTCTTCAGTTGTGATTAATTTCCAATTATTTCTCCCAGCTACGAGTTCAATTTTCCTGGCTGCAGCTGTTACATAATATTAAATCCTTTTAAAAAGTATTTGACCCAACTCTATTTTGTATTATATATTTTAAAAACGCTATTCGTCATTTATATTTTTGTAGTTATACTTTAATTCAGAATTTGAGTCTTAAAATGGATCGTTGGGTAAAAACAGGATCTATACTCAAACAAGATGTAGGTGAAAGCGATTCAGATGAGGGACCATCAACCTCCATCAAGAAACGTAAAACTAGAAAGTACTGTGATGAGTATTTATCATTTGGATTTACTTCTGTAAGCAAAGAAGATGTAGAAAGGGCTTTATGTTTGTTATGTCGCGAAAGTTTATCAAATGAATGCATGAAACCCGCCAAACTCCGACGTCATTTGGAAACAAAGCACAGCGAGTAAGTCTGTCGATTTCTTTAATATCAAAAAACAAGAACTTGTTTCCAGTCAAAGTCTTATTCAAAATACCGCAACTGGAAGTATTAATAACAAAGCAGTAAAAGCATCATATGAAGTATCCCTACTAGTAGCAAAAGCTGGAAAACCCCACAATATAGCAGAACAACTAATTCTTCCTGCTGCAAAAGCAATATCAAATACAATGTTGGGGGCTAAAGCTGCAAAAGATTTAAATTCGATTTCCTTATCAAAAGATACGGTCAAGAATAGAATTGAAGATATGTCCTGCAATATAAAAGAGCAATTAATTTCAAGAGTGCTTAAAAGTCAATATTACTCACTACAATTAGATGAGAGTACCGATGTCTCTAATAATGCAAATTTGTTAGCATTTATTAGATATGAATTTGAATTTAAAATACAAGAGGATTTGTTATTTTGTGATTCCCTACCATCGTGTACTACAGCTAAGGCCATATTTAATAGTTTAAATCATTTTATAACCGAAAATGGAATCCAGTGGTCAAAATGTGTTGGGATTTGCACTGACGGTGCTCGTGCAATGTCAGGAAGAAGAACTGGGTTGATTGCTCTTATTAAAAGTATAGCACCTCAAGTCGTTTGGAACCATTGCTGCGTACACAGGGAATCGTTAGCATCTAAAAATATGTCAACAGATTTGAAAAAAATATTGGATGAAGTCGTTAAAGTTGTCAATTTCATTAAGGCTCGCCCACTTAATTCTCGTGTTTTCAGAGTTTTGTGCGAGGAGATGGGGAGTCAACATAAACAACTATTATTACACACAGAAGTACGTTGGTTGTCACGTGGGAAAGTACTCAGTCGCCTTTTTGAACTTCGTGACGAAATAAGATTATTTTTAATGGACACGCAATTCGAACTGAAAGAATGTTTTAATGATTTTCTCTGGTTAGCTAAGGATGCTTACTTGACTGATATTTTTTGTTATTCGAATGAGCTAAATTTCAGCGATTTTATAGAAGATTCTAATAAAGAGCTTGGCAATGAAACGCGGCTCCTGTTTGTCGAACATTTAATGACTTTAAAAAGCAGCTTCCGAAAATATTTTCCCTGTCCTGATTCTGGCAACGACTGGATCAGGGATCCATTCAACACAGATGTTAGTAATGCTAAGAAATTATCGACATTACAGCAAGATATGCTCGTGAATATCTCTTGCGATACGGCTTTGAAACTTAAGTTCAATAAAATTGAACTAACTAACTTTTGGTTACTCCTAAAATCCGATTACCCTGCACTTGCAAATAAGGGTCTCCAAAACTTGATTCCGTTTTGCACAACTTATTTGTGTGAACAGACTTTTTCGGTTAGTGTAGAAGCAGACCTGAGGATAAAAATTTCGAATATAGAGCCCGACATTGTGGATTTGGTTTCGAGAAAACAACATCATTCATCTCATTAAGTAAAAACTTCTACAGAAGAAAATATAACAAATTTCGCATATAAAATAACAAATAGTCAACAAAAAAATAATTTTCATTTTAATTTTATGTTCAATTAATTTTCATTTTAAGCTTTATTATTTATTAAAAAAGCTATGAAAAAAAACATAACTTATTTTCTTAGCTTTATTTTGACCACAAAATATTTGTCTTAATATTTGAGTTTATTTTGACTTATAAATTTTTTAATTCTTTTACTTTTCACAATTTTTATTCATTTTGTTTTTTAATTACATGAAATCCTAATAAAAAATGATTGCCTCTATAAATGCGTAAGATTTGTTAAAATACAGAGATATATGGTATCAGTATCAATATTTATTTTGGACCTTCAAAAAACGGAAATAGTGTTGGAAAGACCTTTAAAAACCGGAAAACTTAAAGCAAAGTAAAACTACTTCGTTCCTTAACCTCGTCAGATGATCGGACATTTTATTTGATAATCGGACAAAGCTTTCAGAAACCAGACTGTCCGGGTGAAAACCGAACGGCCTGAATGTCTTTGTCATTATTGAGCCAGAAATTAAGCTTATGAACGATGTCAAATGTCTAGGGTTGGGAAGGGATCCGCAAAAAAAATTTAGCTCGATAAGGGGTCCGCGGACTACATAAGTTTAAGAACCCCTGGTCTAGTTCATAAGCTGTTCTACAATATTATCTATTTTAATTTATTTAAGTTATTCTTTTAAGGGATCATTATACTCTTTACCTTAATTCAACATTGTATTAAAAAAGAACATGGTTCTTAGTATACTAATAATCATCTGGAGAGTGATATATTATCCCAAGTATTTTTTGCTGCTTGCCATAACTCTTCAGAATTTTTGGGTCTAGCGTCTTTTATTCTTTTCTTAACATCCATCCAAAGATGCTTTATTGAATTAAGGTCCGGCAATTGTGCAGGCCACTTCATAACATTGATATTATGGGTCCGAAACCACTCCTTTACTTTCTCTGCTCTGAGGTATGCTTCGGGTCGTCATCTTGCTGAAAGATCCCCCATTCGGCATTTCCTCTTCGGCGTTTGACAACATTTCGGCTTCTAGTATATTTTCAACATAGTAACAAGCATCCATAGTGCCAACTATCCTAGTTAGAGGTCCGATGCCATTCCACGAAAAACATCCCCACAGCATCAGTTTGAGGCCGCCATGCTTAATAGCCTTAGTGGGGAGCTTTACATTGAATTCTGGCTTAGGAGGGCATTTTACGTATTGTTTTTCTCTGACATGGTCGAACTGTACAACTTTTGTCACATGCGTCCAGAATATTTTGCGCCAAACGGTCTGAGCTTCCTTCAAAAATAATCTGGCAAACTGAAGTCTCCGTTACAAATGAACTCCTTTCAACAACGGTACTTTCCTAGGGCTTCGTGAATTCAGATTAAAGCCGATGAATCGTTTTCTTATGTTAGAAGTGATATTGGAAGATTCAACTCATTCCTGAATTGCGTAGAGGTTATAAATGGATGCTGTTTAACAATCTTTGCGATCAATTTATACTGTCTCACGCTGGATTTTTACGTCTACCTCTACTTTCGGCGTATGGTGATCAATTTGTAGCATAAGTTATCATGCCGTTTGAAACATCAAGGAGTTCCTTTATGAATGCAAAGGTTTTGCCATCGCTGAGCAATTTTTTATTAATTTTCTTTATTTAGAAGAACAATGTTGTCTTCATCCCATTTCCATGAGATTTTTTTCAAATTTTTGTACACTGAATATTTTAAATTGCAGTCAAAATTAACCACACAAATACACATGATACGCTTGCATTTAAAATTTGGGAATCCCTCCTCTGTGCCAAGTAAACGTGCTGCCAACATGATTATGTTCTTATTTTTTCGAACAGCTTATTTTAGACCTAATGCAACAATATTGCAAGAACAAATATAGATGCATTTGGTCATCACTTTTTCCATTTTTTAAAACCTTAATATGTGTTTAGTTATTACAATCAAATTCGATATTATAAAAATTTTGTACGACGAATTCTATTTTCATCTAAGTTGTTCTTATTATTTGGAACATGACTGTAACATTCTGTATAGCAGCGATTCTTAAACTGTGGTCCGCGGACCCTTGGGGGTCCGCGAAGCTATTCCAGGGGTCCGCGAAACAATTTTGACATCAATAATTTTACATCATCAAACTTTTCGCTTTATTCAAATAACTCATTTATTAAAAATTCTACATGGCCATGAATGATTGCACATATTTTTAAAAACAAAGTGTGCATTTACTTTTGTTCAAACCCTGAATGCCCAGCACCAAACAGTTTCCACTCTTCGCACTGTTTTGTTTTTATAAAGTTCATTTTGAGCCTACAAGGTGCAGGTTCAAATAAATTTAAAGTTGAAGATAAAATAGAAGCGATTATAAAAATAAACGAATTATGGTCAAAACGAATTATGGTCAAAACGCATTCAAAATATGTGTATGAGTCTTTTCCAAAACTCCTTCTTCTCTTCCAAAAAAAAATTTTGTCGAATACTTAACCCATTAAGAGCCAAGACCTTTTAAAATCAAAAATCATCGACTATGTGAATTTCGCTTTTATGAAAATGACATAAAATGCTTTTAAAATATGAAAAAAATAAAAAAAAAATTCAATCAGTAGGTTTTTGAGCCTGTTCCCAAACTGGCACAACGACAGAATATATGAGCATTCTTTAAATTTTTTGTAATTTGTAATTTTTTTCATTCAATTCGTTAAAACAATGATAACTCAAGTGTTTTGCTTCGCAAATCACGCGCAAACTTTTTAAATTTTTACACAAAACGCTTCCAACGAAGACTAATGAACACAGATTTTTTCAAATTACGCTAAATCGACGATGAAGTATCAAAACAAAGCAAAATATTAAAAAAAGTTTAGTCGTTTTCCCTTCATTGTTTATGTGGATAAATTTTGCAAATTTTTTTTTTGGTTGAATTTACAGCTATTTGAATTTGCTGTACCCAAGCAGGTACAGTGGCTAGCAATGGGTTAATGCCTCTAAAAAGCAACTTCCGGAAGTATTTACCCTGTCCTGATTCTGACAACGACTGGATCAGGGATCTATTCAACACAGATGTTATAGTAATGCTAAGCAATTACCGACATTAGAGCAACTAACTTTTAGCTACTCCTAAAATCCGATTACCTTGCATTTGCAAATAAGGTCCTCGAAAAGTTGATTCCATGTATTTATGTGAACAGATTCTTTTGGTACTAATATATATAAGCTTAATGTAGAAGCAGACCTGATAATAAAACTTTCGAATATAGAGCTCGAAATTGTAGATTTGGTTTCAAGAAAACAACATCATCCATCTCATTAAGTAAAAACTTCTACACGAGAAAATATAACAAATTTTGCTTATAAAATAACCAAGAGTCACAAAAAAATAATTTTCATTGTAAGCTTTATTACTATTATTATATTCTTTATTAAAAAAGATATAAAAAAACAATTTATTTTCTAAGCTTTATTTTGACCAAGAAATATTTGTCTGAGTTTAATGTACATTTTTTAATTTGAAACTTTTTTAATTATCTTACTTTTCCACAATTTTTTTTCATTTTGTATTTTAATTACATGAAAATCCTAATAAAAATGTTTGCCTCTATAAATGCTAAATACAGAGAGATATATGGTATAAGTATCAAGTACCTGGAGACCGACCACAGTCCGGTTTTTCGTTTTGAGGTTGAAAAAATCGAAAAAATATGGAATTTGTTGAAAAAAATTGACTTTTCACTTTCACGCTTCAACTTCTCTTTACTTTTTTCTGTTCCATTTTTTTCAACAATTTTGCTTCTTTTTTAGTTTCGTCAAATTGTTGTCTGATGCAAAAGTGTTTATAAAAAGAGTGGATTGGGACCAAGAGTGAATAGAAATGAAAAGGATAATGCAAAATAGCTCGATTTAATTTAAATTGGACACTAAATCGACTGAGATATCGCAGCATTTATATAAAAGAGCGCAACCGATTGTACAGTTAGTACGAGGGGTAAAACCTATAAGCCACTTTGGTACAAAAACTTATCGCACCTTATTACGTTTTGTGGTTGGTGCTATTTTTTAAATTTTATTGCTGTAAGGATATTTTCCTTGTTCTTCGGCTTATCCCGGAGGTAATCACTCCATAAGTGACAACTCATCGAGGCGGTTCACCCCGAGTAACGTTGGGTCACTTAAAGTCACTTTGGTTCACGAAATTCGTAAAAATCCAAAAAAAAAAACAAAATTCCACGCACCGCAAAACTTAATAAGGTGCGCAACGTTTTTGCAACAAGGTGGCCTAAAGGTGTTATAGTACAATTCTACAAAAATCGCACGCAAACCACAAAATCGCGATTAACACTCACCTCGGTGACTCCAAGTGACCCAAAGTGACTCGGGGTGAACCACCTCGATGAGTAGTTAGCTATGGAGTAATTACCTCAGGGATAATCCGAAGAACAAGGAAAATATCCTTACAGCAATAAAATCCAAAAAATCGCACGCATCGCAAAACGTTATTAGGTGCGCAAAGTTTTTACACCGACTTGGCCTATAGGTGTTACAGAGCAATTCTACAAAAATCGCACGCAAACCACAGATCGCGATTTTCACTCACCTCGGTGACTCCAAGTCACTCAAAGTGACTCAGGTTGAACCGCCTCGATGAGTAGTTAGTTATGGAGTATTTACCTCCGGGATAGTCCGAAGAACAAGGAAAATATCCTTCAGCAATAAAATCCAAAAAATCGCACGCACCGCAAAACGTTATTAGGTGCGCAAAGTTTTTACACCAACGTAGCCAATAGGTGTTATAGAGCAATTCTACAAAAATCGCACGCAAACCACAGATCGTAATGTTCACTCACCTCGGTGACTCCAAGTGACCCAAAGTGACTCGGGGTGAACCACTTCGATGAGTAGTCACTTATGGAGTGATTACCTCCGGGATAATCCGAAGAACAAGGAAAATATCCTTACAGTAATAAAATCAAAAAATCGCACGCACCGCAAAACATAATTAGATGCGCTAAGAGTTTGTACCAACGTGGCCCATAGGTGTTATAGACCAATTCTACAAAAATCGCACGCAAACCACAAAATCGCGATTTTCACTCACCTCGGTGACTCCAAGTGACCCAAAGTGACTCGGAGTGAACCGCCTCGATGAGTAGTCATTTATGGAGTGACTACTTCCGGAATACTCCAAAGGACAAGGAAAATATCCTTACAGCAACAAATTCCGCAAATCGCTCAGGACGCACTAAGTGGTAAAATATTAAAAATGACCACTGCAATATTAACACTACACCACTGTAATTAAAAGTCTATTGGAACAAAAATTTTTTTTTATTTCTCGTGCTTTCACTATCGATTGGAACAAAAAATTTAAAAAAATTACTCCCATAGTACACTAAATAACATTTAACGTTTTTCGTACGTATGGGAGGTGCCACGCCCACTTACGCAATCCCGTTGAAATCCATATAATTTCAAAGGTTATAGTAATCGACACCTCTACACCAAATTTAAAGAAAATACCTCCCATAGTGCACTAAATAAAACATTCAACGATTTTCGTATATATGGGACGTGCCACGCTCACTAACGAAATCTCGTCGAAATCCATTTAACTTAAAAATTTTTGGTAACCGACATCTCTGTACCAAATTTTATTGAGATTACTCCCATAGTGCACTTAATATAACATTTAACGGTTTTTGTTTGTATGGGAGGTGCCACGCCCACTGAAGCAATCCCGTCGAAATGCATTTAATTTCAAAGCTTATAGTAACCGACAACTCCTCACCAAATTTTAAGAAGATTACTCTCATAGTACAATAAATATAACATTTAACTTGTTTTGCTTGTATGGGAGGTGCCACGCCCACTGGTACTATTGCACCCATTTTTCGTCTTGAGGTACCTTATAGCAAGTATATCCACCATATGAAATTTCAGAACGATTGTGTTGTTAATTCTCTTATTATAATGTTTATAAATATTGTGGGCTGTGCCACGCCCTTCAACGAATTTTTCCAGTATAGTTACATAGCATGTTATGATGACTGCTTTTAGTGGTATTATCTATAAAATTTTTATGAAAATCGTCAGTGCCGTTTTTGAGTAATATTGAATCAAAATTTTCAATTATTGAAAAGTAACACGCCCACTTTTCCGATTCCGCCCACTTTTGGCAAAATTTAAGACATTTATGATCTGCATCTGTGTACCAAATTTCATCACAATATCTTGAATAGTTTTCGAGATATGACGTTATGAAAATAAAAGTTTAGGGCTGTGCCACGCCCCTCCAGGAGTCTTTGATAAGTTAAAACACAGCCCAATCCTAATTTTGTTCACATATGTACCTAACCCCCAAGTTTCATCAAAATCGCTGCATCCGTTTTGGAAATAAAGTCTGAAAATATATATATAAATAAATAAATATATATATATAAATATATAAATACATACAATTATTGCTCGTTTAATAATAGTAGATATTTATTAGAAAGTAGTGTCTACAGGCTTGTCAATTTTTGAATCTTCAAAAACCGGTCATAGTGTTGAAAAGACCTTTAAAAACCGAAAAAATTAAAGCAAAATAAAAATACTTCGTTCTTAATCTCATCAGATAACCGGACATTTTATGTCTGGTTAAGTTTGACAACGGTTAGCAAGCCTGAGTGTCTTTGTCATTATTGAGCCAGAAATTAAGCTAAGAACGACGTGAAATGTCTAGGGTTGGGATGGGGTCCGCAAAAAAAAATTAGCTCGATAAGGGGTCCTCGGACTACATAAGTTTAAGAACCCCTGCTCTATAATAATAGAGCAATTGTAGCAAGTATTTTACTTATTCAATTTTAAATTGTAATTCAGGAATTACAATCTCACACTGTAATTTTTATTTTAGATTATTCAGATGTTATTAACTGACACATTAGAGATCGGAAAGTTACAACTTTTATTCGTTTAAAATCGTAGCTACAAAATACTTAGAAAGAATTTTTTTTTTGAAAGTTAGGACTCTTTTTTTGTTTTTTGCTCATCAAAATTTTTCTGTTCGTACTTAGGGGGGCGCATATTCATAGTTAGCCTAGGGCGGTCAGAGGTCTAAATCAGGCCCTGCTGGTTCCAATCCCATTCGAAATGAGAGTATCGTAATTTTTTTTTTTAAATCTTAACAAAAACGAGTATTAAATTTTAATACAAAATAGTATTTAAAATGAATTTTAATATTTAGGCAGTATTAAATTTTAATACAATT
The DNA here is from genome assembly GCA_963662105.1 of Meiosimyza platycephala. Taxonomy (NCBI): domain Eukaryota; kingdom Metazoa; phylum Arthropoda; class Insecta; order Diptera; family Lauxaniidae; genus Meiosimyza; species Meiosimyza platycephala. The sequence goes on along the minus strand of OY759210.1, from coordinate 41,549,318 downwards.
CTGGTGTGGTCATACTATATGTAAGCCCAAAAGTAATAAAATTTATTCCAAAATTTCTAACCGTGTACAAAGGTGGAGTAATTAAAGCTCTTCTCTCATATCGTCATGGGTATTTGACATAACTATATGGACATTAACATTTATTACCAATTCTTTATGTGTTGTGACTTTATTGTGTTTAATTTATTTTTGAAATATCGTTATTTTTCATTTTTGGTCCCGTTCAGCAACTCCTACATTTTTGAAGCGCTTTAAGCAACTTTTTACTGAGTGGTATTTGTGTTATTTAATTATTATTTTTTATATAACCTCCAATTTTTCATTGGGTAGGTATGTACATTATGGGTTCAGTTTACGCGGATTTTTTTTTACCAATTATGCTATTTTCTTTGAGTTGTATTGCTCAATATACGCGATTTTTAAATTTTGAAAACCAATCCACTAAATTTGTATGGACTTCTCATATCAATTTACGAGGTTACCTATCTACCGCGTAAATCGAGGGATAGGTGTACTCTCTTTTTTCACACACCTCTGGTGCAGCAACGAACAAATTCACCACAAAAAACTCAAAAAATTCCATCAAAGAAGTGATCGGTAATCGAAACCGCAGCTGCATACTATGACGGATTTTTTTCTCTTCAAATAATAGTTCCAAAAAATTTCAATATCATTTTGCATAATGATTTCAACGTTTTAAAGTGGTGGCATATGCACAAAAATAAGTTTTCCTTGCTTTACAAATTAACTTACAAAATATTAGCTACAACAGCAAACAGTGCGGCTTCTGAAAAGCTTTTTTTGGTAGCACGAAATTTAATATCAGAAAAAAGGTGCAGCATTTCATCAAATGCAACCACAGTTAATAAGCTAATATTTTCACATTCCAATATTGAAAAATCTGACATCAGAAATGAATTGCAAAAGCTTCTAATAAGTACCTTAATTGTACCTATGTATTTAACCGGCGAGAATGTGGCGGGTATGACATACCCACCCTGTTACTTATATGCGCGTATTTTTTTATTTAGTTATTCAAAAGTTTTGTTGATTTGAGTAGCTGGAGTTAAAAGGATGCGGAAGGGGCCAGTGACGTGATCGTAGTAACGCGGCAGCCTGCGCGTGAGTCATACGATTGCAAACAACGCTCGGGTACGTAATACCCTGCCACATAGTAGACATAATGAAAAAATGTAATACAGTAAATTCCAATAATTCGTACCTAGAATTACCAGATGACCTGCCTAGAAAAGTAGTACATACACCCTAAAGATTATATTTTTTTCCCTAAGTCAAAAAATTTTGCGACCAAAAAAAAAAAAGATACTCACTTTAAACTTCAAAAAAATATACCAAAATTATCACACTTATTTATCACTTTCCATTCCAAAATTTCCCTCTACAGATTCTAATTTTTATTTACTAAAAAAAAAAGGTTCTTACCTTTGACTTTCAAAAACCCTAGCAAAATTTGATATATTTCACAACCATTTCGCCTCCCCCTTACTATATAGGGGAAGGTGGGGCAAAGCGGTATGCCTAACGGGAAAGCGAAGTTTTCACTAAAAAAGAAGAATTTTTTCGCCCAATTTAACATGTAAGTTATTAGTTCGATCTATATTGAATCTATTAAGGTTATTAGGCTCATTATTTCTCAACAGAAGACGTTTATTATTACGATGCAAAAAGAAAGTACGTTTATACCGCTTTGTCCCACGGGTGGGGCATACTGCTAAACAAGCTAAATATAATTGATTGAATATTAACCAGACTATTTTTAGTACTGCATAAAAGAGTTTTATTCCATATTGCTTTGCATTGAACGTCTGAAGTACAGTCTTCTGTGTATATTTGTTTTCCCTGCACATATTGAAAATTTGTGTTCTACTTGCTGGCTCTGTAGGGGAGAGGGGGCTAGTGTGGACTGGGAGCTAGTGTGGACAAATTCAAATTCTCGCGCCGTTTTGAATCGATGCTTTCCGTTGAATTTTTTTTAAGTAGTCCTTTGCATTCTCCATCACCAAAAAAAAATTCGTTTGTATACAGTTCACCGTTACTTACTGGCCTTCCCGGTCCCGGTGGAATTTTTCTGCATACACAAAAAACAATTTCCGTTTACATCGCGTTTTCATAGGAAATAAGAAATCTAATTTTGCTTTTTTTTAGTAACTACAAATAATTTGAAAATGCATAGTAAATACAGTAGAATCCGGTTATAGCGACATCTAAGGGAGCGAAAAATTCCGTTGTTATAACTGGACGACGTTATATGCAGATTAAATAGTATTCGTCAATACCATAAAGATCGCGCCAGAAAATCCTCTTCGTAAGTGTGGCCGAACAGTCTTAATCCAATTTGAACAGTTCTCGAATTTTTTGGTATTTTTATTAACTGTGGATATTGCACCGAAAAAAAAGACCGTACTAAATTTGAAGAACTGCCTTCCTCCGATTTAGTGTAAAAATTTTCCTTAATCTAAGTTATTTTTCCTCATATTGATGAAAATATCGTCTCATTTAGTAATTGAGTCCTTTGAAATGAGTTCATGTTTCATTAAAGCAAGTCAACGCTCTTCCTAAAATATAGAGTTTATGGTTTTAGTAAAACTTTCCTTTGAAATAGTAAATTTTTCTTTGGGAAGAATTTTTGAGGACAACTTGTTCCTCATTTGAGTAAAAACTTCCTCAATCTAATGGAACTTTTTGTTTAATGAAAATCGTACTCAGTTTTAGTTAGTTTCTTCAAAAAATTTACTATAACGTAGGAAAATTTTCCTTAATAAATGAGTGGCAACACTCGCTGCTTTACTCGCTGAAATTAATATTTATTCTTCTCGTAAGTATTCTGTTTTTGCCTATATATTTATAGTTCTCTACTTGTTTTTTAAATAAAAAAATAAAAAAATTATGTCGTCGCCGGGATTTGAACCGAAGCTATCCTGATTAGACAATGGTTGTTACACGCGCAGTTTAACAACATCATTTTAATATGTCTTAAAAATGCTGTCGGTGGCTGAGTTGGGTAAGATGACCCCAGCTAATAGCTGTAGTAGCTAAACTCTATTATTATTATTATTAAAAAGAATGACTGACAATAAGTTAACAAATTTTTTTTGAAATCAACGAATTTATTTTAAGTAAATTTCTTTCATTTAAGGATACCTTCATCCTTAGAAAAAGTAAAATTTTCCTCAGTTTTATAACCTTGTCCTCACATTGAGTAAACTTTTCCTTATTTCAAAGCAGCAACATTTACTTGTACTAAGGAATCCAACTTACTTATTTTGAGGAACCCCTGGCTTTAGCTCGTATTGAAGGACATTTTTTCCTTACATTTAGGCATTTTTCCTTAAACGGAGTAAGTTTTTTTTTCGGTGTGTTGATTGCGGCTCACTAAGTTCTTTAGCAATCTCTGCAAACAGTAAAAGGCGATTAATAAAATCAAAAACTTACGTTAAGTGCATTAAAATTCCAAATAAAACCTCTTTGATGAGCATTAAATATTAAAAATAAACAGAAAAAACCAACGACTACTTCTCCTTTTTCGCCGCATAAAATGTTATAATTTGAAATTTCAAAAATCTCATCAACATGTTGTTAGAAAGACATAAAAGTTTTGAAATTGTGTTGTTAAAACCGGATTGTCGTTAATAGCGGAGTCGCAATAAGCGGACTGAATTCCATAGAAGCTTGTAAGGGTACCAAACTTATGGATGCGAATACGTTGCAATAACCGGATTGTCGTTACATGCTGAGTCGCTATAACCGGATTCTACTGTAAGTGATTTTACAAAAGCAATGACTTTTTTTTTCTTTTTTTAGTACATATGAAAAGACGAATGTATAAAAAAAAGTCTCAACTTTTTCCTGCTCCGCGCTTTGTTGACAGACATCTGGTCACATTAGTTTAACTCAATTTCGAAAAAAAAATACTTAATCGATTATTCTAAACACCTCATAAGTCACGGTAGACGCTAACTAATTTGTCCCTTTATTTTTCTCGGTTTTAAATGATTAGAGTATTCGTTTAACAAAAACAAATAGTTTTTTCTTTGAGCCAGATTGTTTTTTACTAAAATCAATTAAACATTTCACATAGATTCCTTCTTCAAACACGGTCGTACAATTTGTATGAGCCATTATATAGAAAAAATTAATTATATGACCTACTATTGAATGTTTTGATATTTAAGTCATGTTGTTATTTCATAAATTTGTACCTTTAAACTAAGCCTTTAAAAGTCCCAAACAAATTTTTATCTGAAATTTTATTTGGAATTTTCCTTGAATTGTGTCACTTGGGACATGCCACGTTAAAGGCATTTTAACCATAAATATTCATCTTAGGGTTTTTAAAACATGCAATTAGATTTTTTTAAAAATGGGGTGAAATGCTCAAGAGTAGATATGAGAATATTGGTATCAAGTGTAAAGTGAAATTTAGTTCAAAGTAATGCTCCGCACACAAAAAGCGAGAGTTTTTTACAATCACCCATGCACGCTCGATTTCAATAGTTTTGTTTTAATAATAAAAATGGCGAACCTTTCCAAAAATATTCATTACATCTTTCAAATAAAATACAACACATCATCCAAAAATATGAATCCAAAATAAAAGTTTCCATTGAACAATAACAACACGAAGTGGTTTTTCATTTACTCTTTCTCATCAAATATCATTATTCATATATTACGCACACACACACTTATTCATTTCTATTGCTTTTCATAATTTAGTAACAACAATGCTTAATTAGTAAACAATAACATTTAGAGAGAGAGAGAGTAGTATGTATATTTTTTTCTCCCCGGCTATGGCAAGGGTTTGCATTTAATCAGTGCAATGCTTGAATAAATTGAAAAAAAAAGGATTTTGAATCCAATAATTTTCCGCAACTCTGCTCGATGAGGACTTCAATCTGATGTAGCATTTGATGCTGTAGCTGTTCTAGATCGCGTCAACTAAGCCTTATCTTCGAGGAATAAATATATACACTGAGAAATGAGTATCTGGCATAATTTTAAATTTTTGAAAATCCTAGAAAAATCTATAGAACAGCTAAATTGTGCCAGGTCTGTTAATTTAGAAAAATGTAGTTATCTTGGTTTTGAAATAAGAAAATGATATTCGGTTCACGGCATTCTTTTAAGCAAATAAAAATATACGCAAAATATTGTACAACGGGATCGGTGGTAAAATAATATGGGCCGATTTTGCAACTTGAAAGAAGAAAATCAGTATTTTTTGTTTTTTTTTCGGTCAATTTTAAACTTTTTTGTAAGAATAAAAGAAGAAGAAGAAAAACTAATCACGGATTCAAGTACCTCGATCAATAATAGCGGTTTAGAACAAAAAAAAATATTGAATCAGCTTAATATGTATATATGTCAACGCCGAATCGAAAAACTTCAGGTCTATTAATTTAAAAAAATGCTGATATCTTGGTTTTGAAAGAATATATTGATATGCGTTTACGGTTTCCTCTTAAGCCAATAAAGGCACATTAAAAATAATGTACCACTAGATCGGCGGTAAAATATTATATCAAGAGTTTGCAACTTGAAAGTAGAAAATTGGCATTTTTTAATTTTGTCCGGGCAATTTAAAATTTTTTTATAAGAAAAAAAGAAGAAGAAAAACTGATCACGGATTCGAATTCTTCGATCGATAATAGTTCGAAAAGCATACCCACTTTGTTGCAAAATTTGATAACATCTTTAGCTTGCACCATTATTTAAATCAATATTTTCGAAAATAGGTAGGCTACTTAAAACAGGCGGCGGCAATCCAGTTTTGAAAATTGATGTAAATCCTTATGGGTCGTTTTGTCTAGACATATAGGGCTATTGTAATCCACTGACACATCGTGAAAAAATCAAAAAGTTTTTTTTTGAACTGCTCTAGTGTCCACATTGGCCCTTAGTAAAATCAATCACACTAGCCCCGTGGAAGGGGCTAGTGTGGACAAATGTAAGGTCTTTTTAAAATAATTTAAAAATGCGTTTTTAAAAAAAAAATTCCAACTGTTGGTGTAATTATGAAGGTAAGAGGTATAAGTAATCACTAAAAATAACTTTATTACAAAAAATAAATATCTACATATACAATTTTATAATCATGTAAAAATTGTCCACACTAGCCCCCCTCTCCCTTATATATCAACTTAATGTTGTAAACAGAATTGGGTCGGAGTTGGAAAAGCGGAAGCGGAATTCCGCTGTCAAAAAAAAACTCCGTGGAAAATCATTTGAGTAAACACATTTGCGGCGGAACGGAAAATTCAGCTGTCATTTAGTTTACATGAAAAAAAATTTTGTATTGAAATATTTTTACTGTGACAAAGTGAAACCTTTTTGGTGATATGAGTTATAATTATTGTTGAAAAAAACTTAATACCAATATGCAAACAATAGTGCGTATAATAAAAAATCGGGAGTGAGGCCGTTAAAGTAAATAGTTACCATATATTTAAAATTTTAGCCAAATGGGTGACGTCGTAACCAGGTGGTCTCCTTTTTAAATTTCATTGCAATGGAAATGTTGCATATTTTCTTATTGAAATCTAAATAATGTTTTATAATTCGTTATAACTTTTTTTGCTTTCAGAATTCTATATACACGACTTCAAATGTATATACATAGTTAAGATCTGTGACTGTTGCCAGACTGGCTCTCTGGCGCCTGTGTGTGGCGCACTAACGCAGGCTGATAAACGAATTTTTAGAGCAAACATGGGAAATCAATCGATGATGATGGGTTCTAATTGGGTAATGTCTTAGAAACGTTTCCAAATAATGCTGGAAACACATGTGCAGATTTTCTGCTGCAGCAAAATTTAAATACATTAATTTCAAATAGCCATAAGCACATGTAAACTCTGCACTGCATCGCAGCACTGGAAGTAGTCATCAAAATAAAATTTGCTGCGCAGAGGAGTCAGGGCTTCCACTTTTCAATATAATTTTCTTCAAATCAATACTATCAAATAAATTTTTTATGTCAATCGGTATGAAGCCTATCAAAATAGATATACACGTCTATTTTGCCTGCAGCACTGCTGCAGATATCTTTCTATTCTGCAAGCAGAAAATCTGCACATGTCTTTCCAGCATAATAAATAAAATGAGTAAACCAGCAGCAGAAAAAGTCTGTCCGATATGGACAAGAGAGAGGAGTCAATCGATCGGTCCTAGGAATGGTCATAGAAAAAAAGACCAGTAAAAAATAAAAAAAAATGTTTTTTTTTTCAATGTCCTGGTCAATTTAAATAGATGCCTGGTTAATATTATTAATAAGCCTCAATTAAGTTTAACTATATATTGCTTTGAATTAACTAGATTCATTTTTATTACTTTCAATCAGATTTCTGGTTAAATTAACTAGATTTTATCTTGGCAGCAAAACATTACGTTTCCTAGTTGAATTTGAATAGTAGATTTTTTTTCTCAGTGTATTAACTGCATTTCTCTGTGCACGGAAAAAACACCAACTCGAAATTATTGTAAATATTAATGAAAATTTAAGAAAAATTAGTAGGTAATTTAGTAATTTAGAAACGGTTCGAGTGTCTATTAAAAATTACTAAGCGTAATATAAAAATTGCATCAAGTAGGCATTAATTTTTCGAATGCAAGTTTTTAATTTTTACAAAGTAGATTTTAAAATTTCTGCAATAATTTATTATATTTTAAAAGGACTGTACTATTTTTTAAAAAGTACATTATAAAGTTTTTATGATGAAATAATAATAACTGAAATTGATTTTTAAAATTTTTTGTGTGTTGAACAAAATTGGGACGGCCAGCGAGTTTCCGTTGCCGCTTTCCCGACCCCGTCCCAATTCTGTTCAACACATTACTTCAAAGCCAATTAGTAAGAGTTTGGCAAGCCTTATATATTTATTTTTTTGCATGAACATGTTGAGAACTCAAACAGATTAATTATTAATCTTGAAATAATTTTTCTATAACTACTTTTTAAAAATTATAAAGCGGGAATCATATATTACAATATGAAATATATAAAAATTCTAATGTGGCAATTTATTAAAATTTAATAAATTCTTTGTAAAATTTTAAAGTTTTTAGGTAATAATTAAAATGAAGAAAATAATTTTTAATATGCACTTATTAAAAAATGTAAAATGAAAATATTTACAAACTAGAATAGAATTTTTAATAAGGATTTTCTATTTATTACTATAAAAAAGTAATATTTGTTTTCAGATTTTAATTTTTATAATCTCCTATTAATTTTTAATAAAAAATTGAGTTGGTGTTTTTTCCGTGTGGTTGATTTACTCCTACTACTTTATTGGTCTTTAAATTAGTTTTTGATAATTTATTTGTATTATGTTAAGTAGTAACATACAATTATTTGTGGTTGATTTATTGTTATTACTTTATTTTGTGATTTTTACATGTAAAGAGCTTATGGGTAGATCATTATTTAAATTTACATAATTAAAACCATTTTTTTCCACATATCAGTTTTGGAATTAATGCATGCGCAAAATTGCGATCACTAAGCGAGGAAATTAATAACCATACTCAATGATCGTAAATTTACATGATTATTTTTTAGTATTTATTTCTCATGAAATCATGAAATCTCATGAAATTTCTGAAAAGTTCCAGATTCAACGTTTCCTGAACTTTTCAAATTAAATCTTTCTGACACGTTATAAACAAAGTCTTTAATCATGTTATGTGTTTTTGGAAAGTTCCAGATTTGATGTTTACTGAATTTTTTGAAATCTATATAACGTTTTATGATTATCTGCTTGATGCTATGTTAAGTATAAATCGTATAAATTAACACCCACAACAGGAAAACTTTGCAATCTTAAATAGTTGAGGAATGGAAAACTTAATTTCCAGTCAGTGCTACCAAAATATTTCCAATTACTTTCAATCAGTTAATAATGTAACTGTGATTAAAGTTGTGTTCTTTTATATACAGCCATGATCATATAAATAGCACACATTTTCTTAAGTTTAAAAATGTTAATTTTATTGGCAGGAACTTATTTTTTTCAGAACTATGGATATACATAAATTTATCTTAATGTATTACCAATTCAGCTAGCAAAAAAAATTGAAATCAAAATTAAAAAATTTTGAATTATTTAATCAAAATGGCTGACATAGCCATTATGAGATGTTCATATAAATAGCACAAATACTAAAATTTGGAAATTTTTTTATTTTCAATGTTGAAATCTAAAAAAATCTGCACGTAAATGATTCAGTATAATTAATATTTTGTACTAAGTCCCTTATTTTGCATGAACGCTTCGCATCTGCGGCTCAAGCTCTCCACAAGCCTTTGTGACCTCTCCTTAGGAATGAACACCAAGTTTCTTGAGCTGCAGTCCACAAATCGTCAAAATTTTTGATATTTTGATTCCATAGTTTTGCCTCTACATCACCCCATAAATGTTCTTTGGAATTATGGTCGGGACTTTGAACTGGCCAGTCCAAAACACTTATTTTTTCTCGTTGAAGCCAGGGTTTCATGATATTGGACATATGTTTCGGGTAATTATCATGCATGAAGTTGGCATAGAATGCAGAATATGGGCTAACCGTGTCACAGAACTTAATAGGAAGACGGCTCAATGCAGCAAATCTGTATGTGCGTATTGCTAGAAAAAAGTCGCTCCTGTCAAAAAAAATCAAGTGATCAAACGTTTGTCCTTAGCCAAGGAACATCGGTGCTGTTTTCCTGGTGAACCTTGGGTTCACGGTTTGACTTTTCGGCCGACTAGCAAATGTCTTTCCATCTGTCCGCAGTTGATTTATCTTTGTCTCATCAGTCCAAAGTATATTTTTTCAAAACTGGACATCCTTTTTCCTATGTATGTATCAGTGTTTGAATTGCTGTGGAAGAATTAGTAACAGCACCAATAATTGTGCTGTTGCTGCGCAGTAATAGTAAAATTGATAAATAGCAAGAGCAGACAAGCACACAAGCGGACAAGCAGACAGACAGACAGACAGACAGACAGACAGACAGACAGACAGACAGACAGACAGACAGACAGACAGACAGACAGACAGACAGACAGACAGACAGACAGACAGACAGACAGACAGACAGACAGACAGACAGACAGACAGACAGACAGACAGACAGACAGACAGACAGACAGACAGACAGACAGACAGACAGACAGACAGACAGACAGACAGACAGACAGACAGACAGACAGACAGACAGACAGACAGACAGACAGACAGACAGACAGACAGACAGACAGACAGACAGACAGACAGACAGACAGACAGACAGACAGACAGACAGACAGACAGACAGACAGACAGACAGACAGACAGACAGACAGACAGACAGACAGACAGACAGACAGACAGACAGACAGACAGACAGACAGACAGACAGACAGACAGACAGACAGACAGACAGACAGACAGACAGACAGACAGACAGACAGACAGACAGACAGACAGACAGACAGACAGACAGACAGACAGACAGACAGACAGACAGACAGACAGACAGACAGACAGACAGACAGACAGACAGACAGACAGACAGACAGACAGACAGACAGACAGACAGACAGACAGACAGACAGACAGACAGACAGACAGACAGACAGACAGACAGACAGACAGACAGACAGACAGACAGACAGACAGACAGACAGACAGACAGACAGACAGACAGACAGACAGACAGACAGACAGACAGACAGACAGACAGACAGACAGACAGACAGACAGACAGACAGACAGACAGACAGACAGACAGACAGACAGACAGACAGACAGACAGACAGACAGACAGACAGACAGACAGACAGACAGACAGACAGACAGACAGACAGACAGACAGACAGACAGACAGACAGACAGACAGACAGACAGACAGACAGACAGACAGACAGACAGACAGACAGACAGACAGACAGACAGACAGACAGACAGACAGACAGACAGACAGACAGACAGACAGACAGACAGACAGACAGACAGACAGACAGACAGACAGACAGACAGACAGACAGACAGACAGACAGACAGACAGACAGACAGACAGACAGACAGACAGACAGACAGACAGACAGACAGACAGACAGACAGACAGACAGACAGACAGACAGACGGATATAGCTATATCGACTCAGGTGGTGACGCTGATCAATAATATATATATACTTTTCTATACCTGCCACGCCCCCTTCTACGCGTTACAAACGGAATGACAAAGTGAATTTACTCTCTGTGTAGGGTATAAAAACAGGACTCACACCAAAAATTGAACAATTTCAATTATTTTCTTTCAGATGACTTAATTATATGATCATAGTATATATGACCTTTAGTGACGTTTTTGAATTTTTCGTGATAAACGCAAAACATTTATTTTGATTTTGTTGCCGTAAATTGATGCTTACATAGCAGGATTATAAAAACTAATAATATCAGAATCAGAAAAAAAATTAATAAATAAATTTTAACAAAAATGGTGCGTAGCATACGTACCACGTAGTGAGCACAAGTGTATATATTTACATACAATTATTTCTCGTTTAATATAATAGGAGATAGGAGATTAGCGAATTAAACATTTTTTTTTATAAACAGGTCTATAAATGTGCCAAGGATATGTGCCCTTCATACTACAGAAAAAAAAATATATAAATAAGAAACAAAAAGATTAAGTATAAGTCAAAAAGCGGGAGACAAGTGTTCAACATTAAATAAAAAACAAATGTTTTTCACTGCTAGTAATAACTCACTTAGATACATATGTGTCACCATACATGCAACCATCAGCATGTGAAATGACTACGACAGCATCTGCTACGACCGATAAAACAATAGCCGATAGTCGACTACGACAGCACCTGCTATCACTACTATAGCAATAGCCGACAGACGACTACCACAACTCTTCGTGAACTATTGCTACGGCTATTGTATTTTACATAGCAGAATGCAATAGCCGACTGCTAACTACGATAGCTCGTCGTGAACTATTGCTTCGACTTTTGTAATTTACGAATCCGATAGCAACAAGCGACTGCCGACTACGATAGCTCGTCGTGAACTGTTGCTTCCAATATTGTATTTAACGCAACCGATAGCAATATCTGACAATCAACAGCAATAGTTTTTTTGGCTATTTGGAACGCTGGTATGTATTTAGTGCTTCACCGAGGCTGCGAGGCAACCTCGTTCTACGAGGCGAGGTGGAAAAATAAGTTTGCTTTGCTCGACCGAGGCGAGGCGAGACACACCGGCACCTCGATTCGCCTCGCCTCGTCAAAACCTCGCCTCGGTAAAAAGCGAGGTTTTTATGAAAATTAAAAAATTATACATGTATCAAGCCTGCATATGAGGCGTCCAGTTGCAAAACCGGCCAAGTGCAAAAAAATAAAATTTTGAGATATTCTCATATATCAAAATCTGGATCGTGCTTTATCGTTCTACTATGTTTTTAGATTAAAAAAAAATTTTTTGACAGATATATAAAATTTTTTAAATTTATATTGATGATTAGGCCAAGTGCAAGAACTTGGTTTCAAAACCGGCCAAGTACATGAACTTGGTTTCAAAACCGGCCAAGTACATAAACTTTTTTTCAAAACCGGCCAAGTACATGATCCAATTTTTTTTTGTTCAATTGAGCAATTGGTCTATAGGTGTGATAGTGGAATTTGTTAAAAATCGCACGCAAACTACAAAATCGCGATTTTTACTCACCTCGGTGACTCCAAGTGACCCAAAGTGACTCGGAGTGAACCGTCTCGATGAGTAGTCACTTATGGAGTGACTACCTCCGGGATACTCCAAAGAACGAGGAAAATATCCTTAAAGCAATCAAATTAAAATATCGCACGCACCGAAAAACGTAGTTATGTGCGATAAGAGTTTGCACTTACGTGGCCTATAGATGTAATAGACCAATTCTACAAAAATTGCACGCAAACCACAAAATCGCGATTTTCACTCACTTTCAGTCACTTATGGAGTGACTACCTCCGGTATACTCCAAAGAACGAGGAAATATCCTTAAATCAATAAAATCCGAAAATCGCACGCACCGCAAAATGTAGTTATGTGCGACAGAGATGTGCAATGAGTGGATCGTTTTAATTTATCATTCGTTTATTCATTGCTATTGCCGTGCTTTCTCGGCGTTTACACACACAAATTCTTGCCGAAAAGTTACCTCGTTTTTTGGCAAGAGGGGAAAAACCAAAGAGACGAGGTAAAAAATTTGTCGTATGTTGCAAATGCCAAACAAAAACCACAAAAGAGAATAGACAAGAATTTGTTTCACCGAATTTGAAAATTTGTGAAACTAAAATCTGCGCAATAACATTCGTTGCATAGCCATCGCATTCGTTGCATAGCCATATAATTCGTTGCATAGAAATAGAAATGAATGATTGATGTTTGAGTGAATAGTGCTTGTCTTTGTAGTGTGTTCGTTGCCTTAAAGAAAAACAAAGACAAGCAACAGCAATGCGAGAAAAAGTACAGCACGGCAGTATTCGCATTCGCTTTGAGTGAGCAGTGTTTTCATTCGTTTCGCACGTTTGATGCTAAGTGTTGATTCACAATTCGTTTTGTGTGAGTGTTTCACAATTGCGTTTGATTGCATTCGTGCACATCTCTGATGTGCGATAAGCTCTTGTACCAACGTGACATATAGGTGTTATAGTGGAATTCGGTAAAAATCGCACGCAAACTACAGATTCGCAATTTTCACTCACCTCGGTGACTCCTACAATATTTCTCACGTTTACATATTATTTCAATTGAATTGTATTCAAAACCAGTCAAGTTCAAGGCCTTGAAATCAAAACCGGCCAAGTCCAGTACTTTGGTATGAAAACCGGCCAAGTACAGTACTTTGGTATCAAAACCGGCCAAATCCACTTTTTTTCAAACAAATCTTGTTGAATGCTGTATCAAAACCGGCCAAGTGCAGTACTTTGGTATGAAAACCGGCCAAGTGCAAAATTGTTTCCTCAAAAACATCGGCAGATGAAACTAGAAAAGTCTGATCTGACGTGTTTTGAGTAAGAAATTTTATAAGCTATTATGTGGGAAATACTTTTTAATTTTTCAATGAACATAGATGAAGATAAACGTTTTTCGTTGTTTTTTCAAAAGTATGAAAAAGGCACTTGGCCGGTTTTGCAACTGAACGCCTCATATGTACATTCAACTAGCAAAGCCCAACACGCGTTGCTACGCCACAAGAAATGAAATAAAATATGTGTTTTTATTTTGGGTGGATTGAATAATATATGATGATTGGTGAAATATGATCAATTTAATTCTTTTCTTATATGGGACGTGCCATCAGTATTTTCACAAAGACCACGTAATCGATTCACACCGAATTTACACCACGTAGCTCTTATATTAAGTGGTATAGCTTTCGCTATAAGACTTTTAATTAAGGTGCGTATTTAGGGTGGTTCTGATACAAAAATATTTTTAAAATAACATTTTCGCAAGGACTACGTAATCGAATAACATGAAATTTACACCACTCGTCTTTTAAATCAAGAAGCATAGCTTAGCTAGGGTTTGTCATTTACCCTCTCGCGGTCACGAGCTATGAAACGTGCCATCATTCGTCCCGCCGTGCAGTTGCTGATTTCTATGCGCTTGTTCCTTTGAAAAATGAATATGCAAGATACCCAATCGGAATTAAACGTGCAAAAACAAAACAAATGTGCGCAAATTAAATAAAATTTTTGTAGCCAATGTCATTTTCGGGGCGAAGACAAATTCAAAAAATTTGAGGCCATTAAAATCGGTTCAGTCGTTCTTAAGTTATACAGAGTGTAACTAACCCGACTTTGTTTCATATATTAATAGATAAATACATCAATATCTTAAGAGCTAGAGCAAATTCAGTACTTTCATGAGTACATTCGTAATCTGGGTACCTGCAATTATAGAAATCTGCAGAGACATCCTGGCCAACAAAACCACTGTTGACCAGTGTTATCAACTACTTGACACAGGTGAATAAAACTTTTTTTATATCTCAGCAGCTATATGACGTAGATGGATAAGATTGGTACATATAATTATTATAGTTTGTAAAAGGTTCGTAGTTTAGTTAGATTTGGAAAAAATGGGCAATGCCACGCCGTCCCATATAAGAAAAGAATTAAATTGATCATATCTCACCAATCATCATATATTATTCAATCCACCCAAAATAAAAACACATCGAGTCCTAACCAGTGATGGCATTTTCGGTACATTTGTACTTTTTTCGGTACATTTGCGTCCTGAAAAATCGTATTCAGTACATTTAACAAGTATTCAGTACATTCGGTACATTTGCCACATTTTTAGTACATTCGACGAATTTTCAGCACATTTTCAGTACATTTTCGGTACATTTGAACAATTTATAATAATTACCTGTTTTCGGTTTAATTAAATGAAAAAATAATTGCAACGTGAAGATATATAATAATTACCTTTTTTTGTATAAATAATTGCAAGGTGTAGTTTTTGCAATTTAATTTCATATATATATATCTCATTTTCCTAGGGTTTTTGAGATGCCAAAAGTGAGGACCTTTTTTTTTTTTTTGGTTATTGAGAAAATTTTACAAAAATTTCGTACATTTTAATAAAATTGGATGTTCACGCCAGAAAAGTACATTCGGCCTCTAAAAAGTACATTTCAAGTCTCGATTCAGCACATTTTCACAAAACCCAAATGCCATCACTGGTCCTAACCGCAACAATAACGTAAGCACCATTATTTCGAAATATTATTTTGATGCAAATATCTTCTACAATGTCATTCACATCTATACGTCAAATATTAAAAGTTAATTATAAATATTTACAAAGATATAGCACTTTCAATTATATCGTAAGAGCACATGTGTTTTTTCTTGACCGCAAAAAATAACGTAAGCACCTCAAAAAACAATTTTACAATAATGGAAACTAAGCGTAGTCTTACAATTAGGTATGGGGACGTCCATTAATTACGTGAGTTAAAATAGGGAGGAAAGAGGTCCGGCAAAATCTCACCAAATCTCACCAAGGGGGGAGGGGGTCAAGAAAAACCTCACGTCAACTTTTTAATACATAGAATTTACATATTTAAATCTCACGGGAGGGGGGGAGAGGTGTCCCGCCAGATCTCACCAAGGGGAGGGAGGGTCCGAATTTTCAAAAAACACCTGACGTGATTAATGGACGTCCCCCATGCAAACATAGATTGACAACCGTCAGCATTCTGTTTGCGGTCTCTTGCACCGATCTTATCATCGATTTGATCCTTTATTAAGTTTTCACTTATAGTGCATTAGCGAAAACGTGAAAATTAAAAATTTCCATTTAATTTTTTTTTTTTAATTTTCAAATATTCTCATTGTTAAATACTTTTATGTAAGACTGTTATTAAATAAATGCATCAAAAATGTTTTTCAAAGATAAAACAATGTGATTTCAAATAACGTAGGCCCCACATTTCATTTTCAGCCTTCGCCAAGAGGTGGCAGAAAAATTAACTTAAAAACGCATCTATTAATTATATGACATCTAATATAGACTACATTTAATGTTTTAAAAAAATCCGCCATTCATGTTTGAAAAAAATGAGAAAAAACTCTAACGTGCTTACGTTATTTTTGCGGTTAGGGTTCGACATATTTTATTTCATTTCTTGTGGCGTAGCAACGCGTGTCGGGCTTTACTAGTTGAATGTACATATGCAGGCTTGATACATGTATAATTTTTTTAATTTTCATAAAAACCTCGCTTTTTACTGAGGCGAGGCGAGGTTTTGACGAGGCGAGATATGTGATGGCAAGTTCTCGGCCGAGAACGAGGCGAGGCGAGACTCAAATTTATAAAACGAGGTGAGACCGAGAACAACTCGAAACTCGCCTCGCCTCGTTCTCGGTGAAGCACTATATAGTGCACGAAAAATAGTGCGAAAAAAGAGGAATGGAGAAATATTTACGCGCAGCTGCGAAACTTTTACTGCGCAATGCGAAATTTCGGTGGTAAACACAAAATCGCTCAGTCCGAAACCGCGCAGTGCGAGGGATTACTGTATAAGACAATGAAATACCTTTAAAGAGTTAGATCCTTATTCAAATACATAATCAATAGCATATTAGTAGGGCAAGTAAAAATAAAATCAAAAATATGTAACATTATCAATTTGTACATTTTCTTTTGAATGAAGCAATTTAAAGACAGTCAAAAATAACTGCCTTCTTTCAGTTAAACACAAAGGTATCAGGCTATATAACAGTAAAAAAATAATTTAAAAATTTTTGAAAATTTTTTTCTCGGAAATGTTTAAGGTTAAAGTTGGAATTTCAGAAAAAAAAATCTAAAATTACATGTTTTAAGTGTTGTAAAATAGAATTGAAACAATTTTAAAAGTTTCTGATCTTAAGAACTGGTTAATTAGACTTAACATAGGAAACCTGTTTTTTTTTATTTTGAAATATTTCCTAAAATAAAAGTTATTTATGTGTTTTTGAGAGAACCTTTTAAAATATAGATTAACACCCGAATTCGACCTTCCGGCCAAAAGCGCAATATCTAACAGAAATATTTTTCAATTTTTTTTTATAAATCTTATTTGAATTCATAGAGCTTTCAGATAAGCTTTCAGCCCTCTAAAAAATTCATATTTCGTAAATTTCTGAACAGGTCTAATATACATATCGGTCATTCTTTTAATAAACGCACACTTTGTTTTTTTAGACGTTTTTGAACATTTTTGAAAACGAAATAAGTATCTCAAAAACTATAATAGATAGGATGAAAACCCTTTTAATCATTTTTGTTAAGAAATACTATAACTTTATAAAAAAAATTAAAAAAGTTATAATAAATTTGTTAAAACATTAATTTTTTTAATTAAAAAAATTTTTGTCAAAATATTTTCAATATAACACCTTTTGTTTTTTTTTTATTTTTTTATATGTTATTCCTCAATCAATCCTACGAATGCATGTGCTTTCATATTGAAATTCCCGCCATAACTTTGGAGACTACGAATTTTTTACTGATGCGCGCACCATGTTTTTTCAACATGAAATTCGACAAAAATTTTTTTTTTTTTTTGTAATGTTATTTTCAATCAATCCTAAGAATGAATCTGCATTCAATTCAATATTCTCGCTGTAGCTTTTGAGCTTTTTATGAAGACGAGTTTCAGTCTAATTGTATAAATTGTATCATATTTCCCAAAGTTAGGATTGATTGCAAATAACATTACAAAACACAAAACAAAAAATAAACAAAAAAAAAAAATTTATGTCGAATTTTATGTTGAAAAATGCACCATGCGAGTCATCAGTAAAAAGTTCGTAGTTTCTAAAGTTATGGCGGGAATTTCGATATGAAACCACATGCATTCTTAGGATTGATTGAGGAATAACAAATAAAAAAATAAAAAAAAACAAAAGGTTTTTTAATTAAAAAAATTAATGTTTAAACAAATTTATTTAAATTTTTTTTTATAATGTGATAATATATTATATAAACAAAAATATATTTCTTAACAAAAATGATTAAATTGTTTTTCATCCTATCTCCTATAGTTTTTGAAATATTTGGTTTCAAAAAATGTTCAAAAACGTCAAAAAATACATAGTGTGCGTTTAATAAAAGATTGACCGATATATATTTATATACAATTATTGCTCGTTTAATATAATAGGAGATATACTTTTGTAAAACAAAATTTAAAATAAAGTTAAAGCATAATTCTCTCCATTGGTGTAGTTAGATTTTTAAATATGTTAAAATATCTTTATATTAAATAAAATAAAAAATTATTATAATATACCGTACATACAGGTATAATATTAAATTAAATTTGATTCAGGTGTGGGCAGACCATAAAATACATATGTATAAGGAAGACGGCGGCAATAAATGTCCAACAGCGAACTAGTCGGGGGAAGCCATTTTTAATATCGCTGGCATGAAGGAGTCCGTGGAGGGTGTTACGTTTATCAAATCCTATGTGTAAATTCGATACGAAAATGGCCTAGAATAGATATTTCGGTGGATACATCTATCGAGGAGAACTTGCCCCCGATATGTGTTGAAGAGAATACGACACAATCTCAGTTTGAAGCACCTAGCACTTCAAAAGAAGCAAGAAAAACATCGTGACACTGTTCTGGAAGTGGATCAGCAAATCCAAAGGAAATGAATAAAAACCTTTCTCATGGTTAAAAAACAATTGTATCTCAAAAAAAAAGAAATGTAAGCAACATTAGAACAAATGTTTTAGTCACTTGACTCTATATATCGTATTAAAAAACAAGAATTGGAAGAGACCAAAAGGCACAACCTTGATGGAAAAACTCAGGAAAATCGAAATAGAGGCAAAAATTGAAAAAATGTTAAACGAAATGAACAAATCGTGATTTATAATAACTAGTGATACCCGCGGCTTCGCACGCGCACGTCACGTTGTTTTTTTATGATGAAATTAATCTCTTTACATTTCATTCTATCTTCTCTCTTCAAAAGTAACAAAAAAAAAACTATTGAAAGTGAGTTTGTTCTTTGAACTTCAGAGCCAAGTGCAAACGGTACAAAAATGAGAGAAAAAACAACAATAACAACACAGAATTCAAGAAGCAGTTTAAGCAACGAAAAATCAAACGACAATTTTTGTGTGAGGTTTTGCAAAAACTTAATTCTAAAAAATAGGATATTTAACTTAAAAAAATAATAAAAATAAGTATGTTATAACCTTTTGTAGCACAAATATGTTCTTTTGAAATTTTTAAAATCGGTTTAGTCTATTTTGCGCCAAAGCGTTACAAACCATTTCCATGTAAGCTATTTTATATAAATAGTTTATGTTGCTACATCGGTCTTATAGCTTCTTATTAATTTTTAAAATATTTGGGCTTTGGCCGTACGAAATAAAAACAAAAAGGTTGTTTTTGGTTTATTTATTTATCCAATATTTTGACCTGCAATGCCGGTCATCATCAGGGATTTTGTCTAAAACAAAAATACGAAAATATGTGAATACACCCAGCTAGCATTTAGATGATCATTTATTTTTAAATCACCTATTCGAGTCATTTTTGACTACTATTTATGACCAAAAAGTGATTAGTAATAATTGAAAAAAAAATAAAATTTCAAAAATCACATTTCGATATACCCAATGATCTAAAGCTGATTGCACAGAAAACAGTTTCACCAGTATCACTTTTTGATCTACGAAATGACTGGAATGTGATTGAACTTGTACTTTGAAATATTTATTTTGATTTGTGTTCTGAGTTGTAGTTTATAATAAGTTTACAATAAGTAAATGATATATAAATAGTTTTACAATAAGTAAAATTATACACTTAGGACAGATGATAATGAAAAGAATGTCAGGAACACCTAAGGGTCTGTAAGTACAGTTTGTTTGATTTTATTTTTATTTAATCAAATAGAAAAAAAAAACCCAAAAATTAAAACTACTGCAAAATAACGTGCAAAATGGCTAGGAAAAGCTGTTATAAAGGGTGTTTTTTTTAGAGGTTTGTTTTTCGAATAGAGATAAAACTGGGATTTTGTGGTCAAATCTGGCAACTCTAATGTCATTTATATTCAGTTTGGTTTGCCATTTCATCATGAACAGGTTGACAAAAGAACAACGCTTGCAAATCGTGCAAATTTATTTCGAAAATAATGGGTCAGTTCGCGAAGTTTACCGCAAGCTCCGTCCATTTTATGGTCGACATAATCGTCCATCAGAGCAATTAATTCGGTTAACCATGGATCGTTTTCGCACTACGTTTACTCTATGTGATAATACGCATCCGCAGAGACGTCGAACAGTGCGCACCGAAGAAACAATTGCCGCTGTAGAGCAAAATGTTGAAGAGGACCCGAATGAATCGATTCGCCACCGTGCACAGCAATTGGAGCTTTGTCCATCAACTTTATGGAAGATTTTGCGCAAAGATCTTGGCTTCCGACCTTACAAGATCCAGCTTGTGCAAGAATTAAAGCCGCGAGACCATGCAATGCGTCGTGATTTATGTGTATGGGCCGAAAATGAGATTGATCTCAATGCTGATTTTCATCGCAAAATTTTGTTCAGTGATGAGGCTCATTTTTGGTTGAATGGCTACGTCAACAAGCAAAATTGCCGCATTTGGAGTGAAGAGAATCCACATGAGACCCTTGAGACGCCATTACATCCACAAAAACTGACTGTTTGGTGTGCTCTATGGGCTGGTGGAGTCATTGGGCCATACTTCTTCCGAAATAATGCTGGAGAGTCAGTTACCGTTAATGGAGACCGGTATAGAGCCATGATAACCGACTATTTTGTTCCCGAATTGGATGGCATGAATGTGGATGAGTTGTGGTTCCAACAAGACGGCGCTACATGCCACACAGCGCGCGTCACAATCGATTTATTGAAGGAAACATTCGATGAGCGCATAATTTCGCGGAATGGACCTGTCAATTGGCCACCAAGATCGTGTGATTTGACACCATTGGATTATTTTCTTTGGGGATATGTGAAGTCGCTCGTCTACGCCAACAAACCAGAAACGTTAGGGGACTTGGAAGCCAACATTCGTGGCGTTATTGCCGACATACGGCCCCATATGCTCGAAAAAGTGGTTGAAAATTGGACCTCTAGAATTGGCTTTATTCGAGCCAGCCGCGGCGGCCACATGCCCGAAATCATATTTAAACATTAATGGCATAAAATTATCCTTCCAATAAAGCCAAATTGATGGACATTAAAACGATTTTCTTGTGTTTTATTTCAATTCGAAGTTGTATACCTCTAAAAAAAACACCCTTTATATAAGTCAAAAGTGATCAATCATATTACAGTCAAAAATTAAATCAAATATGAGTGAAAACTGCTTGAAAATAACGGTCACAAAAGACTCTTAATGTGGAGTCATATCTAGGGTACCCTTTTCTCCCGACAACAGAGTCATATTTGATCGAAAAATGAGCGCATATTTGATTGTTTTCAATCATACTGCAGAGTTAAATATGACTCAATTTTGATTGAAATTTCCACAAAATGCTAGCTGGGCATATACATATGTATAACTACATATACACAACTTATTATTATAACAAAAAATTTTATTCTTTTTTAAAAAATTTAAATACAAAAAACTAAAGTGAGAAGTTTTACCAAAAAGTTATTTTTGACTAGTTAAGAGTTGTCGTAGTTTAGATTAAAGTTATCGTGAAAAATTGTGACTTGTATTGACTGAAATGTCTAATAAGTGCTTCATTTAAACATATTAAAAATTAAAGTAACATGATTTATTTATTGCTCCAATAAAGCAAATTGCAGTCTAATGTTTATTGGTAATAAGAATACCTAAATTATTGTTTAGATTTTTTTTAACCATAGAAATGAAAAATACCAGGGCTGTATAGTTGTTTTTAGTAAAAATTGGAATAAAAATATTATCCCAGCTGGAAGGGGAATTTCCATTCTCAAAATATTTACGACTGAAAATGCTCCCTCTCAAGAAGCGAAGGAGAAGGAATTTCACAACAGATTCATGATAAGGCCCAATAAGTTTGAACTTTTCCCTCTAAATCTTGTTTCTTTCATTTCTAAATTTAAGTTTCTATAGTCTCTTCTCTTTAAAGAAATTAAATAAATAGTTTTATTATGTTACAGGACTCAAATGGACATGGCATTAACGCGAACCTGAATCTGTCTAAGGATACACCATCATTTGTCTCATGGAATTGGCCGTTGATAAGGAAATGTACATTTTTCGTGTTTATGTCCAGCTTGCTAGCAATGTGCGCCATTGTCGTAGCTATGATAATAACATTACCCATAACATGCAATCCCAAGTAAGACAAAGTTTTTTTATTTCTTTTAACTAATACACAGATTGTGTTGTAGAGATCTGCATGAGTACACTTGAAACGACCATCAAACCTTTGTGCATAAAAGCCACAAATCAATTTAAAACTAAACGAATCACCAAGCAAGAGAGGTGACTGCTGCACTCGCGAAAAAAATGTTATACGAGTTTAAGCATTCGTAGTTTATTGCATTCGGCACCGAGTGACTTGTTGTCTTTCGGTGTTTCAAAATTGCGTAACACTTGTGGCGAACTAAATTTGGAGTTGTTTTCGAGCCATATATATAAACATTGTAGCAAGTTTAGCATACAACAATGCCCTCCAATTGATCACCAGCTTCAGTTCTCCAGTTTGTAATATTATGTAGGGTTGGAATGCAATGAATTTATGTGATTTAAGATTAAATTCAATTTTCATTATGCATGTAGCATAAATAAAAAAAATATTTTTCAAAACCATTATTTCAGTAGGAATAAGCCGGTGCAGGACTCGTCTATGTATACGGCTAGCAAAACAATCGACTGGGGGAATTCTTAGCACACCCTTCTAAAATACCCACTCACAAAAATTTTATTTCAGAGTCCCTATGCCAGAATAAAACTGAAACTAAACTAACTAAACAACCGGAAATGAATGGATTTGACGGATGGTGCATTAAAAAAGGTAGCCAACAAGATAGAAAAATGGTCAAGTTGACAATGTATCGGTGTAATTAATGGTATATCTAAGATGAAATTAGAGATACGCGCGTCTAAACCCGCCCTACCTTGATCCTTTCAAGCCAGTGACGTCAATTCGGTAGGGCTGGGGAGGGCATTGGCCACCCCAAGGATCTGATACTAGTTATTATTCAATACATTAATTCAATAAAACCATCTAATAGTGGTGGAGTTATAATTCTCGCCTCCCCCCAAGGTTTTGGTGAAGTGATGCCACTGTTTGAACCGCGTTAATTTTTTAAGGATTCCACAAAATTATTAGGACATCATATCCCCATTACCATAAGGAAAATGAAATTAAAGCTTCCATATCAAATTTATTATTTATGATTCATGAAAAAAAATAGTTGTTCATAATGCCTTAGAGTAGGGGTTCTTAAACTTATGTAGTCCGAGGACCCCTTATCGAGCTAATTTTTTTTGCGGACCCCATCCCAACCCTAGACATTTCACGCTGTTCTTAGCTTAATTTCTGGCTCAATAATGACAAAGACACTCAGGCTTGCTAACCGTTGTCAAACTCAACCAGACATAAAATGTCCGGTTATCTGACGAGATTAAGAACGAAGTATTTTTATTTTGCTTTAATTTTTTCGGTTTTTAAAGGTCTTTTCAACACTATTTATGACCGGTTTTTGAAGATCCAAATGTTGACAAGCCTGCAGACACTACTTTCTAATAAATATTGATACTTATACCATATATCTCTCTGTATTTAGCATTTATAGAGGCAAACATTTTTTATTAGGATTTTCATGTAATTAAAATTCACAATGAATAAAAATTGTGGAAAAGTAAGAGAATTTAAAAAGTTTCAAGTTAAAAAATGTACATTAAACTCAGACAAATATTTCTTGGTCAAAATAAAGCTTAAAAAATAAATTGTTTTTTTTTATATCTTTTTTAATAAAGAATATAATAATAATAGTAAAGCTTATAATGACAATTATTTTTTGGTGACTCTTGGTTATTTTATAAGCAAAATTTGTTATATTTTCTCGTGTAGAAGTTTTTACTTAATGAGATGGATGATGTTGTTTTCTTGAAACCAAATCTACAATTTCGAGCTCTATATTCGAAAGTTTTATTATCAGGTCTGCTTCTACATTAAGCTGGTTTCTATACTTTGATTTTATATATATTAGTACCAAAAAAATCTGTTCACATAAATACATGGAATCAACTTTTGGAGGACCTTATTTGCAAATGCAAGGTAATCGGATTTTAGGAGTAGCTAAAAGTTAGTTGCTCTAATGTCGGTAATTGCTTAGCATTACTATAACATCTGTGTTGAATGGATCCCTGATCCAGTCGTTGTCAGAATCAGGACAGGGTAAATACTTCCGGAAGTTGCTTTTTAGAGGCATTAACCCATTCCTAGCCACTGTACCTGCTTGGGTACAGCACATTCAAATAGCTGTAAATTCAACAAAAAAAAAAAAATTACAAAATTTATCCACATACATAAACAATGAAGGGAAAACGACTAAACTTTTTTTAATATTTTGCTTTGTTTTGATACTCCATCGTTGATTTAGCGTATTTTGAAAAAATCAGTTTTCATTAGTCTTCGTTGGAAGCATTTTGTGTAAAAATTTAATAAGTTTGCGCTTGATTTGCGAAGCAAAACACTTGAGTTATCATAGTTTTAACGAGTTGAATGAAAAAAATTACAAATTACAAAAAATTTAAAGAATGCTCATATATTCTGCCGTTGTCCCAGTTTGGGAACAGGCTCAAAAACCTACTGATTGAAATTTTTTTTTAAATATTTCATGTTTTAAAAGCATTTTATGTCATTTTCATAAAAACGAAATTCACATAGTCGATGATTTTTGATTTTAAAAGGTCTTGGCTCTTAATGGGTTAAGTATTCGACAAAATGCAGCGGCCTGTCATTATCGAGATCTTTATTAGAAAATTCTATAAAATCGCTGAGTTTTGGAAAAGACTCATACACATATTTTGAATGCGTTTTGAGCATAATTCGTTTTTTTTTCATCGCTTCTATTTTATCTTCAACTTTAAATTTATTTGAACCTGCACCTTGTAGGCTCAAAATGAAATTTATAAAAACTGATTATGTTGTCAAACAGTGCGAAGAGTGGAAACTGTTTGGTGCTGGGTATTGAACTAAAGTAAATGCACACTTTGTTTTTTAAAAATATGTGCAATCATTCAAAAAGTCATGGCCATGTAGAATTTTTAATAAATGCGTTATTTGAATAAAGCGAAAAGTTTGATGATGTAAAATTATTGATGTCAAAATCGCTGCCTTAGAGCTAAAACTACAAACATTATTGTTAAAGTTTTGACTTAACAAAGTTATTCAAATGCAAAATAAATTCATATATATACTTGAGCTTTTACTTTGTAATTGTATTGAAACAATACTATCAAAAATAATAAGGAAAAGGACTGAGAAATAAAAGGATTCACTCAAAATTTTATAAATACATAATTTTTTTTTAAAGTTGCACTAAAAGAAAATTTTAATCACTTAAAAAAAAAATCTTGAATAGAAGAAATTGTTATATTTTCAACAAGCCACCACTGTAATTAACTTAAAATGATTTTTAATAATTTCCAATATTATATAAAAAAAATAGGTGTGTTTGTTTACTTTCTCAGTAACAATTATCCAGTAACGAAATTTGAGAGAGTAAGAAAGTATTTGCTCTCAAAGAAAAAAATATCCACAAAAGTAAACAAACGCAATCCAGTAAAAATTCGTACAAACTGACAAAATATTGAAGTTTTCAAAACAATTTTCTTTTTTATTTATGAAAATATATTGTTAAGTGTCAAAATCATGTTTTCCTTTCTGAAAAACATTTGCTAGTAAAACTTTTTCCATTAAAAACTAGCAAGCTCCCTCGCAAGAAATTGTCACTTTATTCTCTCTCATTACTGGATATTTTTTGTTAACAAACGCAATCCAGTAACAATTGTTACAAATTCGTAAAAATTTTCAGTAAACAAACAGACCTAATGTAAACAAAGAAATGTCAAAGTAAGTGAGAGAAACTGATCTGCATAATGAAAAATCGAAAAGAAGAATACAGAAAAAGCTTTACTTTAATTTCGGAGTAAGTCTCCACTGATTAAATGCAACTCTACAAAGCCATGCATTGCAGCTTCTACAAATGTTCTCTCATTTAACATTTGATTAATTGATTCGCTCTTTTTTTTTGTGTTATAGCATAGAAAATACTTTTGTGGAGAATCGATAATTAAAAGATAAGTATAAAAAAAGAAACTTACAGATATCACTTACGTAGTAGCCGAGCATAGAATTATTATTTATTTTTCGTTTCAATGAACTGTAAATTTTAAAGTAGCAACGAAACAAAAAAAAAAAATATTTCAATGCACGGCTAGTACGTAAGTGTCACGTTTTGCTCTTCTGTAACGCTAATACTGCGTATATCGATGTGATATTTTGGTGGGAGGTGGAGGAAGGTCTCTAGTATGTATATATAGAGGTAATTTGCGAACAAAGAACACTCCCGCAAAAGTGCCCTTATTTCACCCAAATTCTCAATCAAAATTCTTAAATTGTTGATTTTCAAGAAAAATGGTCTCAATTAAGAATGAGCCGT
This sequence comes from Meiosimyza platycephala, assembly GCA_963662105.1. NCBI lineage: Eukaryota > Metazoa > Arthropoda > Insecta > Diptera > Lauxaniidae > Meiosimyza > Meiosimyza platycephala. Next base: position 41,522,113 of record OY759210.1, on the reverse strand, counting down.
TTTCGACAGTTGGGACTTTTATCAAATATAGCTTAAGCCTTCCTGTGTTGATTAAAAAAAAATTTCAAAGAAAAAAAAACTGATGCTCTTAAAAATTTTTTCATTTGAAAAAATGCATCTGGTTTGCGAAATTAGCAATATTTTCTGCAAAACAATTTATTTTGCAGTATATATCAACTTTTCATAAAATCCATCAAATTATGAAGAGATGGAAAAAAAATATGATATTCTTTTATTTATTAAGGAAATATCGACAATTTGAAAAAAAGCCCATTCGATATTTTTTTTTATAATTTTAAAGAACAAAGTTTAAATGACCATAACTTTGAAAATTGGGAATTTTTAGCGAAATAAAAAAATATGGGTGCCCTAGAATTGAATCAGAAAAATATCTGTAAATTTCAAGCACATCGATGACATTGAGTTGACTTTTTGTTCGATTTGAAAAATAATGTGCCTTTTATCTTTTTAGCTTAAGGAAAATTTAGGGGAATCTACATCTTAATGAATTTTGAAATATTGTTAATCTGTGAAAAAAAATGTTTAGGATATTTTGAACTTAGGATACTAATGAAAATTTATATAATTCCATATATTTTTATTTTCGGAACATTTTGGGAATCATTTTGATGGGATTTTAAGGAGTTTCAGCAAAATAAAAATAAAATTGTATTTACATTTTTTTTAAGCGAAATTTTTAAAGGTTAACTTGATGTTATATTTTTTCACACCATGAAAAAGTTTAGTTGTTTTTCTTTTTTTTTAATTAAAAGAATTTACATATTTCTATCTGTAAATATTTCACGTATTTTAATCGTTTTTTTTTTTCATTTTTTAATTAATGGAAATTATGTACATAGGTACATATATATGTGGGGAGTCTTATTTCTATATATTTAAAAATTTATTGTATGAACATTTTTAAAACAACATTTTCAAATGTAAGTTTTATAAAAAGTGTAAAATCAAAATTGAAATTTTGTTGACTTAAAATTAAGGAAAATAAACTTTACAAAATTTCAAAAATAATTAAATTCAAAGTAATTAAAAGGAAGTGTATAATGTTGTATAAATGTAGTAGTGTAGATGTAAGAGTATAAATGTGGGACACTACATTATTCCCCCTCTCTGTAGAATTTAATGGTGTTGTTAAGAAGGTTGAAGTGTACTCTTTTGTTTTGAGGGGAGAGTGCTTGTGTATTTTCTGCATTTAGAAAAGCTGGTTTAAGTCTGTCTATGTTGATTGTAAGGACTGTCCCAGAAAAAATATGTTTTGTTTTTCAGTTATAAAAAAATACCCAAAAAATATTTTAATCTTTTTTCTTTTTTTATTAACAATGATTAGTGTTCAGAATATAAATAACTAAAAAATAATTTACGTGTTTTTTTGTTTCTATAAAAAATTTTCACTTTTCTCTTAAAGTCCTTTATTAATTTTGCACAGTTGTTTCATCGAGAGTATGGGACGATCTTTTCCACTTAAATCTGAATTCTTGTAATTTTTTTACAGTCTTACCACTCTTTCGAAGATCTCTTTTCATTTGAGCCCAATATCTTTCAATTGGGCGAAGCTCTGAGCTGTTGGACGAATTTGCTATTTTTGGTACAAAATTGATCTTTTTACTTTGATACCGTGCCATCGTAGCTTTAGAGTAATGAGAGGTTGCTAAGTCAGGCCAGAGCATCACTATACCCTCATCTGCACGAATAAATGGTCGAACACGTTTTTCGAGGTACTCGTCTACTTAAACTTTGGAATTGATCGTCCCTTACGTAACAAAGAAGCTGCTTCTGAGGCCACAGGTGCATATGGCCTGCCAAACCATATATTGCTTCGGAAAGTTTTTTTCTCTTTGAATTTACTAGGCACATGCCCCTTCTTCGGTGACGTATAATATTCTTGCCCAAGTAGCTGCTTAAAATCTGCTTTAACGTAAGTTTCGTCGTCCATAACGCAGCAATCAAATTTAGTCAGGTACCTTTCATACAATTGTCGGGCTAGCATCTAATCCATCAACTGTTTTTCATCAGAAACGTCTGGTACTTTTTGAACTCTATATGTCTTCAGCTTACTTTTCTCCGTTATACTTTGTACAGTAAATTTTGATGTACCTGCTCAAGTCTGACTGAGGTGTTGGGATTCTGCCTAAAAAGACGCTTCGCCTTCGCCGCTACCTGGGATAGAAAATTCTGGTTTTGCAGGATTTTGCAGGTATGTGGACAAAATCAATTCGCGGACTTTTTCTTGCTTGCTAGACATCTTTGTCGTTAGAAGTGCTATCTTCAAGTATTATATGTCATATCAAACGTCACTTTATGTCAAACAAATATTGTGTCCTTTAAGACATCTAAGATTATCAGGTAGAGTATAATCTTAAAAAACAAAAAACGTAAGTTTTTTCTGGGACAGTCCTTAGTTGTAGTATTGTTTTTTATTATTTTAAAGAATTTTGGTGATTTTTCGATGACGTTGAATGGTCCGTTTCGTACAAAAACGAATTTGCAGTCTTTTAATGTTTGTGGTACGTGTTGTTGGAATTTTGTGCTATGATGTGAAAGGTTTGATTGTATGTTGTTTATGTTTTCTTTAAGTTTGGTCAAGGTCTCTAATGGTTTGAATGGTTCTATTTTCTGAACTGTTAGTTGTTGTGGTAGTCTGAGTGTTTGACCAAAAACCATTTCAGCTGGTGATGTTTTAATGTCTTCATTAACAGCTGATCTGAGGTCTAATAGAATAAGAGGAAGTTCCGAATATAGTTTTTTTTGATTATTAGAGGCTATTAAGGAGGCTTTAAGTGTTCTGTGGAATCTTTCTATTATAGGCGGAGAACCGGCTGTAGAAAAGTCGAGTGTATAAGATTACAGTTTGGAATGGTTGTCAAATGATAGAGCTCGATGAGTTTAAACACAATATATAGGGTTGCCTTGCCAAAGTCTGTCCTAAATATGGGTTGCCACCCGTTCTTTGGGCCACTTTTTTCTAATAAAAAGTGTATAAGATTACAGCTTGAAATGTATGTCAAATGATAGAGCTCGATGAGCCTAAACAGAATATATAGGGTTGTCTTGCCAGTTAATGGTTTAAGATTCCAGCTTAAAAAGTATATCAAATGATAGAACTTGAAGAGCCTAAATATAATATATAGGGTTGCTTTGCCGAATCTCGTCCCAAACATGAGTTGCGACTTGTTTTGTAGGCCAAGATTTTTCAGAAAAATGTTTATGGTTCAAGAGTTTAGCTCGATATGCATGTCAAATGATAGATCTTGATGAACCTTAAAAAAAGTATTTCGAGTAATCTTGTCGAATCCCGTCCCAAATGAGGGTTGCCACCGGTTTTTTGGGCAAACTTTTTTTGGAAAAAAGTTTATTGTTTAAGATCGTAGCTTGAAATGTATGCCAAATGATAGACCTTGATGTTCTCTAATAAAATATATTGGGTTACCTCACCGAATCCCGTCCCAAATGTGGGTTGCCACCTGTTTTTTGGCCAAAGTTTTTTCAGAAAAGTGTTTATGGTTTGAGATTTCAGCTTGAAATGTGTGTCAAATGATAGACCTTGATGATCTCTAATAAAATATATAGGGTTGCCTTGCCGAATCCCGTCCTAAATGTGGGTTGCCACCTGTTTTTTAGCCAAAGTTTTTTCAGAAAAGTGTTTATGGTTTGAGATTTCAGCTTGAAATGTGTGTCAAATGATAGACCTTGATGATCTCTAATAAAATGTATAGGGTTGCCTTGCCGAATCCCGTTCCAAATGTGGGTTGCCACCTTTTTTTTTGCCCAAGTTTTTTTCAGAAAAATGTTTATGGTTTCAGATTGCAGCTTGAAATGTATGTCAAATGATAGACCTTGATGACCTCTAAACGGTCAAAATAATGTCGGACTTTTGCTTGTGGTTTTTGAATTTGGATGAAGGGAGCACGGATACTTTTGCTCCACTGTCAACGGGAAATTTTAAGTAGTTTGTGTTGTCGTGAATGAAAAGACAACGTGTGAGTGTTGTGAGACTTCCAGCGGTCGCGATGAAGGAGTCTTTTAGTTTGTTGGATTGTGTTGGATGTAACGAACATGGTTGTTCACATCGTCTAGCTTTTTTACCAAATTTGTAGTGGTATCTACATAAATGTTTTAGGGAACGATAATGAGAATTGTTCTTAAAATTGTTTCTGTTTCTAGAGAATCCTCTCGAACGTGAGTATGAATGTTGGTAGGATCTTTCACGATCTCGTTTGGATCTGATCGATTCTGTCTCCAGTGTTAATTTGTTTATTTTATCAAAAAGTTGTGTGATTGTTTGTGTGAAAGATTGTATCGCGAGTGTAAAATTTTGATGTTTGTGTATTGAAGACATTTCGTTTTCGGAAATAACCGCCCATAATCTATCTGCTAGATTCCGGAGTTCCTCCAATTCGTTATTATTTGCACTGGTTAAAGCAATCTCTAGGTTCTTCGGTAAATTTCGGATCTCTGTGTCATAAAATATTTTATCGAGTCGCTAGTTCTCGCTTAAAGAGTGACGTTCAATAAATATTTGTTTTAGTTCTTCCTACAGATTATCCATTGGAGGTTTCTGTATGAAGTCTAAAACTGTGACTATAACGTCTTGTGGAAGTGCAGTGATTAAGTATTCGTATTTTGGTTTGTCTGTTGTAATGTTTTTTGTGTTGAATTGCATATCCGCTTGGATAAACCATGCTTCTGGATAATTTGTCCAGAATTGTGGTAATTTGAGTAAGGTGGCATGGATTTCCAAAGGAGTATCGGAGGGTGTTTACGTGTAAACTTTAAAACACGTAAACTCCCATGAACGGCAACACTGTTCGAATGTAACTCGTCAGTTTTCTCCTATCATATCTCACATTCACAATGATTGTAACTCGAAGGTGATATGTGTTGCTGTCCCCTTCTCTTCACCGCAAAGATCGCTGACCCTGACATTGAAAAATTATCATATGCCACGTCAGCGATTTTAACTTTACTCGTTGCTACCAAGTCAAGACGACAAGACTACAACTCGTGTTCTTTTTTAAAAAACTTAAAATCTATCTTAAAGTAAAACTTAAAATTACACTTAAAGTTTAGCTTAAAATCTAACTTAAATCTGAATTATAATTATATATTATACCTATCGTAAAACTAGTGACAAATAAAACTTATAAATAGAAAGTGAAAGTGAAGTTTACTTATTGGGCAAGGCAAACAAACAAAAAGAGCGTTTTGCTTGTAGCCCCTTTTCATTTTGCTACACAGCAACCAACGAAGCATCGTCACCATCATCTACAAATCACCACCATTGTCACCATCGTCTACATCATCTTCGTCACCGCCACCAGAGGAAGTACCACCGCTGCGTCCACCAACAACAACAACAGCTCGAACAGCATCAGCCCCATTCGCTACCATTTGCCTTCCAATTATATTTAAAAAAAAAAATAAAGGAAATTTGGTTCCCAACCAAACAAAGGGGTAGGGTAGTGTATTATCGTCTAAATTAATAAGGGAATCTCCGTCTCCGTGGTGAGAGGAGTGAGTAGAATGGGTAAGGGTACGTGTTTGGTGAGAAGGGGTATACGTAGAGTGAGTTGGGGTATGGGTCAGGTTCATTATGATAGTGTAGGAGGGGAAGTTTGATGATTTGGGTTAATTAAAAAGTTAAGTGTGTGTGTTCTTAGTATCGTGTAATGTCTTTTCGATGTATTATGATAAGAATTCTATCACTTATCGTAATACAAAGAATATTTTAACTAAAAATTTAAAAATTCCTGAAAAATGTAATGATTAGAAGAAAATTGTTTTTGTATAATATATACTTAACCATGCCATTTATCCTGTATTTTACAGGATACTCCTGTATTTTCAGCGAATATCCTGTAAAAAAATGATTCCTGTGTTTTTGTGAAAAATACTGTAATTATCCTGTAACTATCCTGTATTTATTTTAAACTTTACATTTCTCTTGAAAGTTACGTATCATTTTCTCGCTTAGTTTGTTCTCGTTAGTTTGTGTTCGGAAACCCTTACGCTGATAACGTGATCACAACTGTTTTACAAAAAAAATTGTCAAATAAGGCATTACCATATCAATTATTTTCCAATTTTTAATAATTTGTGACTTGTGTTCTGTAAAATTTTTTTTGTGATATGTTGAAATCGACGAAAGGCCGATTCGTTCTCAGCGACAAACTGAAAGAAAAATATACATTTTTGGAAAGCACTAAAAGTAATAATGATGTGTTTTGTAAAAAGTGCAATGGAAATTTTTCAATAGCACCCGGCAGCAACGCTGATATTGGTCGACACTTGAAATCAACAAAACACAACAATGCCTTGTCTGCAGCTTCTTCCAGCCAAAAAGTTGACGAATTTTTCAATTCAACGTTGGATAGCGCCACAGGTGCAATTGAAGGCACATGGGCATTTCACATTATTAATGGAAATCACAGTTTCGCATCGGCAGATTGTACTACGAATATTTTTCGTGCATGTTTTAGACTAAAAAAATGTAAGCTGTCGAGAACAAAATGTCAAGCTATCGTCGTAAACATTTTCGCACCGGAGGCAAACAGTTTAATCACGGAAGAGTTGTCGCATCGATGTTATGTGTCAATTTATACTGATTCTTCCAACCATGGCTTTAAAAGCCATTCTGACCACTAACATCAATTTAAACATGTGCATTGAAATTTACAATTGGATAAAAAAAAAAAACCGGACATGTTGCGAAAAGTCAAAGCGAAAGACAAGTATTTTGTTGAAACTGAACGAATCGAAAATGAATCAGACTCTGATTAAATTTAATTATTCACACACACCAATTACTATCTAATCTCCTTCAAAAAGAAAGAAAAATTTTATCCTGTAATACTTAAATCCTGTTTTTGAAAAATTAATCCTGTAGAATGACATGTTTTCTCCAATTTTTCCTGTTTTTTCTTGAAAAATTTATGGCATGCTTATGTATACTTAATATTTATAGGTTGATATGTTCATGGGCTGAGGGATTGGGTCATTCATTCATTCATTCATGCATTTGGTGTTGATAGATGAAGGGTGATGATGTTGTTTGACGATGACAGGGGAAGACGATGAACGACGATTTCAAGACATTTGTTGTTGTTGATGTAGAAATTGTGGCTCTAGTTGCTTTAGAAAAACGTCTGATGTTGTTGGTGGTGACTTTCGCGTTCTTTTTCAAACCACGATGTAGTGTTATCGGGTATCTAAAAAGTCGATTTCTTTGGCGTACTCCAAACGGGATCGTTAATTTTTGTGTAATTGGTAGAATCTTGTATATCGTTATGTTCCAATTGATAAAGTCTAACACGTTATTTGATGTGAATCGGATTATTAATGTTGGAAGATGTTGCGGTTATGACTTTTTTTAAAATTTTGCTTGTGATTAAGTTATGACTTAGCAGCTAAAAAGATGGTAGTGGTTGTCCAAGATTGGTTTTCTCTTTCAGTGTTCTTGATTTAGTTAGGTTCAACTGGTAGGATCGCCAATGTGGTGAGTCTTATTTTTATATATTTAAAAATTTATATTATGAAAATTTTTAAAACAACATTTTCAAATTCAAGTTTTACAAAAAGTAAAAAATCAAAAATGAAATTTTGTTGACTTAAAATAAGGAAAATAAACTTTACAAAATTTCAAAAATAATTAAATTCAAAGTAATTAAAAGGAAGTGTATAATGTTGTATAAATGTAGTAGTGTAGATGTAAGAGTATAAATGTGGGACACTACATATACATACATATATAACTTTTTCCACGGATTTTGTTTGTCTTGTTTAATATTAGATTTTCGCGAAAACTTTATATATCTCACTAATGGATATTTTTGCAGTTTTTCCCGATTTTTCTCAATTTTAAACAGAATGAAAATAAGAGATCTCTGAATAAGTTTTTTGAGTAAGATTGACCGCACAAGCGATGGTATTCTTCAAGCCACGCTACAGCAACTGGGAGCGTATACGACCATGAGGTCTAAACCTTTTTTAGCTGTCCCTATCTTGCTCTCCCAATATTGATGAAGCTGTTAATTTCTTTATTCACCAAAATTTAATGTGTGGCGCTATAAGAATTAAGCAATTTATTTGTTTATGTTAACCCATTAAAGGAATCAATTTTACCTTTAGAGTATTTTAATGAAATTTAAATTTTAATCAAAATGGTATTTTCTTTCCTTACTGAAAGTTTCCAGAGAAACTCGATAGAATTCAATCAAAATTTCTTTAAATTTTGAAAACTTCAAATCTATAATTGAAAAATTTCGGTATAAGATGAAGTCTTTTGGCCTGAACTTAAAGATTCTTACCGATTTGGTTTTGGGTAAAATATGTCCTATTCGTATGGTGATTCCAGAAAGAAAGAATGCGATTTCGTAAAGGAAGTATGAACTTAGCTAATTTGCCGAATTGTAAGTGACACTAGACCGGTTCAAAAAAAAAGTCTCTGAAATTTAGAGGCACCGGAAGTTTCCTATTCCCAGAAGTGTCCCGAGTGGGATGTGTTACCAATTTTTTCTAAATATTGCGCTCCTGATTAGCGATTTTCATATTACTCTTGAAACTTTCGCATAAAAAAAAAATTCACCAACAACCTAAAAACGATGGTGGTTATCGCTGAGGTGAACTTTTTTCTTTTAATTCAGTCTCACATTCGGAGTAGTTTTGAATGGGGAATTCGAATTTCTCTTTATTTTTTAATTATGTTGTTTTCTTCAGTGGTAAAAACTGAATATAATCATGAAATTTTGTTAAAAAGTGAATTTTTTTTTTTAAATGAAAAATCAGGTATAAATTTTTGGATTTTTTTTGCTTTTATTATTTTGAATAATTCATTTATTTCTCTTCTATCTGATGGTGGTAACCGCAAATTTTTATTATTTTTGTACTTAAAAATATAAACATAAATATAATTGAACAAAGGATTTTTTTCATATTGAAGCTATGTTTTAACAGGGAATATAAATTTTAATGTGGAAATCTGTTTCAAAAATATGAAATCTAGTTTACTTGAACCAAACCAAGTGTATAGAATTAGATAAATATATTTCATATTTTTCGAAACAAATTTCCACATTAAAATTTATATTCCTTGTTAAAACATAGCTTCAATATGAAAAAAATCCTTTGTTCAATTATATTTATGTTTATATTTTTAAGTACAAAAATAATAAAAATTTGCGGTTACCACCATCAGATAGAAGAGAAATAAATGAATTATTCAAAATAATAAAAGCAAAAAAATCCAAAAAATTATACCTGATTTTTCATTTTAAAAAAAAAAATTTTAATTTTTGACAAAATTTTATGATTATTTTCAGTTTTTACCACTGAAGAAAACAACATAATTAAAAAATAATGAGAAATTCGAATTCCCCATTCAAAACTACTCCGAATGTGAGACTGAATTAAAAGAAAAAAGTTCACCTCAGCGATAACCACCATCGTTTTTAGGTTGTTGGTGAACTTTTTTTTTATGTGATAGTTTCAAGAGTAATATGAGAATCGCTAATCAGGAGCGCAATATTTAGAAAAAATTGGTAACACATCCCACTCGGGACACTTATGGGAATAGGAAACTGCCGGTGCCTCTAAATTTCAGAAACTTTTTTTTTTTTGAACCGGTCTAAAGTGACACTTCAGTAAATTTTTAACCTCTCTGAAATGTTTCGTAGTTCAAGATATTTTTAGTGCTGGCAATTTTGAAATTAGAGTGAGTCAAAAAAAAAATGAAATTCTAATAAAAATAATCAAAATTTTAAAGATTCATGCAAATTTTCACAATCACGAAAAATAATTTAATTTTCATTGGAACTGACCATTACAAGTTCCAGCTCTGCAAATACGTCCCACACTCCACTTTTTCCTCTTTTGTTGCTTATTTTATAAACGCCGCTTAATAGCTGTATTATTTCAGGGTTCGCTTGAGGATTCGCTATGAAAAACTAACACCATGTTAATTTGAAAGGGATTACAAGATAAAACTTAAGTTAACCTTTGTCATTACACTTTTAATTAATGCAAAAAAATGCGATTACAATTTGAATAACAAATTGCTTATGCCATAAGTATCTGGACGTTTGAGGCAACTTACGCAATTAAGTTTTTTTTAATGAAACGCAACGAAATAAAGATTAGGTATAAGATTAGTTGTACCAAATGTCAGTTGCCCAATTAATATCGATGAACATTTGAAAACGTATATGTACACGATGGTTTGAAGTGTTCAGGACTTCTAGTCTAAAAGGGATCTATAACGCCTTAAATAAACTTCAATAAAAGTTCAGCCAATTCTATTAAAAATAAGAGCTTATTTTAAATGTTTTTGAAAATTTTTATTGTTGTTTGATGTTTTTAAAATCAAGTGAAATGTAGGGTCACTTTTAAAATATGCTCTGACAATTGTTTTTTTTATGTATTTTGAGTCGCTGATCACGAAAGCCACAAATTTTCCCGAATATGTAAATTTTTTTTAATGCTATTCACTATTTTTAATGGAAAAAAATCAATACACCAAAGCAAGTTATTTTTGTCAGCCTAAAATCTAGTGAAAAAAAAAAATTTTTTTTTGTGCTTTTGTGGGCATTAAAAGATTTTTTAGCTACAAAGCCCAGAAATAAAAAAAATTTTATAAATGTTGTGTCATTCCATGGAATAGAATTGAAAAAAATAAAAATTTCTTTTAGGCCTTAAAACTAGTGAAAAATAATTTGAATTATATTTTTGTCTTATGAAACTTTGAGGTATTTCAGACTACAAGGCTCTATGTACATATGTACATATTATTGTTTTAAGGGCTTTAGTATGTTTTGACTACAAAGCTCAAAAAAAATAAAATTTTATTTTCAATGTCTTACTTATCAAGGAAAAAAACTTTTCAGCTTAAAAAATAGTGAAAAATAACTTAATAAGTTATTATATATTATTTTTTGTTTTGGGAGATTCTTAGTCAAAAATTCTTTTAAAGACCACAAATCAAGAAATAAAAATAAGTTAACTAATAAAATTATAAGCTTAACTATAATAATAAGAATTTACAAATTAAGATTTAACTTTTTTACTTTGCTGCTGTGTTGAGGCAGTAGGAAACTTTTTTTTATAGCAGGGCATCTGGCACATGTCGCGCTTTTTTTTATCCATGCAATGTTCAACTCGCTCGTAATTCCAGGAAAATGGCTATAAAGTAATAAAAAGAAACATTTGCGATGTTTCCCGATCCCTTCTCTTGTGGAGTTATGAGTTCCGGACGTTTATCTGAAAATTGCCATGATTTTAAAATTTTCACGCATCGAAAGATCAACCCTTTATTAACACCTTCATAAATTTTCAAAATGGGATGGCAAGAAATACATTAATGGCTAGAAAATAAAGACGGAAGTGTTTAATTAGTGCATGCATTTTCTCGAGACTTATTTACTTAAGTTCCTCACTTTGTAAAAAAAAGCGAGTGTCGAGTACTACTCGTTGAGCATACTAGGTTTTCCAAAAATTAAAATTCGTACGTCTGGTTGTAAAAATGATTATATTTTTCAATATAATTTCCCTCAACTCAATTCCTCATTGTTTGATGAAAATCGTTCTCCACAAAACTTCCAAAACTTTTTTTCCAAAAAAAAGGTACTCACTTTTGGCATTCAAAAACTCTAGGAAATTGAGATATTTTTACTTTAGCTTTGAAAATTTCCACCCACACATTCAAATTTAATACAGTTATTTATTTTCATTCACTTAAAAAACTAAAAAAAAGGATCCTCATTTTTACTTTCAAATCTTGCGAATAGGGTCAATGTTCTAAAAGTTAATTTGTACTTTAAGTCACTAATTTTAGACATGTTTTTTTAACTGTGTGAGCAAGTTAGGCCCGTGTGCACAGGGAGTTTTGTGGGTTCTAACCCCCTCCCACCCCATTGAAAATATTCTTGCATAGGCTTTTATTGACTTTTAAATGAAAAACCAAACAGACTTGCACCTCTTACGAAAAATTAAAAATTTTATGAAAATAAAAAAAACTCACATACATTCACATGTATAGAAAAAGGTATAGAAGATAATAAATGATACACTTAAAAATTTACTTATGTATGTATGTATAGTATATACTTTTCAAATGATGCCCATTTTGTTGAGATCAGTTATAGGGTTTGCAGCTTATACTCATAGTAATTTTTAGAAAATTTATTTGCAAATTCAGATATTTCACAAACCAGATCCAAGCGAAAGTTGTCGTTTAAATATTCTATTTTTCATTAAAAAAAAAAACCTTATTTTGGGAGAAGAATAAGAAATTCAAAGTGTTGGTAAGGTTATCTTGCTTGAAAACTTTTCCCAACTAATACTTCCTGAAATCTTTTTTGCCATTAATTTTTTAATTCTTTGATATAACATCTTCTGTTTTTTTTTATTTTTTTATATGTTATTCCTCAATCAAACCTAAGATTGCATGTACTTTCATATCGAAATTCCCGCCATAATTTTGGAAAATGTGAGTTCTAATTGTATGAATTTTATGATATTTTCCAAAGTTATGTCGGGAATTTCGATACGAAAGTGCATGCATTCTTAGGTTTGATTGAGGAATAACATATGTACATATAAAAAAATCATAAAAAAGAGATGTTATATAAAAGATGTTTCGAGAAAAATTTTAAATTAAAAAATTAATTAAATTAATGTTTCAACAAATTTATTTAAATCTTTTTAATTTTTTTTAGAAAGTTATAATATTTCTTAACAAAAAAGATTATATAATTATTATCATATCTCCTATAGTTTTTGAGATATTTCGTTTTGTATGCTTTGTCGTCAAAAATACTTTTTTACGAACTTTATAACCTGATATGAAATATCCGAGTTAAAAGCCCCCCCTTGGATGATTTTTGCGCACGGGCCTGGAGCAGGTCATTTTCTTGATGGACAATGATTTTTTTCTTCTGTAAACTGGGTCTTGTTTCACGGAGTTTACTGTTTTATAAGTTGGGAGATAATACACTGAAAACAAATCCTTTTGCATTCAAAAAAACTGGCCGATTCCGGAACACGAATTGGCTTCGGAGCCGAACAACCGGGTTCACACCACTTATTAGCCTCTTGATTGAATTTAGGATCAAGGTGGTGTCTACCATGTCTCATCTTTAGTAATGAAACGAACCAAAAAATCATTTCTATCCTTTCTAAAACGCTCCAAGTGCTGCTGACAAAGTTGAATTCGAATGCGGTACACATTGAGCACACCCAAAACTTCGCCTGGAAAAACTGAATCTCTATTTTTGTGATGACTATTAAACAAACCGGTTTACTTACAAGTTTGTGTCATGTTCTTATGAAAAATGAGATATTAAAATGGCGCCAATGTTTTACTTCCGATATTAACGAATAGATTGTACTCCACAAACGAGTAGGTGGAAAAATTAATGCTGTTATGCTCTCAGCCAGTTTTTGAAGATACAGAAAAGTATTTTGGGATATAATTACCATTTAACCCAGTAGAGCCCACTGCTACCATATGGTAACGATCGATTTACTGAGTTTCAAAAAAAGTTTTAAACTTTAAATTACGTGCTGCTATGTTTCTTCACTTACTTTTACAAAGAAAAATTCACAACAAAGCATATAACATTTTGAAATTTTCAGCTGTCTGTTTGATTCTGTGCAAAAAATATGGTTAAAAAAGCTACTGCAAGGGAAAAACCAAAAAAAGCGATTGCTGGACGACAGCGAATGTTAAAAAGTATTTTATATCTAATTATTTTAATTGTTTTTGAAAATTTTATTGCATTAACTTCTGATCAATAAAGAATAGAGTATTTTAAAATAAAGAACCTTATCTCTTTCCTCCGGCTGTGGCGCGCAGACCATGATATTCAACGATGTTACCATATGGTAACAGTGGGCCATTCACAACTCTAATTCCTTTGACGGATTTTGTTTCTGACGTTACCATATGGCAACAGTGGGATATTATTGCTGCCTCGTTTTAAACGTTTAAAGTTTTAAATTTATATTGCATGCTATTCTTGGTTTTTAGAGAGACTTGTGATTATGTGCACAGGCTTTTGTAAGAAGAAGATGCAAATGAGGTGGCTCAAAAAATTTTAAGGCTGTCTAAATCTAAATATAACAGGAAATAAAATGATAGTTCTTCGAGGATATTGGTCTAACGAGCTAGATTTACATAATTCACTTGTTTCAGAAGCGATGAGGAGCAAAAGATTTTTTTAAATTCTCAGTCGCATTCACTTCTGCGATAATGGAAAAGACACTACTGATAACAAAATTTGAAAACTCAAACTACTCACTTATGCATTGGATCACAATAAATGCAGATTGTATGGACCAATTTATGTTTGCGTCAGTACATTCGACAAATCCTTAGTACATTCGGTATATTGGGCGTATTTTCAGAACATTTTTATTTTTAGCAAATTTTAGAATTTTTTTTTCTCTTTTATTTTGTAAATTTTGCTGACATATGTGTAAAAAAATCGATTAACCTTTTTTTCTTAGTAAATTTTGTTGTTCTTGACAAAAAAAACATAAAACCTTCGCCCTCTATAAAGTAAATTCTAAGTATCGATTCAGTACATTTCCAAAACCCAAATGCCATAACTGGCTTGAATTTTTTAATCTCAATTCTTTCCTGATCAAATTGACTTACAATATTGTCATACTCTAGAGGTTATCGTCATCCTTGTGTTGAATGAACGTCCCGTTACGATATGCTCGGACACTTTATAGTCAAATCAAATGGAGGATATGTAAAAGACGCCGGTAGTAACTTGTAGTTAAAAATTAGTGTTGGATTTTGTATGTGTTGAGCCAAAATTTTTTATGATCACGTTATAAATTTTGTACTGAGGATGGCCCACTATTACCGTATGGTAACGGCTGGACACGCCTCTCTTTTTAAGGTCATAGAGCTAAAATTTCGTATTACCACTAACCATTTCGGTGGAAATATATGTTAAAAATTTCAGTGCTCTAACCCTTCTAGATCGCAGTGGGCTCTAATGGGTTAAGAGGACAACAATTGGTCGAAGTTTGAGGCCAGTAGGTATGTTCGATTTTTCTTTCAAGACATTTGACATGATTATATCGCTGTAGACCAAATTGCTTAAAACCGTTTCAAACTCTCATTTTACTAAGATCTTTTCGAGTTAATTAACACAAACCGAAAAATATAGAACAAATTTGCAATTTTTTATAGAACTGAAAACACTACATGATATCAAATTTAATTAGAATTTTATTTCTTATTTTGGTCTTTATTTTCAGAACAACTTGGTACCGTGGAAGTGTGTTCTATGAGATATTTCCTGCCAGCTTTCAGGACTCAAATAATGATGGAACAGGTGATATACGAGGCATTACCAACCGCATTGAATACTTGGAGTCAATTGGTATTGCGGCTGTTCGTCTAAACTCAATTTTCCCATCCAAACACTACCCTGACGATTACACAAACATATCATCGTTGACAGAGGTCGCTAATTTGATTGGAACTATTGATGATTTGCTTCAACTGGTAGAAACTTTGCATGCGCGGAATATTTCGTTTGTGTTGGACTTACCTATACATCCATTCGTTGAGTATCTAGGCCAAACGAATTCCCAGAGCAGCATACAATTGAATGGCACTTCTGCATCCATTGCTACAACGGTAGGAGTTGGTAATACAAATAATGAATCAGTTAATATAGTAACTCAGGCCATACATAAGTGGATAGACATAGGCGTGGATGGATTTTATGTGAAAGGGCTTGAGCATTTCGATGATAGTGAAAGTCTCATAGATAATATAGCCGAGTGGAAGCACATAATAGGTTCTAATAGAGTGCTGATCATAAGCGAGTTAGTTTTAGAAAAATTTAACGCAACACAATTGTCACATCTGCTCAACATTGTTGACTTGGTGGATGTGCATCTTGACATTTTAAACGGCACAAAAAATATAGAGGAAAGAATTAAGAAAGTTCTTGCAGGTAGTCTAAGGCCACGAAGTGACGGCGTCTGGATTCAATGGTCTATTGGTGGAGTGGACAATCAACGCATAACACGCAAAATTGAAAATGGTAATGCTACTTTAGCTGCTACCTTAATGCAACTAATGTTACCGGGTACACCAAGTATATTCTATGGTGATGAAATTGCATTGGAGAACGCTTACGATCCACATAATGAGCATAGTGAAACAAAACATCTGCATCATTTGACTACCATGCAATGGTCAGACACTGCATTGAATTTTACAAGCCAAAAGACTCTTCCGTGGCTACCGGAAAGCGCTTCCTACGCATTTGTGAACTATGAAATGATTTCAAAAATGATCGCATTACGTGATCGCTCTCCATCAATTTATAAGAACGTAATATGCAAATCAGGCAACGTACTGCAAAATACTCAAATCCGAAGCAGCCATAACGACATAATCGTTGTGGAACGCGTTTATCCTCGACGCAACTCATTTGTGTCTGTATCCAATTTAGGTCAAAAGCGGGTTACAATGGATATGACTTCCATGTACTACAGTGGACATGTCATGTTGGGAATAGCTCGAAGCGAAAAAATTTACTTTGGTGATTTTGAAATCGGACCAATGGAAACCATTGTTGTAAAGTTAGATAAATAATTTTGTGCTTTTTGTTGCCAAGCATTTAAATCTGAACAAATTCTAATTTGTACATAAACAATAGGTATTTTTTATCCAAAGTGGGCTTGGATTTTGTTTGCACACAAGATAAAACACTGCTTTCAGTAAGATTATGATTTTATTTTTTACAAAATCTGGTGACCTGCAGCAAATGTCCACAAGTAAGTGATGCAGTGCATCCAATGATTCGCAGCGTCATGGTTTCGAATTATTTGCAAACGATGATCCAAGTCCGAATAAGAGCTGTTTAAAAACTCCTCCTATATGTACATAACTACTTATTTTCTTTCAAGAAAACAGTGCAAATTAAAATTTAAAAATACTAAACTTTAATAAAATTTTATTGAAGGAACATAGTCAGAATAATAAAAATATGGAGCATCGTCTCGGAAAATGTTGTATGTGGCAATTTATAGAATACGAAAAAACCGCGAATAAGCATCAGTTTTTATTCCGGATATTACAATTATTTTGATGATATTAGAAATGAAAGCAGAGAATCTTTTATGCTTAAAATAATTTACTTTTCAAAAATTAAAAATTGTTTGAATATCGCTAACGATTTTCGAGGTAATGCTTCATATGTATTAGCATTTTATTTTTTTGTAACCGACCTTTTTAAACTGTAAGTTATATTACAATAGAGTGGAATAAGATTGATTTAGTTCACAAACAAGCCTTGTAAATGATATGGGTAGCTACACCTACTCGAGAAATTGCTAGTGAGTATTTTACATACATAACATACATACACAGAAAAAATAAAATTGGTAAAATCAAAGAATTGCAATTCTATGATTAAAATTCGTGGAATTCAACTATTCATTTCTTTGAATCAAAGAAAAAAATTACATAATCAAAACCCTTTGTTCTTTGGATTTGCAAATTCAAATTATCTGATTTTACAACAAAATATTTTAGCTTAATCAGCCAAATGTTTCACTGATATTGCAAATAAAAATCTTCGTTAATGAATTAGTAAAATCAATTCAAACTTTGGAATTTTTAACCAGGTCATATTTGTTTAAATTTTGTCAATAATTATAAGATTTTTCAAATCATACTTTTTATTCTAATGAGCTGTTTATGACGTCAGAGCCCACGAGAAAATTTTATTTTAGATAAATGTCAATTAAATAGTTCCTCGGAATAAACTTTATTCAATCCAACCCCCAACTTCTGGAAATAATTACCCCACAAAAATAAAATATTATAAATTTTATTTTAAATTTTTTATTTTAAATTTTATTTTAGTTATTCTGAAAAAGGAAAATTTCAATGATCTCATTTTCATTTTATATTTTACAAAAATATTGTTTTATTGGTTCATCAAAAAGTTAATTTCAGAACGGTTTTTGCGAGCGACCACCCACTTTGTGAGTCCCTAATATGAAAAGATATACTCTGTGACAAATTTTGTTGCATCAATCAAACACTAAAATACAATTTTTGTGAAAAATTCATACATATCATAAAAGTTTTCCGAAATATTTTTGAAAAAAAATTAAATTTCCAAAAATTCAGTTAAGGAAGCGCTCAATAATGTAAACTCGATAATGTGAACAGTTCTTTTCAACAAAATCGTCTGTATAATAAGTTAAAACTCAATGAAATATTTTTATATTGTATGAACTTCTCGATAATATAAATTTGGTTTGATTTAAAGGGTTCAATTTCTTTTCTTTCTACCTAGGCTCTACTGCAGTCATTGGTATTCTGCTATTCAAACAAAAAATAAATAAATGATTCAAAATTGAAACGGCGAATTTCATTAGCAGAGCTAATTTTCTTGTATACGACAAGAGAGAAAGAGAAAGTAGTGTTGCTTTCCCGACCTCTGCTCTACTGTATAGAGAATAGCGGAGTTCACACCATCCTTCGTGCTGTGCTTCATGCTTCACAAACCTCAATGCTTGATCATATGAACTCTAGAAACAGCCGCTTGACACTAATGTTGGATGGATTTCAAAATATTTTGATTTCTCTGCTGGCTTGTCCATCCGTACAATTTGTGTGAACGCTGGCCGTCAAGCCGCCGTTTCATAGAGTGAACATCGATGAGTACGTGCAGTGTTGTCGTTTGTACTACCATAGTACATATATATATGTGGGGAGTCTTATTTCTATATATTTAAAAATTTATTGTATGAAAATTTTTAAAACAACATTTTCAAATGTAAGTTTTATAAAAAGTGTAAAATCAAAATTGAAATTTTGTTGACTTAAAATTAAGGAAAATAAACTTTACAAAATTTCAAAAATAATTAAATTCAAAGTAATTAAAAGGAAGTGTATAATGTTGTATAAATGTAGTAGTGTAGATGTAAGAGTATAAATGTGGGACACTACATTATTCCCCCTCTCTGTAGAATTTAATGGTGTTGTTAAGAAGGTTGAAGTGTACTCTTTTGTTTTGAGGGGAGAGTGCTTGTGTATTTTCTGCATTTAGAAAAGCTGGTTTAAGTCTGTCTATGTTGATTGTAAGGACTGTCCCAGAAAAAATATGTTTTGTTTTTCAGTTATAAAAAAATACCCAAAAAATATTTTAATCTTTTTTCTTTTTTTATTAACAATGATTAGTGTTCAGAATATAAATAACTAAAAAATAATTTACGTGTTTTTTTGTTTCTATAAAAAATTTTCACTTTTCTCTTAAAGTCCTTTATTAATTTTGCACAGTTGTTTCATCGAGAGTATGGGACGATCTTTTCCACTTAAATCTGAATTCTTGTAATTTTTTTACAGTCTTACCACTCTTTCGAAGATCTCTTTTCATTTGAGCCCAATATCTTTCAATTGGGCGAAGCTCTGAGCTGTTGGACGAATTTGCTATTTTTGGTACAAAATTGATCTTTTTACTTTGATACCGTGCCATCGTAGCTTTAGAGTAATGAGAGGTTGCTAAGTCAGGCCAGAGCATCACTATACCCTCATCTGCACGAATAAATGGTCGAACACGTTTTTCGAGGTACTCGTCTACTTAAACTTTGGAATTGATCGTCCCTTACGTAACAAAGAAGCTGCTTCTGAGGCCACAGGTGCATATGGCCTGCCAAACCATATATTGCTTCGGAAAGTTTTTTTCTCTTTGAATTTACTAGGCACATGCCCCTTCTTCGGTGACGTATAATATTCTTGCCCAAGTAGCTGCTTAAAATCTGCTTTAACGTAAGTTTCGTCGTCCATAACGCAGCAATCAAATTTAGTCAGGTACCTTTCATACAATTTTCGGGCTAGCATCTAATCCATCAACTGTTTTTCATCAGAAACGTCTGGTACTTTTTGAACTCTATATGTCTTCAGCTTACTTTTCTCCGTTATACTTTGTACAGTAAATTTTGATGTACCTGCTCAAGTCTGACTGAGGTGTTGGGATTCTGCCTAAAAAGACGCTTCACCTTCGCCGCTACCTGTGGGATAGAAAATTCTGGTTTTGCAGGATTTTGCAGGTATGTGGACAAAATCAATTCGCGGACTTTTTCTTGCTTGCTAGACATCTTTGTCGTTAGAAGTGCTATCTTCAAGTATTATATGTCATATCAAACGTCACTTTATGTCAAACAAATATTGTGTCCTTTAAGACATCTAAGATTATCAGGTAGAGTATAATCTTAAAAAACAAAAAACGTAAGTTTTTTCTGGGACAGTCCTTAGTTGTAGTATTGTTTTTTATTATTTTAAAGAATTTTGGTGATTTTTCGATGACGTTGAATGGTCCGTTTCGTACAAAAACGAATTTGCAGTCTTTTAATGTTTGTGGTACGTGTTGTTGGAATTTTGTGCTATGATGTGAAAGGTTTGATTGTATGTTGTTTATGTTTTCTTTAAGTTTGGTCAAGGTCTCTAATGGTTTGAATGGTTCTATTTTCTGAACTGTTAGTTGTTGTGGTAGTCTGAGTGTTTGACCAAAAACCATTTCAGCTGGTGATGTTTTAATGTCTTCATTAACAGCTGATCTGAGGTCTAATAGAATAAGAGGAAGTTCCGAATATAGTTTTTTTTGATTATTAGAGGCTATTAAGGAGGCTTTAAGTGTTCTGTGGAATCTTTCTATTATAGGCGGAGAACCGGCTGTAGAAAAGTCGAGTGTATAAGATTACAGTTTGGAATGGTTGTCAAATGATAGAGCTCGATGAGTTTAAACACAATATATAGGGTTGCCTTGCCAAAGTCTGTCCTAAATATGGGTTGCCACCCGTTCTTTGGGCCACTTTTTTCTAATAAAAAGTGTATAAGATTACAGCTTGAAATGTATGTCAAATGATAGAGCTCGATGAGCCTAAACAGAATATATAGGGTTGTCTTGCCAGTTAATGGTTTAAGATTCCAGCTTAAAAAGTATATCAAATGATAGAACTTGAAGAGCCTAAATATAATATATAGGGTTGCTTTGCCGAATCTCGTCCCAAACATGAGTTGCGACTTGTTTTGTAGGCCAAGATTTTTCAGAAAAATGTTTATGGTTCAAGAGTTTAGCTCGATATGCATGTCAAATGATAGATCTTGATGAACCTTAAAAAAAGTATTTCGAGTAATCTTGTCGAATCCCGTCCCAAATGAGGGTTGCCACCGGTTTTTTGGGCAAACTTTTTTTGGAAAAAAGTTTATTGTTTAAGATCGTAGCTTGAAATGTATGCCAAATGATAGACCTTGATGTTCTCTAATAAAATATATTGGGTTACCTCACCGAATCCCGTCCCAAATGTGGGTTGCCACCTGTTTTTTGGCCAAAGTTTTTTCAGAAAAGTGTTTATGGTTTGAGATTTCAGCTTGAAATGTGTGTCAAATGATAGACCTTGATGATCTCTAATAAAATATATAGGGTTGCCTTGCCGAATCCCGTCCTAAATGTGGGTTGCCACCTGTTTTTTAGCCAAAGTTTTTTCAGAAAAGTGTTTATGGTTTGAGATTTCAGCTTGAAATGTGTGTCAAATGATAGACCTTGATGATCTCTAATAAAATGTATAGGGTTGCCTTGCCGAATCCCGTTCCAAATGTGGGTTGCCACCTTTTTTTTTGCCCAAGTTTTTTTCAGAAAAATGTTTATGGTTTCAGATTGCAGCTTGAAATGTATGTCAAATGATAGACCTTGATGACCTCTAAACGGTCAAAATAATGTCGGACTTTTGCTTGTGGTTTTTGAATTTGGATGAAGGGAGCACGGATACTTTTGCTCCACTGTCAACGAGAAATTTTAAGTAGTTTGTGTTGTCGTGAATGAAAAGACAACGTGTGAGTGTTGTGAGACTTCCAGCGGTCGCGATGAAGGAGTCTTTTAGTTTGTTGGATTGTGTTGGATGTAACGAACATGGTTGTTCACATCGTCTAGCTTTTTTACCAAATTTGTAGTGGTATCTACATAAATGTTTTAGGGAACGATAATGAGAATTGTTCTTAAAATTGTTTCTGTTTCTAGAGAATCCTCTCGAACGTGAGTATGAATGTTGGTAGGATCTTTCACGATCTCGTTTGGATCTGATCGATTCTGTCTCCAGTGTTAATTTGTTTATTTTATCAAAAAGTTGTGTGATTGTTTGTGTGAAAGATTGTATCGCGAGTGTAAAATTTTGATGTTTGTGTATTGAAGACATTTCGTTTTCGGAAATAACCGCC
Organism: Meiosimyza platycephala; assembly: GCA_963662105.1. Taxonomy (NCBI): domain Eukaryota; kingdom Metazoa; phylum Arthropoda; class Insecta; order Diptera; family Lauxaniidae; genus Meiosimyza; species Meiosimyza platycephala. The sequence continues at coordinate 41,499,843 of OY759210.1, read as the reverse complement.
CATAATCTATCTGCTAGATTCCGGAGTTCCTCCAATTCGTTATTATTTGCACTGGTTAAAGCAATCTCTAGGTTCTTCGGTAAATTCCGGATCTCTGTGTCATAAAATATTTTATCGAGTCGCTTGTTCTCGCTTAAAGAGTGACGTTCAATAAATATTTGTTTTAGTTCTTCCTACAGATTATCCATTGGAGGTTTCTGTATGAAGTCTAAAACTGTGACTATAACGTCTTGTGGAAGTGCAGTGATTAAGTATTCGTATTTTGGTTTGTCTGTTGTAATGTTTTTTGTGTTGAATTGCATATCCGCTTGGATAAACCATGCTTCTGGATAATTTGTCCAGAATTGTGGTAATTTGAGTAAGGTGGCATGGATTTCCAAAGGAGTATCGGAGGGTGTTTACGTGTAAACTTTAAAACACGTAAACTCCCATGAACGGCAACACTGTTCGAATGTAACTCGTCAGTTTTCTCCTATCATATCTCACATTCACAATGATTGTAACTCGAAGGTGATATGTGTTGCTGTCCCCTTCTCTTCACCGCAAAGATCGCTGACCCTGACATTGAAAAATTATCATATGCCACGTCAGCGATTTTAACTTTACTCGTTGCTACCAAGTCAAGACGACAAGACTACAACTCGTGTTCTTTTTTAAAAAACTTAAAATCTATCTTAAAGTAAAACTTAAAATTACACTTAAAGTTTAGCTTAAAATCTAACTTAAATCTGAATTATAATTATATATTATACCTATCGTAAAACTAGTGACAAATAAAACTTATAAATAGAAAGTGAAAGTGAAGTTTACTTATTGGGCAAGGCAAACAAACAAAAAGAGCGTTTTGCTTGTAGCCCCTTTTCATTTTGCTACACAGCAACCAACGAAGCATCGTCACCATCATCTACAAATCACCACCATTGTCACCATCGTCTACATCATCTTCGTCACCGCCACCAGAGGAAGTACCACCGCTGCGTCCACCAACAACAACAACAGCTCGAACAGCATCAGCCCCATTCGCTACCATTTGCCTTCCAATTATATTTAAAAAAAAAAAATAAAAGAAATTTGGTTCCCAACCAAACAAAGGGGTAGGGTAGTGTATTATCGTCTAAATTAATAAGGGAATCTCCGTCTCCGTGGTGAGAGGAGTGAGTAGAATGGGTAGGGGTACGTGTTTGGTGAGAAGGGGTATACGTAGAGTGAGTTGGGGTATGGGTCAGGTTCATTATGATAGTGTAGGAGGGGAAGTTTGATGATTTGGGTTAATTAAAAAGTTAAGTGTGTGTGTTCTTAGTATCGTGTAATGTCTTTTCGATGTATTATGATAAGAATTCTATCACTTATCGTAATACAAAGAATATTTTATCTAAAAATTTAAAAATTCCTGAAAAATGTAATGATTAGAAGAAAATTGTTTTTGTATAATATATACTTAACCATGCCATTTATCCTGTATTTTACAGGATACTCCTGTATTTTCAGCGAATATCCTGTAAAAAAATGATTCCTGTGTTTTTGTGAAAAATACTGTAATTATCCTGTAACTATCCTGTATTTATTTTAAACTTTACATTTCTCTTGAAAGTTACGTATCATTTTCTCGCTTAGTTTGTTCTCGTTAGTTTGTGTTCGGAAACCCTTACGCTGATAACGTGATCCCAACTGTTTTACAAAAAAAATTGTCAAATAAGGCATTACCATATCAATTATTTTCCAATTTTTAATAATTTGTGACTTGTGTTCTGTAAAATTTTTTTTGTGATATGTTGAAATCGACGAAAGGCCGATTCGTTCTCAGCGACAAACTGAAAGAAAAATATACATTTTTGGAAAGCACTAAAAGTAATAATGATGTGTTTTGTAAAAAGTGCAATGGAAATTTTTCAATAGCACCCGGCAGCAACGCTGATATTGGTCGACACTTGAAATCAACAAAACACAACAATGCCTTGTCTGCAGCTTCTTCCAGCCAAAAAGTTGACGAATTTTTCAATTCAACGTTGGATAGCGCCACAGGTGCAATTGAAGGCACATGGGCATTTCACATTATTAATGGAAATCACAGTTTCGCATCGGCAGATTGTACTACGAATATTTTTCGTGCATGTTTTAGACTAAAAAAATGTAAGCTGTCGAGAACAAAATGTCAAGCTATCGTCGTAAACATTTTCGCACCGGAGGCAAACAGTTTAATCACGGAAGAGTTGTCGCATCGACGTTATGTGTCAATTTATACTGATTCTTCCAACCATGGCTTTAAAAGACATTCTGACCTCTAACATCAATTTAAACATGTGCATTGAAATTTACAATTGGATAAAAAAAAAACCGGACATGTTGCGAAAAGTCAAAGCGAAAGACAAGTATTTTGTTGAAACTGAACGAATCGAAAATGAATCAGACTCTGATTAAATTTAATTATTCACACATACCAATTACTATCTAATCTCCTTCAAAAAGAAAGAAAAATTTTATCCTGTAATACTTAAATCCTGTTTTTGAAAAATTAATCCTGTAGAATGACATGTTTTCTCCAATTTTTCCTGTTTTTTCTTGAAAAATTTATGGCATGCTTATGTATACTTAATATTTATAGGTTGATATGTTCATGGGCTGAGGGATTGGGTCATTCATTCATTCATTCATGCATTTGGTGTTGATAGATGAAGGGTGATGTTGTTTGACGATGACAGGGGAAGACGATGAACGACGATTTCAAGACATTTGTTGTTGTTGATGTAGAAATTGTGGCTCTAGTTGCTTTAGAAAAACGTCTGATGTTGTTGGTGGTGACTTTCGCGTTCTTTTTCAAACCACGATGTAGTGTTATCGGGTATCTAAAAAGTCGATTTCTTTGGCGTACTCCAAACGGGATCGTTAATTTTTGTGTAATTGGTAGAATCTTGTATATCGTTATGTTCCAATTGATAAAGTCTAACACGTTATTTGATGTGAATCGGATTATTAATGTTGGAAGATGTTGCGGTTATGACTTTTTTTAAAATTTTGCTTGTGATTAAGTTATGACTTAGCAGCTAAAAAGATGGTAGTGGTTGTCCAAGATTGGTTTTCTCTTTCAGTGTTCTTGATTTAGTTAGGTTCAACTGGTAGGATCGCCAATGTGGTGAGTCTTATTTTTATATATTTAAAAATTTATATTATGAAAATTTTTAAAACAACATTTTCAAATTCAAGTTTTACAAAAAGTAAAAAATCAAAAATGAAATTTTGTTGACTTAAAATAAGGAAAATAAACTTTACAAAATTTCAAAAATAATTAAATTCAAAGTAATTAAAAGGAAGTGTATAATGTTGTATAAATGTAGTAGTGTAGATGTAAGAGTATAAATGTGGGACACTACATATACATACATATATAACTTTTTCCACGGATTTTGTTTGTCTTGTTTAATATTAGATTTTCGCGAAAACTTTATATATCTCACTAATGGATATTTTTGCAGTTTTTCCCGATTTTTCTCAATTTTAAACAAAATGAAAATAAGAGATCTCTGAATAAGTTTTTTGAGTAAGATTGACCGCACAAGCGATGGTATTCTTCAAGCCACGCTACAGCAACTGGGAGCGTATACGACCATGAGGTCTAAACCTTTTTTAGCTGTCCCTATCTTGCTCTCCCAATATTGATGAAGCTGTTAATTTCTTTATTCACCAAAATTTAATGTGTGGCGCTATAAGAATTAAGCAATTTATTTGTTTATGTTAACCCATTAAAGGAATCAATTTTACCTTTAGAGTATTTTAATGAAATTTAAATTTTAATCAAAATGGTATTTTCTTTCCTTACTGAAAGTTTCCAGAGAAACTCGATAGAATTCAATCAAAATTTCTTTAAATTTTGAAAACTTCAAATCTATAATTGAAAAATTTCGGTATAAGATGAAGTCTTTTGGCCTGAACTTAAAGATTCTTACCGATTTGGTTTTGGGTAAAATATGTCCTATTCGTATGGTGATTCCAGAAAGAAAGAATGCGATTTCGTAAAGGAAGTATGAACTTAGCTAATTTGCCGAATTGTAAGTGACACTAGACCGGTTCAAAAAAAAAGTCTCTGAAATTTAGAGGCACCGGCAGTTTCCTATTCCCAGAAGTGTCCCGAGTGGGATGTGTTACCAATTTTTTCTAAATATTGCGCTCCTGATTAGCGATTTTCATATTACTCTTGAAACTTTCGCATAAAAAAAAAATTCACCAACAACCTAAAAACGATGGTGGTTATCGCTGAGGTGAACTTTTTTCTTTTAATTCAGTCTCACATTCGGAGTAGTTTTGAATGGGGAATTCGAATTTCTCTTTATTTTTTAATTATGTTGTTTTCTTCAGTGTAAAAACTGAATATAATCATGAAATTTTGTTAAAAAGTGAATTTTTTTTTTTTTTAAATGAAAAATCAGGTATAAATTTTTGGATTTTCAGGTATAATTTTTTGGATTTTTTTGCTTTTATTATTTTGAATAATTTATTTATTTCTCCTCTATCTGATGGTGGTAACCGCAAATTTTTATTATTTTTGTACTTAAAAATATAAACATAAATATAATTGAACAAAGGATTTTTTTCATATTGAAGCTATGTTTTAACAGGGAATATAAATTTTAATGTGGAAATCTGTTTCAAAAATATGAAATCTAGTTTACTTGAACCAAACCAAGTGTATAGAATTAGATAAATATATTTCATATTTTTCGAAACAAATTTCCACATTAAAATTTATATTCCTTGTTAAAACATAGCTTCAATATGAAAAAAATCCTTTGTTCAATTATATATATGTTTATATTTTTAAGTACAAAAATAATAAAAATTTGCGGTTACCACCATCAGATAGAGGAGAAATAAATAAATTATTCAAAATAATAAAAGCAAAAAAATCCAAAAAATTATACCTGATTTTTCATTTTAAAAAAAAAATTTAAATTTTTGACAAAATTTTAGACTTAGCGACTAAAATTATAGTTGCTAAGTATACAAGCAAGTTTCTTAAATGCCAGTGCTACCCAGTGAATTTGTATTTTGTCTATTGTGATTTTGTATTTTGACAATTTTGTCAATTATGAAGTTTGAAATTAAAAAAAAATATTGAATTTTAAAAAAAAAAAAATTTTAATTTAACGGAAAACATTCATGTTCTTATTCTTTTTTTAAATTCAATTCAATTAATTTTTCAAATCAGTAAAACCACATTTGTGTAAACACCAGGATAACCTAGCAAGGTACAACCATTTCCCCAGGACACAATGCCAGCCAATTAATTTTTAAAAACAGCAAAAACACAAAAAATGACATATCTGACGTGGCCAGTGCTACCCAGTCAGCTCTAAGGCAACTTAGCAACTTGTCGATTTATTCGTACATAGATAGCGACTTGGCCAATAAAACGCACCTATAATTAAAAAATAATGAGAAATTCGAATTCCCCATTCAAAACTACTCCGAATGTGAGACTGAATTAAAAGAAAAAAGTTCACCTCAGCGATAACCACCATCGTTTTTAGGTTGTTGGTGAACTTTTTTTTTATGTGATAGTTTCAAGAGTAATATGAGAATCGCTAATCAGGAGCGCAATATTTAGAAAAAATTGGTAACACATCCCACTCGGGACACTTATGGGAATAGGAAACTGCCGGTGCCTCTAAATTTCAGAAACTTTTTTTTTTTTGAACCGGTCTAAAGTGACACTTCAGTAAATTTTTAACCTCTCTGAAATGTTTCGTAGTTCAAGATATTTTTAGTGCTGGCAATTTTAAAATTAGAGTGAGTCAAAAAAAAAATGAAATTCTAATAAAAATAATCAAAATTTTAAAGATTCATGCAAATTTTCACAATCACGAAAAATAATTTAATTTTCATTGGAACTGACCATTACAAGTTCCAGCTCTGCAAATACGTCCCACACTCCACTTTTTCCTCTTTTGTTGCTTATTTTATAAACGCCGCTTAATAGCTGTATTATTTCAGGGTTCGCTTGAGGATTCGCTATGAAAAACTAACACCATGTTAATTTGAAAGGGATTACAAGATAAAACTTAAGTTAACCTTTGTCATTACACTTTTAATTAATGCAAAAAAATGCGATTACAATTTGAATAACGCGTACCCAAATAACAAATTGCTTATGCCATAAGTATCTGGACGTTTGAGGCAACTTACGCAATCAAGTTTTTTTTAATGAAACGCAACGAAATAAAGATTAGGTATAAGATTAGTTGTAATAATAATAATAGAGTTTAGCTACTACAGCTATTTGCTTCCTTAGCAATTTAGCATGAAGCTTTAAAACCAAGTAAAAAGCTTATATAATAATGGAAATGAAAAAATTATACATGCAATTAATTTTTTATTTTTTTATAATTTCTTCTTAGCTTTATCACACTTTCTCAACATACCCACCCAGATCATATGTATATAAACATACAATTGCATGAATGTAATTGTATGAATTTATTAACATGGTCCAAGGCATAAATGTTAGAAAAAATTTACCCATCATGCGGTGGGGCTCGGACAACACAAACATAAAGACCAACAACCATTAAGCTACAAAATTAACTATAGTTATTTTTCAATCTAAGCTTGAGTTGACCTTTTGACAAGCTAATATCATATACATCGCAATTATTAATAAGAGTAGTCATGCGATTAAAAGGAGCTGTAGCCATATAATTAGTTCTACTGAAAGGTTGGTAAAATAATTGATAAGAGTTACGGTTACTCCTGCGATTAGTATTTAAATGAATATAATTAAGAAGCTCTGGTGCAGCAAGAGACCCAGTCACAAGTTGATGCAGAAAAAGTATATCCGCGATATTTCTACGCGAGCTCAAAGACTGCATATGTAGTAACTTCAAACGATCCTCATAAGGAGGAAGGTTTAAAGAGTCAATCCAATTTAAGCCATTGAGAGCAAAACGAATAAAATTTTTTTGAATTCTCTCAATTCTATTAATGTGAATATTATAAAATTGTGACCACACTTGGCTGGCGTACTCTAAGTGAGGACGCACTATTGTATTATATAAAGTCACCGTTACTAAAGGGCTATTAAATTCTTTTGCCCACCTCTTAATGAAGCCAAGCAGAGATGAGGATTTTTTACAAATTTGATTAATATGCTCATTAAAAGTTAATTTAACATCAAAATGTATACCTAGGTCTTTGACTAAATCAACACGACCAATTTTCTTATCTTTTAATTCGTAATCAAACTCCACAATATTTTTTCTCCTGGTGAAAATCATAGTTTGGCATTTATCAGGATTAAGATGTAAGTTATTTTTAGAACACCAAACCTCAAAGGATTTCAAATCAGACTGAAGTGGAATAGTATCCCCAACCCCCTTCACGTTCCTGTAAATTTTCATGTCATCTGCATATATTAGCAGATGCGAGTTTTTAATGACATGTGTAACGTCATTAATTGCTAAAATGAACAGGAGCGGCCCCAGGTGGCTTCCTTGTGGAACACCTGATGCCGCGCTGAATGAGGAGGAAAACACCCTCCGAAATCTTATCTGATATGAGCGATCAGATAAATAAGATTCAATCCAGCTGACAAAACTCAAAGGAAATCCAAGCTTTTTTAACTTAAATAAAATCAAATTATGTGGTAATTTGTCAAATGCTTTACTGAAGTCAGTGTAGATGCAGTCAACTTGCCCACCAGAGTCAAAAGAGCTTAATGCAAAGGAAGTAAAATCAAGGAGGTTAGAAACTGTAGATCTGCCATTAACAAAACCATGCTGACGAGTTGTTATGACTTCACTACAGCACACCTTAACTTGATCGTACACAATGCGTTCAAAAATTTTCGGTATCGATGATAACTTCGCTACGGGCCTGTAATTTGAAACATCATTTTTACACCCTTTCTTGAAAATGGGGCTTATGTATGCATTTTTCCAAAATTTAGGAAAATAGCTATATCTAATTGATTTATTAAATAACAAACTGAGGGGCTGACTCAGCACAGAGCTACAGTTGACTAGTACTGTCGCAGGAATACCATCAGGTCCGGAGCTGAAGTCATCATCAAGAGATGAGATATATTTCTCTATTAGTTCAGGTGAGAAATATATCTCATTAATCGAAACTAAAGGGTCGTTATCCATATATTCAAAATAGTTGATCTCAGGGCTAAATAATTCCGTAGAAAAGGATTCTTTAAACAAACTAGCAAACAACCCAGCTATAATTTGTGGGTCGCTAGTGAGCCCATCAACTGTTCTGAATTCTGATGGAAACCCGTCAGACTTTTTTTTTTGTATTAATAAATCCCCAAAAATGCTTGGGGTCATGAAGAATATTCAACCTAATTTTATTCAAATATTCAGAATAAACTAAAGCTGACATATCCTTAAATTCATGGAAAAGTCGCTGGTAAGCAACTAAGTCATTTCGGTCCTGGCTACAAACGTATTTGTTCCATGCCCTATTACGGCCATTGCGAATTTTTTTTAAATCCTTTGTGTACCAGGGGTATGAAGAATTATTAACATACCTCTTTGCATAAGGCACCGACAATGCTATAGCCGAAAAAAGTTCACCATAGAAAAATTTAATGCACTCATCAAATGAATTACTCGTATTATTAAAAAAAATAATAAGGTCGTTTAATTTATTCCTTAAATTCTCATTCAACTTTAAAAAGTCAGCTTTTTTAAAATTGAATTCATAAATATTGATGGAAGAACATGCATTAATTAAATTTTCATTGTCAGATTGGTACACAATACTCAAAGGTGGATGATAGGAATCAACCGCAGAAAGAGCATGGATAGCATTTCTCACAACAACATTACTACTATTTGCAGCCAAGACTAAGTCAAGTTGTCGTCCATGAGAATTAGTTATACAACTTACTTGTTGTAAACTTGAAAGTATTTCGTCAACAAAAATTTGTTGTTGTCGAGTTTTTGGACACGATGCATAAAAATATGTACCATCATCCGAAGGAGTCCATTTAAGGTCAGACAAATTGAAATCACCTAACAATAAAATGTCGTCATTAGTGTCTAGTTCATTTATTATGTATTCTACGGACATCGAAAGACATTCGTAGACATCTGCGCTACTATTTGGAGGAACATAAGCGTTAAGAATATAAATATTGGAATTACAATATGTAACTTTAACGCATAATAGTTCAATATTAGATGCGCAGGCAATTTCGATTAATGAACTAGTTAAAATATTTTGTATGGCTATTAAGACGCCTCCACCAACAGAAGAAATGTCTTCCAAAACATTGAAACTATTGTCAAAAAGTTCCAAATTGAGAAAATTGTTATTTAACCAAGTTTCGGTAAAAACGATAATATCCTCAGAAATATTCTGAGTGGCTAAAAAGATGTCATGCGTCTTAGAACGCAAACCCCTTACATTTTGATAGTAAAGGGATAGCCGCTTCAGTTTTTTGAATTGAAACGGACAGTCTTATTATTTTTTTTCGACTTAAATTCTGAAATAAAGATATCCACCCATGCATTAGAATTAAGAATGGCAGAAACATGAGAAGATGCCACTGTAATTTTAAAAGACGCGTGGGTTGGTTTATTACCGATGTTCCTGCAAGAAACGTAGGCGTCGGCAGGAATAATTTGGTTTTGTCTGATATAGTTTATAACATTGTCAGTGGTAGTGTTAGCATTAAGTCGTGAAATGAAAATCGATTTCAACCTTGGCAATGCTTGCAAGGAGACAGGCGCCACAGAACCACCAATCGTAACAACACCTTGCGGATTAGGAATGACAGAAATGGATAGAGGAGTATCGATAGTTGTGGAAAGGGATGGAGGGTTATTTATAGCAACAGTAGCGGGAAAGTTGGAAGTAGACGGAGAGGTAATTAGAGGGAGATCTAAGGCAGTTACTTCACGATTAGCAGCTGTGTCACTCGCCCCCCCCCCCACACTACCCAAGTTAACATTCGACTTACGATTCTTATTTAATTTTCGTTTAAGTTTTCTTTTTTTCTTCAGGGAAATAGCTTGCTTGGGTAGAGTAGAGATCGAAGGAGTAGAAGAAAAAACCATTGCAGCCTCAGTAATAGTTTTATTTTGAAGCGAACTAACATCGGGTGAGACAGCCTCATTAAGGCTTTTTTCAATTTGGGGAGTTATGTCTAAATAATTATTTAGAATATCTCTGAAATTAATATTCAAATTGTTAAGATTTTCCCCAAATTGTTTAATTTTGTCGAAAAAAACCGACGGGGACAGGGCCCTGCACGATGGACAGTACCAATGCAGGCCCGAACGATTAGAGGATAATAAATCAGTAATAGTGTTAGTTAGGCCTGCACAAGAGGCATGAAAGACCTGTTCACAGGGACCTGAACAGGAAAACATGGCATTCAATATATTTTGACTTTTACATTGATCTCTTAAAGAGCAAGCTAACAAGTTTTCAGACGAAAAATAATCCATCATGAAAAAAAGAAAAGACTAAGTTAAGACCTAAAATATTTTTAAAAGTGCTTACAACGGGTTAAAATTGTGAAAAATATACCCGTTGAACAGCAACAACAACAACCTATTGAGATTAAGGTAAAGCAATGTAAGCGGACAAAGCAGAAAAGGGAATGAAAAAATAAAACTGATCACTGCTTTACACTGCTTGTAGAAAGAAATGTACTCACGTACGTATGTATGTTTACATTAAAGAATAAATTAAATTAAAGTAAGCAAACATGCAAAACTAAATCAAATCAAATTTCTACCAACACCAATTATTATTAAACAGCGACAATTATGTACGCGCAAAATAAATAAAATTATTGTTATTGAACAAAATTATTAAACACAAAGAAATATACGTATTAAAAAAAACAACACAAAAACACGACCGACACTGACAAAGAGACGAGATCAACGTAGTTGTACCAAATGTCAGTTGCCCAATTAATATCGATGAACATTTGAAAACGTATATGTATGTACACGATGGTTTGAAGTGTTCAGGACTTCTAGTCTAAAAGGGATCTATAACGCCTTAAATAAACTTCAATAAAAGTTCAGCCAATTCTATTAAAAATAAGAGCTTATTTTAAATGTTTTTGAAAATTTTTATTGTTGTTTGATGTTTTTAAAATCAAGTGAAATGTAGGGTCACTTTTAAAATATGCTCTGACAATTGTTTTTTTTATGTATTTTGAGTCGCTGATCACGAAAGCCACAAATTTTCCCGAATTTGTAAATTTTTTTTAATGTTATTCACTATTTTTAATGGAAAAAAATCAATACACCAAAGCAAGTTATTTTTGTCAGCCTAAAATCTAGTGAAAAAAAAAAATTTTTTTTTGTGCTTTTGTGGGCATTAAAAGATTTTTTAGCTACAAAGCCCAGAAATAAAAAAAAATTTATAAATGTTGTGTCATTCCAAGGAATATAAATGAAAAAAATAAAAATTTCTTTTAGGCATTAAAACTAGTGAAAAATAATTTGAATTATATTTTTGTCTTATGAAACTTTGAGGTATTTCGGACTACAAGGCTCACATATACTACATACATACATAATTAAAAAAATAAAAAAAAAATTATATTTGTTTTATTCAGCATTTATCATTGAAAAAAATGAAAAAATCCTTTTGGGCCTAAAAACTAATGAAAAATAATTTTTATATATGTACATATTATTGTTTTAAGGGCTTTAGTATGTTTTGACTACAAAGCTCAATCAAAATAAAATTTAATTTTCAATGTCTTACTTATCAAGGAAAAAAACTTTTCAGCTTAAAAAATTATATTAATAAGTTATTATATATTATATTAATAAGTTATTATATATTATTTTTTGTTTTGGGAGATTCTTAGTCAAAAATACTTTTAAAGACCACAAATCAAGAAATAAAAATAAGTTAACTAATAAAATTATAAGCTTAACTATAATAATAAGAATTTACAAATTAAGATTTAACTTTTTTACTTTGCTGCTGTGTTGAGGCAGTAGGAAACTTTTTTTTATAGCAGGGCATCTGGCACATGTCGCGCTTTTTTTTATCCATGCAATGTTCAACTCGCTCGTAATTCCAGGAAAATGGCTATAAAGTAATAAAAAGAAACATTTGCGATGTTTCCCGATCCCTTCTCTTGTGGAGTTATGAGTTCCGGACGTTTATCTGAAAATTGCCACGATTTTAAAATTTTCACGCATCGAAAGATCAACCCTTTATTAACACCTTCATAAATTTTCAAAATGGGATGGCAAGAAATACATTAATGGCTAGAAAATAAAGACGGAAGTGTTTAATTAGTGCATGCATTTTCTCGAGACTTATTTACTTAAGTTCCTCACTTTGTAAAAAAAAGCGAGTGTCGAGTACTACTCGTTGAGCATACTAGGTTTTCCAAAAATTAAAATTCGTACGTCTGGTTGTAAAAATGATTATATTTTTCATTATAATTTCCCTCAACTCAATTCCTCATTGTTTGATGAAAATCGTTCTCCACAAAACTTCCAAAACTTTTTTTCCAAAAAAAAGGTACTCACTTTTGGTATTCAAAAACTCTAGGAAATTGAGATATTTTTACTTTAGCTTTGAAAATTTCCACCCACACATTCAAATTTAATACAGTTATTTATTTTCATTCACTTAAAAAACTAAAAAAAAGGATCCTCATTTTTACTATCAAATCTTGCGAATAGGGTCAATGTTCTAAAAGTTAATTTGTACTTTAAGTCACTAATTTTAGACATGTTTTTTTAACTGTGTGAGCAAGTTAGGCCCGTGTGCACAGGGAGTTTTGTGGGTTCTAACCCCCTCCCACCCCATTGAAAATATTCTTGCATAGGCTTTTATTGACTTTTAAATGAAAAACCAAACAGACTTGCACCTCTTACGAAAAATTAAAAATTTTATGAAAATAAAAAAAACTCACATACATTCACATGTATAGAAAAAGGTATAGAAGATAATAAATGATACACTTAAAAATTTACTTATGTATGTATGTATAGTATATACTTTTCAAATGATGCCCATTTTGTTGAGATCAGTTATAGGGTTTGCAGCTTATACTCATAGTAATTTTTAGAAAATTTATTTGCAAATTCAGATATTTCACAAACCAGATCCAAGCGAAAGTTGTCGTTTAAATATTCTATTTTTCATTAAAAAAAAAAACCTTATTTTGGGAGAAGAATAAGAAATTCAAAGTGTTGGTAAGGTTATCTTGCTTGAAAACTTTTCCCAACTAATACTTCCTGAAATCTTTTTTGCCATTAATTTTTTAATTCTTTGATATAACATCTTCTGTTTTTTTTTATTTTTTTATATGTTATTCCTCAATCAAACCTAAGATTGCATGTACTTTCATATCGAAATTCCCGCCATAATTTTGGAAAATGTGAGTTCTAATTGTATGCATTTTATGATATTTTCCAAAGTTATGTCGGGAATTTCGATATGAAAGTGCATGCATTCTTAGGTTTGATTGAGGAATAACATATGTACATATAAAAAAATCATAAAAAAGAGATGTTATATAAAAGATGTTTCGAGAAAAATTTTAAATTAAAAAATTAATTAAATTAATGTTTCAACAAATTTATTTAAATCTTTTTAATTTTTTTTAGAAAGTTATAATATTTCTTAACAAAAAAGATTATATAATTATTATCATATCTCCTATAGTTTTTGAGATATTTCGTTTTGTATGCTTTGTCGTCAAAAATACTTTTTTACGAACTTTATAACCTGATATGAAATATCCGAGTTAAAAGCCCCCCCTTGGATGATTTTTGCGCACGGGCCTGGAGCAGGTCATTTTCTTGATGGACAATGAATTTTTTCTTCTGTAAACTGGGTCTTGTTTCACGGAGTTTACTGTTTTATAAGTTGGGAGATAATACACTGAAAACAAATCCTTTTGCATTCAAAAAAACTGGCCGATTCCGGAACACGAATTGGCTTCGGAGCCGAACAACCGGGTTCACACCACTTATTAGCCTCTTGATTGAATTTAGGATCAAGGTGGTGTCTACCATGTCTCATCTTTAGTAATGAAACGAACCAAAAAATCATTTCTATCCTTTCTAAAACGCTCCAAGTGCTGCTGACAAAGTTGAATTCGAATGCGGTACACATTGAGCACACCCAAAACTTCGCCTGGAAAAACTGAATCTCAATTTTTGTGATGACTATTAAACAAACAGGTTTACTTACAAGTTTGTGTCATGTTCTTATGAAAAATGAGATATTAAAATGGCGCCAATGTTTTACTTCCGATATTAACGAATAGATTGTACTCCACAAACGAGTAGGTGGAAAAATTAATGCTGTTATGCTCTCAGCCAGTTTTTGAAGATACAGAAAAGTATTTTGGGATATAATTACCATTTAACCCAGTAGAGCCCACTGCTACCATATGGTAACGATCGATTAACTGAGTTTCAAAAAAAGTTTTAAACTTTAAATTACGTGCTGCTATGTTTCTTCACTTACTTTTACAAAGAAAAATTCACAACAAAGCATACAACATTTTGAAATTTTCAGCTGTCTGTTTGATTCTGTGCAAAAAATATGGTTAAAAAAGCTACTGCAAGGGAAAAACCAAAAAAAGCGATTGCTGGACGACAGCGAATGTTAAAAAGTATTTTATATCTAATTATTTTAATTGTTTTTGAAAATTTTATTGCATTAACTTCTGATCAATAAAGAATAGAGTATTTTAAAATAAAGAACCTTATCTCTTTCCTCCGGCTGTGGCGCGCAGACCATGATATTCAACGATGTTACCATATGGTAACAGTGGGCCATTCACAACTCTAATTCCTTTGACGGATTTTGTTTCTGACGTTACCATATGGCAACAGTGGGATATTATTGCTGCCTCGTTTTAAACGTTTAAAGTTTTAAATTTATATTGCATGCTATTCTTGATTTTTAGAGAGACTTGTGATTATGTGCACAGGCTTTTGTAAGAAGAAGATGCAAATGAGGTGGCTCAAAAAATTTTAAGGCTGTCTAAATCCAAATATAACAGGAAATAAAATGATAGTTATTCGAGGATATTGGTCTAACGAGCTAGATTTACATAATTCACTTGTTTCAGAAGCGATGAGGAGCAAAAGATTTTTTTAAATTCTCAGTCGCATTCACTTCTGCGATAATGGAAAAGACACTACTGATAACAAAATTTGAAAACTCAAACTACTCACTTATGCATTGGATCACAATAAATGCAGATTGTATGGACCAATTTATGTTTGCGTCAGTACATTCGACAAATCCTTAGTACATTCGGTATATTGGGCGTATTTTCAGAACATTTTTATTTTTAGCAAATTTTAGAATTTTTGTTTCTCTTTTATTTTGTAAATTTTGCTGAAATATGTGTAAAAAAAATCGATTAACCTTTTTTTCTTAGTAAATTTTGTTGTTCTTGACAAAAAAAACATAAAACCTTCGCCCTCTATAAAGTAAATTCTAAGTATCGATTCAGTACATTTCCAAAACCCAAATGCCATAACTGGCTTGAATTTTTTAATCTCAATTCTTTCCTGATCAAATTGACTTACAATATTGTCATACTCTAGAGGTTATCGTCATCCTTGTGTTGAATGAACGTCCCGTTACGATATGCTCGGACACTTTATAGTCAAATCAAATGGAGGATATGTAAAAGACGCCGGTAGTAACTTGTAGTTAAAAATTAGTGTTGGATTTTGTATGTGTTGAGCCAAAATTTTTTATGATTACGTTATAAATTTTGTACTGAGGATGGCCCACTATTACCGTATGGTAACGGCTGGACACGCCTCTCTTTTTAAGGTCATAGAGCTAAAATTTCGTATTACCACTAACCATTTCGGTGGAAATATATGTTAAAAATTTCAGTGCTCTAACCCTTCTAGATCGCAGTGGGCTCTAATGGGTTAAGAGGACAACAATTGGTCAAAGTTTGAGGCCAGTAGGTATGTTCGATTTTTCTTTCAAGACATTTGACATGATTATATCGCTGTAGACCAAATTGCTTAAAACCGTTTCAAACTCTCATTTTACTAAAATCTTTTCGAGTTAATCAACACAAACCGAAAAATATAGAACAAATTTGCAATTTTTTATAGAACTGAAAACGCTACATGATATCAAATTTAATTAGAATTTTATTTCTTATTTTGGTCTTTATTTTCAGAACAACTTGGTACCGTGGAAGTGTGTTCTATGAGATATTTCCTGCCAGCTTTCAGGACTCAAATAATGATGGAACAGGTGATATACGAGGCATTACCAACCGCATTGAATACTTGGAGTCAATTGGTATTGCGGCTGTTCGTCTAAACTCAATTTTCCCATCCAAACACTACCCTGACGATTACACAAACATATCATCGTTGACAGAGGTCGCTAATTTGATTGGAACTATTGATGATTTGCTTCAACTGGTAGAAACTTTGCATGCGCGGAATATTTCGCTTGTGTTGGACTTACCTATACATCCATTCGTTGAGTATCTAGGCCAAACGAATTCCCAGAGCAGCATACAATTGAATGGCACTTCCGCATCCATTGCTACAACGGTAGGAGTTGGTAATACAAATAATGAATCAGTTAATATAGTAACTCAGGCCATACATAAGTGGATAGACATAGGCGTGGATGGATTTTATGTGAAAGGGCTTGAGCATTTCGATGATAGTGAAAGTCTCATAGAAAATATAGCCGAGTGGAAGCACATAATAGGTTCTAATAGAGTGCTGATCATAAGCGAGTTAGTTTTAGAAAAATTTAACGCAACACAATTGTCACATCTGCTCAACATTGTTGACTTGGTGGATGTGCATCTTGACATTTTAAACGGCACAAAAAATATAGAGGAAAGAATTAAGAAAGTTCTTGCAGGTAGTCTAAGGCCACGAAGTGACGGCGTCTGGATTCAATGGTCTATTGGTGGAGTGGACAATCAACGCATAACACGCAAAATTGAAAATGGCAATGCTACTTTAGCTGCTACCTTAATGCAACTAATGTTACCGGGTACACCAAGTATATTCTATGGTGATGAAATTGCATTGGAGAACGCTTACGATCCACATAATGAGCATAGTGAAACAAAACATCTGCATCATTTGACTACCATGCAATGGTCAGACACTGCATTGAATTTTACAAGCCAAAAGACTCTTCCGTGGCTACCGGAAAGCGCTTCCTACGCATTTGTGAACTATGAAATGATTTCAAAAATGATCGCATTACGTGATCGCTCTCCATCAATTTATAAGAACGTAATATGCAAATCAGGCAACGTACTGCAAAATACTCAAATCCGAAGCAGCCATAACGACATAATCGTTGTGGAACGCGTTTATCCTCGACGCAACTCATTTGTGTCTGTATCCAATTTAGGTCAAAAGCGGGTTACAATGGATATGACTTCCATGTACTACAGTGGACATGTCATGTTGGGAATAGCTCGAAGCGAAAAAATTTACTTTGGTGATTTTGAAATCGGACCAATGGAAACCATTGTTGTAAAGTTAGATAAATAATTTTGTGCTTTTTGTTGCCAAGCTTTTAAATCTGAACAAATTCTAATTTGTACATAAACAATAGGTATTTTTTATCCAAAGTGGGCTTGGATTTTGTTTGCACACAAGATAAAACACTGCTTTCAGTAAGATTATGATTTTATTTTTTACAAAATCTGGTGACCTGCAGCAAATGTCCACAAGTAAGTGATGCAGTGCATCCAATGATTCGCAGCGTCATGGTTTCGAATTATTTGCAAACGATGATCCAAGTCCGAATAAGAGCTGTTTAAAAACTCCTCCTATATGTACATAACTACTTATTTTCTTTCAAGAAAACAGTGCAAATTAAAATTTAAAAATACTAAACTTTAATAAAATTTTATTGAAGGAACATAGTCAGAATAATAAAAATATGGAGCATCGTCTCGGAAAATGTTGTATGTGGCAATTTATAGAATACGAAAAAACCGCGAATAAGCATCAGTTTTTATTCCGGATATTACAATTATTTTGATGATATTAGAAATGAAAGCAGAGAATCTTTTATGCTTAAAATAATTTACTTTTCAAAAATTAAAAATTGTTTGAATATCGCTAACGATTTTCGAGGTAATGCTTCATATGTATTAGCATTTTATTTTTTTTGTAACCGACCTTTTTAAACTGTAAGTTATATTACAATAGAGTGGAATAAGATTGATTTAGTTCACAAACAAGCCTTGTAAATGATATGGGTAGCTACACCTACTCGAGAAATTGCTAGTGAGTATTTTACATACATAACATACATACACAGAAAAAACAAAATTGGTAAAATCAAAGAATTGCAATTCTATGATTAAAATTCGTGGAATTCAACTATTCATTTCTTTGAATCAAAGAAAAAAATTACATAATCAAAACCCTTTGTTCTTTGGATTTGCAAATTCAAATTATCTGATTTTACAACAAAATATTTTAGCTTAATCAGCCAAATGTTTCACTGATATTGCAAATAAAAATCTTCGTTAATGAATTAGTAAAATCAATTCAAACTTTGGAATTTTTAACCAGGTCATATTTGTTTAAATTTTGTCAATAATTATAAGATTTTTCAAATCATACTTTTTATTCTAATGAGCTGTTTATGACGTCAGAGCCCACGAGAAAATTTTATTTTAGATAAATGTCAATTAAATAGTTCCTCGGAATAAACTTTATTCAATCCAACCCCCAACTTCTGGAAATAATTACCCCACAAAAATAAAATATTATAAATTTTATTTTAAATTTTTTATTTTAAATTTTATTTTAGTTATTCTGAAAAAGGAAAATTTCAATGATCTCATTTTCATTTTATATTTTACAAAAATATTGTTTTATTGGTTCATCAAAAAGTTAATTTCAGAACGGTTTTTGCGAGCAAGACCACCCACTTTGTGAGTCCCTAATATGAAAAGATATACTCTGTGACAAATTTTGTTGCATCAATCAAACACTAAAATACAATTTTTGTGAAAAATTCATACATATCATAAAAGTTTTTCGAAATATTTTTGAAAAAAAATTAAATTTCCAAAAATTCAGTTAAGGAAGCGCTCAATAATGTAAACTCGATAATGTGAACAGTTCTTTTCAACAAAATCGTCTGTATAATAAGTTAAAACTCAATGAAATATTTTTATATTGTATGAACTTCTCGATAATATAAATTTGGTTTGATTTAAAGGGTTCAATTTCTTTTCTTTCTACCTAGGCTCTACTGCAGTCATTGGTATTCTGCTATTCAAACAAAAAATAAATAAATGATTCAAAATTGAAACGGCGAATTTCATTAGCAGAGCTAATTTTCTTGTATACGACAAGAGAGAAAGAGAAAGTAGTGTTGCTTTCCCGACCTCTGCTCTACTGTATAGAGAATAGCGGAGTTCACACCATCCTTCGTGCTGTGCTTCATGCTTCACAAACCTCAATGCTTGATCATATGAACTCTAGAAACAGCCGCTTGACACTAATGTTGGATGGATTTCAAAATATTTTGATTTCTCTGCTGGCTTGTCCATCCGTACAATTTGTGTGAACGCTGGCCGTCAAACCGCCGTTTCATAGAGTGAACATCGATGAGTACGTGCAGTGTTGTCGTTTGTACTACCATAGTACATATATATATGTGGGGAGTCTTATTTCTATATATTTAAAAATTTATTGTATGAAAATTTTTAAAACAACATTTTCAAATGTAAATTTTATAAAAAGTGTAAAATCAAAATTGAAATTTTGTTGACTTAAAATTAAGGAAAATAAACTTTACAAAATTTCAAAAATAATTAAATTCAAAGTAATTAAAAGGAAGTGTATAATGTTGTATAAATGTAGTAGTGTAGATGTAAGAGTATAAATGTGGGACACTACATTATTCCCCCTCTCTGTAGAATTTAATGGTGTTGTTAAGAAGGTTGAAGTGTACTCTTTTGTTTTGAGGGGAGAGTGCTTGTGTATTTTCTGCATTTAGAAAAGCTGGTTTAAGTCTGTCTATGTTGATTGTAAGGACTGTCCCAGAAAAAATATGTTTTGTTTTTCAGTTATAAAAAAATACCCAAAAAATATTTTAATCTTTTTTCTTTTTTTATTAACAATGATTAGTGTTCAGAATATAAATAACTAAAAAATAATTTACGTGTTTTTTTGTTTCTATAAAAAATTTTCACTTTTCTCTTAAAGTCCTTTATTAATTTTGCACAGTTGTTTCATCGAGAGTATGGGACGATCTTTTCCACTTAAATCTGAATTCTTGTAATTTTTTTACAGTCTTACCACTCTTTCGAAGATCTCTTTTCATTTGAGCCCAATATCTTTCAATTGGGCGAAGCTCTGAGCTGTTGGACGAATTTGCTATTTTTGGTACAAAATTGATCTTTTTACTTTGATACCGTGCCATCGTAGCTTTAGAGTAATGAGAGGTTGCTAAGTCAGGCCAGAGCATCACTATACCCTCATCTGCACGAATAAATGGTCGAACACGTTTTTCGAGGTACTCGTCTACTTAAACTTTGGAATTGATCGTCCCTTACGTAACAAAGAAGCTGCTTCTGAGGCCACAGGTGCATATGGCCTGCAAAACCATATATTGCTTCGGAAATTTCAAAGTTTTTTTCTCTTTGAATTTACTAGGCACATGCCCCTTCTTCGGTGACGTATAATATTCTTGCCCAAGTAGCTGCTTAAAATCTGCTTTAACGTAAGTTTCGTCGTCCATAACGCAGCAATCAAATTTAGTCAGGTACCTTTCATACAATTTTCGGGCTAGCATCTAATCCATCAACTGTTTTTCATCAGAAACGTCTGGTACTTTTTGAACTCTATATGTCTTCAGCTTACTTTTCTCCGTTATACTTTGTACAGTAAATTTTGATGTACCTGCTCAAGTCTGACTGAGGTGTTGGGATTCTGCCTAAAAAGACGCTTCACCTTCGCCGCTACCTGTGGGATAGAAAATTCTGGTTTTGCAGGATTTTGCAGGTATGTGGACAAAATCAATTCGCGGACTTTTTCTTGCTTGCTAGACATCTTTGTCGTTAGAAGTGCTATCTTCAAGTATTATATGTCATATCAAACGTCACTTTATGTCAAACAAATATTGTGTCCTTTAAGACATCTAAGATTATCAGGTAGAGTATAATCTTAAAAAACAAAAAACGTAAGTTTTTTCTGGGACAGTCCTTAGTTGTAGTATTGTTTTTTATTATTTTAAAGAATTTTGGTGATTTTTCGATGACGTTGAATGGTCCGTTTCGTACAAAAACGAATTTGCAGTCTTTTAATGTTTGTGGTACGTGTTGTTGGAATTTTGTGCTATGATGTGAAAGGTTTGATTGTATGTTGTTTATGTTTTCTTTAAGTTTGGTCAAGGTCTCTAATGGTTTGAATGGTTCTATTTTCTGAACTGTTAGTTGTTGTGGTAGTCTGAGTGTTTGACCAAAAACCATTTCAGCTGGTGATGTTTTAATGTCTTCATTAACAGCTGATCTGAGGTCTAATAGAATAAGAGGAAGTTCCGAATATAGTTTTTTTTGATTATTAGAGGCTATTAAGGAGGAAGTGTTCTGTGGAATCTTTCTATTATAGGCGGAGAACCGGCTGTAGAAAAGTCGAGTGTATAAGATTACAGTTTGGAATGGTTGTCAAATGATAGAGCTCGATGAGTTTAAACACAATATATAGGGTTGCCTTGCCAAAGTCTGTCCTAAATATGGGTTGCCACCCGTTCTTTGGGCCACTTTTTTCTAATAAAAAGTGTATAAGATTACAGCTTGAAATGTATGTCAAATGATAGAGCTCGATGAGCCTAAACAGAATATATAGGGTTGTCTTGCCAGTTAATGGTTTAAGATTCCAGCTTAAAAAGTATATCAAATGATAGAACTTGAAGAGCCTAAATATAATATATAGGGTTGCTTTGCCGAATCTCGTCCCAAACATGAGTTGCGACTTGTTTTGTAGGCCAAGATTTTTCAGAAAAATGTTTATGGTTCAAGAGTTTAGCTCGATATGCATGTCAAATGATAGATCTTGATGAACCTTAAAAAAAGTATTTCGAGTAATCTTGTCGAATCCCGTCCCAAATGAGGGTTGCCACCGGTTTTTTGGGCAAACTTTTTTTGGAAAAAAGTTTATTGTTTAAGATCGTAACTTGAAATGTATGCCAAATGATAGACCTTGATGTTCTCTAATAAAATATATTGGGTTACCTCACCGAATCCCGTCCCAAATGTGGGTTGCCCCCTGTTTTTTGGCCAAAGTTTTTTCAGAAAAGTGTTTATGGTTTGAGATTTCAGCTTGAAATGTGTGTCAAATGATAGACCTTGATGATCTCTAATAAAATATATAGGGTTGCCTTGCCGAATCCCGTCCTAAATGTGGGTTGCCACCTGTTTTTTGGCCAAAGTTTTTTCAGAAAAGTGTTTATGGTTTGAGATTTCAGCTTGAAATGTGTGTCAAATGATAGACCTTGATGATCTCTAATAAAATGTATAGGGTTGCCTTGCCGAATCCCGTTCCAAATGTGGGTTGCCACCTTTTTTTTTGCCCAAGTTTTTTTCAGAAAACTGTTTATGGTTTCAGATTGCAGCTTGAAATGTATGTCAAATGATAGACCTTGATGACCTCTAAACGGTCAAAATAATGTCGGACTTTTGCTTGTGGTTTTTGAATTTGGATGAAGGGAGCACGGACACTTTTGCTCCACTGTCAACGGGAAATTTTAAGTAGTTTGTGTTGTCGTGAATGAAAAGACAACGTGTGAGTGTTGTGAGACTTCCAGCGGTCGCGATGAAGGAGTCTTTTAGTTTGTTGGATTGTGTTGGATGTAACGAACATGGTTGTTCACATCGTCTAGCTTTTTTACCAAATTTGTAGTGGTATCTACATAAATGTTTTAGGGAACGATAATGAGAATTGTTCTTAAAATTGTTTCTGTTTCTAGAGAATCCTCTCGAACGTGAGTATGAATGTTGGTAGGATCTTTCACGATCTCGTTTGGATCTGATCGATTCTGTCTCCAGTGTTAATTTGTTTATTTTATCAAAAAGTTGTGTGATTGTTTGTGTGAAAGATTGTATCGCGAGTGTAAAATTTTGATGTTTGTGTATTGAAGACATTTCGTTTTCGGAAATAACCGCCCATAATCTATCTGCTAGATTCCGGAGTTCCTCCAATTCGTTATTATTTGCACTGGTTAAAGCAATCTCTAGGTTCTTCGGTAAATTTCGGATCTCTGTGTCATAAAATATTTTATCGAGTCGCTAGTTCTCGCTTAAAGAGTGACGTTCAATAAATATTTGTTTTAGTTCTTCCTACAGATTATCCATTGGAGGTTTCTGTATGAAGTCTAAAACTGTGACTATAACGTCTTGTGGAAGTGCAGTGATTAAGTATTCGTATTTTGGTTTGTCTGTTGTAATGTTTTTTGTGTTGAATTGCATATCCGCTTGGATAAACCATGCTTCTGGATAATTTGTCCAGAATTGTGGTAATTTGAGTAAGGTGGCATGGATTTCCAAAGGAGTATCGGAGGGTGTTTACGTGTAAACTTTAAAACACGTAAACTCCCATGAACGGCAACACTGTTCGAATGTAACTCGTCAGTTTTCTCCTATCATATCTCACATTCACAATGATTGTAACTCGAAGGTGATATGTGTTGCTGTCCCCTTCTCTTCACCGCAAAGATCGCTGACCCTGACATTGAAAAATTATCATATGCCACGTCAGCGATTTTAACTTTACTCGTTGCTACCAAGTCAAGACGACAAGACTACAACTCGTGTTCTTTTTTAAAAAACTTAAAATCTATCTTAAAGTAAAACTTAAAATTACACTTAAAGTTTAGCTTAAAATCTAACTTAAATCTGAATTATAATTATATATTATACCTATCGTAAAACTAGTGACAAATAAAACTTATAAATAGAAAGTGAAAGTGAAGTTTACTTATTGGGCAAGGCAAACAAACAAAAAGAGCGTTTTGCTTGTAGCCCCTTTTCATTTTGCTACACAGCAACCAACGAAGCATCGTCACCATCATCTACAAATCACCACCATTGTCACCATCGTCTACATCATCTTCGTCACCGCCACCAGAGGAAGTACCACCGCTGCGTCCACCAACAACAACAACAGCTCGAACAGCATCAGCCCCATTCGCTACCATTTGCCTTCCAATTATATTTAAAAAAAAAAATAAAAGAAATTTGGTTCCCAACCAAACAAAGGGGTAGGGTAGTGTATTATCGTCTAAATTAATAAGGGAATCTCCGTCTCCGTGGTGAGAGGAGTGAGTAGAATGGGTAGGGGTACGTGTTTGGTGAGAAGGGGTATACGTAGAGTGAGTTGGGGTATGGGTCAGGTTCATTATGATAGTGTAGGAGGGGAAGTTTGATGATTTGGGTTAATTAAAAAGTTAAGTGTGTGTGTTCTTAGTATCGTGTAATGTCTTTTCGATGTATTATGATAAGAATTCTATCACTTATCGTAATACAAAGAATATTTTATCTAAAAATTTAAAAATTCCTGAAAAATGTAATGATTAGAAGAAAATTGTTTTTGTATAATATATACTTAACCATGCCATTTATCCTGTATTTTACAGGATACTCCTGTATTTTCAGCGAATATCCTGTAAAAAAATGATTCCTGTGTTTTTGTGAAAAATACTGTAATTATCCTGTAACTATCCTGTATTTATTTTAAACTTTACATTTCTCTTGAAAGTTACGTATCATTTTCTCGCTTAGTTTGTTCTCGTTAGTTTGTGTTCGGAAACCCTTACGCTGATAACGTGATCCCAACTGTTTTACAAAAAAAATTGTCAAATAAGGCATTACCATATCAATTATTTTCCAATTTTTAATAATTTGTGACTTGTGTTCTGTAAAATTTTTTTTGTGATATGTTGAAATCGACGAAAGGCCGATTCGTTCTCAGCGACAAACTGAAAGAAAAATATACATTTTTGGAAAGCACTAAAAGTAATAATGATGTGTTTTGTAAAAAGTGCAATGGAAATTTTTCAATAGCACCCGCCAGCAACGCTGATATTGGTCGACACTTGAAATCAACAAAACACAACAATGCCTTGTCTGCAGCTTCTTCCAGCCAAAAAGTTGACGAATTTTTCAATTCAACGTTGGATAGCGCCACAGGTGCAATTGAAGGCACATGGGCATTTCACATTATTAATGGAAATCACAGTTTCGCATCGGCAGATTGTACTACGAATATTTTTCGTGCATGTTTTAGACTAAAAAAATGTAAGCTGTCGAGAACAAAATGTCAAGCTATCGTCGTAAACATTTTCGCACCGGAGGCAAACAGTTTAATCACGGAAGAGTTGTCGCATCGATGTTATGTGTCAATTTATACTGATTCTTCCAACCATGGCTTTAAAAGACATTCTGACCTCTAACATCAATTTAAACATGTGCATTGAAATTTACAATTGGATAAAAAAAAAACCGGACATGTTGCGAAAAGTCAAAGCGAAAGACAAGTATTTTGTTGAAACTGAACGAATCGAAAATGAATCAGACTCTGATTAAATTTAATTATTCACACACACCAATTACTATCTAATCTCCTTCAAAAAGAAAGAAAAATTTTATCCTGTAATACTTAAATCCTGTTTTTGAAAAATTAATCCTGTAGAATGACATGTTTTCTCCAATTTTTCCTGTTTTTTCTTGAAAAATTTATGGCATGCTTATGTATACTTAATATTTATAGGTTGATATGTTCATGGGCTGAGGGATTGGGTCATTCATTCATTCATTCATGCATTTGGTGTTGATAGATGAAGGGTGATGTTGTTTGACGATGACAGGGGAAGACGATGAACGACGATTTCAAGACATTTGTTGTTGTTGATGTAGAAATTGTGGCTCTAGTTGCTTTAGAAAAACGTCTGATGTTGTTGGTGGTGACTTTCGCGTTCTTTTTCAAACCACGATGTAGTGTTATCGGGTATCTAAAAAGTCGATTTCTTTGGCGTACTCCAAACGGGATCGTTAATTTTTGTGTAATTGGTAGAATCTTGTATATCGTTATGTTCCAATTGATAAAGTCTAACACGTTATTTGATGTGAATCGGATTATTAATGTTGGAAGATGTTGCGGTTATGACTTTTTTTAAAATTTTGCTTGTGATTAAGTTATGACTTAGCAGCTAAAAAGATGGTAGTGGTTGTCCAAGATTGGTTTTCTCTTTCAGTGTTCTTGATTTAGTTAGGTTCAACTGGTAGGATCGCCAATGTGGTGAGTCTTATTTTTATATATTTAAAAATTTATATTATGAAAATTTTTAAAACAACATTTTCAAATTCAAGTTTTACAAAAAGTAAAAAATCAAAAATGAAATTTTGTTGACTTAAAATAAGGAAAATAAACTTTACAAAATTTCAAAAATAATTAAATTCAAAGTAATTAAAAGGAAGTGTATAATGTTGTATAAATGTAGTAGTGTAGATGTAAGAGTATAAATGTGGGACACTACATATACATACATATATAACTTTTTCCACGGATTTTGTTTGTCTTGTTTAATATTAGATTTTCGCGAAAACTTTATATATCTCACTAATGGATATTTTTGCAGTTTTTCCCGATTTTTCTCAATTTTAAACAAAATGAAAATAAGAGATCTCTGAATAAGTTTTTTGAGTAAGATTGACCGCACAAGCGATGGTATTCTTCAAGCCACGCTACAGCAACTGGGAGCGTATACGACCATGAGGTCTAAACCTTTTTTAGCTGTCCCTATCTTGCTCTCCCAATATTGATGAAGCTGTTAATTTCTTTATTCACCAAAATTTAATGTGTGGCGCTATAAGAATTAAGCAATTTATTTGTTTATGTTAACCCATTAAAGGAATCAATTTTACCTTTAGAGTATTTTAATGAAATTTAAATTTTAATCAAAATGGTATTTTCTTTCCTTACTGAAAGTTTCCAGAGAAACTCGATAGAATTCAATCAAAATTTCTTTAAATTTTGAAAACTTCAAATCTATAATTGAAAAATTTCGGTATAAGATGAAGTCTTTTGGCCTGAACTTAAAGATTCTTACCGATTTGGTTTTGGGTAAAATATGTCCTATTCGTATGGTGATTCCAGAAAGAAAGAATGCGATTTCGTAAAGGAAGTATGAACTTAGCTAATTTGCCGAATTGTAAGTGACACTAGACCGGTTCAAAAAAAAAGTCTCTGAAATTTAGAGGCACCGGCAGTTTCCTATTCCCAGAAGTGTCCCGAGTGGGATGTGTTACCAATTTTTTCTAAATATTGCGCTCCTGATTAGCGATTTTCATATTACTCTTGAAACTTTCGCATAAAAAAAAAATTCACCAACAACCTAAAAACGATGGTGGTTATCGCTGAGGTGAACTTTTTTCTTTTAATTCAGTCTCACATTCGGAGTAGTTTTGAATGGGGAATTCGAATTTCTCTTTATTTTTTAATTATGTTGTTTTCTTCAGTGTAAAAACTGAATATAATCATGAAATTTTGTTAAAAAGTGAAATTTTTTTTTTTTTAAATGAAAAATCAGGTATAAATTTTTGGATTTTCAGGTATAATTTTTTGGATTTTTTTGCTTTTATTATTTTGAATAATTTATTTATTTCTCCTCTATCTGATGGTGGTAACCGCAAATTTTTATTATTTTTGTACTTAAAAATATAAACATAAATATAATTGAACAAAGGATTTTTTTCATATTGAAGCTATGTTTTAACAGGGAATATAAATTTTAATGTGGAAATCTGTTTCAAAAATATGAAATCTAGTTTACTTGAACCAAACCAAGTGTATAGAATTAGATAAATATATTTCATATTTTTCGAAACAAATTTCCACATTAAAATTTATATTCCTTGTTAAAACATAGCTTCAATATGAAAAAAATCCTTTGTTCAATTATATATATGTTTATATTTTTAAGTACAAAAATAATAAAAATTTGCGGTTACCACCATCAGATAGAGGAGAAATAAATAAATTATTCAAAATAATAAAAGCAAAAAAATCCAAAAAATTATACCTGATTTTTCATTTTAAAAAAAAAATTTAAATTTTTGACAAAATTTTAGACTTAGCGACTAAAATTATAGTTGCTAAGTATACAAGCAAGTTTCTTAAATGCCAGTGCTACCCAGTGAATTTGTATTTTGTCTATTGTGATTTTGTATTTTGACAATTTTGTCAATTATGAAGTTTGAAATTAAAAAAAAATATTGAATTTTAAAAAAAAAAAAATTTTAATTTAACGGAAAACATTCATGTTCTTATTCTTTTTTTAAATTCAATTCAATTAATTTTTCAAATCAGTAAAACCACATTTGTGTAAACACCAGGATAACCTAGCAAGGTACAACCATTTCCCCAGGACACAATGCCAGCCAATTAATTTTTAAAAACAGCAAAAACACAAAAAATGACATATCTGACGTGGCCAGTGCTACCCAGTCAGCTCTAAGGCTCTAAGGCAACTTGTCGTTTTATTCGTACATAGATAGCGACTTGGCCAATAAAACGCACCTATAATTAAAAAATAATGAGAAATTCGAATTCCCCATTCAAAACTACTCCGAATGTGAGACTGAATTAAAAGAAAAAAGTTCACCTCAGCGATAACCACCATCGTTTTTAGGTTGTTGGTGAACTTTTTTTTTATGTGATAGTTTCAAGAGTAATATGAGAATCGCTAATCAGGAGCGCAATATTTAGAAAAAATTGGTAACACATCCCACTCGCGACACTTATGGGAATAGGAAACTGCCGGTGCCTCTAAATTTCAGAAACTTTTTTTTTTTTGAACCGGTCTAAAGTGACACTTCAGTAAATTTTTAACCTCTCTGAAATGTTTCGTAGTTCAAGATATTTTTAGTGCTGGCAATTTTAAAATTAGAGTGAGTCAAAAAAAAAATGAAATTCTAATAAAAATAATCAAAATTTTAAAGATTCATGCAAATTTTCACAATCACGAAAAATAATTTAATTTTCATTGGAACTGACCATTACAAGTTCCAGCTCTGCAAATACGTCCCACACTCCACTTTTTCCTCTTTTGTTGCTTATTTTATAAACGCCGCTTAATAGCTGCATTATTTCAGGGTTCGCTTGAGGATTCGCTATGAAAAACTAACACCATGTTAATTTGAAAGGGATTACAAGATAAAACTTAAGTTAACCTTTGTCATTACACTTTTAATTAATGCAAAAAAATGCGATTACAATTTGAATAACGCGTACCCAAATAACAAATTGCTTATGCCATAAGTATCTGGACGTTTGAGGCAACTTACGCAATCAAGTTTTTTTTAATGAAACGCAACGAAATAAAGATTAGGTATAAGATTAGTTGTACCAAATGTCAGTTGCCCAATTAATATCGATGAACATTTGAAAACGTATATGTACACGATGGTTTGAAGTGTTCAGGACTTCTAGTCTAAAAGGGATCTATAACGCCTTA
Source organism: Meiosimyza platycephala (assembly GCA_963662105.1). Classification (NCBI taxonomy): domain Eukaryota; kingdom Metazoa; phylum Arthropoda; class Insecta; order Diptera; family Lauxaniidae; genus Meiosimyza; species Meiosimyza platycephala. The sequence goes on along the minus strand of OY759210.1, from coordinate 41,470,341 downwards.
AATAAACTTCAATAAAAGTTCAGCCAATTCTATTAAAAATAAGAGCTTATTTTAAATGTTTTTGAAAATTTTTATTGTTGTTTGATGTTTTTAAAATCAAGTGAAATGTAGGGTCACTTTTAAAATATGCTCTGACAATTGTTTTTTTTATGTATTTTGAGTCGCTGATCACGAAAGCCACAAATTTTCCCGAATATGTAAATTTTTTTTAATGCTATTCACTATTTTTAATGGAAAAAAATCAATACACCAAAGCAAGTTATTTTTGTCAGCCTAAAATCTAGTGAAAAAAAAAAAATTTTTTTTGTGCTTTTGTGGGCATTAAAAGATTTTTTAGCTACAAAGCCCAGAAATAAAAAAAATTTTATAAATGTTGTGTCATTCCATGGAATAGAATTGAAAAAAATAAAAATTTCTTTTAGGCATTAAAACTAGTGAAAAATAATTTGAATTATATTTTTGTCTTATGAAACTTTGAGGTATTTCGGACTACAAGGCTCACATATACTACATACATACATAATTAAAAAAATAAAAAAAAAATTATATTTGTTTTATTCAGCATTTATCATTGAAAAAAATGAAAAAATCCTTTTGGGCCTAAAAACTAATGAAAAATAATTTTTATATATGTACATATTATTGTTTTAAGGGCTTTAGTATGTTTTGACTACAAAGCTCAAAAAAAATAAAATTTAATTTTCAATGTCTTACTTATCAAGGAAAAAAACTTTTCAGCTTAAAAAATAGTGAAAAATAACTTAATAAGTTATTATATATTATTTTTTGTTTTGGGAGATTCTTAGTCAAAAATTCTTTTAAAGACCACAAATCAAGAAATAAAAATAAGTTAACTAATAAAATTATAAGCTTAACTATAATAATAAGAATTTACAAATTAAGATTTAACTTTTTTACTTTGCTGCTGTGTTGAGGCAGTAGGAAACTTTTTTTTATAGCAGGGCATCTGGCACATGTCGCGCTTTTTTTTATCCATGCAATGTTCAACTCGCTCGTAATTCCAGGAAAATGGCTATAAAGTAATAAAAAGAAACATTTGCGATGTTTCCCGATCCCTTCTCTTGTGGAGTTATGAGTTCCGGACGTTTATCTGAAAATTGCCACGATTTTAAAATTTTCACGCATCGAAAGATCAACCCTTTATTAACACCTTCATAAATTTTCAAAATGGGATGGCAAGAAATACATTAATGGCTAGAAAATAAAGACGGAAGTGTTTAATTAGTGCATGCATTTCCTCGAGACTTATTTACTTAAGTTCCTCACTTTGTAAAAAAAAGCGAGTGTCGAGTACTACTCGTTGAGCATACTAGGTTTTCCAAAAATTAAAATTCGTACGTCTGGTTGTAAAAATGATTATATTTTTCAATATAATTTCCCTCAACTCAATTCCTCATTGTTTGATGAAAATCGTTCTCCACAAAACTTCCAAAACTTTTTTTCCAAAAAAAAGGTACTCACTTTTGGCATTCAAAAACTCTAGGAAATTGAGATATTTTTACTTTACTTACTTACTTGGGTGGCCATAACAACCCGTTACCGGGTTACGGCCGACCTCAAAAGCTCTCTCCAGGCGCCTCTGCTTCGCGCGCGCCTTCTCCAATCAGGCACACCAAGCGTGGATAGGGTTTCTTCGGCTTGGTCTTTCCATCGGAGGCATGGTCTTCCTCTCCGTCGTCGCCCAGCGGCTTTCGCATCAAACACCTTTTTCGCCGGAGCTTCTTCGTCCATACGCACAACATGTCCCAGCCAGCGCAGACGTAGGATAGTGATGCGCTTGACTATGTCGATGTCATTGTAGAGCTCGTACAGTTCATGGTTCATTCGAATACGGTAGTCGTCGCCGACGCGAACAGGACCGAAGATTTTGCGAAGAGTTTTTCTCTCAAACACCCCAAGTGTGGCTGCATCGGTCTGCGACACAACCCATGCTTCTGCACCGTAGAGTAGCACGGGTAAGATGAGCGTCTTGTAGAGTGTCAGTTTTGTCGGGCGAGAGAGGTCTCTACTACTCAATTGCTTACTGAGACCGTAGTAACACCTATTAGCAAGAGTGAGTCTTCGCTTTATCTCCAAGCTGATATCGTTTTGAGTGTTCACGGCGGTGCCAAGATAGGTGAATTCCTTGACAACTTCGAAAGTATAGCTGTTCGCAGCAATGTTGGATCCAACGCGCCGCGTCTCCCTGCTTGTGGACAGCATATACTTTGTTTTGCCCTCGTTCACCGTCAAACCCACCTTCGCTGATTCTTTTTCGATAGCAGAAAATGCAGCAGTAACATCTCGCTTAGAACGTCCAATGATATCAATATCATCGGCATATGCAAGGAGCTGGACACTTTTGTAGAAAATAGTGCCATTACGATGTACACTGGCTTTTCGCAACACCCCTTCTATCAAAAAGTTGAAGAGGTTGCAGGATAGTGGATCGCCTTGTCTGAAACCTCGTTCGGTATCAAATGGTTCGGAGAGGTCCGTTCCTACCCTGACGGAGCTGGATGTGTTGCTCAACGTCATTCTGCAAAGCCGCACTAGCTTCGCAGGTATATCGAACTCAGACATGGTGGCATACAGGCAATCCCGTATCGGGCTATCGAAAGCAGCCTTAAAATCGATAAAAAGATGATGGGTATCGATCTGTTTTTCGTGGGTTTTTTCCAGGATTTGACGTAGTGTGAAGATCTGGTCTATGGTGGACTTACCAGGTCTAAAGCCGCACTGATAAGGCCCAATCAGTGTGTTGGCGAACGGCTTAAGTCTTTCACACAGTACGGTCGACAGGACCTTGTATGAGATGGCAAGAAGACTGATTCCCCGGTAGTTTGCGCAAATTGTAGGGTCACCTTTCTTCAGTATAGGACAAAGGACACTGAGATTCCAATCGTCGGGTATGCTTTCTGCTAGCCATATTTTGCAGATGAGTTGATGCATGCACCCTATCAGCTCATCGCCACCGGTCTTGAACAATTCAGCAGGCAGGCCGTCAGCACCGGCCGCTTTGTTGTTCTTAAGTCGCTGTATCACAACTCGTACCGCGTCATGGCTAGGTGGTGGTACGTCCACACCATCGTCGTTGATTGGTGGCATCGGGTTAGTTTCTCCAAAGGCGGGATTGGTGGAGTCATCGCCAGCAAGCAGCTTGGAAAAGTGTTCCCTCCATAATCTCAGTGTACCTTGCGTATCCGTAACCAGATTTCCGTGTTCATCTTTACAGGTAGATGCTCCGGGCTTGAAACCTTGGGTCAGACGCTTGACTTGTTGGTAAAATTTTCGAGCATCATTCCTGCCTCGTAGCACTTCGAGTTTCTCATGCTCACGCCTTTCCTGCTCTCGTTTCTTGCGTCTGAAAAAGGCGCTTCTCTTCCTTTCTCTTTTCCCGGTAGTTTTCGCGTACGGCTCGCGTTGCGGCTGACTGCAGTGTTCTTTTGTATGCGGCGTTTTTCACTGCAGTAGCTTCGCGACACTCCTGGTCATACCATTGATTTCGCGGAGGTGGGCGTCGGAAACCAATTACTTCCTCAGCGGCAGAGCGCATGGAGCGGGAAATATGCGCCCAAAGTCCACCGGCATCGTCGGGTAGAGAGTCAGGTTGAAGGAGCAGTTCTGAGAGGTGAGCGGAATAGGCTTCGGCCGTCCGATGTGATTGCAGTATAGCGACGTCCAGCTTTCGTTGCATACCAGAGCGTACATCCTTTGCATTGCACAGCCGCATGCGTATCTTGGCTGCAACAAGATAGTGATCGGAGTCAATATTGACTCCACGGAACGTACGAACGTCTAGCACGCTGGAAGCATGCCTTCCGTCGATCACAACATGATCGATTTGGTTTTGTGTTTTCTGATCAGGGGACAGCCAAGTGGCCTTGTGGATGTCGAGGTGTTGAAATCTGGTGCTACTTACTACCATGTTTCGCGCCGCGGCGAAGTCAATCAGCCGTAGACCGTTGTTTGAGGTGGTCTCATGGAGGCTGAACTGACCGACAGTGGGGCCAAATATACCTTCTCTTCCGACCTTTCCGTTGAAATCCCCGAGTACAATCTTAACATCGTGGGCCGGGCAGCGGTCATATACTTCCTCGAGTCTCGCGTAGAAGGCATCTTTGACAACATCGTCCTTTTCCTCCGTCGGGGCGTGCGCGCGAATCAAGCTGATGTTAAAGAATCGAGCTTTGACGCGGATCGTAGCCAACCTTTCGTTCACAGGTGTAAACCTGGAGATATGGTGGCGAAGTCTCTTGCTTACAACGAATCCGCATCCTAATTCGCGCCTCTCCGCATGGCAGATATTTTTACTTTAGCTTTGAAAATTTCCACCTACACATTCAAATTTAATACAGTTATTTATTTTCATTCACTTAAAAAACTAAAAAAAAGGATCCTCATTTTTACTTTCAAATCTTGCGAATAGGGTCGATGTTCTAAAAGTTAATTTGTACTTTAAGTCACTAATTTTAGACATGTTTTTTTTAACTGTGTGAGCAAGTTAGGCCCGTGTGCACAGGGAGTTTTGTGGGTTCTAACCCCCTCCCACCCCATTGAAAATATTCTTGCATAGGCTTTTATTGACTTTTAAATGAAAAACCAAACAGACTTGCACCTCTTACGAAAAATTAAAAATTTTATGAAAATAAAAAAAAACTCACATACATTCACATGTATAGAAAAAGGTATAGAAGATAATAAATGATACACTTAAAAATTTACTTATGTATGTATAGTATATACTTTTCAAATGATGCCCATTTTGTTGAGATCAGTTATAGGGTTTGCAGCTTATACTCATAGTAATTTTTAGAAAATTTATTTGCAAATTCAGATATTTCACAAACCAGATCCAAGCGAAAGTTGTCGTTTAAATATTCTATTTTTCATTAAAAAAAAAAACCTTATTTTGGGAGAAGAATAAGAAATTCAAAGTGTTGGTAAGGTTATCTTGCTTGAAAACTTTTCCCAACTAATACTTCCTGAAATCTTTTTTGCCATTCATTTTTTAATTCTTTGATATAACATCTTCTGTTTTTTTTTATTTTTTTATATGTTATTCCTCAATCAAACCTAAGATTGCATGTACTTTCATATCGAAATTCCCGCCATAATTTTGGAAAATGTGAGTTCTAATTGTATGAATTTTATGATATTTTCCAAAGTTATGTCGGGAATTTCGATATGAAAGTGCATGCATTCTTAGGTTTGATTGAGGAATAACATATGTACATATAAAAAAATCATAAAAAAGAGATGTTATATAAAAGATGTTTCGAGAAAAATTTTAAATTAAAAAATTAATTAAATTAATGTTTCAACAAATTTATTTAAATCTTTTTAATTTTTTTTAGAAAGTTATAATATTTCTTAACAAAAAAGATTATATAATTATTATCATATCTCCTATAGTTTTTGAGATATTTCGTTTTGTATGCTTTGTCGTCAAAAATACTTTTTTACGAACTTTATAACCTGATATGAAATATCCGAGTTAAAAGCCCCCCCTTGGATGATTTTTGCGCACGGGCCTGGAGCAGGTCATTTTCTTGATGGACAATGAATTTTTTCTTCTGTAAACTGGGTCTTGTTTCACGGAGTTTACTGTTTTATAAGTTGGGAGATAATACACTGAAAACAAATCCTTTTGCATTCAAAAAAACTGGCCGATTCCGGAACACGAATTGGCTTCGGAGCCGAACAACCGGGTTCACACCACTTATTAGCCTCTTGATTGAATTTAGGATCAAGGTGGTGTCTACCATGTCTCATCTTTAGTAATGAAACGAACCAAAAAATCATTTCTATCCTTTCTAAAACGCTCCAAGTGCTGCTGACAAAGTTGAATTCGAATGCGGTACACATTGAGCACACCCAAAACTTCTCCTGGAAAAACTGAAACTCTATTTTTGTGATGACTATTAAACAAACAGGTTTACTTACAAGTTTGTGTCATGTTCTTATGAAAAATGAGATATTAAAATGGCGCCAATGTTTTACTTCCGATATTAACGAATAGATTGTACTCCACAAACGAGTAGGTGGAAAAATTAATGCTGTTATGCTCTCAGCCAGTTTTTGAAGATACAGAAAAGTATTTTGGGATATAATTACCATTTAACCCAGTAGAGCCCACTGCTACCATATGGTAACGATCGATTAACTGAGTTTCAAAAAAAGTTTTAAACTTTAAATTACGTGCTGCTATGTTTCTTCACTTACTTTTACAAAGAAAAATTCACAACAAAGCATACAACATTTTGAAATTTTCAGCTGTCTGTTTGATTCTGTGCAAAAAATATGGTTAAAAAAGCTACTGCAAGGGAAAAACCAAAAAAAGCGATTGCTGGACGACAGCGAATGTTAAAAAGTATTTTATATCTAATTATTTTAATTGTTTTTGAAAATTTTATTGCATTAACTTCTGATCAATAAAGAATAGAGTATTTTAAAATAAAGAACCTTATCTCTTTCCTCCGGCTGTGGCGCGCAGACCATGATATTCAACGATGTTACCATATGGTAACAGTGGGCCATTCACAACTCTAATTCCTTTGACGGATTTTGTTTCTGACGTTACCATATGGCAACAGTGGGATATTATTGCTGCCTCGTTTTAAACGTTTAAAGTTTTAAATTTATATTGCATGCTATTCTTGATTTTTAGAGAGACTTGTGATTATGTGCACAGGCTTTTGTAAGAAGAAGATGCAAATGAGGTGGCTCAAAAAATTTTAAGGCTGTCTAAATCCAAATATAACAGGAAATAAAATGATAGTTATTCGAGGATATTGGTCTAACGAGCTAGATTTACATAATTCACTTGTTTCAGAAGCGATGAGGAGCAAAAGATTTTTTTAAATTCTCAGTCGCATTCACTTCTGCGATAATGGAAAAGACACTACTGATAACAAAATTTGAAAACTCAAACTACTCACTTATGCATTGGATCACAATAAATGCAGATTGTATGGACCAATTTATGTTTGCGTCAGTACATTCGACAAATCCTTAGTACATTCGGTATATTGGGCGTATTTTCAGAACATTTTTATTTTTAGCAAATTTTAGAATTTTTGTTTCTCTTTTATTTTGTAAATTTTGCTGAAATATGTGTAAAAAAAATCGATTAACCTTTTTTTCTTAGTAAATTTTGTTGTTCTTGACAAAAAAAACATAAAACCTTCGCCCTCTATAAAGTAAATTCTAAGTATCGATTCAGTACATTTCCAAAACCCAAATGCCATAACTGGCTTGAATTTTTTAATCTCAATTCTTTCCTGATCAAATTGACTTACAATATTGTCATACTCTAGAGGTTATCGTCATCCTTGTGTTGAATGAACGTCCCGTTACGATATGCTCGGACACTTTATAGTCAAATCAAATGGAGGATATGTAAAAGACGCCGGTAGTAACTTGTAGTTAAAAATTAGTGTTGGATTTTGTATGTGTTGAGCCAAAATTTTTTATGATTACGTTATAAATTTTGTACTGAGGATGGCCCACTATTACCGTATGGTAACGGCTGGACACGCCTCTCTTTTTAAGGTCATAGAGCTAAAATTTCGTATTACCACTAACCATTTCGGTGGAAATATATGTTAAAAATTTCAGTGCTCTAACCCTTCTAGATCGCAGTGGGCTCTAATGGGTTAAGAGGACAACAATTGGTCAAAGTTTGAGGCCAGTAGGTATGTTCGATTTTTCTTTCAAGACATTTGACATGATTATATCGCTGTAGACCAAATTGCTTAAAACCGTTTCAAACTCTCATTTTACTAAAATCTTTTCGAGTTAATCAACACAAACCGAAAAATATAGAACAAATTTGCAATTTTTTATAGAACTGAAAACGCTACATGATATCAAATTTAATTAGAATTTTATTTCTTATTTTGGTCTTTATTTTCAGAACAACTTGGTACCGTGGAAGTGTGTTCTATGAGATATTTCCTGCCAGCTTTCAGGACTCAAATAATGATGGAACAGGTGATATACGAGGCATTACCAACCGCATTGAATACTTGGAGTCAATTGGTATTGCGGCTGTTCGTCTAAACTCAATTTTCCCATCCAAACACTACCCTGACGATTACACAAACATATCATCGTTGACAGAGGTCGCTAATTTGATTGGAACTATTGATGATTTGCTTCAACTGGTAGAAACTTTGCATGCGCGGAATATTTCGCTTGTGTTGGACTTACCTATACATCCATTCGTTGAGTATCTAGGCCAAACGAATTCCCAGAGCAGCATACAATTGAATGGCACTTCCGCATCCATTGCTACAACGGTAGGAGTTGGTAATACAAATAATGAATCAGTTAATATAGTAACTCAGGCCATACATAAGTGGATAGACATAGGCGTGGATGGATTTTATGTGAAAGGGCTTGAGCATTTCGATGATAGTGAAAGTCTCATAGATAATATAGCCGAGTGGAAGCACATAATAGGTTCTAATAGAGTGCTGATCATAAGCGATTTAGTTTTAGAAAAATTTAACGCAACACAATTGTCACATCTGCTCAACATTGTTGACTTGGTGGATGTGCATCTTGACCACGAAGTGACGGCGTCTGGATTCAATGGTCTATTGGTGGAGTGGACAATCAACGCATAACACGCAAAATTGAAAATGGTAATGCTACTTTAGCTGCTACCTTAATGCAACTAATGTTACCGGGTACACCAAGTATATTCTATGGTGATGAAATTGCATTGGAGAACGCTTACGATCCACATAATGAGCATAGTGAAACAAAACATCTGCATCATTTGACTACCATGCAATGGTCAGACACTGCATTGAATTTTACAAGCCAAAAGACTCTTCCGTGGCTACCGGAAAGCGCTTCCTATGCATTTGTGAACTATGAAATGATTTCAAAAATGATCGCATTACGTGATCGCTCTCCATCAATTTATAAGAACGTAATATGCAAATCAGGCAACGTACTGCAAAATACTCAAATCCGAAGCAGCCATAACGACATAATCGTTGTGGAACGCGTTTATCCTCGACGCAACTCATTTGTGTCTGTATCCAATTTAGGTCAAAAGCGGGTTACAATGGATATGACTTCCATGTACTACAGTGGACATGTCATGTTAGGAATAGCTCGAAGCGAAAAAATTTACTTTGGTGATTTTGAAATCGGACCAATGGAAACCATTGTTGTAAAGTTAGATAAATAATTTTGTGCTTTTTGTTGCCAAGCATTTAAATCTGAACAAATTCTAATTTGTACATAAACAATAGGTATTTTTTATCCAAAGTGGGCTTGGATTTTGTTTGCACACAAGATAAAACACTGCTTTCAGTAAGATTATGATTTTATTTTTTACAAAATCTGGTGACCTGCAGCAAATGTCCACAAGTAAGTGATGCAGTGCATCCAATGATTCGCAGCGTCATGGTTTCGAATTATTTGCAAACGATGATCCAAGTCCGAATAAGAGCTGTTTAAAAACTCCTCCTATATGTACATAACTACTTATTTTCTTTCAAGAAAACAGTGCAAATTAAAATTTAAAAATACTAAACTTTAATAAAATTTTATTGAAGGAACATAGTCAGAATAATAAAAATATGGAGCATCGTCTCGGAAAATGTTGTATGTGGCAATTTATAGAATACGAAAAAACCGCGAATAAGCATCAGTTTTTATTCCGGATATTACAATTATTTTGATGATATTAGAAATGAAAGCAGAGAATCTTTTATGCTTAAAATAATTTACTTTTCAAAAATTAAAAATTGTTTGAATATCGCTAACGATTTTCGAGGTAATGCTTCATATGTATTAGCATTTTATTTTTTTGTAACCGACCTTTTTAAACTGTAAGTTATATTACAATAGAGTGGAATAAGATTGATTTAGTTCACAAACAAGCCTTGTAAATGATATGGGTAGCTACACCTACTCGAGAAATTGCTAGTGAGTATTTTACATACATAACATACATACACAGAAAAAATAAAATTGGTAAAATCAAAGAATTGCAATTCTATGATTAAAATTCGTGGAATTCAACTATTCATTTCTTTGAATCAAAGAAAAAAATTACATAATCAAAACCCTTTGTTCTTTGGATTTGCAAATTCAAATTATCTGATTTTACAACAAAATATTTTAGCTTAATCAGCCAAATGTTTCACTGATATTGCAAATAAAAATCTTCGTTAATGAATTAGTAAAATCAATTCAAACTTTGGAATTTTTAACCAGGTCATATTTGTTTAAATTTTGTCAATAATTATAAGATTTTTCAAATCATACTTTTTATTCTAATGAGCTGTTTATGACGTCAGAGCCCACGAGAAAATTTTATTTTAGATAAATGTCAATTAAATAGTTCCTCGGAATAAACTTTATTCAATCCAACCCCCAACTTCTGGAAATAATTACCCCACAAAAATAAAATATTATAAATTTTATTTTAAATTTTTTATTTTAAATTTTATTTTAGTTATTCTGAAAAAGGAAAATTTCAATGATCTCATTTTCATTTTATATTTTACAAAAATATTGTTTTATTGGTTCATCAAAAAGTTAATTTCAGAACGGTTTTTGCGAGCGACCACCCACTTTGTGAGTCCCTAATATGAAAAGATATACTCTGTGACAAATTTTGTTGCATCAATCAAACACTAAAATACAATTTTTGTGAAAAATTCATACATATCATAAAAGTTTTTCGAAATATTTTTGAAAAAAAATTAAATTTCCAAAAATTCAGTTAAGGAAGCGCTCAATAATGTAAACTCGATAATGTGAACAGTTCTTTTCAACAAAATCGTCTGTATAATAAGTTAAAACTCAATGAAATATTTTTATATTGTATGAACTTCTCGATAATATAAATTTGGTTTGATTTAAAGGGTTCAATTTCTTTTCTTTCTACCTAGGCTCTACTGCAGTCATTGGTATTCTGCTATTCAAACAAAAAATAAATAAATGATTCAAAATTGAAACGGCGAATTTCATTAGCAGAGCTAATTTTCTTGTATACGACAAGAGAGAAAGAGAAAGTAGTGTTGCTTTCCCGACCTCTGCTCTACTGTATAGAGAATAGCGGAGTTCACACCATCCTTCGTGCTGTGCTTCATGCTTCACAAACCTCAATGCTTGATCATATGAACTCTAGAAACAGCCGCTTGACACTAATGTTGGATGGATTTCAAAATATTTTGATTTCTCTGCTGGCTTGTCCATCCGTACAATTTGTGTGAACGCTGGCCGTCAAACCGCCGTTTCATAGAGTGAACATCGATGAGTACGTGCAGTGTTGTCGTTTGTACTACCATAGTACTTTTGTACTACCCTTCAGCCACGCGTAATACTTTACTACCCAACCCTCAATTTGTACTACCGAAAATTTGCACCAACCAATCCGCAATTTGTACTACCCCACCGTTCTTTGATCTCTCATGCTTCAATTACATTGGCATTATTTAACCCTCTAATAAGCAAGAAAACGAAACTCAAAAAATTGCTATGGAACTGATAGAAATAGTCAAGAAAACAAAGTTTTGTTCTAGCAATTTGTCTAATTTTTCGCTTTAAGGATGGAGGAGACGAAAGATCCTTTGATGCATATTTTTATCTTTGCGCATTTAGCCAATAAAACTTTTAAATTCGAAATTGAATTGTATATCGTTACAACGAACAAAGTTTTTAGTATTATTAAAAAAAATATAAATTTGTAGATAATAGTTTAATTAATGATAATGACAGTGTAAGCAAAGTATAGCAAACCAAGGTTTTCTCTGAACATGATAATCTTATATGAAGCAATTATATGTATAATTTTTATTTTCAATTATAACGACACTTCAGCGGCTGAAAGAAGTACCCACACAACATCGTCAAAATGATATGAATTCAGAATTTTGGCCTAGAGAACGAAATTCAGTATGATTGAAATTTGCATCATGGCGCACTAGAGGGTTAAATCTTGAAGTGTCAAAATCATCGCTCGTTATTTTGGTTTATTTATTTTGACATTAAAAAATTTTAACATCGCACAGTGGCACGATATGTTTTTTGATTGCAAAAATCATAACTTCTGAACGAATAAAAATTTTTTGATATTTTTTTTATATGATAGGGAATTCTTATAGCTAATACAGTAGTAAATTTTACTGAAATAGGTTTGCAGAATCCGACGCAATTGATTGTTGAAGTTGAGTTTTTTGTAGGGAGGAAAAATTACATATCTTATGCATGTAAAAATTTAATTTATGCTTTTTTTGTCGCAAGTAGACATTGAAAACTGCTGGAAAGTGTGATAGAAATGTGCTTGGGCTTAGTATATAAAACTAAAATTGTAAAAACATTCAAAGCGGATTTTTATTTTTTTTCTTTATTGATGGTTATGCTTATATATATATAATAAACAGGCCCAAAGCCCTCTTACATATTGTAATGTGGAGAAAAAAAAATTTAATAAATTCAAATTTTGGTGAGATATTTATTTTTTTTTTTATTTATAAACTAAATATTTTTTTATTACTTAAATTAACAATTTAATTTCTTTCAAAATAATCAACAGTATCTGAATGGCTATATAATAGACTTAGCATTTCTTGAGAGTAACATTCTTTCAGCTCTTTTGATGATTGGGTGTGCCTTAGGGATATAATAATTGGGTCAGACGAGGCGGCCAGCATATTAAAAAGGTCCAGGTTTTGTCGCTATCTTGATATCTTGCACTCTCCATATTTTTTTCCGTGAACTTTTTCCTTGCAGCATAAAACATTTAATATGACTTGTAGCCTTTTGATTATCTCTTTATCAACTCCAGTAATTCGCGCTGTGACTTCATCCTTTTCAAAAAATGTTCTGGAAGTGTTTCCATCATTGGTATTACCAAACCCTTGTTTTGGTTGATCAACTTTCAAACCAATTTCTGCATAAAACGCAGCTTGAATTTTTTTCTTCCTATCAGCTATTTCCTCTTTGAAACTTCTTTAAATCACTATTATCTTCTGGAATTGTATACGCCAGTTTTATGCAGTGGTGAAATTCCATACTCATAATTATGCTCTTCTTAGCAAAAAATTAAAAAAATTGCATAACTGCCGTTTTACATATTCTAAAATTTTCGTTTGGTTTTTCTCTACACAAATCGTTTGACATCTTTTTACCTGTTCCTGTAATCCTCACGTAAATTTTAAGATTTCAGGAATTTTACCTTTAACAGAATAAGTGCAATCAGAAAAGTTTTTAGTTGGGGTCTTATTGTATATAATAAATTCAAAAACTATAAGAGGTAGTTTTTGACCAAAACACAATGGTTCGCCCACTATTAAAAAAAGAGTGCGCGGCGCTGTAGTTTTATTTAAACAGTTTAAATTATGAACTATGACCAATGAAATAGGCATTGCACACCTAGTTAAATGTTTTCTAGTTAAAGGTTTAAGAATTAATATTTCTAATATGCGTATGGACTTAGGGTGCTATATCCACAGGTTTGTCGATAAAAATCAATCTAGCACCCAAACGGGCAAACACCGGTGCCTTGTTTGTTCTGGGGATATGTTAAGAAAGAATTAGTGGTGATTTTTGTGGAAGCTCAGCTTGAAGTTTTGTGAAGTTTATTTTTAAACTCATATTAAAGTTCAAAAACAATGCTGAAAATTTTTTTTTGTTTAATAAAACCAATAATGTTTAACCAAAAAAAAAATATATTTTTCTCTCAGCATTTGTTGAATTTTTCAGCTCAAACATGAAATTTTTATCCAAAAAAATTAATTTTTTGCAAACTTCAAAAATGTCTCCACTTTGATTAACTGTAAAAACTAAACTAGTTATCCGAGTGGGTTGAAATTTTAAATTTATCACTTCTAGACATTTCACTATTCGATGCGAGTATCAAATTTGTCAAACAGACCCACACTAAAATTGATTTTTGCAACGCTTTTTTGAAAAGCAAGCCAATGTGCATCGCATCAACCATTAGAATTTAATTATGAAAGATTCATACTTTTTAAACGCGGCCAATTTCGTTTGTAATAATTTTTTTTATGCAATACAAAAGTAGAAAATCATATATTTCAGAATCCAGAAGGTTTGTATAGAAAAATTTATTATTATGTGTACGACCAAATTCTTTCATCACTGAGAATCTGGTTTTGGACAGATTTAGCAAAGTTTCCAGATCCCTTGAAGCTCTTGTACTTCGCATAGATTGTGATGTTGATAAAATATTAATTTTATAAAGATAATTTCAAAAAAGATAATTTACTTAGTGATCGAAACATTTTTGGTGAGCTGAAATGAAACTAAATTGAAAAGTTTAGGAGATGTAGTAGATTTTTTACATAAACATCTATAGTAATATAAGGAACTCATTCCAGAATTCGTTTGATTCGTGAAATTGTTAATGACTATATCTGCATCATTTTGCTCTAATGAGAGGAGTTTTTCAACTCTTAAAAGGCTGAAATTGTATATGCGTTCAACGATGGGTTAAAAACTTTTATACATATCATGTTCAGATTTTATACATGTACCACAAGTTGGATAGACAAGGAAAGAATGAAGAGTTTCTGACAATAATTAGTGAGAACTTTGTTGTAGACATCCTACATTACTTCTTCATAATCATGATTCTGTAAGATTATCGTCAATTTAAAAATATCATAATTTTCGAACCTCCCCCCACGTGTTTCAACGAATTCCACACCCGCTTTTAAAACGTTATGACGCCCATAACATAATAAATGTTTTTCATGTAACAATATTCATACTATAATAAATGAATTTCAACAAATACTATGTAAACTTTTATTAATAATTTATTTTTATCATATGAGTAAGTGTCAGTAAACATATATTAGTGTAGTACTACCCATTTTCACAAAAAACACACAAAAATATAAAATTGAGCACTTACATTTTTTTTAAAACGACAGCACTGGGTACGTGAATAATAAAAAATTTTGGCAAGATTTATGTTTTTTAGGGACACATCCTCGTTTTTGGGAGTTGAAAACAATTTTTTTTATTATTACACCTCCGAAAAATAAAAAGCAAAGAAGAGAGGTGAGTAATGCGAGTGATGTGTACACTTCAAAATTTTTCTGAAAATGTTGTTGGACAAGCATGCTTGAGGATGTGAATACAAAACGATATTTACAGTTATTCGGTTTGTCAAGCCATGTTGGACAGCATGAAGGATGGCGTGAACTCCCTTAATCATCAGATGTTAATAAAAAATATTTCTGCTCGGCTTTAGCTTTAGCTTCTCTCTTAAGCGCGATTCACACTATCCACGGATATCGTAATCTCCCCGTATTGAAGACAGCACATCGTTCAGAGAATTTTGAAGAACTGTATGCTGCAAGTCATCAAAGCGCTTAACTTTGCTGAACGGGCAATCGAAATGTTATGAATATCAAATTTAAAGCAAATAGGCGATCCACTCTCACGCTCTCAAAATGGCTTCCACTTAAGTACGAATGGCTCTCCTTAAGTACTCCACCTTTATTATTACACGATGATGAGGCTCTAAATTGACATGCAATATGGCGGAGATGCGCAATGCGTAATCTTCTTTTCTATCATTCTTGATGCGGTGCGTTAAAAAGCTGCTGCTGGTTGCTTTGTCATTTTCATTTATTCCGTCTCCGTCTTGTTTAATAGTCGTGTCAATCAAGTACAAATTTGTTACAATAAAATTATTTTAATTTGTGAATTGTTTTAATTAATGTACAAAATATACGTAAATTAAACTATGTTTTTCTTTTGTGTAAAAAAAATACTCATTTTTATCAATCTGCATAGTTTTCTAATACAATATTCAGGGTTTGAAATTACTGAACTATTTTTTAGGCTATTGTTTTTGCTTAGCTGCGACTATGAAAAAATATGTAGCAGTAGCAACAGTCGAAGCAACGAATTTAAAATCCCAACTGTCTGCTGTGCTTAACTTCGTTTTCATGCATAAGTTGTAGCAGCAGCCGAAGTTCTTGTACGAAAGGAGATCGCTGTTGCTATAGTAGTAGTCGTTTATTTCAAAATGTTTGCTTCGGCTGTTGCTAAGCATTTAACAAGAGAACGAAGCAATAGCAAAAGAAAACGATTGACAAGCATCTTAGCTTCTGCTTCTACAGTGTTAGGGGATTTTCGTGTTTTGATCACCGAAGATAAAGTGGAAACTTTTTATTGTAATTTTTTGAAAAAGCATATTTTTTTGTAAAATGGTCACATATGGTAACAACACTATACATTTATGTTATAGGCGGAGAGCTCGCTGTAGGAAAGTCGAGTGTCTAAGATTACAGGATAAGATTTACGAAAAGATATCAATTTTATTTTGCAAAACTAACCAACCAGTTTTGCCTTGCCTGAAAATGCCCGAATTTTAACTAATTTTGTTGTTTTAATTAAAACTGTAATATATTACAGCTCGAAATGTATGCCAAATGATAGAAAGAGGCCTAAGTATAATATATTAGGTTGCATGTCCGATGTCCCAAACATGGGTTTTCACTGGTTTTTTGGGTCAATTTTAATTAATGAAGATAACAGCTTGAAATGTGTGCTAAATGATAAAGCTCAAAGAGCCTAAACAGTATATATAGGGTTGCCTTGTCGAATCATGTAGGGGAGAGGGGGGCTAGTGTGGACTGGGGGCTAGTGTGGACAACTTCAAAATCTCGCGCCGTTTTGAATCGATGTTTTCCGTTGAACTTTTTTTAAGTGGGCCTTTGCACTCTCCATCGCCAAAAAAAAATTCGTTGATATACAGTTCACCGTTTCATGGTAACGAGACCAGACGTGTTTTGCGCAGCAAAAACTAAATTTTTTGTTTTTTCTCAATTTCAGTGATACTCAGAAATTACTTATTATTATGCTAAAGTGTAAATACATAATACAACTTAAGCAAGTGTTTAATCAAATAATTGAAATTATTTTTAATAAAATTTACCGTAAATTTAAAAAAAAAAAATTTTTATGTAAGAAAACACAAAGGGGCTAGTGTGGAGAGTTGAAATGAGGCTTGTGTGGACATGTCCAACCAAGCCCCGAAACACCTGAGAAGACAAACGAAGAACCTCTTAAAAGAAAAAATGCACCTCCAAGAAACATTCGCTTTAAATAGTGGCAAATATGACACAACCATAACGATTGCTGGGAACATCTCGATCTGAAAGTAATATCAAATATGACATGAATTTCTCCAAGATTAACATGGGATAGAAGTAAATTTTTAATTTTTATTGAACTGTATTATTTTCTTCAAAAAAAATATATATATATATATTTGACCTCTTTTTTTAAGTTTCTGTTTCAATTATCAAGTTTCTATTGGTGTCCACATTAGCCCCTAGTCAAATCAATGGTTGTCCACACTAGCCCCGTGTAAGGGGCTAGTATTCTTTTTAAAATAATTTAAAAATGCGTTTACGAAAATAAAAAATTGTAACTCTTGATGAAGGTAAGAGGTATAAGTAATCGCTAAAAATAACTTTATTACAAAAAATAAATATCTACATATACAATTTTATAATTATATCAAAATTGTCCACACTAGCCCCCCCCCTCCCCTACTAAACATGGGTTTAGACCTGTTTTTAGGGCCAAATTTTCTCAAATGAGTGGCAACCCATGTTTGGGACAGGATTTGACAAGGCAACTCTATATATTCTAATTAGGCTCTTTGATCTTTATCTTTTGACATACATTTGAAGCTTGTATCTTCATTAATGAAAATTGACCAAAAACCGGTGAAAACCGGTGTTTGGGACATGATTCAACAATGCAAACCCAGATATTATATTTAGGCCTCTTTGAGTTCTATCATTTGGCATACATTTCGAGCTGTAATATATTACAGTTTTAATTAAAACAACAAAATTGGTTAAAATTCGGGCATCGGGACAGGCTTTGGCAAGGCAAAACTGGTTGGGTAGTTTTGCAAAATAAAATTGATATCTTTCCCGTAAATCTTATCTTGTAATCTTATACACTCGACTTTCTACAGCGGACCCAATCAGAGAGGAAAAATTCAAAGAATTTTTCGATTCCTTGGGAATTAGATTCTTAGCTGCTGGAGACTATAACTCCAAACGTACTTACTGGGGATCTCGTCTTATAAACCCTAAAGGCAAACAGTTATATAACATGTTAATGAGACATCGCACCACTTTCGACTATGCTTCACCTGGTCAACCAACATATTGGCCAGCCGATCGAAGGAAAATCCCAGACCTCATTGATTTCGCTATCACAAGAGGTATTGATAAAACCTTATTAACAGCCGAGACAAAGTATGAGCTCTCTTCTGACCATTCTCCAATAATTTTTTGCCTTCTTGAAAAATCAGCTTAGCTTAAGCCCCCTATAAGACTGACGTCACATAAGACCAATTGGCTTAAGTACAAAAAATACATAAGCTCGCACATCCACTCAAACTATTCGATAGAACACAACGAGCATATTGACGATGCTGTTGCTGTTTTTAACTCAATACTGTATTCAGCAGCAGAGCACTCAACTTCTGATCAGGCTGTGAAAAATACAAAAAGCCGTTTCCTTACTAACAGTGAAATCGAAATCCTCGTAGCCGAAAAGAATAGGTTAAGGCGAGAGTGGCAGGTTCATAGATCCCCAGCTTCTAAAGCAATCCTAAAAATTGCTACATACAAACTTAGGTCTGCGTTAAAAAATGAAGAAGACTTGGAGCAGCAAAAGTATGTCTTGAAACTCGCCCCCAATGCTAATGGGAAAAAATCCTTGTGGAAAGCCAGCAAAAAAATAAGAGCCCCCACTGAAAATGAATCACCGATTAGAGACTCCCACGGAAATTGGGCTCGAAGTGATGATGAAAAAGCTGAGGCTTTTACAAATCACTTAAGTACAGTTTTTCAACCAAATACGAACATTCAAGGTTTCATGCCTCCCCAACTGCCAATAAATAACGATACTATCCAAATGAGTTTCCACAGCAGCAACTTAATCACTTTAATTCAAGAAATGTGTCCTAAAAAAACCCCAGGGTGTGATAACATCACTCCCAAAATGATTAAGGAATTGCCTTATTCAGGCATTATCTTTTTGACCCGACTTTTTAATGCTATAATTCATTACGGATATTACCCAAAAGAATGGAAAAACTCTTTGATAACCATGATACCAAAACTTGGGAAAGATCGTACATTACCATCATCGTACAGACCCATAAGTCTTTTACCTTAATTGTCAAAATTATTTTAGAAATTAATTCTAGCAAAATTAATTCCTTATGTTACCCGTAACAATTTATTTCCGCCTCACCAATTCGGCTTCCGGAAACAACACGGCACAATCGAACAGGTTAATAGGATCACAAATGAAATAAGAAAGGCTTATGAGCGCAGTGAATACTGCACAGCAATATTTCTCGATGTCGCACAGGCGTTCGATAAAGTATGGCAAGATGGCCTTATCAATAAAATTAAACACTTATTGTCTCTCAATGTTCACAAAACATTTACTTCTTACCTCGAAAGCAGGCTTTTTAAAATAAAACACTGAGATTTTATTTCAACTCACTTCAATATAAGAGCAGGTGTTCCTCAAGGTAGCGTACTATATATATATACCTCAGACTTACCAATTAATGCTAACACGACCATCTCAACATTTGCAGATGATACTGCAGTTTTAAGTTGTAACCGTTGCCCATTAGACGCTCTCGAAAGCTCCAGCTTCATTTAAAATCAATAGAAGAATGGTTGTCGATGTGGCGCATAAAAATAAATGAGCAAAAATGTAAGCAAGTTACTTTTACCCTTAGGCGTGGTGAATGCCCTCCAATTGTTCTAAATAATACTTCAGTCCCACAAAGTGAAATTGTAACATATCTAGGTATTCAATTAGAACGACGACTAACATGGCGTAGGCATGGGACCTAGTTCATTTCGGGCACTGTCCTCTAATACAATCCGACCTCGGCAACTCATTACAGCCAGCTCCTCTTCCGATGAGGGCGCGAGAACGAGACCTAGTTCGTCTCAGCCGCTGTCCGATGAATTGGGGAGAGTGCAGCAACAAGAGACCTAGTTCGTCTCGGCTACCACCCCAAGAATGCCCTGAAAGCACTCAACCCCCAACGTGGTCATCGCAGCCAGCTCCTCTTCCGATGAGGACGCGTGAACGAGACCTAGTTCGTCTCAGCCGCTGTCCGATGAATTGGAGAGTGCAGCAACAAGAGACCTAGTTCGTCTCGACTACCACCACTATGCAAAAAGTATAAGTCCCTGCTAACTTTTTGTTTCTGGAGACAAGTTCATTATTAAATTATATATTAATTATACATAATATTAATCTATAATATACATAATATTAATCTATAATAATGTTACTTAGTATAAGATTTTAAAACTTATTGTTAGTCTCTAAAGAGAAGATTCAATAAAAAAAAATGAAGTTGTAAAAAAAAAAAATTCTAATTCAGAGTATAAATTTGGAAGAATTACTTTTTCCGATTGGAATTCTTTGTTTAAATTTGTTATGATTTTTAATGTATAACTAAGGAAAAGCATATAAACTTTCATTTCTAAATTTAACATTGAACTTGCCAATTTAGTTGACTTAATTCCATCTACGTCTAAGGAAGAGGACAGGAAATAAATAAAATAATCCGTGAAATAAATAATATTTTTTAATGAAAGCCATCTTATTAAAGTAATTCCCAAAATTTTATGAGGTTGCACGTTACAGTAATCTTGAAGTTCTTTGAAGTCGTTTATCAGTTTGGAGCTGAATGCAAAAAATTTATCAATATCGCGGCAAAGCTGTTCAATTTCATCTGGAAGCTTTTTAGATGCATAGCTGCAGCATAAGTGTAGAGAATAGCACGTGCATTTAATATAAAAAAAATCAATATCTTTTTTAAATTTAGTTTTTAAACCATTAAGGTTTCCAGCCATTGTGTTGGCTCTATCAGTAGCAAAGCCGATTAAGTTTTTTAAAGGTATATTATTGTTCGAAAAATATTGTTACGAAATTTCCTGTCCCTTTGACAGTAATTTCAATCTCATACACTTTTCTGAGTTCGATCACTGGATTGTGTAATAATCAAGAAAAACGCAATCTTTATTTAATTATAAAATGGTTTATTTAAATCACAAATGTTAGTTTTTACACAGTACAATTGTTTATTTAATCTTTACATTCAAATTGTATACACAAACGTTATACTTTATTACTTAAAATCCACTATATCACTTTAGTACTTAAATTCAAATGTTCTCACTTAAGATCCACTGTGTTCCACTGTTCAATATCAACTGTGTCTCTGCAGCTCATATGACAGCCTTTTATACTAAAGTCATCATTTTCTCGAACCATCTGCCGTTGTCTAGAATATCGTTTCCAGTGCCTTCTAGATGGCGATTATCGACGTTGATAATGTCGTACCACTTTATCATTTATAGTACAGAAAACATGCTACATGTCGCTAGATGGTGTTATTTTTCTACGGTCAGTGATGCACGTATTTTTCTATGGTCAATGATGCAAGTATTTTCTTACGGTCAGTGATGCACGTATTTTTCTACGGTCAGTGATGCAAGTATTTTTCTACGGTCAGTGATGCTAGCTAATATCGTTTAATAATTATTACGAGAATTTTCTGGCATAAACCAAATTTCGCTACAATATTTTTTAAGTGCTTGGTATATTCCTTCTGAATCACTCTGTGCCAATTCAAAAGACAAAAAACGGTCTTTAACATTACATGACTGCTGGTCAAAGTATCGCACAACTAAAACTAAGGATTTTGTAATTTTACTGTGAAGTTGTAGGAAATATTTGTTTCATACCATTCATTTATAAAATGTACCAAATCAGAAAACAATGTACCAGTGTACCAAATGAATATAAATGTACCAGTTTGGTATAAATGTACCAACTGTGGCAACCGTGAGCGAAAGCACAGTCAGGGTTCACTTTGACATTTTTTTCTATTGCTTAGCTCGACTTCGCAATTTCCAACAAGCAACAGCTAAGGCCAAAGCGTAAAAACAAAAACTTAACTTCGTGGCTTGCTTTAACTTCGTTCTCCTCAAAAATGCACAGCAAGCAGAAAATTCAAATGTGAAAAGGAATAACTATAGCAGCACAGTTAAGCAAAATTTCGTTGCTTTTGCTATTTTTTAGTCAGCAAGTCAAACCCTGACAATATTTCCTTTTTGCAAAAAGAAACTATTAGACAATTAAGTGATTGCTTAAATACGATTTGCTTTTGGTTTTTCATTACTGAGGAATTCTTTAAATTTTCTGGTTTTACGCGATCACAAATATCGAAAATTTAAAATTGAGGGCACACATCTGAAACATCTATAGTTCGGACGTTTCTAAACAAACTGACCTAAATGACTCCCAAAATTTAGGGGGGAACACCCCATTTGCCCTTTTTGATACACATGTTGAGAATTGATTGCACTTTCGATTCATGACAAAAAAAAATTTAATAATTTTGTTTTCCCATTTGTTCATAACTTTTAAATAAACAATTGATGATAATTTTGATTTTGATTTTGAAATACATTTTTTTTTGGTATGAGCCTTGAATATTGAAGATTGAATATACAGTGGCTCAAACGCAAAATCGTACGTACTCATTGTTTAACTTTAAAATAGTTTTTCGAAATGATAAATTTATTTTATTTAAACAAAAAATATATTTTCCTTTTATTCAGAGTCTCCTCTATTTTATCATGTACACACATTATATTTATTCTCAGTATTTTCGTAATGAGAAACCAAAACAAACAATATCACAAAATTAATGTCAAAACGCATTATCGTACATAAGAAGGTGACGGCAGGATCCCGTCATCTTATAAGCGTGTGGTCAAATTGCGTAACAAATTTACCAATAAATCCTTCTGTTTTTAGTTTGTCGTAAGTTTTAAAGCTATAAAGTTAGTTAATGCACAATGGCACCGTCAGGAAAGCAGACAACTATAAAAGAAAGCGAGCTCATTGTTAATTTGTAAAAAGATGGAATAACTTATAAAGAAATTGGAGATTTAGTCAACAGAACTCATTCTACAATACAATACATTATTAAAAGATATAAAGATAACTCTTCCATTTTAAATAAAAGCTGATGACACTCGCAATTCTTTCGATTTTAATGTAAAAAATTTTTAACATTTGTTTTAAAAATCTACTTTTTTTAAAATAATTTTTTTACAAATTGTAAATCCAATATTTCTTTCCTTACCGTCCAGATACATATACTTACGAACAGTTAAATTTAACATTATTTCAGTTCATGAATTTAGAAGATTTCGAGATGCAATTGATGGATTTTCAATCTATGTAGTTCGATATGGAAACAAAAATTCATAGATTTAAGAATCATTTTGGAAGAAATCGAAAGAGATAGATTAATTGGAGCAGTCCAGATAAATGCTGAAAATGAAATACTTACAACTTGCCTTAAAAAAATAGCAATGGCTATTTTAACAACATTTTCGTCGACTTATTCTTGTGAAACATTGTTTTCTTCAATGAATTTGATTAAATCAGACATGAGAAATAGACTAACAGACGATAGCAGTACCTCTTGTATTTTATTAAATGCTACGAGTTATGAACCCAATATAAAATATTTATCATCCAGTATACAGAAATCTTATTAATAGTGAAATTTTAAGCTTTTTTTGCAAATACATACTTACCATAGATCTTTAATTACATAAGTGGTTTAGAAGATATCGGTGAACAAACAAACTAGATGTTTATAAAAATTAAATTTTGCAGTGTACTTGTGGCCACGAAAAATAGAAATTGGTGAAAAACTTTAAATATTATTTCGTTTTCGTAAAGCTGATATTATAACATAAATAACACTGAACAAAAGAAAATTGATTGTAAAATGACGAATTGTAGACCGATTGAATTAATAATTCCAAGTCCATATTTTCTTAATAAATTAATTTTTTGGACAATTGGTGAGTTGTTGTGTCTCTATGTTTTTTGCTGTTTTAGTATTATTAGAATAAGTTTGTTTAAAACTTCTGATAGCTCAGAATGCACTGGTTATTGTGGAAAGAAACTAGGTCGAAAAACTTACATTTCTGGTTTTTCGTGGCCACAGAATCAAATGTAAAACTTGATTCTTTTAAAAATCTGCTAATTTTTCATTAATATCTTTTCAATTGCTCATCCTATAAAAAACGTTTGTTTGTCCTTTTAATACCTTTAATTTGGTACAAAAAACGATTCAATTGAGCATTTCTAGCTCGAGATATGAATTTTAAACTGAAAGGTCGAAAAAATTCAAGAGACCACAATATCTCGAAAACTGTATCATTAAGAAAATTTTTAATTTCATTTCCGAATTCAGCAGGAAAAAGTACATTAGAAAAGTAACTTCTTATCAATGGAAAATTTTGAGTGTAAACTAGTGTTATTCTTTATTTTATTATATTAAAATTTGGTTTTTTCTATTAGATTTCAACTATATTTTATTTAAACTTTTTTTGAATAAAAACATTAATTTTTTAACCCAAAAACATTTGCTTATTATTATAGTTCTCAAATTTATTTACATAAACATATAAGGCCTTGTTTTTATTTTATTTTCACGGCACGCGTCATATTATTATTTAAAAAAAAAAATTTATGTAACGCAAGCTCTAAAAGGTTCGCCATCACTGGCCTAGGGCAGGGGTCGGCAACCTTTTGAGTCAAAAATTGCAATATTCAAATTTCAAAGTTTTTAAAGAGCCACAAAAATTCTTCTTGTCAACAATAAATAGTACTAATAGCTTAAATAAAGTTTTTTGATAAAAAACTAATCTATTTATTCAGAAGAAAAATATCTATTTATTTCATTGTACTTAAAAATAAAAAAACAATAACATACATTTGAGCAAACAAATTCAATGGGAGCGTTGGCTATGCATGGTTTCAGAAAGTTTGGATAAATTTGGCTCATAACTTGTTGTTTTAAGTTTCAAACACGACTCTAAATTCTCATTTGTTAGTTGGCTTCCTACTTTACTTTTAATTATATTCATGCAAGAGAACGCTGGCTCGCACGAATATGTCAATCCGAAGATAGTCAGCACTCCAAATGCCAACTTCTTCACCTCACTGTAGCAATCTGGAAGACTATTCCATGCGTCGAATATAAGTGCCTCAACTCGCGGCATATCTTTTAAAGCTGTCCACTTTTGCTGCGTTACGTACGTACATTTGTGGACCTCCAACTCTTCTAACTTGCTTTTCAACTCTGTAAATATTCCACTCCACAAAGCCTTACTTTTTAAATTGATCAATTGCATTTCTAGAGATCCAGTACCAACTCTAAATGGCTCAGTGTGGATTTCGTTACTATTTGTGTTGAGAGGATTAACTATGAATGATAGAGTGGTTTTGTTGGTTTTGAATTGCTGAAATCTGTTAGCAAATTCATCTTTAATTTTTTTTATAACTGTGCTGAAGTAATTCGTGTCAACATTTGCACTGGTTTTATCGCGATATTGCTTTAGAAATTGAAAATGAAGTAATTTACCGCTCTGAATATCTTCAGCAAAAATAATTAATTTTTCTTCAAAACAAACCAATTCTTCTACCAAAACAAATGCTGGATTTCCCTGTCCTTGCAGTTTTAGATTCAGCTCATTTAATTTCGCCGTGATATCCACCATAAAGTAAAATTTTTGCAACCATTTGCCGTTCTCTAATTCAGGATGATTAATGATTTTTTTATTGAGGAATATATTTATTTCATTCAAGCACAAAGCAAAACGTTTCAACACCTTACCTTTGGAAAGCCATCGCACTTTATTGTGAAGAAGGAGGTCGGAATACTGATTCTCCATTTCGTTTAAAAGTTCTTTAAACTGACGATGGTAGAGTGCTTTTGGCAAGATGCTGTTAACAATCTTGATTACCAAATTCATTACCTCAACTATTTCGGCCGGAAATGTTTGGGCACAAAGCGCTTCTTGGTGTATTATGCAGTGAAACGTAAGAATTTCGTGGTTTATTTTGCTCTGAAGAATCGTTGTTGTCCCTTTATTTTTTCCTGTCATACTTCTGGCTCCATCAGTTGCTATTGAAACGATTTTATTTAAATCGATCTTATTATCTTCGAGGCATTTTTGTACAACATTCGCTATATCTTCCCCTCTAGTTTGTCCCGAGAGCGGTAGCAATCCTATAAGTTCTTCTTTTGGACCTTGGGAAGACATATACCTGACAAAAAGGGCAACTTGTGCCGTGTCTTTTATGTCGCAAGACTCATCTATAGCAAGTGATAAAGCTGAAGCCAGTTGAATGTCTTTCACCTGCAAGTATGTTACTTTTGAAGACATTTTAGCTATTCTATCTTGGACTGTTTTAGCGGATAGTGGCAAATCTTTGATTTTCTTTAAGATTTCTGATTTGTTTTGGAAATTACGAAACAGTTCTTCAGATGCACGTATGAAGCAATCTTTGACATACTCAACATCTGTGAATGGTTTGCCTCTTTTTGCAATTTCTAGTGATATCGCGAAGCTTGCCAGATTAACATTACTTGTAGATTGCGTCCAGTTACTTAACATGGAACTTGATTGCATTTTTTGTTTTTGGAGCTCGTCGACAGCGTTTTTTCGATCTTCCCCTGCTGGATATTTACTAGCAAACTGAGTATGTTTTGTAGCGAAGTGTCTCTCTAAATTTGATTTTTTATTGTGTGCGAGTTTTTCGTGACAAATGAGACAAGTCGGAAGGCCATCTGAGTTGCATATGAAAGCGAACGACTCCGTCCAATTCCGATTGAATTCTCGATGCTCTTCTTCAGTTCTTCTCTTATTTTTTGCCATGTTTGCAGCAAAGCTGTAATAAAGAATTTTTTACGAGAAGCTGGTTATAATGATATATAATTTATCAAAAAACATTTTACAACGACATTTTCCAAATAAAATACTTACGTCAATAAAATAAATTTTTCTCTTATAATTTAGTTATTAGATTTTTTAGATTATAGTTTTTTATTGAGACAGAAAACTAATTTAGTTATTAAAATAAATAATTTAGACACGAACACTGTTTGTCTCACTCTCTCGCGTACTGATTGATTATTGACCGACAAAAAATATATGAGAATTTGAAGAAAAGAATGCTCATCAAATTATTGGTCAAATTGTTTGATGGAAAACAAAATATTTTGATTTTCTACGCTCGTCAAAATCTCTAGTACATTTTTGTCACTTGATATTTTTTATTATAAAATAAATAATATTTGCGTATGGAACTAAAGAGCCGCAGCCTCGCATCCAAAGAGCCGCATGTGGCTCGCGAGCCGCAGGTTGCCGACCCCTGGCCTAGGGCAAGGAAAAAAGACAAACGATCGTGAAGAACGCATGATTTTAAAAGAAGTAAAAAAAATCCGTTTGTTACAGCCGTAAAAATTAATAAAATATTCAAAGAAAATACTAATAAGGTGGTTTGTGACGAAACAACTCGAAACGTTTTGAGAAAAAATGATTATCATGGGCGAATAGCCCGGAAGAAACCTTACATTAGTCCAAAAAACAAAATCGCTCACATGAAATTTGCTACAGACTATGTAACCAAAGATATGGACTTCTGGAAAACGGTAAGATTAATAGGTTTTATACACAGATGAGAGCAAATTTAATTTAATAGGGTCGGATGGAAAGTGCTATGTTTGGCGGAAACCCAACTCCGAATTTGATTGCAAAAATACAAAGGCTACTGTGAAGCATGGCGGTGGGTCTGTGATGGTTTGGGGGTGTGTTTCAAGCGCAGGAGTTGGAAATATTCATTTCATTAAAGGCAATATGGATAGATATCAATATCTTAACATCCTTAAAGCTAATGTCAAGCAAAGTGCCGAGCGTTTAGGTATATTGAACAATTTTGCTTTCTATCAGGACAATGATCCGAAGCACATCTCTATGGTAGCGAAGAAGTGGCTTATCCATAATTGCCCTAAACTGCTTCAAACACCCGCCCAATCACCTGATCTGATAATTGAACATGTTTGGGAAATGTCCAGAAAATTAAAAGATAAAGTGTTTCGGAACACGAACGAATTGAAGGAAGCTCTGCAGAGTGAGTGGAACAATATTTCACCAGAGATATGCAAAAACTGGGTTGAGTCGATGCCAAGACGCTTGAACTCTGTTATAAAGGCTAAAGGATTGGCCACTAAATACTGCACGATTTTTACGATTATTTGTTTTGACATGAATTTTTGTGATTTTGTTTCTTTTGGTTTCTCTTTATGAAAATACTGAAAACATATAAAATTTGTGTACATGATGAAATAGAGGAGACTCTGAATAAAAGGAAAATATGTTTTTTGTTTAAATAAAATAAGTTTATCATTTCGAAAAACTATTTTAAAGTTAAACAATGAGTATGTAACATTATGCGTTTGAGCCACTGTATGTAAAAAAATTAAGTGTGCCGTCACTCATTTCAATAAAAAAAGATTTTATATCAAACGATGTGCGACAAAATCCCATGCGCGCCATGCATTTGAACATAAAATACGCAATTGCGTTTGCAAAATTGCAAACACACAAAATATTCGCACTTCTTTGTATTTTATTTTTGAAAACTTATTTGTATGGCGCGCATGGGATTTTGTCGTAGGTCGTTCGACATAAAAATTTAATTCTATTAAAATGAGTGACGGCATCCTTAAATTTGGATCCAGACTCTTTCGATTTCAATTTGTTTTATGGGTAAAGTTTGCATTATACATATGTGGACAGCCTTTATCACATTTGGTTATTTCCGTGAGATTCGGACAATTTTTGAGAAGTTTGTCAGTCAGCCAGCTAACAACCATGGCACAATCTATGTTATATAAGTCAAGTATCTTCGATTTTTCGATAACTTAAAATATTTCTTCAATATTATAGCTCTCTTTTTGTAGGTTGAAGAATTGATTATGCATTTTGACAAGACAGTCAGAACCATTTGTGAAAAGCGGTACGGCATCCTGCATAGATATTAGCTGTAAAAATGTTATTGAAATATTATATTTGACAATCAATGGTCAATTTTACATTGCAAAAAACACTACTGCTTATAAAATCAATTATGACTACAGTAAGAATACATTATCTATTCATAAACTGACCTCTTTCTTAAGAGTTAGATTGTCAACTGAAGCTGCAAGAATAATTTGGAATAACGAATCAAAAGCACAAGTTTTCGTTAGAGTGACTGACTTTTAATCTAATCGAACAGGATGTAAAGTTGGACAGCTGGTAATTTTCAATATGGGAACTCACTAGGTTCTTTTGACCGAGATAAAACCCATTTGGTGTTTTACTAGTTCCTTTCCCTTTCCAATTCTCTTGAGGACGAATACTTAAGGCAATGTTCATATTTTCACTACCATGGTAGATGAAGCAAACTCTTCCTTCGCCACAAGAAAACGAACAAGGATGATCATCGTGAACCGGTCTATTGCAAACCAGACAAGTGATATCTCCTTCCGGTTCACGACCTTCAGCACATTCAATACAGCTTTCACAATCTACAAAAATTATTTTATCTTCTTTTAAACCCGTATCGTTCAATTGTTTTAATTGCTTAGACCTTTGTTGATTATTGGGACTCTATTCTCAAACCGGGGCATGTTCCCCACCCGCTACATTAGCATTAGCGATTGAAACGTGTTATCATCAGTAAATCTTTAGGACTTATAAGATGATAATTTTTTGAAGTGTGTCAGCTTGAGTAACAAGTCAACACACACATCAAAAAAATTCCCAAATTCCATACGTTTAAATTGATTATTTCGTTAGTAACAAATAGCAACTGATAGTTTTTATGCATTTTGTATTTGAAAAACATTTAATCACCGGGGTGTGCCAGCTTGAGTAGCATTTCATTCGTGACAATATAGACCAGTGATGGCATTTGGGTTTTGAGAAAATGTACTGAATCGAGACTTCAAATGCACTTTTTAGAGCCCGAATGTACTTTTTGGTCTTGAACACCCAATTTTCCTTAAATGTACGAAATTATTCTAAAATTTACTAACAAAAAAAAAAAGATCCTCAAAAACCCTAACAAAATTAGTTATATTTCACATTAAATTAATTACAAAATTTATATATTGCGCGATTATTTTCATTTACTAAAAAAAACAAAAAACATGTGTGTCGAGCATCATACAAGGACTGTCCCAGAAAAAAATTACGGTTTGTTTTTTAGTTATAAAAAAAATACCCAGTAACTTTTTTGATTTTTTCTCTTTTTTTATTAATAATAGGTAGTGTTCAGAATATAAATAACTAAAAACTAATTAACAATTTTTTTTTTCCCTTCATTAAATTTTGCAAATTTGTTTCATCGACAGTACGGTACGATCTTTTCCAGTTAGCTCTAAAGTCTTGTAAATTTTTTGCAGTGTTGCCCCTCTTTCGAAGATCTCTTTTCATTAGAGCCCAATATCTTTCAATTGGGCGAAGCTCTGGGCAGTTGGGCGGATTTGCTATTTTTGGTACAAATTTTATCTTTTTGCTTGCATACCATTCCATCGTAGCTTAAGAGTAATGAGAGGTTGCTAAATCAGGCCAAAACATCACGGTACCCTCATGTGCACGAATAAATGGTAGAAGACGTTTTTCGAGGCACTCGTCTATACAAACTTTGGAATTAATTGTCCCTTGCGTAACAAAGAAGCTGCTTCTGAGGCTACAGGTGCATATGGCCTGCCAAACCATATATTGCTTCGGAATTTTCGAAGCAATTTGAATTGAATTTACTAGGCACATGTCCCTTTTTCGGTGGTGTATAATATTCGTGCCCAAGTAGCTGCTTAAAATCTGCTTTAACGTAAGTTTCGTTGTCCATAACACAGCATTCAAATTTAGTCAGGTACCTTTCATACAATTTTTGGGGCTCTCATCTGAGCCATTATCTGCTCTTTATCGGAACGGTCTGGTACTTTTTGAACTCTATATGTCCTTAGCTAACTTTTCTCCTTTATCCTTTGTACATTAGATTTTGATATACCTGCTCTAATTGCCATATCTCGCACTGATGTGTTGGAATTCTGCCTAAAAAGGAGCTTCACCTTCGCCGCTACCTTTAGGTTAGAAAATTCTGGTTTTCTGCCTGGCCCTTCTTATATTTAGAAATAACCGTATAGACAGTTTTTTCTGATGCACCAAGTATTTTTGCTATAGCTGAATGTTTTTACTCTGGATTTTCCAAGTATGTGGACAAAATCAGTTCGCGAACTTTTTCTTGTTTGCTAGACATCTTTGTCGTTAGAAGTGCTATATCAAGTGTTATACATCATACCAAACGTCACTTTATATGGAGCAAATATTGTGTCTTTTTAGACCTATAAGATTATCAGGTAGAGACTAGGGACAGTCCTTATGTATGCAGTATACAGTATGTACTGTTTGCGAGTAAATTTAAATCTGAATTGTTTTTTTACAAATTTTGGTGGTACATACCAGCTTTTTTATACAATATGTATATCGCAAAAGTTTTTTGGGTAAAGTAGAGTTTAGTGTAACAGCGTTAATTAATATAAAAAAATTTTTTTGTAAGTGTGAATTCTAATTCCAAACCTGAAATAATGTAGCCGCACTGTATTATACTTTACGAGAAAATTAAATTTTAAAATTCATATTTTCAGTATTAATTTTTTACGAATAATGTCCAAGTTTTTTCCGTTGATACACGTAGTCCAAACGGCATTTTGCGGTATCAAAAATTGACAATTCTCTATACAACATAGTACTGAAAATATAAATTTTAAAAGCTAATTTTCTCGTAAACTATAACAGCCTCAATATTATTTCAGATTTGGAATTGAAACATCATTTTCAATTCGGAAAACTTAATTTTATATTGATTAGCATGATTATACTAAACTATTGTTCCAAAAAATTTTCTTCAACCAATAACTTATTTGTCGAATTGCTGATAATATAAACATATGTAGGGGAGAGGGGGGCTAGTGTGGACTGGGGGCTGGTGTGGACAGATTCAAATTCTCGCCCTGTTTTAAGACGATGTTTTCCGTTGAATTTTTTTTAAGTAGGCCTTTGCACTCCCCATCACCAAAAAGAAATTCGTTTGTATACAGTTCACCGTTTCATGGTAACGAAACCAGAAGTGTTTTGCGCAGCAAAAAGTAAATTTTTTGATTTTTCTCAATTTCAGTGATACTCAGAAATTAATCATTCTTTTGCTAAAGTGTAAATATAAAATACAAGTTAAGCAAGTGTTTATTCAAATAATTTAAATTATTTTTAATAAAGTTTACCGTAAGTTTAAAAAAAAATGTTTTTGCATAAAAAAACACAAAGGGGCTAGTGTGGACAGTCGAAATGGGGCTAGTGTGGACATGTCCACACAAGCCCCATTTGCATTTACTGTGATGAGAAGGTAGGTAATGTCAATCGAAACTAAATTTATTTACAGATGGTGCGTACATACAAACGGAAAACGGATCGTGCTGATATATCGGAGAGTTTGATAGCATTATTAGGGTGGTTCAAAATAAAAATTTTTTTTTGCATCAGTTGATAGATTAAGCTCGGAAATAGCTATTTTCGACCTTTCCCTAACGATTGTTGCAAAGAAAAATTTTATTTTAAATCACCCTAAAAAATTGTTCATGCTTCAATCGATAAGGAATGGTCGACAATGGCTTTAGGACATACCTTCGGAAAGCACCAAAAGGGTTGAAAACGGTCCGTAGCCACCCTAAGTGATGTCCAAAATTATTTTTTCGAGTTTACTCAATAGATTGAGACAAAAAAAGTTGTCAGAAAATGAGCCAAAAACGGTCCTTTCCAGGGCCCGGAGGTACTTCAGTGATGTTTAAAATCCATTTTTGACCTTTCCCCATCGATTGAAGCTAAAAAAATTTTCGAAAATGGGCCCAGAAATCGTCAGACCTTTTCTAAAAGCTGGTCCTCAATTCTTATCGAAAATCCAGACAAGACAAACGAAGAACATCTGAAAAAATGCAGCTCCAAGAAATATTCGCTTTCTCCAAGATTAACATGGGATAGAAGTGAATTTTTATTGAACAGTATTATTATTGTCTTAAAAAAAATATATATATATTTGAACTCTTTTTTTAAGTTTCTGTTTCAATTATCAATCAATGGTTATAAGCTCTTTTTAAAATAATTTAAAAATGCGTTTATGAAAAAAAAAAATTGTAACTGTTGGTGTAATTATGAAGGTAAGAGGTAAGTAAGGTAAGTATCTACATATACAATTTTATAAAATTGTCCACACTAGCCCCCCTCTCCCCTATATTAAAAGATATTAAAATGATTTTAATTGTAGGTAACCATAAATCGGTGAACTGAATATTTCTATATATTTCTTGGTAGAAATATAAATTTCTT
The DNA here is from genome assembly GCA_963662105.1 of Meiosimyza platycephala. NCBI lineage: Eukaryota > Metazoa > Arthropoda > Insecta > Diptera > Lauxaniidae > Meiosimyza > Meiosimyza platycephala. The sequence continues at coordinate 41,436,952 of OY759210.1, read as the reverse complement.
TATACAAAACGATGAGTGAGGAATGTAAATTTGATAATGCCAGTTTATTAATAGTTGTTGAGACAGACGCTCAAAAGTAATTGATAAAGTGGGGATATGAGGAGCTTGTCGAGGATTTTAATTCTACAAAAATAGATCTTGAATGTTTCAAAGAGATGACAGAAAATGACATTCAAAATTTAATTCCAAATGAAAAATATAGACTGAAAATAAAATTTAGATCATGGCTTTTAGAGTGGCGAAAAGCAAACGTAAGTTTTATTGTAGTTTTGTTGGTTTGTTTATCTTAGCTTGATCTTCTGTGAAATTTAGTGTTACTCAGTAACTGCGTTGACTGATGCTGATACACTTTCGCTTGCATCAAATACTACTTGGCTTACAAATTCGAGTTTTTTAAGCAGCCCTGGCTCACCATCTTTGTCTTCGACCACTTTTTTGGATCTACAACCAGTAGGAATTCCTCATAAATGTAAAGTAACAATATTTGTATTGAGCTTATTCACAGCATTGTACAATACAATTAATTTTCTAGAACGTTGAAGGCATTCTGAAAGAATCCTTTGCAGGAAAACCAATTTTTTTTCACTAACAAATAAATCCCGAAATGATTTATGCGATGCAATAGCTCATTATTGGATCGTCAACAACATTGATCAAGTACTGTCATCGCAATATTGCAAAAAAATTGTAGACGACATTGTTGAAATGCAGCCCTGCTACAACTCACATCTTTCTATATATTTGCAGCCCTGCATTTTTTTAGTTTCTTTATTTATCTTCCTATGTCATTTTTGTACTTTCATAATTAACGTATTTTTTTAAGCTTTTTTACTTTGCTTACGATCGTCTTTGTATCAACATCGAATAAATAAATTGTTCTTTAATTATAGCTGTGTGTTATTTTATTTAAGGAAAGGCAAAGTTCCAACAGGTAATGGGCCCAGGTGCAAATTCCTGAAACCCAAGTTTCGATAAAAGTTTTTAGTATAATTAAATTAAAATTAACTCGTTTTTTAATATTGAAAACTTAAACGAGTCCAATTATGACTCCTGGTGCGTTCAAATAAAGAGTGTGCTGATTCATCAGGAGTTATGGTCATTAGCATAAGGGACTACACCACAACTTAGGCCACTTAGCATAACGCCGATGCAAATTGCTCATGTTAAAAATTGCCAGACATCAAAGGAAACATGGAATACTCTGAGTGAGATCCATAGACCAAAAGGAACAGTGCGGAGAGTTACCCTTTTTAAACAACTGCTTGCAATGCGCATGAGTGACAATGAGTGTGTACAGCAATATGTTTGCAGTTTTGGTTCAATCGCAGAAAAATTGGCTGAGATTGGAGTATCTCTCCAGGAGGAGTTGTTTGTTATTATGCTGCTAGCAAGTTTGCCAAAATCGTATGAAAATCTAGTTGTCGCACTTGAATCCCGAGATGAGCTGCCAGCACTTAATGTAGTAAAAATAAAATTAGTTGAAGAGGGCGAGCGACGCAAAGTGTGCAATCCCAATAACAGTAATGCCGAATGTAGCGTACAAGCATCTATGGCACGCGAAAATAAGAAAAAATTTCCCGTTACCTCCAAAAACAACGAATTCAGAAATTACGATAGAAGTAACGAGAGTAAAAATTTGAACAGCGAAAATAGTAAGCGTGCAAATTTCAATTGTTATAACTGTGGAAAGAAAGGCCACTACGCTGTACAGTATAGAGATAAACGGCGAGAGCAAAAAGGACAGGAAGCAACAACAGAAATGGTCTGTTTGCAATAATTACCAAAAATATTTTACATATTGATGCTTGGTGTGTTGACAGCGGCGCAACATCACATTTATGCTGCAATCGCAACATGTTTGAAAAATTTGAGCAGTATGAAGAAGTGATCACACTTGCAGGAGAGAACGAAATGAAAGCAGAAGGAAAAGGAACAGTGCGTTTGAAAACAGCAGATTTCGACGTCACATTGGTGGAAGTTTTATTTGTTCCAGGGCTTCAGTGCAACTTCATTTCAGTTGCAAAAGCAGTTCATGGCGGCTATATTGTTAAATTCAACAACGAAGAAGCAATAATAAAAGAAGAACACGGAGGAATTATTTTACGTGCAAAAAGGGTCAGTGATCTATTTCTATTTGAGCTCAATAAAAACAAATTATTATTTGCAAGTGCCGGTGAAGCTTTGAAGTGGCATAACCGCTATGGTCACCTAAATTTTGGTAGTCTGCGAGAACTAGCGAGCAAGCAATTAGTAAAAGGACTTAAAATAAAAATACCGATGGACATCAGTTGTTCAGTGTGCCTTACCAGCAAATGTAGCAAGAAGCCATTTAGTACCTCAGAAAGTCGTGCAACGGAATTGTTGGAGTTGGTACATACCGATGTATGTGGCCCTGTTAATACAGATTCTATTGGTGGTGCAAAATACCTGCTGAGTTTTATAGATGACATGTAAAGATTTGTTTTTGTTTACTTCTAAAAAAGTAAGGATGAAGTGTTTACAAAATTCAAAGAATTTAAGACTATGGTTGAACGTCAAACTGATAGAAAATTAAAAACTCTTCGAAGTGACAACGGCACTGAATTTGTGAATAATGCGTTTGATAGTTACCTTAAAGAAAATGGTATTTTACGACAGTTGACGGTGCCATACACGCCACAACAGAATGGCGTAGCAGAGAGGTTTAACCGCACGTTAATTGAGATTGCACGTTGCATGCTGGTTGGTGCGTCTGTTGATGAATCTTTGTGGGCAGAGGCAGTTCTTACTGCTGCGTATTTGAGAAATAGGTCTCCTACGAAAGCATTGGATAATTTGACGCCGTTTGAAATTTGGTATGGTCGCAAGCCAACAGTTACGCATTTGAGAACATTTGGTGCGGTGGCATTTGCAGTAGATAAACGGATGCGCAGCAAGTTTAAACCTAGAGGCAAAAAGTATGGTCGGATATTCAGATGTATCAAAGTCTTACCGATTATATGATGAAGAGTTCAGGCGGCTTATAGTCAGTAGAGATGTTTACTTTTGTGAACCTGACGGAATGAAACAACACGTCCAAGTTGATTTGCAGATGTTACCAGTTACTACAGAACATCAAATTGAAAATGTGAACGACAATAACTACGTAAGCGATGGCGAATATTAATCTGCAAAAGAAAATCCAACAGAAGCAGTAGCCGTAGCAAGAGGTCCAGGTAGGCCAAGAATTATTCGTACTGGGGAAAAAGGCAGACCCAAAAAGGTATATAATACTTTAAGTTTAATGTGTTCAGAACGTATTAAGGTGCCAGAAACAGTAGACGAAGCATTGTCTAGCGAGTTTGCAGAAGAATGGTGGACCGCAATGGCAGACGAGTATAATGCCTTAATTAAAAATGGTACTTGGGAATTAGCTGAGCTTCCTACAAACCAAAGCTTGTGTGTTATTTTATTTAAGGAAAGGCAAAGTTCCAACAGACATTATTACGTTGTTCCCGCTTGAAGATAAGGTAAAAAATAATGTATTCTAATGAGAAATGGTTCGTTTCAAGTTTGTCGTTTAATATACAGTGGCTCACAGTTTATTTTATGTAGTGCATACTTACTTTCAATTTCAATGCTCTATAACTCTGAAACTAAATGGAATATGAAAAAATTGTCGATATCATTTGAAAGAGCAAAAATTGTAGTTTAAAAAAAAAGTTTATATTTTGTTAAAAAATATTGTCTGAAACTTTAATTTCGATCCCGTTGCACTACATTTTTGATGTATTTTTATTTGCTTAAAAGAATGCCGTGAACCGAATATCATTATCTTATTTCAAAACCAAGATATCTACATTTTTCTAAATTAACATATATTAACATAACATAATTAACATAAATTTTTTATAAGAAAAGAAGAAGAAGAAAAACTAATCACTGATTCAATTCCTCGATCGATAATAGCTGTTTAGAACAAAAAAAAAAATTTGAATCAGCTTAATATGTATATATGTCAACGCCGAATCGAAAAATTGCAGGTCTATTAATTTAGAAATATGCAGATATCTTGGTTTTGAAAGAAGATATTGATATGCGGTTTACGGTTTTCTCTTAAGCAAATAAATGTATTTTTAATGTACCACTAGATCGGCGGTAAAATATTATATCAAGATTTTGCAACTTGAAAGTAGAAAATCGGCATGTTTTTATTTATGTCCGGGCAATTTTCAATTTTTTTATAAGAAAAAAAAAGAAGAAGAAGAAAAACTAATCACTAGGGTCCGCCCGAAGGTGGCTTTTTTGGCCAAAGCCATTTTCCAAACCGAAGGTTTAGCATTTTATAAATAAAAACTTACATGAACAAAAACTCAATGTATAAGTAACAAAAATGAATTATATGGTTATAATCTATTAGCAAACATAAACAATATTAGTTTATAATGATAATAAAAAATGAAGGTACTTTAGTATTCAAAGTTAAACAATTTTTTATTGTAAACTAAAAATAAAAGTTTATCAACGTTTCCGCCACGCAAATTTGAACGTTAGTCAGTATAAAGCTGACCTGCAGCGCTAAATAGAAATAGATAGAAACTTTTGTGTTATTTTTTTCAGTTTCAAAAATGAACTTGAATGCCAATAGCTAAAAATATCTCCATTCCTCATAATAGAAGATTCTTTAATGTACATCTCAACCTCTATCTTAAAACTTGAAACTCAACATGTGGAATTTGGCTGGATGGCCGTTGTGTCATGAGATTCCCAAAGATTATTTTCAATATATGTAGTACTTATTGCTTTAACTTCTCAACTAATGTCGTTTACATTAACTTTACAATATCACATTCTGAGCTATTTTTGTTTAAAAAACTTTCTATTCCAAACTATTTCACTTTTGCATATTTCGTGTGTTTCAAATTGGGGAATTTTGCTTCGAAATTGCATTCATTTGCAAACCTTCGGCTTCGGCCAAACCTTCAGCCATTTTAAGGCCGAAGCCGAAGGTAGGCCGATTTTTAGGCCGAAGGTGGCCGAAGCCGAAGCCTTCGGTCGGACCCTGCTAATCACGGATACGAATTTCTCGATCGATAATAGTTCGAAAAGCATACCTACGTTGTTGCAAAATTTGATAACCTCTTTCCTTGCACCATTTTTTAAATCAATATTTTCGAAAATGGGTAGGCAACTTAAAACAGGCGACGGCAATCCAGTTTTCAAAATTGATGAAAATTCTTATGGGTTGTTTTGTCTAGACATATAGGTTATAGTAATCCACTGACACATCGTAAAAAAACCAAAAAGTTTTTATTTTGAACCGCTCTAATGTATATAAACACCGAGGTATGCTCAAAAATCGTTAAAAAATTAAAATGTCGAAAAAAAAAACGGGTGGACGTTCGATTTCGCGGTTCGCGGATTTTGACACTGGAAGGGTTCCCCAACATTATCCCCGAAAAAAATTGCGGGTTGCATTTCGAAAAATTAAAATTCTTTAAAGACCACATACATACATATGGTATACAGTTAGTTCGTTCATAAAAAACATGAGCTTGAAGAGCCTGAATATAATATTTAGGGTTGCTTTGCCGAATCCCATCCCAAACATGGGTTGCCACCTGTTTTTTGTGCCAAGATTTTTCAGAAAAATGTTTCAGAGCATCAAAGTCCTTCGGATATAATAAGTCTGGTCTCTGGTTATGGATTTTTTTATTTTTGTCGTCCTGTGTTACTAAAATCATACAAAAGCAGGTAAGTTAGCACAACTGTATTTCAGTCAATTTTTATCCAAAATACTTTTGTGGGCCTTCAATTAGACGGAAACTACGTCACCTTTCTTTTTGGTAAACAAAATAAATCCCCTAAATACACTCAAAAAAAGTTGTACTCAAAAATTTGAAAAAATTAAAAAACGTGAAATTTTCCGTTTTTTTTCAATCACCGCTATTATGAAATAAACTTCGCCTGAAATTTTTCGCCTTTTTTCATTTCCCCTATTGTGAATCATATTTCACCCGAAATATTTCACATTTTCGAAAACTTTCCCTTATTATGAAATTTATTTTATTGTGAAATCAAATGTCATTTTAAGTGAAAATATTCCCTTCAATATTATTTGTGAAAAGTGGAAATTCAAAACAAAACAAACAATTTCAGTTACTTTTTGTTTTCAGATGTTTTCATCAAATTTTTGTAATATTAAAAAAGAAAAAGAATCATGGATAATGACATTAATTTAGTTTAGTTGGAAAATGCATAATTGAATTTAAAAAATCATTTTGCTTTTCAAATTGAATGTCAAATATTTGCGCGGAAGCGCTGAGCAAGGGTTTCTTTGTGGAGTTAAAAGCCAAGGCTCCAAAGGGTATCCTATAATATTGGTGAAATCTGAAGATAAAATAAGCTACATATATAAATTTCAAATCGTATCTTGTAGCTGTCAGCTTACGTTTGTACAGTAGGATGGGTCATATGAACTATTTTTTCTCTAATCGCAAACGCCTACTCGGGAAAAGTGGCCCACTCATACCAAGAACATACCTGCAAAGTTTTTTTGAAATCGGTCAATATATTCTGTTCGTGCTCTGAGGGTCCATTTTTGAAATTTTAAGTAAAACACAGAAAGTAGGGTATTTTCTAAAATGGGCACGGCTGCGTTACTAATGCGTTTTATGGATCGCTCGGCGACGGAAAGTCATCATAAAGGACCACACACTCAAAATCGAGACCGAAAAGTAGTCCTAGCTTAAACGTCGTGTCATAATAGAAACGTCCTATATATGGTTGGCGTTTGATCTAGGACTACTTTTTGGCCTCGATTTGGAGTTTGTGGTTCTTTATGATGACTTTTCATTGCCAAGTAAACCTTAAAACGCCCTACTTTCTGTGTTTTTACCTAAAATTTCAAAAATTGAGCACGAATAGAAGATATTGACCGATTTCAAAAAAACTTTGCAGGTATGTTCTTGGTATGAGTGGGCCACTTTTCCCGGGTAGGCGCTTTCAATTAGAGAAAAAAATGTTAAAATGACCCATCCTCTTGTACAGGTATGTAGTTGTAAGGGATTTGAGTTTTCTTGCAAATTCCTCCTAAGCAAATGTTGCTGGGAATTTCTTCCTTCATCTTCTTCACATAATACCTTAGTCCAATACTATACATTTCTTGTTTATTTTCTTCAACACAACTTATTATATTAAGCCATTTTTGACATTTTGAACTTCAAAGCTATTCACAATAAGATGTTTGAAAAATCTACATTGATTCGAAGTGAATTTCAATTCGGGCGAATTTCATGATACGAATTTTTATTTCGAGTGAAATGCTAGTTTCGGGTGAATTGAATTTTCACACGAAATTCATAATAGGGGTGATTCACCCCTAGGTTTATTTATTAACTTATTTTGTTGAAAAACAAATTTTTTTCCCAATATAAAAAGTTTTTTCGATAGGAAATTTAATTCACTACAATAAATCTTATGTGTAATATGTTTCTATAAAAAATGGATGGTTTTTGAGTTATAATTAAAAATATAAAAAATTAACAAATTCGACCCATTCTCAAAAGTCCAAGCTAGTACTTTTGGCTATATCATTTTTAGGGTTCAATTGAACATATAAGATAATAAAATACCTTTAACGAATTAGTTCCTTTGTCACCTGTTTTTTTCGACATAGTCAATAGCCTAATAATTGTAAGCTCCTTTTCGAAGATAGGTGAAAAATGTACACTTTTTTAGAGCAGTTTTACATGCACTTTTTAGAGTATACTCAAATCGATATTTCCTCAAAGACCGATTACAACTCGCTAAGGTGCCTGAGTCTATGCAGCTGTTTATTTTGCAAGTAATTTCAAAGATATATTATATTTTCTGGGTACTCTCGATGAAAATTAAGCCGGTAAGACAATTAATTTACCGAATCTAAAAAATGAATTCGCGATCTAAAAATAGTTTTTCGCGATCATTTCTCTAACAATCACAAAGCAAAACAAAGACAAAGGGCGAATCTTTCACTGATGTTTTGAAAACATTTGAATCAATCCGCCCTAGACTTGAGGCAGTTTCGGGAAAATCATAATTCCTCTGGTAATTCAATTATGGTATGTTGTCCATCAGAATACTGGGCTTGTCAAATTCAAAGTAATTGTAGGCATTCCAAAAATGGGTGAATCCAACGAGTCCGACGTGGGATTGAAATATTCAAATATGTACCTTTAGCATCGCGTGATGTTGAAAGTACGTTTGCTGCGTATAAGAACCTTGGAAGATTACCGTTGATCATTTTTGTTTGAAAATTTGAGAAAACTTATTCTCATTCATCGTAACCGATTCCATGACTTTCTTGAGCGTTAATAAAATAAATTAAAGAAAATATGTTCATATTTTAAAATGTAAAAATTTTACTAGATACTTTGAAATATGCAGAGTATAAGTGGCAATTCATCGAAGATTTTAAGATGGTACGATGGATGGTTATACAAAATATCCGTGTTATCTCTGTTTGTGGGATAGTAGAGCGGATCCTCAACACTATGTTCAACGAACATGGCCACTAAGAACCAATTGCTGAACCTGAAAATGTATTAATGCCGCGTTCACACATCAAGTTAGGCCACTTGAAACAATTCGTAGAAAAGCTATATGACAGATCTGAAACTTTTACATTTTTAAAAAACTTTTTTCCAAAGTCAGAAGCAAAGGTTAAAGCTGGAATTTTTGTTGGTCGACAAATTAAAAAACTTTTTGTCAGTGAAGAATTTTCAAAATTACTTACTAATGCTCAACAAAAAAAAAATGGAATAGTTTTAAAGGAGTAGTTTCTGGAGTTATAGGGAATAACAAAGTTAAAAATTACCGAGAGCTAGTTGATAACATGTTAGATGACTATAAAACTAAGGGCTGCAGAATGTCTCTAAAAGTGCATATGTAATTGATCTCTTATTTAAATTTCAAAATAACATGGGGGCGTTTTCAGAAGTACAATGAGAACGTTTCCATCAGGACATCATGGATTTCGGACAGCGTTATCAATGCCAATATAACGAAAATATGATGGGGGCTACATTTGGGGTTTAGTGAGAGAAAGTAGTTATAAACTTGAAAGAAAAAGTAATAGAGTTTACTTTTAAACTTTTTTCTACTATTTTGTAATTTTTTGCAATTTGATATGATATGTAGTATAAGTATGTACATCAGTGATGGCATTTTCGGTACATTTGCGTCCTGAAAAATCGTTGTCAGTACATTCGACAAAATTTCAGTACATTCGGTACATTTGGGGCATTTTCAGTACATTTGCCAAATTTTTAGCACATTTTCAGTACATTTTCGGTACATTTGGACAATTTATAATATTTACCTTTTTTTTGTTTTTTTAGTAAATGAAAATAACCGCAATGAATAGATTTACAGTAATTACCTGTTATATTAATTACGTTTCGCGCAATGTGCAGATTTTGTAATTAATTTAATGTGAAATATATCTAATTTTGCTAGGGTTTTTGAGATGGGAAAAAAAAGTGAGTACCTTTTTTTTTTTTTTTGGTAGTAAATTTTAAAATAATTTCGAACATTTAAGGAAAATTGGGTGTTTAAGACCAAAAAGTACATTTGAAGTCTCGATTCAGTACATTTTCACAAAACCCAAATGCCATCATTGATGTACATTAGACCGTACCTCAAAAAAAAATTTCTCGGTACACCAGCAAATTCGCAAGCAAGGTAATTTCGAAAAAAAAATTTTTTTTTTTGGACAAAAATAGAGGTCGCGCATTTGAGATAAACATCATATCTTCGGCATTTACAGTCCGATCTTAAAGTATGATATATCAATGTTTTTGTCTTAAGTAGACCAACTTTCTGAGCTAATGATCCTTGACATCAAGTGCCCCGTTTTTGAACTTAACCACCATATCTCTGTTCCTACCCTCCTAATGTGCCACTCCAATATCAGAAAATTAAAGCTTGCAAAAAATCATTAAATTTTTCCAACTGAAGTATTTCGATTACTCCATTAGAACTATTTTTAAAAATGTTTTTAAAGTGTTTTACCGAACGTATATCATCATCATATCTTCGGTATTTAGAATCGGATCTTAAACTTGATGTTTTTGTCTCCAGGAGACCAATTTTTTTTTTTGCTCCAAAGGTCATTGACTTTAAGAACACACCAGATCTACAACATGAATTAAAAAAATTAAATAAAGTGTATTGGAGCCGTTGCCCAGCATCTCGAAAAAGCTCACCGTACGGTACAATTTCATTTGCTCTTCTTATCATTTAAACAAAACATGGGGCTTTTATAGTGAGAAAACTTATTTATGTATGTTAAAACTTTAATTTATTTATCAAGTTACTTTTCTCTAAGCTCTTTCTATCTAGTTTTACAGTGGCATCGAATTCGTTATAAAAAGCATAGAACTTTAATCGACCATATTTCGACGTGATTCAAGTAGGCTGTATTTCTGGCGGCTCTCGAGCTTAGATAAAATATGGCTCATACAAAACATCATGTTCATCGGTGACCGCCATTGCAGATTCATGTACTACTTGAACAAAACGCTCTGATAAACTGTGAAAACAATTAAGTTTAGCAAAGAAAGCTGTGAAATAAAGTTATTTTCTTGCACTAACCTGGTAAAGGGTCGTTCAAGTAATACGTAACGCAATTTTTGAAGATATTTGACCTCCCCCTCTCTCCTTAAACGTTACGGTATCACCCAAGTGACCATGTTTACCTAAAAGTCACAATTATGTTGCCCAATGTACTGGGAAGTCATTTTAGCGACTTCTGTTTTGTTTTAGTCGCGTTAATAAATAGTACCTGGAGACCGACCACTGTTCGGTTTTTCGTTTTGAGGTTGAAAAAATCGAAAAAATATGGAATTTGCTGAAAAAAGTTGACTAATATTGAATAAGTTGAAATATTTAAAAAACATTGAAAAGACTTGAAAAGTTGAAAGTTAAAAGAGGTTGTAAAATGTTGAAACAGTTGAAAGAAGCTGAATACCTCAAAAAAAGTTGAAAGAGGTTGAAAAAGTCGAAAGAAGCTGAATGACGTTCAAAAAGTCGGAAAAATATGGAAAATGTTGAATAAGGTTGAAAAATGTTGAAACAGTTAAAAGAAGTTGAATAATTCGGAAAAAGCTGAATGAGGTTAAAAAAGTCGAAAAAATGTGAATAAGGTTTACAAAGGCGGAAAATGTTGAAAAAAGTTGAAAGAGGTTAAAAAATGTTAAACGGTTGAAAAAGTTGAATAACTCTAAAAAAGTTGAATGACGTTCAAAAAGTTGGAAATATATGGAAAATGTTGAAAAAAGTTGAAAGAGGTTGAAAAATGTTGAAACAGTCGAAAAAATTAAATGAGATTGAAAAAAGTTGAAAGAGTTTCAAAAACTGAAAAAAAGTTGAAATCTCAAATCTAAAAAAATTTAATGAGGTCGAAAAAGTTGAATGAGTCTGACAGAGTCGGAAAAATATGGAAAATGTTGAAAAAGTTGAAAGAAGTTGAAAAATGTTGAAACGGTTGAAAAAAGTTGAATAACTCTAAAAAAATTTATTGAGGTCGAAAAAAGTTGAATGAGTTTGACAAAGTCGGAAAAAAATGGAAAATGTTGAAAGAGGTTAAAAAAAGTTGAAACAGTCGAAAAATATTTAAATAAATCACAAAATGACCCACTTGCAACATTTTGTTATAGTAGGAAGTACCACGCCCACTGATGCAATCCCGTCGAAGTCCATTTAATTTCAGAGTTTTTACTAGTCGACATCTCTATACCAAATTTTAAAAAGATAACTCTCATAGCACACTAAATATAACACAAAATGTGTTTTGCTTGTATGGGATTTGCCACGCCCACTGATTCAATCCCGTCGAAATCCAATTAATTTTAAAGCTTATAGTAACCGACATCTTTATACCAAATTTCATTACGATCACTCGTACAGTTCACCAAATATCGCACAAAACGTTTTTTGCATCTATGGGAGGTGCCACGCGCACTGATGATATCCCGTCGAAATCAAATTAATTTCAAAGTTTATAGTTTATATACCTCCATACCAAATTTCATTAGGATTACTCCTATAGTTCACCAAATATTGCACAAAACGTTTTTTGCTTGAATGGGAGGTGCCACGCTCACTAACAAAATAGTGTCGAACTCCATATAATTTCAAAGCTTATAGTAACCGACATCTCTATACAAAATTTTATTAGGATTACTCTTATAGTTCACTAAATATTACACAAACCGTTTTTTGCTTATATGGGAGGTGCCACGCCCACTGATGCAATCCCATCGAAATTCAATTAATTTTAAAGCTTATGGTAACCGACATCTTAGCACCAAATTTTAGAAAGATTATATTAATAGCACACTAAATATAACATTTAACGTTTTTTGCTTGTATGGGAGGTGCCACGCCCACTGGTACTATTGCACCCATTTTTCATTAAAAAAATACCTTATAGCAAGTATACCTACCATACTAAATTTCATATCGACTACATTGTTAATTCTCCTATTATAACGTTTATAAATATTGTGGGCTGTGCCACGCCTTTCAACGAGTTTTGCCAGTATAGTGACATAGCATGTTATGATGACTGCTTTTAGTGGTATGAAAATCGTCAGTGCCGTTTTTGAGTAATATTGAATCAAAATTTTCAATTATTGAAAAGTGCCCCGCCCACTTTTCCGATTCCGCCCACTTTTGACAAAATTTAAGATATTTATGATCTGCATCTGTGTACCAAATTTTAATACAATATCTTGAATGGATATGACGTTATGAAAATAAAAGTTTAGGGCTGTGCCACGCCCCTCCAGGAGCCTTTGATATGTTAAAACCCAGCATAATCCTAATTTTGTTCACATATGTACCTAACCCTCAAGTTTCATCAAAATCGCTGCACCCGTTTTGGAAATAAAGTTTGAAAATATATATATATATATATATATAAATACATACAATTATTGCTCGTTTAATAATAGCTGGGTTTTATTCGCCATCCTCTGCTAGATATCTTTAGCTAGCATCGATAATTGTATGGGAAAACAAAAACAAAATCGAAAACTCAACGAGTAAAATTATAGTTGCTAAGCACTTCAGGCGTCAAAAATAAAAAATTTGAAATGAAAAACAACAAACGAGTACTCAAATAACAACGAGTAGGAAACTTAGCGACTTGAACGTTTTTTTCGTACATAGCTAGCAACTTGGCGAATAAAACACAGCAAATAGTAGATAACAAGAGATTTTTAACTCGCAGCGTAACGCATTGTTCGAACCCCCCCCCCCCCTAATTGCGTTACGTAATACTTGAACGGCCCCTAATTTCATTATTTCTTTTGAATATTGTAATGCTTCCAGCTGGCCAATTGATCATATTGCAATATGAGTCATTCTCAAAATTTATAAAATGATCTATTTGTGGACCAATCGTTTGACGAATGCATCCTGGATTTACCATACAGGCGGCAAATATTGGCGGAAACTTTGAAACAAATGTTTTATTGGTGGGAATTGAATTTCCCGCCTATTTCGTTGCTACGCCTACCCACATTATAAGGGAAAAATGTCATTATAACTGAACATTGGTGATCGATCGGCTAGTGAAAAACTACTTGAGATCAAAACTGGTTGCAGAACGATTGAACGCACTTGCTTTGTTAACAATAGAGTCAGCTTTGCTCATGTCTTTAGATTGTGATGACATTATCAATGACTCTGTCATCCGAAAATCAAAACGTAAAAATTTAAACCAATAAGCAATAATTTTTCCACAAAAACCAATCGCATACATAATGGTAATTGTTGAATAACATAGGTCATATACTTACATACTTCATGATTATAAGGCTACTGACTGTAATAAAATAAAATATTTGCTCTCAGAAAAGTGCATTTTATTGATTGAAAAGCTTTTCGTACCAAACTTATTCCACCATTGAAGAAGTTTTGAGGGGGAGGCGTTAATTTTAGCAACTGCCTAGGGCGACAAATTTCTAAATCCGGGCTTAGATTCGGGTTCGTTATCATTATAACAAAACATTCAATTAAATTTTATAACTTTAGTGGAATATGTATATGATATGTATCTCACAGGTAAAATGAACAGTAATAATAAAATACATTAAGGGCCGGTATCACAGTGTTTAGTTAACTAAAGATTTGAGGTTAACTATCCAATTTCAGTTTCATAGCAGTTAGTTAACTAGCCAAATTTGGCAGGTTAACTAATAGTTAACTAACAGCTGATGGCTGTCATAACGAAAAAGAACATAAGAAATAAAAACACAGAGTTGAAAAGAGAAAAGAATAATTAGAACTTATTGCTGTTGACTTCACTATGAAACAGGCATCGGCACGCTGCTACTCACTTGTATACATATACAACAGGAGAGAAAGAGAAAGTAGCATTGCTTTGCCGACCCCAGCTATGAAATGTCAAATAAAAAACATATAATTTGTGCAGTGATGCCATATTCTATACAAAAAATTATCAATAGTTAACCAATGGACTGTGAAACTGAACAACATAAATTTGGTAGTTAACTAACAGACATTAGTTAGGTAACTAATTGGTTAACTAAATACTGTGAAACCGGCCCTAAGAGAGTAATAACGGTATTATTCCTACTATCATTCGATTAGAAATCATTTTAGCACTGCTAACTATAAATACCGAAGATATGACGAAAAATTTAATAAGGCGACCCCTACGTTCGGTAAAAAACTTTAAAAACATTTTTGAAAATAGTTCTAATGGAGTAATCGAAATACTTCTGTTTGAAAAATTTAATGATTTTTGCAAGCTTTAATTTTCTGATATTAGGGTGGCACATTAGGATGGTAGGAACTGAGATATGGTGGGTAAGTTCAAAAACGGGGCACTTGAAGTCAAGGATCATAGCATCAAAACGTTGGTCTACTCAAGACAAAAACATTGATAAATGATATTTTAAGATCGGACTGTAAATGCCGAAGATATGATGTTTTTCTCAAATGCGCGACCTCTATATATATTTAATAAGGCGACTCCTACGTTCGGTAAAAAACTTTAAAAACATTTTTAAAAATAGTTCTAATGGAGTAATCGAAATACTTCTGTTTGAAAAATTTAATGATTTTTGCAAGCTTTAATTTTCTGATATTAGGGTGGCACATTAGGATGGTAGGAACTGAGATATGGTGGGTAAGTTCAAAAACGGGGCACTTGATGTCAAGGATCATAGCATCAAAACGTTGGTCTACTCAAGACAAAAACATTGATACATGATATTTTAAGGTCGGACTGTAAATGCCGAAGATATGATGTTTTTCTCAAATGCGCGACCTCTATATTCGTCCAAAAAACAAAAAAAAAATTTTTTTTGAAATTACCTTGCTAAAATGCTTTGGATTTGCCTGTGTACGGTGAACTTTTTTGTTTGCCTGTAAGGTGGTACGGTCTAATGTACATAGATAAAAAAGTTATATATAAATATATTTGTTTCGATTTATTTATAAATAAAAATCTAAACTATGGATTTTCTTACATATTGATCAACCGTTCTCCTGATACAAAAGCAAACTTTTTCAAGCCATACATATATTTTATGTTTTTGTGTAACTATCGATTGATATATAGAAATTTCGTACTCTCATATCAAAGTCAAAGTTCGTGTTGCCCTGTGTTATGCTTTTTAATGTGAATATAAAACCGCTTGTAGACCAGCTCAATGCTAAGTCTCCAAAAATAACACATAAAATATTCAACAAAAGCAAAACAAAAAGTAAACTAAACTTTGAAGACCTTGAAATGATGGAGTTATTACGTTCCCAAGGTATTGAGTCTCATTCGTTCACTCCTCCACAACTCCGGCAAATATGTGTCGTTCTGAGAGGTCACTTTTATTTGACTGACATATACGAAATAAAAGAATCTTTGAACACCGAGCTCCCAGGAACTGTCGATAAAATAGAAAACTCACAACTCCATTTCCTATTAAAAATAAATACTAAACTGGTATTTTCCTTTTGACGCTAATTCCTGGGAAAAAAATTGAGTGATATCGAAGGTATACGATATATTTTAAACCAGTCGATTTCTTGGGAGTATCCAAAATTTAAACGAAGGGAGGTGCAGTGCGTCAGATGCCAACAATGGGATCACACCGCACGTAATCGTAACAGGAAATACGCTGGCGTAAAGTGTGACAGTATGAATGCTCCAGGCTAGGGATGACCAGCTGCGGTGCCCAAAAGTCAACAGCCGCTGACGTTTACAACAAACATTTCGCGCTAGTAAAGAAAAAATTACCCAGTAGAAATTCGTGCATCACTGATGTTAATAAATAAAGATAAATGTTGGCATATAAAACAATTGTATTTTTATTTGACAACAAAAAGAAACCATTTCATAAATCTTATAAATCTTATACATATTATGTATACATACAGTGGCTCACAGCTTATTTCATGCAGTGCATACTTTTAATTTCAATGCTCTGTAACTTTCAAACTAATTGGAATATGAAAACAGTTTTTATACCATTTGAAAAAACAAAAATTGTAGTTTTAAAAAAATGTTTATTTAATGTAAAAAAATATTGCCTGAAATTTTTATAATAAAAAATCGAAGAATACTACTGAATTCCATGTCACAGCTTATTTCATGCAGAAATGTATAAATTGAAAAACCATTGTTTAAAATAATGATTTCATAATTTAAAGTATGTAGTGTGGTAGCCTTTTTGGTCAACTACAGCTTTAAGACGGTTTGGCATCGAAGCTGAAAATTTTTTATTTGAATCTGGCGAGTTACATATAGCACCACTCAATTTTAAGTGCCTTTTTTAAGTTGTTTTTGTTTGAAATGTTTTGTATTCGGATATTTTTTTTCAAAATCGTCCATAAATTTACAAGCACCCTTAGGTCAGGTGACTATGCTGGCGGTGCCATCAAATAAGGGCACTTGTATATTAACCAGAATTGAACTAAGCCCGCTTTGTATTTTATCTTGGTAAAACCGTAAATTTGAATGCATGGCAAGATTTTCGGCACTCTGCAACAAATTAACACTTGTCAATTACCGATTTACCTTCCGAGACCACTGAATTCAAGAATAAAAAATTCATTATTCCAGACAACAATTGTCAAAAAGACTTGATGAAAGTTTACCACATAAATTGTAATAGAAAAACTGCAGAGTATGAAACCTTGTCAAATTCAACTTTTGAAAACTTTAATAGGATTACTGTTAAATGGACAACATATACCGAAGACGAAGACAAATTCGAAAATTTAAGAAGACATTTTGCTCATACATATATACAGACAAAATATTCCATATAGGCCAGACATATTGGACATCACTTCCTCCAGCAATAACTGTTTTTCTTCATGCACTGCTGCCATACAAAATTTCTCGTCTAATATAAATTCTTTAAATAACTCTAATTTGCCTCAATTTAGGTATATCTCCTTTACTGCCGTCAGAAGCGAATTAGGCGTATCACAAAAAAAACTCGTTTCGAGATAATTGATGTTTTGTTTATGTCAATTTGTTGAAATACATGTAAAATTGAGAAATAGTTCATTTTCTTATGCGATATTTTATAGGTTTTAACTAAGATACCGGCGTTAGACGCAGTTCATTAGATGCGTAATTTCTTAAGCAATGCGATGCCATAAGAATTTCGAATATCAATTTTTTGAGATACCACCTTTTCGCTTCTGACGGCAGTTTAGGCCTTCAAAATGTTGCAAAATCATTAAATGCGAAATAGTCTTCAGGCACAGACAAAATTTCCCTTTTCTGCCTTTGAGTTTTTATGTATTATTTTTAACAACAGCTTTAATAATGTTTATTTTCCGGATTGCTTGAAAATTGCATAAGTTTATCCACTGCAGAAAAAGCCATCGATTTTAGTTTGAACAACTCCAGACCGATTTCCATGCTTTCAACTCTGGGAAAACTTTTTGAACGTGTTATCAAAGAAAAAATGGAGACCAATTTGGAACACGATTATATTCCTTGTCAGCAATTTTGATTTAAAAGTGGGCAATCTCCGGTTGACGCTTTGGTAAAGTTCCCTAGTAATGTACATAATTTGCAATCTTCGAAATCAGAAATGCACAGTCGCAGTTTCATTTGACAAAGAGAAAGCTTTTGACAGGGCTTACCACAACGGAATTCTTTATGAGTTAATTGAAATAGGCTTTAATCCTTTTATAGTTAAAATTAAATTTTTAGATTAAATCAATAATGCGCACTCAGATCTTGAATCGATTAGCCGTGGTCTTCCCCAGGGAGCAATTCTAGCTCCTCTTTTATACAATTTAATGATCTATGATTTTCCACATGAGTATAATGATTCAAAAAGTATCTTGTATGCTGATGACTCTCTTGTATATCGGTCATTCTTTTACACACCGTACGGATTTCAGAAAAAAAACCTCGACTTCTCCAAATGCGATGAACATTTTTTTCCTGCATCTTCTAACAAATTCAATATAACAGGATTTTGTTAAAAAATTTTTTTGGAATTTTCGATAATTCGCTGGATTTTGTCAAAACTAATCATACTTGAAGTCTATTATCTCCAGTTCCCAGCTGGACACCTAACAGTTAGATATGCCATATATATGGCATATACCTAACGCCTTATACGTTAGGTTCGTATAAAATTCTCTATAAAAATTACGTTAGGTTTGCTCTAGCCTTGGGAGAATTCTGTGGTGTCAGTCCTATCTGTGTGATCTGGCATCTCTGTCTGGCACACAAGTCTTACCTATTAAAAAAATTATAGCTGAACTGCTCACACTATAACAAATTCTGCTATAGCTGAATGATGAACAGCTGTTTATTGTCTTAATATTTTTTATTAATATATATAAGCAGTTCATTTTTTAATATTTTTTATTTATTTACATATTTTTTCTTTGTCACATTAAAAGAAACTTAAATTAAATTAAATTACATACACATTACATATTACGTGACTAATTTTTTTGTTTTTTTGCGCCACCATAGTGCTGCCTCTGCCGGTGCCGGTTGTGGCTTAGGTCCACGTACCTTCTTAATCCTTTATTGAGTTCGCTCTGTCTTTCAATTTGGAAAATATCTGTAAGATAGTATTTTGTGAAAACAATTTACAAAGAGGATACATATAAAATTCGTACCAAAAAGAGTTTGGTTGACCAAACTCATCTCAGCTAGAGACAGTTTGCCGAACTTTCCATCGAAATTATACGAATAGATTAGGGCTGGGAAAACATCGGTAACTATCGATAGACTATCGATAGTTGGCGACATCGTTAACTATCGATAGTTTTTTGTTGTTATTGATAACATCGGTATCGACAATTTAATTTTTTGTCGACAATTGGACGTATGGACATTTTCAATTACCATTAAATTGAGTTTAATGGTAATGGAAATTTTTGAATTATCATTAAAGTTGAATGGTAATTGAAATTGAAATTTTCAATTACCATTAATTAAAATTTTCAATTACCATTAAATTTCCATTATTACTACCACTAACACTGTTAAAAAACAAACATAGGCGGGTAGAAATATAGCAGTAGATCGGTTCAAAAAATAAAAAGTCTCTGAAACTTAGAGGCACTGGCAGATTCCCATAAGAGTCCCGAGTGGGCTGTGTAAAAAATTTTTTACAAATATTGCGCTCCTGATTAGCGATTTCAGTATACTTCTGAAACTTTCGTATAAAAAAAAAAAGTTCACCAACAACCTAAAAACGATGGTGTTAATCGCTGAGGTGAACTTTTTTTTATAATTCAGTCTCACATTCGGGGTAGTTTTGAATGGGGAATTCGAATTTCTCATTATTTTTTAATTACGTTGTCATGAAATTTTGTCAAAAATTGATATTTTTTTATTTAAAATGAAAAATCAGGTCTAAATTTTTGAATTGTTTTGCTCTTATTATTTTGAATAATTCATTTTTTTCTTCTCTATCTGATGGAGTTAACCGCAAATTTTTATTATTTTTGTACTTAAAAATATAAACAATTTTTTGACTAATCAAGTCACTTATATTTTGAAAATTCTATGCCTTCGAGCAATTTCGAAATTATTCAACAGACCAGAGTTTGTCACACATTTTCTACACATAGCAAACTTAATTTTTCTTTATTCCCTGATAGTGAACTATCCCATTTCAAATTTATTTATTGTAATTTCAGGCTCGCGCATGCGCACAATAAATAAATTTGAAATGGGATTTTTTACACAGCCCACTCGGGACACTTATGGGAATAGGAATCTGCCGGTGCCTCTAAATTTCAGACACTTTTTTTTTAAACCGGTCTAATATAGCAGATATGTTTGTACATATATTGGTAACATAGCCACACAAAAAAAAAGTGGGTTAGAATTTTGATGCGATATATCAAATTCAGTGTATTTTTGCCTGATGATCACGAATCCGAGGTCAGAATGGTCCATCACATCCTCATTTTTTTCTAACCCCAAAAAATAGGTGAAAATTACTAAAAATCGAGAAAAATGCACTCATAAAAATACAAAAATATTTATTTTTCATATCTTAATCTATATTCTTATGTATTTGAATCCGCTTAACTCAAATCCACCACCAGAAACGGGTCAGACCATCTTGTTTTTTTCCTAACCTCAAAAATGTAGCTGGATATCATGACTTTTACAAATTCAACAGATTGCCACCCGATTCGGTATACTGGGGTTTTTGGGGTCGCTGAACATGAATCTAGGGTCAGATTTGCAAAATTTTGACAGTATACTTGTCTAATCTATCTTTTGGCGGCTATATCACGTTCTTTTTCCCGCAAACGACCTTTTTACAGATTTTCTGCCCAAAAGATTTCTTTGCTTTTGGCTAGTATCTCTTTTAAGTGACCAACAATAGTCCGCTAGCGTATGATCGTCCCATCGTCCTTGATATCGAGTTTTCATGACTTTAATGTGTTGATGAAAGCGTTCTCCTTCAGATTCGTTAAGCAGCCTAACGTATTATAGTTATTTACCATTCTCTTGACTATTTCTTAGTACTTTGGACTTTTCCTATTTCCTGAAAAAGTTTTGGCGACTTCCTTAAAACTAAGCCAAGCAGCTTTTTCGACTTTGTTCATTTTAGTTTCAAATATTGGATCCTGAAACAATTTTCTTATTTGTGGACCGTCAAACACTCCTGCATCAGAACATTTAGGAATGAAATAAATACTTGAAATAATGGCCGCACCAGGAGTAAACGATTCTCTTGACGTCCAGATCTTCTTCTTATAGTGATGTTCTCTGTCTCTACTATTCCATAGGAATATATGGCAGGGATGACGCGTGAACCCTGACTGTTAGCCAAGCAATATCGTCAGGATTTTGAGATCTCCACAGATTCGCTAGTTATGACCAGCTTATTTTATTTTTTTCAAAAGCTGCTTCATTTTTTCATATTGCTCTTCCATAACTGTAGAATGAGCAATTGGAATGGGAGCATAAACGTTGGTGTTGTGTAACAGAACTGCTTTAATACTTCGCTTAGAAGAATCTATAAACAATCTCCAATCTTCAGGATTGTATAAATTTTCTTTGAATTTATTTATTAAGCCCTTTACATCGATACAATATGAAAGAGTCAATTCATCATCCATTGTGAAATATTTCCGAAATTCTTTGTCCCTACTTCTATAAAATGAAACTCTAGTTTCTGGCTTAAGTAAGTTTTCATTTAATGACAATTGAAAAATTTCCATTACTATTAAACTCAATTTAATGGAAATGGAGATAAAATGCATTAAATATTTAATGCATTGCCCCCATGTCTGATAAATATACATACATGAAGTATTTATATTTACTTGAATTTTAGACTTGCTTATTACGTTTCAACACGGTGCGACTGCAGGGAATCTAATAAAAACTCTTGCTACCTCCAATTTTTTTCTTTTCATGTGTTGGCAGCATCGTACAGAAATGTGTTTTTGTAAATTAGAAAATAATCCATGTGGCATTTTTTTTTATCACGTTAAATCAATATTTTAATTTTTTTTTAAATTTAACCCGAATCACCCTGAGTAAATTTTTTTTCGAATTTCAAAAAGATTTTTTAGAAGTATACTATTTAAGACTTAAATTAAAAAACTGCATCATTAGTTTTTAGATCCTGCTCATAGTATCCTTCAAATGTCCTTTTGTCATATGGCAACGCTAGGCAGGCTAGGGCACTGGTTTACGATGTAGCTGTTTTGATACGTTTTTATTAATTTATTTGCTTTTACTGTATTATAAAAGGTATTTTCGTAGTTTTTCCTTTTCCTAATTTATTTTCAAATATGTAAAGACCACTATCCTTGAAAGAGGCGCAGGATTTTTTAGAAGAAATGTGTGTCGATGACGAAAATGACGCTCCAACTAATGTGCATGCACTTTATATTGAGGCACCCCATATCGAAGGAAACTTAAGTAAGTGGCGAAGATGATGGTGATAATGATGGAGGACTACCAGACAATGTTTGTCCAGAGCAACTCAATTCTGGTTTGAAAACTATTTTTGAAAACGGTAAACGGATTGACAGCTTAGAACGAGAGCAATATAGTTCTGATACTGAATTCAATGATGAAATTCTTTGTTTGCCAAGCTCATAAAAAGGAATATGCCGAGTTTAACCATCCAAACCTAATCTGCCAAGTCCACCAGCTAATAAGTTCAGCAAATTTACATGGCACAAATTTGATTCCATGCCATTGGTCTCACTTTTCCAGAAAGCAATTACGAAGATTGTCGTGAAATGAAGCCTCATGAATTATTTGAAAAGTTTTTCGGCGATAATATTCTTGATCACATGTGCAAAAGCTCAAATATATGTCAATCATCACCATAAACAGTACGAGAAACTAAAAAATCGCTAGGCAATAGAATATTATCAAGAATGCTTTTCAAATAATTTATGGAATCAAATTTGAGCCACGTAAATTTGCTGAACTTATTAGCTGGTGGAATTGGCAGATTAGGTTTGGATAGTTGAACTCGGCCTAATCCTTTTGATGAGCTTGGCAAACAAAGAATTTCATCAATGAATTCAGTATCAGAACTATGTTGCTCTCGTTCTAAGCTGTCAATCCGTTTGCCGTTTTCACAAATAATTTCCAAACCAGACTTGAGTTGCTCTGGACAAACATTGTCTGGTAGTCCCCCATCATTATCACCATCATCTTCGCCACTTACTTAAGTCTCCTTCGATATGGGGTGCCTCAATATATAGTGCATGGACATTAGTTGGAGCGTCGTTTTCGTCATCGACACAGATTTCTTCTAAAAAATCCTGCGCCTCTTTCAAGGATAGTGGTCTTTACATATTTGAAAATAAATTAGGAAAATGAAAAACTACGAAAATATCTTTTATAATACAGTAAAAGCAAATAAATTAATAAAAACGTATCAAAACAGCTACACCGTAAACCAGGGCCCTAGCCTGCCAAGCGTTGCCATATGACAACAGGACATTTGAAGGATACTATGAGCAGGATCTAAAAACTAATGATGCAGTTTTTTAAATTCGAAAAAAATTTACTCAGGGTGATTCGGGTTAAATATAAAAAAAAATTAAAATATTGACTTAACGTGATAAAAAAAAAATGCCACATGGATTATTTTCTAATTTACAAAAAAACATTTCTGTACGATGCTGCCAACACATGAAAAGAAAAAAATTGGAAGTAGCAAGATTTTTTATTAGATTCCCAGCAGGCACACCGTGTCAAATTAAATTTTTTCCTCTCTTGGCATTTAGGTTGGGGAAGTTACCGATGTTTATCGATAATATCGATAGTTTTTTGAAAACTATCGTTAACTATCGATAGTTTTCCTTACCGATTTTTCCCAGCCCTATAATAGATGAACTCATCCGAAAATATGCTCCTCAGCACTTCATCTAGGGTTCCCGAGGAACCTTTTATTTTGATGATATGCGCCTTCTGTAAATTTTTAATTTACATACTCCAGTTTTTGGAGTTTCTCTTCCACTTCAACATAGGAGGTGATGGTTGTAATAGGGAGAGTGGACGCGATTTCCAATGCAGTCTCATCATCCGCTTCTCCCGTCAGCACCGTTTTTAAGCATAGGCTACATAGGCTGCAGCCTAGGGGCCCGTGCCATAATAAAATCTGTTCTAACATTTTAAATTTTGAGTTGCATAAAAAAGGCTGCATCGATTTGTTGCAATCTGCTTCAATATCTCAGACGTGTGCAAGCAACTTTAATGAATATCTTTTCATATTTGCATAAGCTGTTAACCCTGGCATCGTTCTCTCCTTTGACTTGCTCCCATTTGCCACTTCTTATTAAACCAAACTTTTTGTATGTGGTTTTCAATTTAAGGAATAAATATTTAATTAAAAAATGTTACTCGGATCTGGTTTCGGTGATATAGCCATCAGAAGTTGCGGATATAGCTTTTGTTAAAATCATATGTTGTATGTCATAAGAAAGATAATTTAGATAGTCAAAACTCAGAAAAATCGTCATATCTCCAAAACTATTGGTTAAATTTTAAAGTCTTTACACCATTATTGTAGTACAATAAGTTATCTTTCTTATGACTACCATATTCTTACATCCACGCAGGGGCTCCTAACTTATAATAACTTTAACAAAAGCTATATCCGCGAATTCCGATGGCTACATCTTTGAAACCATATCCGAGTGACACTTTATTTCATTTTTTTTGCTTTTGACCCCCTACTACCACGAAAACAAAAATTGGTGAATAGATGCTAAAGTAAACCTGTTCCACAGAATTGTTTATCTTTTAAAATAGATAGAATGGAATCAAAAATTTTTCAAATCCAAATTTTGATTCCATTTGTAAAAAGAGTTTGATTCTTAAATTGTAGCTGTATTAGCAATTTTTGCTTTTTTGCAATTCTAATTTTTCTTAAACAATTTTTCTTGAAACCAGCATTTTAAAGTTAATTAGTCTGTGATTTGTGATATAAAGAGCTTTAATGTTTTTCATGACGAAAATGTTCTACTCGTATAAGGTATGATACGCCTAATCCAAAACAAACATGAAATCATTTCTTTTAAAAGCGTGATCATATTTAATGGCGGGTATGGAAGTTTTATATTTTTGACCAAAGCTCCTGTACTACACTTCAAAAATATGGTCATAGATATCACTGCCGAAAAAAAATTATTTGTTTTTCGTCTATATTGCTGGGATGAACTATTGGATTTCAATAATGTTTTGATAGCACCAAACGAAAGAGTGTATTTGCTTAGGTATGCTTTTTTACTTTGGCATCCATTTTTTTCGAATTTAAGAAAAGTGGGACCACTTCAGCATTAATTTCTTTTTGGCGATTAATATTTCCGAAAACTTCAATCTGACCAATAAAATATATTTTCACTTATCATACATACTGAGATTGATTGGGCTGTCTTGAAAGACAATTTCAGACATAACAGCCCTTCCGAGTTTTTTTTATATATTTTTGACGGTTATCTTATAAAGAAGGAAAAAATCTAATTTTCTTACTCAAATTCCAAAAAATGAAAATTTTGCAGCTCTGGTAGCAACCCTAGGAGCATTTGTATTTAAATGAGGATATACTCGAATATGAATAGATGTTCGAATTTTAAGAAATTTCTTTGCTTTAACTGTCTAAGTTTCCATTTCATCTTAAAAATAAGTCTTATGCTGTTTTGCATGAGTGTGATTTAATAAAAAGACGGGTTCGGTCGCTAAAATGGTACATCCTTGAATATGTCCAACAGCGCTTCTACATAAAAGTTAGGGCAAGTGGGCGGCCTTTGGCCGCTGCTAAGGAATTAAAACTCCCAAAAATCCGACAACAGCACCCAAAATTATTTGGCCTTATGTCCTCATGTTTTTGGGTATTAAGCCCCCCAAAAAAAATGGGGATGATTGGAAAAAAAACGGACATAATGCCCAAAATCATTTTGGGGATTTTGACCATTGGAGTTATGACCGGGTACCCGTTAAAATAGAATTGGTGGTTTTTTTCTTTTTGTGGGCGGTGGTGTTAAAAATGTAGCTAAGTATGGACGTCTGTCTTTTATATTTTCCTCCTTAACACACAGGTTATAGTAAAAGTAGAAGATATGAATTCGTATTAAACCTTTTTTTTTATTTGCTAGGTATTTAATAAATTTCCCCAATGGGGGCCCGCACCATATGTTCAGCCTAGGGGCCCGCACACACCGAGAGACGGCGCTGTCTCCCGTCATGCGGCACAATGACTTGTGCATCCGCTTGACCAGCACTTTGCATTCGCGCATCATGGTGTTCTGCGCCATTGTCTCACTTCTTTGGTTTATCTGAAAACGTGAAATATTTTTAATGCAACAAATCATTAATTTTTGAAATAAATTAAATTTACAAATAAAGTAAATTACATTTAGGTACTTACAATTTCTTTATTGTTTGTTTCCAATATGGCCAACCGGTACTCCATGCCTTGCAAACTTTTTTGCATTTCTGCCTGGTTTGCAAGGAGCTTAGTTAGCCTGGTTTTCCTAAACAGCTCCAAGAAGGCTTGCCACGTCTGCAAAAATATACAATTTGTAACATACATATAAAAATGATATATACCATAGTACCTTGGTTTGCCGCAGAACTCTGTCTTGGTCCATTAAAGTTGAAATTTGTTGCGAAGGCCTTCCGTTTGAATTTTTGGCTGGCGATAACAGTGGGGCTGTTGAGTTCTGCAAATAATCAAATATACTATTACTAAACGAGCCAAAATTTTATATCTATGTCGCTACGTCCTACGTACCTATAAGTTGGTAACTCGAAAATCGTCATTCTTCAGTATGACCATTTCAGTATTGCTTCCATTATAAAAAGAAAACAAAAAACCAAAATTGAGTACATATTTTTGTGTAATATAGATGAAATGATGGTCTTTCGACTATTAAATCACTGTAGCTTTTACAAGCAGATTTCGTAAGATAAACTCATTGTTTTAGACAAAATAATTTAATGCTAGTTGTTGCTAAAGTTGTCCCTTTAAAAGTATGTAGTTCGAGTTACCAACTTATACACGTCCTACGTATCGATATAAATAAAATAAAACAAAGTCGAAAAAAGTGTTAGTTACAACATTTATAACTCAAGAACGGCTAGACCGATTTTAATAATTTTTGATTTTTCGGATTCCTCTCCGTTCGGAATAGGTTATAGGTTGTAAAACTTTAATTAAGGGTGCATATTTAGAAAAACTTCTTTAAAATATTATTTTCACTAAGACTACTTAATTCACATGGAATTTACACCATATGTCTTTTATATTAAGAGGCATAGCTTAGAGTCTAAGCCTTAGACTATAAATCTTTTATTAAGGACCCATATTTAGGGTGGGTGGCCCCCATACAAAAATTATTTAAAATCAAATTTTAAACGATTCACATTAAATTTACACAACATGTCGTTTATATTAAAAGGCACAGCTTAGGCCATAGAAATTTTATAAAGAGAACATTAGACCTGTTCAGAAATTTACGAAATATGAATTTTTTAGGGGGCTGAAAGCTTATTTGAAAGCTCAATGAATTTAGAAAGGATTTGCATTAAAAAAAATTGAAAAATATATTTGTTAGATATTGCGCTTTTCGCCGGAAGGTCGAATTCGGGTGTTGAATCTGAATTTTAAAAGGTTCTCTCAGAAACACATAAATAACTTTTATTTTAGAAAATATTTCAAAATAAAAATATTGCAGTTTTCCTATGTTTAGTCTAATTAACAAGTTCTTAAGGTCAGAAACTTTTAAAATTGTTTCAATTCTATTTTACAACACTTAAAACATGTAATTTTAGATTTTTTTTCTGAAATTCCAACTTTAACCTTAAATATTTCCGAGAAAAAAATTTTCAAAATTCTTTTTTATTGTTGTATAGCCTACTACCTTTGTGCCTAACAAAAGTAACCCATTTCTTTTGACCGTCTTTAAATTGCTTTATTCAAAAGAAAATGTACAAATTGTTGATGTTCTATATTTTTGGTTTTATTTTTATTTGCTCTACTAATAGGCTATTGACTATGTATTTTAACAAGGAACTAACTCTTTAAAAGTATTTCATTGTTTTAAATGTTCAATTGTACCCTAAAAATGATGAATCCAAAAGTGCAATTAAGCTTCGGCTTGCACTTTTGAGGACGGTGCAAATTTGCCCATTTTTTTTTTAAACTATTACTCAAAAACTATACATTTTTAATGTCTACACATCACATAACTTTTTGTAGAGAATCAGATTTCCTATCAAATGATACTTTGTAAAGTCAAAGAGCTTATTTTTTAAATAAGTTAAGCCAAAAAGACTATTTGAAAAAACCGAAAATTGTTAATTTGCTGTCCTTATTTAAATTTTTGTGTATAACTTTTTTCTGATTGGATTTAGGTAATTTAGGTAATTTCCGTCAAAATGGTGATCCACAAAAGTATTTTTGATGAAAATTAGCTGAGATACGGTCGTTCAAAGTTACTTACTTTTGTATGATTTTATCAATTTTTAACACACAAAAACAATGTTTATTCAATAAAATATGATTGATAAACTGAAAAAAACTTTTTAACTTTAAAAATTTCTGAAAAAAAATTTCAAAATATTTTTTTACTGCCTACGAGCTTTGTGCTCAATCAAAGCAAGTCATTTATCTTTTACCGTTTCTAAATTGCTGTAGTCAGAAGAAAGAGTTCAAATTGTTGAAGCACAAAATTTTTGATCCTATTTTTATTTGGCGTACTAACTTTGTGGTAAACAACCATTTCATTTCAATTTTCTCAACTATGAGACATACAAGAGCAACGAGTAAAGTGTTTTCGCTCCTTGAAAAGGCCCGTAATTGGGACAGTAATGTCTTACCAATAAAATTTTATGTTCTCGGGTATTATTTATATTTGCGTAAATGTGAGATAAGTGCTTGAATCTATAGCTGCAGTTATAAAAAAATGCTATGAAGCGTTTTTGATGAGGTCGGTCTTTTATTTGGAAAAGAAACGGAATTCAATAGTGAAACTACAGAATTTAATTAAAACGTATAAAATCTTGCGGAAGAACAAAAATAAAAGGAACGTATGTCATATAATAAAGACTAAGAAGTTCTGTAATAGTTTAGACGAGATTTTTGATATACAGAAAAAAGAAGAAACCATAAAAGATTATGAAACACATTCATCTGAATATGATAAGGATGAATTTACCAAAAATGCTTATAAAACTTCGACTTTCTCTAGCCCAAACACATCTGAATGTAATATGGACGAATATAAATTGAGTCAAAAAAGAGCACTGCCTAATTTTAATATAATAACGACAGCAACTGCTGCAGCCTTAGATCGAGCAAAAGTTTCCGATACCTGTGCTACGTTGTTAATTGGTACCGTTGCTTTAGGACTTGGATATACATCAAAGGACGTTGTATTGAGCCGATCTACAGTACAGAGGAAAAGGATGAGGTGTAGAGAATTAACAGGCCAGAAGTTAAAATCTGAGTTTTCAGTAAAAGGTTCTGTTTGACTCACTTTACATTGGGATGGAAAGCTACTGCCAAGTATAACGGGCCACGAGAAATTTGATAGACTGCCTGTCATTGTATCAGGACAAGGATACACTCAACTAATTGGAGTTTCTTGTTTAACTTCGGGAACTGGCGAAAATCAGGCTGCAGCAATGTATAAATTGGTTATCGAATGGAATCTTGAACACCAAATACGTGCTTTGTGCTTTGATACAACTGCATCCAATACAGGTTAGTATAATTTATAATAAAGTAAAATTTTTATTTTAGTTTATCTTCATATGTACATATATCCCTTAGGTATCAATAAAGGCGCATTTCACTTAATTGAAAAGAAACTTGGGCAAAAGCTTGTGTATTTTCCGTGTGGCATCATATTTTTGAAATAATTTTATCGGCGGTTTTCATGCACCGTGAAGAACCAATATTCAGTCCAGATATGCCGGTCTTTAAAAATGTTCATAAAAAATGGAGTACATTAAATATAAACGTTTTTGATGTTGGTTTATTTTAGATGCAGTACAAGAAACAATGGGTGAAACATTAATCTTTCTCAAAAATCAGCTTATTATGTAATTCAAATCCGAGTTTTTTTACCATACTCTTTAAATTTATTTATTCAATTCAGGTTGTACAATATAGAAACGATTACAAGGAGCTCCTTCTACTAATTTTGAAATTTTTGGGTGGTGATGAACAGCACCAAATCAAATTTAAACATCCCGGGGCAATGCACAGAGCTAGATGGATGAGTAAAGCTATCTACTGTTTATAAATTTGGATGTTTCGAAAACAATTTAAGTTAACAAGTAGGAAGAGAAAATGATTCGAGATGTTTACATTTTTGTTGTAGTCGTGTATGCCAAATTCTGGTTTTTAGCACCAATTCCGACGTCAGCACCTTGCAATGACCTTATGTTACTTAAGAATCTTGAAAAGTAAGTTCATATTTTTAATTATTAAACATTCTCAAACGTCTCTGCCAAATAATATAGCAGCATCAAAGTTAGCTGATTATGTAACGGAGAGCACGGAATTTTTTTTATGAACGGCTTGAATTGCCAACAGCGTTCATGGATGTGGACGTGGAATATTGGTCATCAGACAAGGATTTTTTACATGGACTTTCCATCGTAAAAAATCTGCAAATTGTAAACGATGTAGCGGAAAGAGGTGTTGCACTAATTGCAGAATAAAACTCCTTAATAACACATAAGGAAGAACAGAAACAGTATCTGCTCCAGGTAGTAAGTGAGCACCGGAAAAATATGGCGCCAATTAATAAATGCAATATTTATATTCAAAACATAAATAGCCAAAGATAAAAATAAACGTTAAAAATTAAACAATCAAAAATTTTTAAATTTTTTTTAAAATTTTTCTTCTGATTAAACAATTAAAAAACGATGAAAGATAAATAGTTTGCATTGGCTGAGCGCAACGCTAGTAGGCTATACAACAATAAAAAAGTATTTTGAAAATTGTTTTCTCGGAAATATTGAAGGTTAAAGTTGGAATTTCAGAAAAAAATCTAAAATTACAGGTTTTAAGTGTTGTAAAATAGAATTGAAACAATTTAAAAAGTTTCTGACCTTAAGAACTGGTTAATTAGACTAAACATAGGAAAACTGCATTATTTTTATTTTGAAATGTTTTCTAAAATAAAAGTTATTTATGTGTTTCTGAGAGAACATTTTAAAATGCATATTAACACCCGAATTCGACCTTCCGGCGAAAAGCGCAATATCTAACAAAAATATTTTTCAATTTTTTTTAATGCAAATCTTATCTAAATTCAAAGAGCTTTCAGATAAGCTTTCAGCCTTCTAAAAAATTCATATTTCGTAAATTTCTGAACAGGTCTAGGGAGCATACTTAGCAGTGTTGGCATGCCACATGGATTTTTAGGTTTACGACAGTCACACGTCGTAAACTGTCGTAAATGTCGCAAACTCCAGATCAACCTCGATTTCACAACACTGAAATTGTTTGTTAAATAATTTGACCAATAAAACAATATACTATGGAACTTGAACATGTTTGACAAACAATTTTATGATATGAACCCCCCTTACAGGTAATCGTGAAATGTCATTGAAAATTCAAATGCAAGAAATTTTGTTTATTTGTCGTAAACTCAATGTTTGTCACAAAGGCTCGAAGGTTTACGACGTTTACGACTGTAGGTCATAAACGTCATAAATGTCGCGCGACATTTGTGACATGCCAACATAGCAGGGCACCGTTAATCAAAAAGTTAACTTCGTTAATCGCTAATCCGTTACTAACAAAGTTAACTTCGTTACACGTTAAAGCGTTACATTTTGGAAGGTTTAACGCAAGTTAACGTTAATCGTTAATTCGTTAAGATGTGATAAATATTGAATTTTTTATATCGTTGCGTTAATGATCTTTCTATAAAAACTGTTGGTGTGGACTCTGGATGTTAACAGGTTAGGAACAAAAAAACATTAATGTGTTGAAGTTCTTGTCTGAAAGCGCGGCTCGTTTCGGCGTTGATGACGCGCACCATGTTTTTTCAACATAAAATTCGACAAAAATTTTTTTTTTCGTTTTTTTTCTAAAGTTATTTTCAATCAATCCTAAGAATGAATCTGCATTCAATTCAAAATTCTCGCCATTGCTTTGGAAAATATGAGCGTTTTATGAAGGCGCGTTTCAGTCTAATTGTATGAATTGTATCATATTTCCCAAAGTTATGTCGGGAATTTCATTTTGAATGCAGATACGTTCTTAGGATTGATTGCAAATAACATTAAAAAAAAAAAACAAAAAATAAACAAAAAAAAATTGTATGTCGAATTTTATGCTGAAAAACGCACCATGCGCGTCATCAGTAAAAAATTCGTAGTTTCTAAAGTTATGGCGGGAATTTCGATATGAAAGCACATGCATTCTAAGGATTGATATGGGAATAACACATAACAAAATCAAAAAAAAAAACCAAAAGGTGTTATATTGAAAATATTTTGAGAAAAATTTTTTTAATTAAAAAAATTGATGTTTAAACAAATTTATTTAAATTTTTTTAATTTTTTTTATAAAGTTATAGTATTTCTAACCA
Organism: Meiosimyza platycephala; assembly: GCA_963662105.1. Lineage (NCBI taxonomy): Eukaryota > Metazoa > Arthropoda > Insecta > Diptera > Lauxaniidae > Meiosimyza > Meiosimyza platycephala. The sequence continues at coordinate 41,404,378 of OY759210.1, read as the reverse complement.
AAAATGATTAAAAGATTTTTCATCCTATCTCCTATAGTTTTTGAGATATTTGGTTTCAAAAAATGTTAAAAAAGTCAAAAAATACAAAATGTGCGTTTAATAAAAGAATGACCGATATGTATATTAGATCGGTTCAAAATAAAAACTTTTTGATTTTTTCACGATGTGTCAGTGGATCAATAGCCCTATATGTCTGGACAAAACAACCCTTAAGGGTTTTCATCAATTTTAAAAACTGGATTGCCGCCGCCTCTTTTAAGTTGCCTACACATTTTCGAAAATATTGATTTTAAAAATGGTGCTAGCTAAAGACGTTATCAAATTTTGCAACAAAGTGGGTATGCTTTTCGAACTATTATCGACCGAGAAATTTGAATCCATGATCAGTTTTTCTTCTTCATATTTTTTTCTTAAAAAAAAATGAAAATTGCCCAGACAAAATTAAAAAATGCCGATTTTCTTGCAAAATCTTGATATAATGTTTTACCGCCGATCTAGTGGTACATTATTTGTAATATACCTTTATTTGCTTAAGAGAAAACCGTAAACCGTATATCAATATCTTCTTTCAAAACCAAGATATCTGCATTTTTCTAAATTAATAGACCTGCAATTTTTCGATTCGGCGTTGACATATGTACATATATACATATTAAGTAGTGCTTCACCGAGACGAGAACGATACGATAATTCTAAAATTATCGTATCGTCCTCGTAGTGGAGCTTATCGTCTCGTACTCGTTCTCGTTCTATAATTTTTTGTCCTGTATCGTTATCGTTATCGTATCGTTCTCGTCTCGTTATCGCCGATATTTCTCGGTTAATATCGTTGACATTTATACACTTAATACTAGCTGAACCAGTGGCTTTACCTGCGCACTACCCGTTTTTCCACCTCTCTTACACTTTACGCAGTACTTACTGCAGACAATTGGGTCCATGGATCGAATTTCTAAAATTTGTATAAGTACTAAGAATAAAGGATTTGCTTGTATTGGAGAAGGTAAGACCCATTATCCAATGCCTAGTGCTTCACCGATACGAGAACGATTCGGTTAATAATGTTAAGAACAAAAATATATTGTTATTTACTGATTTATTCATTTTATTTTGGATATTAACATGAATCAAATACATTTAATTAAAACTTTAAATAATGTAATCCTTAGTATTAAAAATTAAATAATAAATTCGCATATTTCTTCAACTAATTCACTTTTGCTCCAAGAACTTATGCATAGAAGGGCGTCAATTACATCATCTTTCATTGATTGTCTTCTAGCATTTACAATTAGTGACGCATTTGAGAAAAGCCTTTCTACAGGTACTGATGTTGCCATTGTAGCTAAGATATCTTTGGCCATTTTAGCGATTAAAGGGTAGACTTTCTCGTGAATACGCCACCAATCTAAAATATCGGTATTTTCTGGAGCACATGGTGCTTCCAAGTATTGACTTACTTCCTTCTCCCAATCATCAACATTACTTCTACTCTCAAATAACGAATTCAAATTTAAATAGCCATCATCAATTTTATTACGTTTAGCGGATGGTTTTCCTTCTTCATCTTTTTGATTGAATTTATCATAATATTTTTCTTTTAAAATCTTTTTAAAATAATTTAAACTCTCTTCTGCCAATTTCTTACCCCATTCGCTTTTTGAAAAAGTCTTATATTTGTGATACGCAATATATCCAGTTATTAAGTTTATAGTGCTTTAAAATTTTATTGCGACCACATTCAAATGCTTTTAGTAATAATTCATCTATTTCATCTCTATCTAACTTGTTGTCTAACTCACTAACTATCTTTTCAATCCTATCAATTAACATATTCAATGCAATGACTGCATTTGGGAGTGTTATATATTTTTCTCCTGACAAAACTTCGGTCACTTGCTTGAAAATTATTAAATAATCTTTTATATTTAAAAGCACACCCCATTCAGTGTCATTTAATTTTAAAGCTTGCATAGCTTCAGTATTGTTACATAACAATTTTAAAGCGGGTTTTAATCGAAGAAAAATACAAATCATATCAAATGTGCTGTTCCACCTCGTGGGACAGTCCAATATTGGTTTTACATATAAAATTTTTACAGCAAGACAGAATCTAATCAGAGTTTCTGCTATTTCTTCATGTGACCTAACTTGTTTGCAAATTTTTCTGATCTTATCAACTAGGTAAGTTACTTTATTGAGTTTAGTTTTCTTTTTGTTTGACTCATATCTATCAAACATTTCATCTTCACTGAAGTTTTCATCTTCTTCTAAAGAAGAATGATCAGAAAATCAATTTCTACTTCAGAATCGTCGTTGTCAGTTATACACAATTTTCCGCCATAATTTACTTGAACGCGAAGTAACTTCAACATATTTTGAACTCCTAAATTAAGAATATGCGCGAAACATCTGTAATGCGAATCAAATTTATCAAAGTCGTAAATTTCTTCTGATAGAAGTTGAGAATCTAATTCGCTTATAAATTTTGTGTTAACAGACGCGTTATCGACCGTAATGCCTTGAATCTTGCCAAGAATGTCATATTTTTTTGAAGATTCTATAAATAATTGTGCCATATCAAACCCTTTATGTTTTCTTCTGGCTGGAATTAAATCTAGAGCTACTGCATTAAGTACCCAGTCATCATTTAAAAAATGTGCAGTTACTCCATAATAATGATTTGAACTTCTTGATGACCAACCATCTACAGTAAAAGAAATTCTCGAGGTGTTATTCTTGAGGATTCTTTTTAAATTATTACGCATTTTTTGGTGCTCGGAAATGATTAATTCTCGCATATAATTTTTTTTTGGATATCTTATTCTGTCGTTCAATGAACAGAAATTTGCCTGTATCAAATCATCATCGAAAAAACTGATAGGTAAATTTTTATGAGCAATAAAAAGAACAGTTTTCCTCTCCTGGCTTAAGTCTTGAAATTTACCTCCTTTCTAAAAAAAAAAGACAAAATTATCATATCGTAAATTTATTTACATGTGTATGTGTATATAATTTAATGAAGCTCAACTTACAAATTAAAATACTTACTTTAAAAAAGTTATCTATGCTGGTATTAGATTTAAGTAACTCCTGTGCTGATTTTTTATCAGGAAACAATTTTTCAAATTCTTTCGAGTGCACTTTTTTCAAATGGTATTTAATACCACTAGTGTTATGAGTGGTCATTTCCAATTGCACTTTAAAATTTCCCGATATATCCAATCCACAGAGTTTGCAGCAACCATATTTTATTTTATTCAAAATTTTATATTCAAAATATGAATTGTACAAACTTTTCAACGATTTTGGACTATCCAGGTCTTGTTTATTTCCGTTGTTTAAATTTGTTGCCATATTTTTTTCACCTGTTTCACCAGCAATTAACAAATTGTCAAGCAGCTTATCCATATTTTTATAAGTATGGAATTGTTTTCTACTTTTTCCAAGTAATGATCATGGCACACTTAGTTTTTTGAATTTTAAAGAGGAAATATAAAATACATAGTACAACTATCAAGGTAGAATTATCTTGTCAAACTGAAATTAAATACAACCCTGAAAGTGGCTTCATCGCTGTCAAGAATAAACAAAACAAAAATAAAACATGCTTCTTTTGACAGGTCAGGCAGCTCTAAAAATGAAGACGAAGGAGCATTATTTTGAGTTGCTGGTGCCATGGTAGAATGTGACGTAAGTCACCACATTTTGCTTTAATTTTGTTTCTTATGCTTGCCTTTTTTTTGTTTGTTTTAGGGAAAAAAATATTATCGTCGGTGAGTGCGCGTGTGTTTATTAAAAATATAGTGCAACATTTTTTTGATCAAACGAGTATTGTTTATGCTCGTTCAATGCTCTTAATGTTTATCGTACGATAAACAAGTGTTTATCGTGCGATATAAACTACATTATCGCCGAGAACGAGATATCGGCCAGACCTTTCTCGTTCTCGCTCTCGGTCATGCGAGAAATAATTTTTTTAATATCGTTTCGTTATCGTACTCGTTCTCGGTCCCGATAACGATAACGAGAACGATATTTATCGGTTTCGGTGAAGCACTAATATTAAGCTGATTCAAAAATTTTTTTTTTGTTCTAAACAGCTATTATGGATCAAGGAACTTGAATCCGTGATTAGTTTTTCATCTTCTTCTTTTTTTCTTATAAAAAAATTTAAAATTGATCGGAAAAAAAACATAAAATACCGATTTTCTGCTTTCAAGTTGCAAAATCGGCCCATATTATTTTACCACCGATCCCGTTGTACAATATCTTTAATGTAATTTTATTTGATTAAAAGAATGCAGTAAGCCGCAAATCATTATCTTATTTCAAAACCAAGATATCTTCATTTTTCAAAATTAACATATCTGACATAATTTGAGATTTTTGAAAATCCTAGAAAAATCTATAGAATAGTTGAATCTGTTAATTTAGAAAATGTAGATATCTTGGTTTTAAAATCAGATAATGACATGCGGTTTACGGCATTCTTTTAAGCTAATAAAATTACATTAAAAATATTGTACAACGGGATCGGTGGTAAAATAATATGGGCCGATTTTGCAACTTAAAAGCAGAAAATCAGTATTTTTTGTTTTTTTTTTCGGTCAATTTTAAATTCTTTTATAAGAAAAAAAGAAGAAGAAGAAAAACTAATCACGGATTCAAGTTCCTTGATCGATAATAGCTGTTTAGAACAAAAAAAAATTTTTTGAATCAGCTTAATATGTATATACATATATCAACACCGAATAGAAAAATTGAAGGTCTATAAATTTAGAAAAATGCAGATATCTTGGTTTTGAAAGAAGATATTTATATGCGGTTTTCGGTTTTCTCTTAAGCAAATTAAAAAAAAAAATTTTAAAAAAAAATTTTTTTTGATACTAATTTTTTTTTGCATTCTTTTATTTATTGGATCTCTTTACATTGTAAAAATTAACAATAAGTTGATACTAATTGGATAAAATTTTTTTTTTCTTAATATTTTTTCTAATAAAGTTTTGCTTGTAAAAAATTTATTATCCAGCTAAAACTCAAAATTTTTACTTTAAGTAACACAAAAATGGTCCACTTTCGTAACCCAAAAATAAACAAGCACGTATCAATCATAGTGTAACAAATACATATGAAAAACATGCTATTTTTCATTGAATTTCACAAAACAACATTTTTTCAATCTCTGGTAGCGACCTCTAGTTTTGTATGAAAAGAATTTTTCTTTGTTCCAAAATTCATGTTTTTTAATGGTCTTTCATTGTGTGGGGTGCGTCATTAAATTGTAAGGTATGATGGTATTTCAAAACACCCTAATACATATGTATGTACTTTTTTGTGAAATGCTACACATACCTGAATTTATTGTTAATTTTATTCAAAGTTGAATTGAAGTTCCTTTTACTTAAAAAGTTATTTACATTTTTATATTCGTTTAATTAAAAAAAAAATAAAACTTTTTAATTAAAACTGAATGATATTTATTTAATTTTTTCTTATTATTATTTTGTGCTCTTGAGGTAGGGTTGTCATACGTGCTGATTCTATCAGTACATGCACTGATTTTTACTAATTTTCTTTAAAAATACAGATTTTTCAAGATTCTGAAATCAGTACGCAAATGCACTGATTTTTAGCAATTGGTACTGGTTTGTACTGATTTTATTTGAATTACTAAATAATATTTTCATTTAATATTTAATTATTACTAGTAGCGTGCCTAGGAAACTGTAAAATGGTCCTTGTTTTTTAGCATATGTATTTAATTCATTTTGTTATTTTCCTAGGGCATTGTGCCATCCGAAAAGTTCTGACTTTTTTTAGTAAATAAAAATATTTAATGAGGTAAAAAATTTAGTACTGATTTTTTGCGTTGAATATACTTGAATGTACTGATTTTGCGATTCAAAAATCTGACAATCCTATCTTGAGGTAGGGTCAGTAAAATAAATTTTTTTTTCTTCGCTTAATTAACTAAGTCGATCAATTATCCGGGATTCTTTTAAATGATCCGTTGGATCAAATAAGTGGGCCCCTCTTTATTGATTCCCCGGTTAATAAATCCAAATTTTTTGCGCAGTTAAAAGATCAATTAAGCGGGGTCCACTGTATCATAAAATACCTGTTTTACAAAGAAAAACTAAATATTTGTTAAATTTATATACAAAAAAATCTGAATAAAATTTAATTTTTATAAATTAACAAATTGAAAAGAACGTCTGAATCTGAATGCTTTATGTACATGTATATTCATAAATATGTATAATGACTTTAAGAAGGAAAGTGATTATCATCTGGTTTATTCTGTAAGAATAAAGGAAAATGTACAAAAATACACAAGACCAAATCCATCTCAAACCATGCAGTCGGAGTGACTTCAAATTGCGGAATTGGTTGCCGATTAAATATGTTGTTTTTCAAAGTAATTAAGGAAGTATACCGTTCCCCGATTTGATTGAAAATTAATTTTTACGAAATTATGCCCTTTAAAGTTTTAGTGTCGGAGCTTGAAAATTGTTTCAAAATAGTCGCATTTTCATCCAAATCAAAATAATTAACTTTTGTCTTTTGATTAAAAATTTAAAATCATTATACGCAAATATAGCTTTTTCGCTGACTGTACTTCTGTGGGCTTTGAATGTTTTGTTTGCTTGACTTTGCCAGTGAAAAAGTTATATGTGAGTACAATGTATTTATATATTTCCTATGATAAAATGTTGTTACGAAAATAACGGTGAAAAAAAGTATGCAGAATGCAAGCAGGACTTGCAGAAGTTAATTTGGAATGTTGCTGTTGTTATTTGATTTGAAAATAGTACCGTAGAGTGGCTTGGCAATTATGAAAAAAAAAAATTGACTTTTTCATTTTGGGGTAAAAAATCTCTTGACCTTCAGTGTGGGTTAACAGGCATTAAGCTCATGTCATTTCTTTATCACATTAATACAAATCCACAGTAAAATTTTAAGCGAAAAAAAAATTGGGGTTTTTGAGAAAATCAGCCTTGTTTTTTTTTATAAAAAGCGATATAACTCCGCCAACTTTTAACAATTTTCAAAATTTCTTAAAGATTCTGACAGAGAATCAGAAGTTCTATTTGAATCAAGAGACAAAAGTTAATTATTTTGAGTTGGATGAAAATGCGTCTATTTTGAAACAATTTTCAACGATTTTTCAAGCTCTGACACTAAAACTTTAAATGGGCATAACTTCGTAAAAAATAATTTTCAATCAAATCGGGGAACGGTATATTTCCTTAATTACTTTGAAAAACAACATATTTAATCGGCAACCAATTCCGCAATTTGAAGTCACTCCGACTGCATGGTTTGAGATGGATTTGGTCACAAATTAATAACAAAAAATTACCGTTTTTTTAAATATTTCTTGAGGTCTTTTTTATGTCATTTCAAGAACTTTTGGATCAAATTCCCTTATATGTATGATGGGAAGAACACGCATATGTACATGTTATCAAAGAATCTGAAGAAGCAAGAAGCCTTTTAAATATACATATCTGTTATTTTTTTTTTCTTGATTGTTTTTCTACTGAAGTATTCATTAGGCATTTTTTGTGGTATTACCACCGTTAGAATTGCCATGATCTTACTTGGGCTTATTTTTTATTAACGACATTTTGATTTTGAGCCTTTGAATTCTCTCTTTATCACACCTATTTTTTCTTGAAATTCGTCATTTTTTCGCCATGTCTGAACTGGTAATATACCTACAATTATGTGCAAAATAATAGCAGTGCAAAGTAGCACCAAGTTCAACTTAACCTTCATCTGCTCCTTAAAAAAACTTACGTTGTTTCCCCTTGTGTGTAGATTTCTACACATATGAGATTTCAGTACATTTTCAGTGAAATATTTAATACGAATACGAATATATAATAACATTTATAATTATATATTTTAAGAAAATAAACGATAAAAGTGAAATTAATTTACAATATCTTTTTTTAATGCATTTTACACAAACGTTTCGACTTCATTTTTTCTCACATTAACAGCCAGATTATGTAAAACTCAGTAACACCTTTCGTGCGAGGCACTTTCAGGCACCTAGCGTCATAAGTTCGTATTATACAATTTTTTACGTTATTTCGTTCGCCCAGTTTGGTTGTCACTGGAGTTGTCAGCTATAAACGTAACATTTTACGTTTTAATAATGTCACTTTTTTTTTTTACAAAAAGTTAAAGTTTTGCAGTTCTAAAATTTTTGTATTCCTATATTTTTACGTGTTGATAACACTACAAAAGTGTCAATATAAATTAAAGAAAAATATACATAAATAAATTCTGCAAAGAAAAAGTTGATTTCGTATAAATTGTGCAAAAGAAAGGTATTTAAAATTATAAAAAAATGATGCCGAATATTTTTCTAATGTTCATGTTCTTAGAATGTTTTCCTTAGTTGGATTTTGGGACGACAGCGATGATACTGATGAAGAGAATCCTGATTACATGCGGTTAAGAAAACGCAAACTTAGCGACAACTCAAATTTACTCGATATTCCAGAAAACGAGTAAGTTTGCTGGTAAATTATTTATAAAATTTGGCTATGGTAAAGAAAATTTTACGTTTTAATAGATTCTTCAAAAATTTCCGCGTTTCGAAGCAAGTTTTTAAAATCATTTTGGAGGAAGTTGCGCCACATATGAAAGTATGTTACAGAAGTTCTGCAGTGGCACCAATTCATAAGATTGCTGCACTTTTACGATTTTTGGTTACTGGTAGCTATCAGAAAGCTGTAGGAAATGAATTTATTTGCAGCATTTCTCAGCCAATGTGCTGCAACATAATTGCTGAATGTCTATCGATTTTTGAAAGCCACTTTTGCTCAAAATGGATAAATTTGAATATGACGGCTGCGGAAGAAACTGAAGTGAGGGAGCACTTCTATAGGAAATTCAAAATTCCCGGTATTGTAGGATGTGTCGATGGAACTCACGTGCGGATCAAATGCCCAAGTGAAGACTCAAAGCACTTGTACTATAATCGAAAAGGTTATTATAGCATTAGTGCGATGGTAGTAAGTTGTATTGTTGCTATTTTTTACTTCAGTAAATAAATTTTTCAATTTCGTTAGATTTGTGATCATAAGCTGGTCATAAAGTTTATTGACGCCAGACATCCACGTTGTAACCACGACGCATTTATTTGGAATGCAAGCAGAGCAGAAATGCATTTCAGGTCGCTTTATAATTCCGGTAAAATAAATACTTGGTTGTTGGGTAAGATAAGAATCAGTTTTACATACAGTAGGTAACGGATATAAGAAAGTCCAAAAATCCCGGAAATTTCATTCTTATATCAGTTTTTTCTTATAGAAGTACCACGTAGATAAGAAAAAAATTTCCTATATACGTACTACTGATATAAGAAACTTTATTTCTTATATCCGAGTCGCACAAAAATCAGCAGTGAGTAATAAGTGCGTTCAGCAACTGCAATGGTTACAATTGTTCGTTCAATTTTGACCGAAGAATGATGACATAAAGAAGGCGCGTTTTTTCAATTTTGACCAAAGAACGAAAATTACGATTTGAAAAAATTTCTTATAAGCGTTGTTTTTTTCTTAAAATTTTTCATATTGGTGCTTGGAAAAAGCTTTCTTTTATGCGTTTTTTTCTTATAAGAAGTTTCATATATAGATTGTTTTTTACCTCAAAACATTGGGAAAAAACGCGGTGCTTTCGAAAATGTTTCTTATAAGCGTTCCTTTCTTATATGAATTGCGCTTATATCCGTTACCTACTGTACATACATTTTGTTCCAAATTTGGTAGACTTTTGAAAAACTTACCCATCGTATTATGTAAGGAGGAACAAGTAAGGGTTATAAAGGGTGATTTTTTAAGAGCTTTCGGATTTGATTTAAAAAAACATCAAATTTAGAAAAATGTATGAAATCTTTATTTGAGTCGATACACGGAAAAAACACCAGCTCAAATTTTATTAAAAATTAATAGGAAATTATAAAAACTAAAATCTGAAAACAAATATTACTCTTTTATAGTAATAAATAAAAAATCTTTACGAAAAATTCTATTCTAGTTTGTAATTATTTGCATTTTACATTTTTTGATAAGTGTATATTAAAAATTATTTTCTTAATTTTAATTATTACCTAAAAACTTTGAAATTATAAAAAGAATTTATTAAATTTTAATAAATTGCGACATTAGAATTTTTACATATTTCATATTTTAATATATGATTCCCGCTTTATAATTTATAAAAAGTAGTTATAGAAAACATATTTCAAGATTGATAATTTTTATTATATTGCATTTTATTTCTCTTTTGTTTTTAATTTGTACTCAGTTTGAGTTCTTAACATGTTCATGAAAATAAATAAATATATAAGGCTTGCCAAACTCTTACTTATTGGCTTAGAATTAATGTGTTAAACAGAATTGGGACGGCAACAGAAACTCGCTGGCCGTCCCAATTTTTTTCAACACATTACTGATGAGTCTTCCTAGCAGAAGACTAGTACAACTAGTTTCAGCTCTACAGAGCCAAAACTCTATTGTAGAGTTTAATAACCCCACTTATGATTCTATTCAATACAAAATTAAAAGATTACATAACTGATGTAAAAAATTTTAAAAATCAATTTCAGTTATTATTATTTCATCAAAAAAACTTTATAATGCAAAGTACATTAAAAAATAGTACAGTCTTACAGTAGTTTGTAAAAATTAAGAACTTGCATTCGAAAAATTAATGCGTGCTTAGATGCAATTTTTATATTACGCTTAGTGATTTTTAATAGACACTCGAACCGTTTCTAAATTACTAAAATACCTACTAATTTTTCTTAAATTTTGATTAATATTTACAACAATTTCGAGTTTCGTTTTTTCCGTGTAGAACGATCTATATAATTCAATGTTTATAGACGATTTCATGTAAATGTTGAGGGCGGCTACGCCTCAAATGATTCATACGCTGGGTCCAATCTTGGCATACTCTCTCCAACATATCGGCCGGTATCTCCGGAAAGCTTTTACAAAAATCACTCTTTATCTTTAAAGTATATATACTATTTTTTCAAATTATGTTCAAATGAACGTAAAAGGATACCAATTATTGCCGTATTTAATGACACCTTTTCGTAGCCCCAGCATTCAAAGTGAGATTCGTTTTAACGAAAAGCATATCAAAGCTCGGAATGCAGTTGAAAGATGTTTTGGAGTACTAAAAAATAGATTTCGATGCATTATTGGGGAAAGAGGCTTACACTATAGTCCTGAAAAAACAACACAGATAATAAATGTATGTTGTGCGTTGCACAATAGTTGAATTTTTTATAAAGATGAATACAGTAATCCCCGCTTATATGCACGCCGTTTATAAGCATTTCTCGCTTATATGCATCAAAACTTGTGCAATTTCATTTCTCCTTTTAGATTTGCTAACACTTTTCTCCTTTATATGCACACGCTTATATGCATTTCTCGGATATAAGCCCCAAAAATCTCCAATTTTTTCCTCCATTCACGCTTATATGCATGACAGGGAAAAAATTTTAGTTTCTTTTTCAAATCAAAAAAACATTGATAACAAACAATCTGTCATTTCTATTGTAATGTCAAATGTGCTTGACAGTAGCTTGCCATGCTGGGAAGAGTTAAATGAAAATGTAATTGTTGCCCATATTTTGCAATCGGATGCTAAAACAGGATAATGAAGAAACAGACATTGCAGCTTAAATAGATCCAATTCCTTCATTGACTGCAGCTTTGGCCTCATTAGACACGCTTCGAAAGTTCCTTTTGCCAATAAATAAGTTTATTGACGAACTTGATGACATTGAAGAACATATTTGTAAGGGCTGCAGTCATATTCAATCCAAGATTACTTGTTTTTTAAGAAAGAATAATTTTGCAATTCAATATACATATGTACTCTGTATTCACATACATATGTACTAAACATATATTTTTTTGATTTGCTTTTTATTTTTTTACTGGAATACATATTCATAAAATATCAAATGCTTATTTTCACAGCTTTTTGCCTTTAAAAATATTTTTGTAGGGTTCTAGTTAGTTGGCTTCAGGTAACAGCTTAAATGAAACCACGATTCTATATAAGCATATTTGGTAGATATAGCCGAATTTTTATATATGCACTTTTCATACATATAAACGAGTTTTTCTAAATGCATTTCACGCTTATATGCACCAAAAATCAATCATTTACAGAAATGCTTATAAGCGGGGATTACTGTACACTGAAGTTGACGATGTCAACAATAATAATGAATTAGAAGCTGAAGATGTATTCGATGGAAATTTCGCAACAGAGGCAATTAATAAAAGGCGAAGAATTGCAGAAAGTATAATGTAAAAAACAATTTTATTCAATAAATGACAATTTTTATTAATTTATGCATTTGCTTATTCATTTTTAAATAACTCAGGAACATAGGTTTGTGTTATTAAGAAGACTTAAAAATAATTGTTTTAGAAACAAATAATAAAAAGCTTAAAAAAAATTACTTTGTTGCTAACAAAGGAGTTGTACCTCGAGGGTAGCATTTGACAAGTTGATGTGATTTCATAAATCATTGACGGTTAATTGGTCTAATAAAAAAAATGATATATTGATGTGTCGGAAATTAAAAAAGTCCAATCGACGAGTTCTTCAGCTTATTTTTTGTCATTCCGTGCACTGAGAAGGTTCAGTATGAGCTCCATTGTATTCGCCTGCTTTTCTGCAGCTTCAGCTTGCCTCTCCAACGCCTTTACTTTTCTTTTTTCAAAATTCAACAGCTCGGCCTGATTTTCAATTTGCTTTGTTAGCAAATCCACCCGCTTTCGCTTACGCGCTCTTGGCGGTTCCGTTGGAGCAAGCAGTGCCAATGGCGCTGGCACTGCTTCCGGTTGTGCAGGAGGCACATGCACTTCTTCTTCTTGTAGTAATACAGGAGAAAGAGACATGAACTCCACGCAATCGTCAGACGAAGCGCAAAAACTAAACCGCTTGGTGCCGCCGCTGTCGTCAAGTTCATAATTTTGTCAACCGATTGCTCCATTGGCCCAAGAGCATTCACGGAAAACATGCCACCTCCGGTTCCCTTAAGATGTGCCTTGTTTGAGGCAATCTTTTTTTTTTTGTGCGATTCCGCATGTCGGACCAAACCTGAAGTATTTAATTGCTTATAATAATGTTGATCAACGTGATATGAATACATACCTTTTTCGACTCAGCTATATTTCTTTGTGGAGGACCAACAGCATTGAGTCGTTCTGTTATTTCCTCCCACTTTCTTTCGAATTGGGCACGACTTCCACCATAAACTTGTGCTCCTCTGGCCACTTCCACATTCGTCTCCATCTCCTTCACCAATAAGTCGAATTGTTCAACTGTGTTTTTTTTTACACTACGACAAAAAGATAAAGTGTTTCTATTAGCTATATTATATTTTCCATTTAATACTTACATTTTTTTTTCTGTCGAACTCATCTTTTTAGTCTCAATAAAGAATTCAATTCAATTCAATTCAGTTAATTCAAAATAATAAAACAAAAATTTGAATGAAATATCAAATTTTAAAAAAGCGACGCAAACATAAATTCAAGTGACGAATTTGAAAGCTGAAGTGCGTTTTTGTGCCTTTTTGCGTGTTGTATAATACCAAAAAAACGTAAGGCACACGATAACCGTCACATTTTGACGCTAATGTGAGTGAGCGAGCTTATACAATACGAAATTGGCTGTTCACACGAAAATGTGACTCGTCGCGTCGCGTTGAGTTTTACATGATCTGGCTGCAAAAGTTTTCAATATGTGACTTTTTATATGAAAATTAATAAACTCTTTTTGCAAGGCATGCTTATTAGATACATTTCTGATTTTTTCACACAAAATAAAACATGAATCAGCGGATATTTGTGTATAATTAACTCAAAATCAAATTTTTTTGAGTTATGACGGTCTTGCGGCAAACGCGCGATATGCAACATACATATGTGTAGAAAGGGTCACTAACGTAACTTTTTGAATAAAATCTCCAAAAAAACTTTTATTTTAACGGAAACCTCATTTTTGTTTGTGAATTAGTGTTGTGAAAAATTCATAAATTTTGGTAAGTTTTTATCTGATGGTTTTAGAAAAAATCAAAAAAAGAATCTCTTTTGTGTAGTTTTCTACACAAGGAGCAGATGAAGGTTAAGAACATACTAAAAACAAACTGATTTCGGATTCCATTTTTTAATTTCTATTTTGAATTAAGTCAAAGAATAATAATACATTTTTTTCATTTATCCACTAATCAAAAAAAAAAAAATATAATTAAAATTTCATGAAACAGTGAAAATAGACTGTGCAAAAAATAGCAGTGACAAACAAAATTTAAGATATATACAACTTAAATAAGCAATTTTTAAAAAAGAAACCAAACATAATAATATTAGGTTAATACTTGGTGGCATATCCCTTATTCAGTTCAATTCAATTCAATTCAATTTATTTGTATAAATGACATTAGCACATAAGAATATAATTCTTTTAAGTACAACAATTTGCTTATTTATATGTTATAATCAACAACTTAAATTAATTATATAAACTTAATTAAATGTAACAGTTATTTTAGTTATCTAAGACTTAAAGACAATTGTGATTCAGAACCAAATAGAAACAGAGAAGAGCATAAGAAAGATAAAGAATTAAGAGTTCAAGAAAGATGTCGAAAAATTAGATGCTTGAAGCTCCTGCAGTTAGAAACACATTTTAAATGACGAGGCAAGGAATTCCACAGACGAATAGCACTAACGAAAAACAATCGAGACGAATTCAAGTATTTGAAAGGAAGAATTATAAGATTTAGACTTCTGGACGATTGACAAAACTGCAATTTCTCAAACAGATAGAGGGGAGTTTTAGTGTATATTATTTTATGCAGAAATATTAGATTTCTTATGTCCAGATATTCAACAATATTGCAGTTAAGGATGCTTTTCCTAAATGCTGAAACATGATCAAGTCTTTTCAAACCAAAGACATAACGGGTAATGTTATTAAAGACCACCTGGATTTTATGGAGTGAATTTGCATCTAGTTTACTGTAGACAACTTCAGAGTAAGTTATAAATGGTATTACTAATTGCACTGCAAGACGTTTCCTAGTAGTCACAGGTACAAATGATGCTGTCATTCGTAAGTTACGAAGTGTATTGTAGACTTTTCTTATAATACCGTTGACCTGATCTTCGCATGACAGAGAACAATTTAAGGTAAACCCGAGATAAGTTACTTTATCGACAAATTTTAGCCTGGTCCCATTAAGGCAGATACAAGGCAACTCTTCTTTCGGATAATATGATTTGGAGATTGGCAGGACATAAGATTTGGATGGATTTAAGTTTAAGTAGTTTTGAATGGCCCAATTATTGATCCTCTCAAGATCTTCATTTACTCTAAATCCTAGGTCTTCAATCAAACCAATTGGCCGTGACAAATAGAGCTGCAGGTCGTCAGCATACGCATGCATAACAACATTTGGGCAAATCTTAAAAATAATATTTAAAAATAAGCAGAACAGCAGAGGGCCAAGAACAGAGCCTTGAGGAACTCCACAGTATACCGTCTTATAGCTAGAGTATAAGTTTCCAATTTTAACTCTCTGCACTCTACCAACCAGATAACTTTTAATAATCCTCACCGCTCTGTCAGAAAACCTAAAGAACCGTTTAAGCATAGTACATAGTAAAGAGTGATCAATACTATCGAAAGATTTGGAAAAATCCAACAGGCAAAGGAAAGTCATGCAGTCCTTGTCATATGCATTTTTCAAGTCATCCATAATTTTTACAACCGCTGTGGAGCAGCTATGCCTCGGGCGAAATCCTGATTGAAGTGGCGACAAAAGACCAGACTCATCAATAAAAGCACAGAGTTGTTCTGCCATCAATGACTCGCAGACCTTAGAGAGAGCAGAAAGTAAACTGATTGGCCAAAAATAGCTTATTCCAGATGCAGTTGAAGATTTTGCAATTGGTATAATGGTTGCCACCTTCCATACAGTAGGGAAACAGGAGCTAGTTAAGCAGTGGTTGATAATATGAGTTACTGGGCCTAGGATGTAAGGCAAAACTAATTTTATGAATTTAATGGGTATATTATCTTCACCAGTTGAGTTAGATCTGACTTTAAAAATTTTTTTGGCAACATCATGTTCGCTCACCGCCACAAAATCAAAGTTATTAGAAGTGTTTTCAGTTCCAAACCAATCAGGAGGAGTTTGAGTCCTCTGTGAAGGGTTAATGGAAAAATAGTCATTGAGAACATTGGGATCAATGTCACATTGTGAGCCACTATTTTTCCCTACACCCACTGATCTTAAGTTTTGCCGGAGGAGCTTAATAGGTAAATTTGGATTTAACTTGGACTGAAAAAACATTTTCTTGCCATTCTTATAGCAGAAGAGGCACGATTTCGCGCTCTTCTGTGTTCTTCCCAATTAAGATCCGTAGGATTTCTCTTCCATATTGAATACGTTTTTTGCTTTTTTTTAATTGAAAGTCAGGCCTAGTAAACCACGGACACGTAGCATTACGAACACGCACCGTACGAAGGGGAACATGACGGTCGAAGATTCTATTAATCACATTATAAAAGAAATTTATTTTCTCATCTACAGTGTTCATGAACCAAACATCATGCCATTCCACTGCAGCCAGTTCGTCAAAAAGGTTAACATGGTCGATAGACTTGTAATCACGGTACGTAAAGTAAATTGGAACATTGATTGGCGTCAAGTTAATATTTAATGAACAGAAAATTAGGTCATGGTCTGATAAAAACGATAATTGATCATATACCAATACACTGGAAACATCAGCCACAGCAAAAATATCAAGAAGGCTTGGGGTAGTATTGTTAGCAAAGCGAGTTGGTACTTCAGTATTGACCATTGAGAGCCCAATTTCCGTTAAATCATCGCAAAGTTGTTTTGCAAGGTTATCTGACAGAAGCAAATTTATGTTCTAATCACCACATATAATTAAGTGATCATAATCAAAAATATAATTTGATAATGATGAAAACAAAGGGGTCAGACTGGAGCTCCGATAAGGGTTATAAACACTCGAAACTAAGACTTTGGTGTTATTGTCATAGATTTCAACAATAAGAAACTCAATACTACAGCCGATGGATTTAACTAAAAGTTTAGCATTTAAGTAATTTCTGCAATAAATAGCCACTCCTCCCCCTGACCTGTCTAGCCTATCATTCCGAAAAAGCTTATATTTATTTAACTCATAATAAGAGTCACACACTTCATTGCGGAACCAAGTTTCAGAGACGCACAAGACATCAACTGAAGACTCCTCAAAAACATTCTTCACTATATCCATTTTATAAGCATTTAAACTTCTGGCATTAAAATGAACGATTCTAAGGCCAGAGCGTTGACTGCACAAGATATTTAAAAGGGTTTTATAACTTTCGTTAGCACTTAACGTATTATCATTTAAGGTGGTCATTAATTATAAACACAAAAATGGAGCATAAGGCAAAAAGCAATAGAGTGAGAGCAATAAAGAGTAAGAAAGATGAAGTAAAAGTTAAAAGTTTAAATTTAAAATAAGACCGGTAAAAAATAAAATAGCCTAGAACAGCGATTCTTAAACTATGGTCCGCAGACCCCTGGGGGTCCGCGAAGCCATTCCAGGAGTCCGCGAAACAATTTTGACATCAATAATTTTATATCATCAAACTGTTCGCTTTATTCAAATAATTCATTTACAAAAAAATTCTACATGGCCATGAGTTTTTAAATGATTGCATATACTATATTTTTAAAAAACAAAGTGTGCATTTACTTTTGTTCAAACCTAAGATGCCCATCATCTAAATCTAAAAAAACAAAGTACGCGTTGATTTTTATTTCATTTCTGTGTGCTGTGTGTTACATACACGTACGTGTGGTGTCTTCAGTTGTGATTAATTTCCGATTACTTCTCCCAGCTACGAGTTCAATTTTCCTGGCTGCAGCTGTTACATACTACTTCATATTAAATCCTTTTAAAAATTATTTGACCCAACTCTATTTTGTATTATATATTTTAAAAACGCTATTCGTCATTTATATTTTTGTAGTTAAACTTTAATTCAGAATTTGAGTCTTAAAATGGATCGTTGGCTAAAAACAGGATCTATACTCAAACAAGATGTAGGTGAAAGCGATTCAGATGAGCGACCATCAACCTACATCAAGAAACGTAAAACTAGAAAGTACTGTGATGAGTATTTATCATTTGGATTTACTTCTGTAAGCAAAGAAGATGTAGAAAGGCCTTTATGTTTGTTATGTCGCGAAAGTTTATCAAATGAATGCATGAAACCCGCCAAACTCCGACTTAATTTGGAAACAAAGCATAGCGAGCACATTAGTAAGTCTGTCGATTTCCTTAATATCAAAAAAAAAAGAACTTGTTTCCAGTCAAAGTCTTATTCAAAATACCGCAACTGGAAGTATCAATAAAAAAGCAGTAAAAGCATCATATGAAGTATCCCTACTAGTAGCAAAAGCTGGAAAACCCCACAATACAGCAGAACAACTAATTCTTCCTGCTGCAAAAGCAATATCAAATACAATGTTGGGGGCTAAAGCTGCAAAAGATTTAAATTTGATTTCCTTATCAAAAGATACGGCAAGAATAGAATTGAAGATACTTATGTCCTGCAATATAAAAGAGCAATTAATTACAAAAGTGCTTAAAAGTCAATATTACTCACTACAATTAGATGAGAGTACCGATGTCTCTAATAATGCTAATTTGTTAGCATTTATTAGATATGAATTTGAATTTAAAATACAAGAGGATTTGTTATTTTGTGATTCCCTACTATCGAGTACTACAGCTAAGGCCATATTTAATACTTTGAATCATTTTATAACCGAAAATGGAATCCAGTGGTCAAAATGTGTTGGGATTTGCACTGACGGTGCTCGTGCAATGTCAGGAAGGATTGCTCTTATTAAAGGTATAGCACCTCAAGTCGTGTGGAACCATTGCTGCGTACACAGGGAATCGTTAGCATCTAAAAATATGTCAACAGATTTGAAAAAAATATTGGATGAAGTCGTTAAAGTTGTCAATTTCATTAAGGCTCGCCCACTTAATTCCCGTGTTTTCAGAGTTTTGTGCGAGGAGATGGGGAGTCAACATAAACAACTATTATTACACACAGAAGTACGTTGGTTGTCACGTGGGAAAGTACTCAGTCGCCTTTTTGAACTTCGTGACGAAATAAGATTATTTTTAATGGACACGCAATTCGAACTGAAAGAATGTTTTAATGATTTTCTCTGGTTAGCTAAGGTAGCTTACCTTACTGATATTTTTTGTTATTTGAATGAGCTGAATTTGAGCCTACAAGGTGCAGCTGTAAATAAATATAAAGTTGAAGATAAAATAGAACCGATTATAAAAAAAATCGAATTATGGTCAAAACGCATTCAAAAGTATGTATATGTACACTCAGCGATTTTATAGAAGTTTCTAATAAAGAGCTTGACAATGAAACGCGGCTCCTGTTTGTCGACCATTTAATGACTTTAAAAAGCAGCTTCCGAAAATATTTTCCCTGTCCTGATTCTGGCAACGACTGGATCAGGGATCCATTCAACACAGATGTTAGTAATGCTAAGAAATTATCGACATTACAGCAAGATATGCTCGTGGATATCTCTTGCGATACGGCTTTGAAACTTAAGTTCAATAAAATTGAACTAACTAACTTTTGGTTACTCCTAAAATCCGATTACCCTGCACTTGCAAATAAGGGTCTCCAAAACTTGATTCCGTTTTGCACAACTTATTTGTGTGAACAGACTTTTTCGGTTAGTGTAGAAGCAGACCTGAGGATAAAAATTTCGAATATAGAGCCCGACATTGTGGATTTGGTTTCGAGAAAACAACATCATTCATCTCATTAAGTAAAAACTTCTACAGAAGAAAATATAACAAATTTCGCATATAAAATAACAAATAGTCTACAAAAAATAATTTTCATTTTAATTTTATGTTCAATTAATTTTCATTTTAAGCTTTATTATTATTTATTAAAAAAGCTATGAAAAAAAACATAACTTATTTTCTTAGCTTTATTTTGACCACAAAATATTTGTCTTAATATTTGAGTTTAATGTACATATTTTGACTTGTAAATTTTTTAATTCTTTTACTTTTCACAATTTTTATTCATTTTGTTTTTTAATTACATGAAAATCCTAATAAAAAATGTTTGCCTCTATAAATGCGTAAGATTTGTTAAAATACAGAGATATATGGTATCAGTATCAATATTTATTTTGGACCTTCAAAAAACGGAAATAGTGTTGGAAAGACCTTTAAAAACCGGAAAACTTAAAACAAAGTAAAACTACTTCGTTCCTTAACCTCGTCAGATGATCGGACATTTTATGCCTATCTGGGTGAGTTTGATAATCGGACAAAGCTTTCAAAAACCAGACTGTCTGGGTGAAAACCGAACGGCCTGAGTGTCTTTGTCATTATTGAGCCAGAAATTAAGCTTATGAACGATATCAAATGTCTAGGGTTGGGAAGGGGTCCGCAAATAAAATTTAGCTCTATAAGGGTCCGCGGACTACATAAGTTTAAGAACCCCTGGCCTAGAATAAAAGAATTAAATATATTACGCATTGAGATGTACATCATTTTCAGTATGAGCTTCAGATATAATTTTCTGCAACTCTTCCTCATTTTCAACACGAAATGCATTAGATTGCTTATACAGCCTTATATATACTGACCCACGAAGAGTGAATGCATTATATAAAGATTTTTGGCGTTTGTACCGGACAGCTGCTTGAAGAAGTTTTCTGTTATCCATAGTGAGACTCTCATAAAGGTAGATGTTGTTATCCGACGCAGGTAGCTTAACTGCCATCTTAGTTCTCCTACGAAATTCACCAAAAGCCTTCAATACGCGGTTGCGCTCATACGGAGAATAAAATTTAATAATTACAGCAGAGTTAGGATTGGTCAGACTGGGATTAATTCGAAAAATGTCCCTGACTGGAGGTTCCACAAAGTCAATTGAGAGACATATTTCATTAAAAACAGACTTTAGGTTTTCATCTTTCTTGAAAGTTATCCCAAATAAGACAGCATCCGTAGAAATATCATCACTCGGTTTGTTGTTATTTTTTACTTGGTTTTGTAAATTTAAGTATAGATTCTCTAACTCAATACAGCGTCGAGTCATATCACTGAGTTGCTGGTTATTGGCAATAACCGCTGCGCATCTTTGTGACATAGAATCAATTAGTTTCTGGCACATGACCTTTGGGATAGAATCCCATGCTGCACTTACTTCGCGCCATAACTCACTCTCATTCCTTGGGTTTTTTTTCCGACAGCTTCCTTGACACGAGTCCAAAGATTCTCAATTGGGTTGAGGTCAGGGGACTGTGCTGGCCAGCTCATTACCTCAACCCAATTTGCTGAAATCCAACTTTTTTGCCAATCTACTACAATGTTTTGGATCATTATCCTGCTGATATACCCATTGTAGTGGCATATTCCATTCAGCATAAGGAAGCATTGTTGTACTCATTATTTGAATGTATGGGTTAGCATCCATATTGCCTTTAATCCAATAAAGTGAACCCGTGCCTTCGTGGTACGAAAAACAACCACAAACTTTAATTTTAGCTCCACCATACTTAACCGTTTTGAGCACATATTTTTTATTATAAGCGGAAGCTTTAATAAGTGCACGTGTCTCATTACTGCAATGTTTTGCGCGTCCCATAGTTCCTAATGTTTACATATTATTTATTGATTTATGGTTTCGGTATAATAATAAATTAAGAAAAAGCACTTACTATAAAAAAAAATTTATTTTTTGTCCACTTTTTTATAAAAACTTAAGCAATATTCGACGCACTGCTATTATTTTTCACAGCTGCAAATTGATCTTTTTCATTTCGGATAACGGTATTTTTGAAAAGCTTATTGCTATGACAAAAAAAGTTTTTTCTAAGTATTACTTAAAGATCATAAAGCTCTAAAAAACATAAGGTTGGTAGTATCCGTTAGATTTCAAAAAAATATCGTCGATTATTTCAAAAAACTTATCCCACTGCTATTATTTTGCACATAATTGTATATGAAATATGTAGCAAATACTCAGCCAAACTTATCTAAAAATGAAGCACTGAAATTCCAATCGATAAATACTCGCTTTTTAATGTTCTTTCTGCGAGTGATTTTATATAAATAAAATTTTAATGATTTTTCAAAATACATATTTAGTTCAGTTAACTATTGGTATTGGGAACATATTTGTTAATAATCTATCTTCTATCTATCTACTCAGTTTCAAAACCGGCCAAGTGCTTTTTTCTTACTTTTGAAAAAACAACGAAAAACTTTTATCTTCATCTATGTTCATTGAAAAATTAAAAAGTATTTCCCACATAATAGCTTATAAAATTTCTTACTCAAAACACGTCAGATCAGACTTTTCAAGTTTCATCTGCCGATGTTTTTGAGGAAACAATTTTGCACTTGGCCGGTTTTGATCCAAGGAACATGCACTTGGCCGGTTTTTAAACAGAGTTCAACAAGATTTGTTTGAAAAAAATGCACTTGGCCGGTTTTGATACCAAGGTACTGCACTTGGCCGGTTTTGATACCAAGGTACTGCACTTGGCCCGTTTTGATACCAAAGTACTGCGCTTGGCCGGTTTTGATACGAAAGTACTGCACTTGGCCGGTTTTGATACCAATATACTGCACTTGGCCGGTTTTGAATACAATTCAATTGAAATAATATGTAAACGTGAGAAATATTGTAGGAGTCACCGAGGTGAGTGAAAATCGCGATTTTGTAGTTAGCGTGCGATTTTTAACGAATTCCACTATAACACCTATAGGTCACGTTAGTGCAAACTCGATTTTATTTTTATTTTTGCTGATTTAGTTACATTGCTTCCTGTCGTCAGAGGACGACGATATACTTAATTTTAAACAAATCCACTAAAATTCAAAAATCGCACGCACCGCAAAACGTAACTTATTTGCGATAATTTCTTGTACAAACGTGGCTACAGGTGTTATACCACAAAATTACAATTTTCACTCATCTTGGTGACTCCAAGTGACCCAAAGTGACTCGGGGTGAACCACCTTGATGAGTAGTCACTTATGGAGTGAATACCTCCGGGATACTTCAAAGAACAAGGAAAGTATCCTTACAGCAACAAATTCCGCAAATCATTCTGTGGAAATACCCATATATAGGTACACAACTTAATTTTGAAAGAATTCCAATTGTGACAAAATTTCAGCTAAATTGAAACCAAGTTCATGTGCTTGGCCGGTTTTGAAACCAAGTTCATGGACTTGGCCGGTTTTGAAACCAAGATACTGCACTTGGCCGGTTTTGAAACCAAGTTCTTGCACTCGGCCGGTTTTGAAACCAAATCATCAAAATAAATTTAAAAAGTTTTATATATCTGTCAATAAACTTTTTTTTGATCTAAAAACATAGTAGAGCGATAAAGCATGATCCAGATTTTGATATATAAGAATATCTCAAAATTTTATTATCTCATATCTTTCTATATATTTATTCCTCAAAGATAAGGCTTAGTTGATGCGATCTAGAATAGCTACAGCAATAAATGATATATCAAATTGAAGTGCTCATCGAGCAGAGTTCGGCAAAGTTATCAGATTCGAGATCGGTTAACAAAAGCGTGGAAAGATTTCCTTTTTTTTAATTTTTATAAGCATTGCACAATAAGAGTTGTTACTAAAATATACCAGGTGTATAACTAAGTAATGTCGGTTCGAACATTTAGATGTCGCCCAAGCCTGAATATTTATCGAATGTCATGAAAATTTGACAGTGTGAAGCGTCAACGTTAACTATCATACCACCAAAGTTTCGCGCCAATCGAGCGTCATTATCGTGTTACTCTCAGCGCAGTCAACATGTCGAGTTTCGTGCCGAATAAAGAGCAATCGCGGACTATGTTAGTTCTGTGTTTTCATTTGAAGAAAACTGCCACGGAATCGCACCGAATGCTTGTTGAAGCTTTCGGTGAACAAGTGGCAACTGTTAAAACGTGTAAATGGTTTCAAAGATTCAAAAGTGGTGATTTCGATGTCAAGGACAAAGAACGCTCTGGAGCTCCGAAAAGGTACGAAGACGCCGAAATGCGAGCGTTATTGGACGAAGACGATTCCCAAACGCAAATGAACTCGCAGAGCAGTTGAATGTGAGCCAGTTTGCAATTTCCAAACGTTTACGAGACATGGCAGCTGGAAAGGCGCCAAAACACATGTGAAATTTTGCTCGCACGGTTCAAAAAAATGTCGTTATTGAATCGAATACCGGTTCGCGATACGTTAGAAGCACTCAATTGAGAAGTGCTCGCGCATGCGGCCTGCTCACCAGACTGGCCCCGTCCGATTACCACTTGTTCGCATCGATGGGA
The DNA here is from genome assembly GCA_963662105.1 of Meiosimyza platycephala. Taxonomy (NCBI): domain Eukaryota; kingdom Metazoa; phylum Arthropoda; class Insecta; order Diptera; family Lauxaniidae; genus Meiosimyza; species Meiosimyza platycephala. The sequence goes on along the minus strand of OY759210.1, from coordinate 41,379,876 downwards.
CACGCACTCGCTGAGCAGCGCTTCGATTCCTATACGAAAATGTGAAAATTTGGCTTGATGATTGGTTTCCGAAAAATCAGGGAATTCTATTGGCGTGGAATTCACAAATTGCCTGAAAGATGGGGAAAATGTGTGAAAAGCGAGGGAGCATACTTTGAAGAAACGATTCTTCCTTTTACTCTTGAATTAAACGAGTTTTTTTTTAAGAAAAAACGACATTACGTAGTTATACACCTGGTAAAAGCAATAGCAATGAATAAGTGTGTGTGTACATAATGTAAGTGGAGCTTGATATTTAATGAGAAAGAACAAATGAAAAACAACTTCGTGTTATGTTATTGTTGAATGGAAACATTTATTTTGGATTCATATTTTTGGAAGATGTGATGAATTTTTTTTGAAAGATCTAAATAATATTTTTGGAAAGGTTCGTCATTTTTATTACTAAAACTTAATCATTGAAATCGAGCGTACATGGATGATTGTAAAAAACTCTCGCTTTTTTTGTACGGGGCATTACTTTGAACTAAATTTGAATTTACTGTTGAAACCAATTTTCTCACGTCTACTCTTGAGCATTCCACCCCATTTTAAAAAAAAATTCTGACTGCATGTTTTAAGAATATTTATGGTAAAAATGCCTTTAACGTGGCATGTCCCAAGTGACATAATTCAAAAAAAAATTCCAAATAAAATTTTAGAAGAAATACCTATCAGGTTGGACTTAGTATAAAGCTATAAATTTATGATATAACAACAATATTTTAATATCAATACTTAATAATAATAGAGTTTAGCTACAATAGCTATTAGTTTTCTAAGCAATTTATCTTGAAGCTTTAAAACCAAGTAAAAAGCTTATATATTAAGGAAAATGAAAAAATTATACATGCAATTAAATTTATTTTTATAATTTTTTCTTAGCTTTATCACACTTTCTAAACATACCCACCCAGATCATATGTATATAAACATACAATTGCATGAATGCAATTGCATGAATTTATTAATATGGTCCAAGGCATAAATGTTAGAAAAAATTTACCCATCATGCTGTGGGACTAGGACAACACAAACATAAAGACCAACAACCATTAAGCTAAAAAATTAACTACAGTTATTTTTCAATCTAAGCTTGATTTGACCTTTTGACAAGCTAATATCATATACATCGAAATTATTAATAAGAGTAGTCATGCGATTAAAAGGAGCAGTTAGCCATATAATTAGTTCTACTAAGAGGTTGGTAAAATAATTGATTAGAGTTACGATTACTCCTGCGATTAGTGTTTAAGTGAATATAATTAAGAAGCTCTGGTGCAGCAGAGACCCAGTTACAAGTTGATGCAGATTAAGTATATATACACAATATTTCAAAGCGTGCTCAAAGATTGCATATGTAGTAACTTCAAACGATCCTCATAAGGAGGAATAGAAGATGCGAGTTTTTAATGACATGTGTAACGTCATTAATTGCTAAAATGAACAGGAGCGGCCCCAGTTGGCTTCCTTGTGGAACACCTGATGCCGCTCTGAATGGGGAGGAAAACACCCTCCGAAATCTTATTTGATATGAGCGATCAGATAAATAAGATTCAATCCAGCTGACAAAACTTAAAGGAAATCCAAGCTTCTTTAACTTAAACAAAATCAAATTGTGTGGTAATTTGTCAAATGCTTTACTGAAATCAGTGTAGATACAGTCAACTTGCCCACCAGAATCAAAAGAACTTAATGCAAAGGAAGTAAAATCAAGGAGGTTAGAAACTGTAGATCTGCCATTAAAAAAACCATGCTGACGAGTTGTTATGACTTCACCACAGCACACCTTAACTTGATCGTACACAATGCGTTCAAAAATTTTCGGTATCGATGATAACTTCGCTACGGGCCTGTAATTTGAAACATCATTTTTACACCCTTTCTTAAAAATGGGGCTTATATATGCATTTTTCCAAAATTTAGGAAAATAGCTATCTCTAATCTCTAATCTATCTAAACTGTTCTGAATTCAGATGGAAACCCGTCAGACTTTTTTTTTGTATTAATAAAACCCCAAAAATGCTTGGGGTCATGAAGAATATTCAGCTTTATTTTATTCAAATATTCAGAATAAACTAAAGCCGACTTATCCTTAAATTCATGGAAAAGTCGCTGGTAAGCAACTAAGTCATTTCGGTCCTGGCTACAAACGTATTTGTTCCACGCCCTATTACGGCCATTACGAATTTTTTTTAAATCCTTTGTGTACCAAGGATACGTACCTTTTTGTATATGGCACCGACAATGCTATGGCCGAAAAAAGTTCACCATAGAAAAATTTAATGCACTCATCAAATGAATTACTCGTTTTATTAAAAAAAATAATAAGGTCGTCTAATTTATTCCTTAAATTCTCATTCAACCTTAAAAAGTCCGCTTTTTTAAAATTGAATTCATAAACATTGATGGAAGAACATGCATTAATTAAATTTTCATTGTCAGATTGGTACAAAATAGTCAAAGGTGGATGATAGGAATCAACCGTAGAAAGAGCACGGATAGCATTTCTCACAACAACATTACTACTATTTGCAGCCAAGACTAAGTCAAGTTGTCGTCCATGAGAATTAGTTATACAACTTACTTGTTGTAAATTTGAAAGTATTTCGTCAACAAAAATTTGTTGTTGTCGAGTTTTTGGACACGATGCATAAAAATATGTACCATCATCCGAAGGAGTCCATTTAAGGTCATTTAAGGCAGATTGAAATCACCTAACAATAAAATGTCGTCATTAGTGTCTAGTTCATTTATTATGTATTCTACGGACATCGAAAGACATTCGTAGACATCTGCGCTACTATTTGGAGGAACATAAGCGTTAAGAATATAAATATTGGAGTTACAATATGTAACTTTAACGCATAATAGTTCAATATTAGATGCGCAGGCAATTTCGATTAATGAACTAGTTAAATGATTTTGTATGACTATTAAGACGCATCCACCAACAGAAGAAATGTCTTCCAAGTGTCTGTCTCTTCTAAAAACATTGAAACTATTGTCAAAAAGTTCCAAATTGAGAAAAGTGTTATTTAACCAAGTTTCGGTAAAAACGATAATATCCTCAGAAAAATTCTGAGTGGCTAAAAAGATGCCATGCGTCTTAGAACGCAAACCTCTTACATTTTGATAGTAAAGGGATAGTCGCTTCAGTTTTTTGAATTGGATCGGACAGACTTATTATTTTTTTTCGACTTAAATTCTGAAATAAAGATATTATCCACCCATGCATTAGAATTAAGAATGGCAGAAACATGAGAGATGCCACTGTAATTTTAAAAGACGCGTGAGTTGGTTTATTACCGATTTTCCTGCAAGGAACGAAGGCGTCGTCAGGAATAATTTGGTTTTGTCTAATACAGTTTATAACATTGTCAGTGGTAGTGTTAGCATTAAGACGTGAAATGAAAATCGATTTCAACCTTGGCAATGCTTGCAGGGAGACAGGTGCCACAGAACCACCAATCGTAACAACACCTTGCGGATTAGGAATAACAGAAATGGATAGTGGAGGAAAGGGGTGGAGGGTTATTTATAGCAGCAGTAGCGGGAAAGTTGGAAGTAGACGGAGAGGTATTTAGAGGGGGATCTAAGGCAGTTACTTCACGATTAACAGCTGTGTCACTCGCCCCCCCACACTACCCAAGTTCACATTCGACTTACGATTCTTATTTAATTTTCGTTTAAGTTTTCTTTTCTTCAGGGAAATAGCTTGCTTAGGTAGAGCAGAGATCGAAGGAGTAGAAGGAAAAACCATAGCAGCCTCAGTAATAGTTTTATTTTGAAGCGAACTAACATCTGGTGAGACAGTCTCATTAAGGCTTTTTTCAATTTGGGGAGTTATGTCTAAATAATTATTTAGAATATCTCTGAAATTAATATTCAAATTGTTAAGATTTTTCCCAAATTGTTTAATTTTGTCGAAAAAGACCGACAGGGACAGGGCCCTGCAAGATGGACAGTACCAATGCAGGCCCGAACGTTTAGAGGATAATAAATCAGTAATAGTGTTAGCTAGTCCTGCACAAGAGGCATGAAAGACCTGTTCACAGGGACCTGAACAGGAAAACATGGCATTCAATATATTTTGACTTTTACATTGATCTCTTAAAGAGCAAGCTAACAAGTTTTCAGACGAAAAATAATCCATCATGAAAAAAAGAAAAGAATAAGTTATAATAATAAAGTATTATTTTTATATTGACCTAAAATATATTTAAAAGCGCTTACAACGGGTTAAAAGAGAATTGAGATTCCAAATACACAATCCGCGAAGTCGGATCTGCTCATTTACTCGTTTTATGGTCATTTAAAGGTTTTACTTTGGGCGACATGGTTCGTTTCAAGCAAGATCAAAATCGGTAAAGATTGTCAACAAAATCTGATAATGCACAATAAATATTTAGTGTTCGGAGATTCCAAAAGCATAATCAATAAAATCGTACCTAATCACTTACTCGTTTTATGGCCATTTTAAAGTAAACGCTTTTACCGATAATCTATATATTAATACGTGAACATCGAAACCTATGGTACACTTTTTTAGTAGTTATTATAAAGAGAGGGAATTGAACTTTATATCATTTGAAAGGTACTGTTTTGTTGATGTCCAAAAAGCACAAATAAATTGTAATATATGCAAGGTGAGGTAAGGTGAATTGAAATTATGTAAATAAGATCATGTTACTTGGACAAAGACGTTTTATTCGTCATAGGGCGGGAAAATTCTTCCAAAGTTAATACTTGGTGGGTACTGTCGAGTTTCGACCACAATACGACACTAGTATTGATAAAAATGCGTTCTAAGAAAAATTGTGAATAAGTTATTAAAAATTTAAATTTTTTTATTTTGCGTTTCTTTGTGGACTTTGTAATCAAAAATACTTTTAATACTTTTTTATTTTTTTTGAACAAGTGATTTGTCACGTTTCTTTTATGAGGTTTTTTTTTATATGCTCGCACAATTTAAGGTGATTGAAAAATGTAACTTTTATCCGGTTTTTTCTTATATGCAGTTCTCTTATAAGCGGTCTATTTTGAATAGAAATACCAAAAATGTACACGGTGCTTTTGGAGTTGTCTATTGTAAGCGATATTTTCTTATAAGCGGGTTTCTTTATGCGGAGTGTACTGTATCAACTTTCAAAAAATGCATGTCATATGAAAGATTTTTAAATGAACTGTAATATAAGCTCATAAAAGTTTGAAATTTCACTTATAGTTTTTGATAATTTTCGAGATATGACACTTTATCGAAATTTCTGGTCAACTTTTTTTTTAAAAAAACGTTATTTTTTGGTAAATTTTTACTTCACAAAAATTTCAATTAATACATAAGAAAGAGCATTTTATGTCCTTTCATATGGTGTGCAACAGGATTTTTTAAGGAAGGAAAGTGAACGAGCTCTAGAAATTTATTTATTTAAGTATCCTTTCCAGTACACTTCCAGTAATATTTTTTTTAAAAAAATAGTTCTTCATTTAGATATTTACAAAAGTAAATAATAAGACAAAGATATTGAGGAGTAAAAGAAGAAACAAAGTGTTATAGTGACACATGAAGTAATTAAGCAAACTATGGAAGTCAAAAGAGTATGAACAATATTTTTATAGAAACGAGTACTGAGGCAATGCCTGCATGAAACATCTCTTCCATTCCTTTCACAATAAAATGCATTCACGTCTTCAACTACTTCAGTTAATTCCATACAAAAGTCTTGTGCTCTGCTGTTTTTGATTAATAAGTATAGAGATGCCATTCAAATCAATTTCTCAATCGCCAATGCCATGAAACCCATCTTCCTATCAACTCCTTTGCAACTACTTTAGTGAGAATCTTTGGTAGAAATACTACAGGAATGGTTAGTTTGTTCATTTTGCTTAATATCATTATGAAAATGTTTCTACTTTCTTAACTTAGATTAACGATTAACGGACTTGGGGTAATTTAGCGGAAGTTAACGAGTCCGTTAACGTTTTTTAAAGTTAACTTAAAAGTTAATCCGTTAGTCGATATGTTAACTTCGTTAATTAACGATTAACGGATTAACGAGTAAATGCCCAGCTATGCATACCAACACTGATACTTAGGGTGGCCCACATGCAAAATTTTTTGTAATGTAATGGATAGTCTTACCTTCAATTAAGGTGCTTGCGTCCTCAAAGTTAATCTCGTCCACTGCAATTATAAAATTTAAAAGAGTGAATAAAATCAAATATGTATAATGAAATTAAAATAACATTGCATGAAATTAAACAAAAAATTAAATAAATAATAAAATTGAATAAAATACAAAAGAGAAAAAAATTATGATGTGAGAGTAAAACTTAGTTTAAAAAATCATGAAAAACTTGATGTAAAATTGGAATCAACAAAAATTTATTGGAAATTGGAATACAAAAAAATTTATACTCTACCAGTACAGTCATTTGGTTAAAAAAAAGAGGTTACCTGGAAAGTTTTCCGCGAGTTTTGAAAATGGGTAATTTTTATAGATTTTGATGTGTTCTTTCCAAATATCAATTTTGCTACTTCGTAGTTTTGCCACTCGCGCCGCCATATTGGAAAAATGGCACCAAAAATCAGTTTTTTGACAATATCTCCTTTCCGATTCATTTTACGATAAAAACGCCTATATACAAAATGAAACTAGAGGAAATTACCTACAGTTTGTCTAGGTCTTTTTTTTGTAAAATCAATAGTTTTGGCGTACGAGCGACGCAAAGTGTACTTCCAAATGCGTTTTGGCCAAAACACTCATTTCCACACCACCTTGAGGTAGAGTAAGCGGCGCGTTTTTTTATCGTGGTGTCCCCAGTAGGCCTAATCCACATGCAATTTAGAATTTAAAAACTGAGCGAATCCTCCTTCGCTTCGCTGTTCTTGATGGACAAGGTGTTGCGAGGTCATTGTCCTTAGAACCGATTTATCAGAGCTGTGAAAGAGTGCATTAATTTTCAATTTTAATTCATGAGAAATTCCGCATTCAGAGGGCAGCTATTTAAAAATGAAGTCGCTTGTAGACTTCAATTTCATAAGTCTGCAGCCTTTTCCATCGTAAAGAATGAAATTATTTTGGTGACGTCATATTTTGGATTGGAATCATGATTGGAAGAATTTTGATTGCACTGAAGTCACCTCAAATCACTTTGAAGTCGTTGAAGTCACTTGAAGTCGCTGAAAATACTTGAAGTTGTTGAAGTAACTTGAAGTCGTTGAAGTCACTTGAAGTCGCTCAAGTCACTTGAAGTCGCTGAAATCACTTGATGTCAGCTGCAAAAAAAAATCAAAATATGACAAATTGATTTTACGAAAAAAAGACCTAGACATAAACTGTAGGCAATTTCCTATAGTTTCATTTTATCGTAAAATGAGTCGGAAAGGAGATATTGTCAAAAACTGATTTTTGGTGCCATTTTTCCAATATAGCGGCGCGAGCGGCAAAAATACGAGGTAGCAAAATTGATATTCGGGATGAGCATATCGAAATCTATAAAAATTACCCATTTTTAAAACTCCCGGAAAACTTTCCAGGTAAAACTACCAAATAATTGTACTATATATCAATTTTAGATATTTTGACTAAATCTTTACTAAGGTAGTGACCTTAATTAATTTCTAACACTTTAAAAGTCCTGTCTTTTCACTAAAGCAGTATTGGTCGTTTTCTTTCTTGGGATTTATATTAAAAGATCCTATTTGAGAAAGTTTATGATATCCTAAGCTGTCACTATTCTTTTCTTCTAACCTCAAGTAAAGCTGCTGTAAAATTTAGTTTGGTTTCTTAATAATTTTTTTTAAATGCTGCATATTATTTTCAAACTTGTATGCAGAAAAACTATCTAATGTTCCAAACTGTTTGCAACAATCTACAAAATGTAACAAACCATGTATATTAAAACTAACTAAATGGTCTCCGAAAATGTCTTCAAATTGATCAACAAACTCTTTTAACATTTTCTGCGCTGCATTACATTCTATACGTGGTTTCACAAGAAAGAAGTCTAATACCTGCATGTAATAACAGAAAATTATAATAAGCCTCGGTGCTTATACTATCTTTTAGTACAAATATTCCTAGATATAACAAAAACTGCCTAAATTCTATCGACTTCCAATTGCTGACTTCATCGAAATTTCTACAGACGCGACCAAATTCTGAAGGAATGAAATAAGAAACAACTTATTCGTTCCTTCATTTGGGTTAATTTCCTCGTTTTTAAATATAATCTTACTAACTTTTTTACTACACCTAGGTCTACCAAGTGCATGGGGTCTAGTGGAAATTGTGAAACCATACCAATTTCAGCCCTTTCTAATACGTTTTCATTTTATAAAAAGATTTCGCTATGATGAACAACATCTACTCTATTTTTAAAAGTCATGTCTGTTCTTGAGGAAGAAACACGTTTGGAAAAAGAATCTCTACGATGACTCTAGCTACCTACCTGACAGCATTTGGGGCAACTATTCTTTCCTGTGAAAGACTGGACACCTGTCACAAAAGCTCGAGCTGGAGAGTCGCAACAAAAAAACCTCACATTAAATTTGTTTACTACTCCATCCACCTTCAGACCATTAGCTTTTAAACTCAATATCTCGTTAGAAAATTCCTGAAGAAAGTCATTGGCATGACTAGGTTTTTCCATACCTGAAAATCACGCAATGGTAAATGGGCATTCCTGCGGAAATCCTACGATTGCACCAAGAATATGCCATAAAACCCTACTGGAACTGTGAAATAGTTAAACCATCAATTCCTACATCAATTAAGACCTCATTGCTATTTTTAAGAAAAGGAAACGAGTTAACATTAAAAAGTTCCTGTACACCTATGTATAAAAATTCACCTTCTAGCATACTCTGCACTTCAACTTTCTTTCTATTTGTCCTAAACAGACCCTTAGCTGATAGGGGAAAATCATCAATGCCTATTCTGTTAATAGTTTGAAGTAAATCAGAAACAACGCTATGTGAAACTTTGTTTCTGATTGCCCAGGACCTTATTTCTCCTAATTTGTCTACTTTGGCTGGTTCATTGAAAACCTCATCCCTATCATCATTAAATTCATTCCCATCTCTACAACTATTATTTGAGTCCACGTCTGAGTCGTCATTTCGTTTCATCCCTATGTCCACTTCAACGTCCATTTGCATGTTGGATGCACCTTGTCCGCAGTTTATGTCCACTTCTACTCCTACGTCCACTTGCATGTTCGATGCACCTTGTTCACAGTCTGCCTGTCCACTCACTCCGCCATTTTTAAACCAGAGACCAGACCTATCATATCCGAAGGACTTTGATGCGCTAAATCCGAAACCGAGCTCCGTATTTCTCCTATACATCAGATTTTCGAGATATTCTAACCTAAAAGTGCAAAAATGGCTTTTTGCTACATTTGAGCTTATTTTACATCGCGAATAAAACTTTTTTTTTCAAAAATGGTTATGGCATCAGAAAGTATTACTTTTACACTTCAAAACTTTTTTTAGATTATATCGATAACTCTTTTTGTCTCCAAAATATCGTAACTTGAAATTTATTACATAGGCCTACATACAGAAATTTTAAATTTATGATATTTCGGTGATTAAAAGAGATATCGGCAAAATTTAAAATGGGTTTTGAAGGGTAAGAGTAATACTTTCAGATGCCGTAATCAGTTTTGGAAAAACAATTTTAGTCCCGATGTAAAATAAGCTCAAATATAGCCAAAAACCGTGTTTTTTGCACTTTTAGGCTAGAATGACTCGAAAATCTGATGTATAGGAGAAATTCGGAGCTCGGATTTAGCGCATCAAAGTCCTTCGGAAATAATAGGTCTGGTCTCTGGTTTTGGACTTTTTTTATTTTTGTCGGCCTGTGTAATTTTTTCATATTTTTTTACATTAGCAAGGAAAACTTGCTTTTCTTTTGAAAGAAGATTATTAATTGTTTTTTCACTCAGTTTTATTCACTTTTTATTTTTTTATGTTTGATTACATATATTATTTTTTTTAGATTTTGAATTTTCGACACTTCCTTTCAGTTGCACAGCTAAATAATTTTGAACGTAATTTTTATTTTTGTGTGATGTGTAAAAGAGCAAGCTTACATACAACTTTCCTTCTTTCATTGTGTTTGTAATTACGTTAGAGCTGTCCAACTGGATTGTACTCATCCGATCAATGTCAGATTCTTTTATTTGATACTTTATAACGTCAGCTTTTGAAGTAAATTTAAAAAATTTCTGTCAACAATTAAAAAATACATAATAACAAATTAATTGTTTAAATAGCTCTGACATGCTGTTCCCCCAACTAGAATTAATTGAAAACAATTACATTTTATTCTTTATTCTTTTATCTACAAAACCTATTTTACAAAAAAGTGAAGTCTCAATTAGTTCAAACATTATTATATATTTCGAGCGCAAGTCATGAATCGCAGAAGGAATCTAAGGACGAGTCAAAACAAAGGAACGAGTATCTGACACTCCAAAAATAGACATACGACATTTTTTTTATGCAAAATGATGATTTTTCTTATTGAAAATACAATTGATGTGTGTCATACAATTTCGATTGCACTCATTTATACTAATTGTAAGTACAGATATACTAAATACATATTTAAATAGTTTGCTTTAATTTGTTTCAACGAGTACGAGTAATTGACGCGTACCTAGCAAATATTTCAACTATCGTAAAAATAAAGTAAAAGTAGTGTAATGTAATGTAAAAGTAATGGATAGTGACTTATCGGAAAACGATTCGATGTAGAGACATCTTCAAGCGTTGAAATTAAATTAGACACGAAAACTTCAGAAACATTCGAATCATGGAATATAAATGTAAGAAAATAACGAAAAAAGGAAGTGATATATGAAAAGACCAAACCATGCAAAGAAGACTGCATACGTAGCAGAGATGTGCACGAATGCATTCAAACGCAGTTGTGAAACACTCACATAAAACGAATTGGAATCAACACTGAGCATCGAACGTGTGAAACGAATGAAAACACTGCTCACTCAAAGTGAATGCGAATGCTGCAGTGCTGTACTTTTTATCGCATTCCGTTGCTTGTCTTTGTTTTCTTTGAAGGCAACGAACACACTACAAAAGACATGCACTATTCACTCACACATCAATCATTCATTTCTATTTCTATGAAATGAATTGTATGAATGTGAACGAATGTGATGGCAATTCAACGAATGTTATTGCGCAGCATTGAATGCTATTGCGCAGCATCGAATGCCTCCTTGCTTCGTGTGGAATGAACGATTTCAGCTCGTGCTATTGTCGTGCTATTAGAAATGAATGGTTGAAGTTTGAGTGAATAGTGCTTGCCTTTCGTGTATGTTCAAGGACAGCAGAGACAAGCAATGACAATAAAATTCAAAGACAATGCAGAGCAGCATTCGTTTCTTATGTTGCCGAATGAAAGCATGGCAATCATAGACTAATATAGACCGGAAAGTATTTTCGGCGGGAAAAACACTTTTTGTTAGTGTTAGTGAAAATTGAAGTTCACCCTAGTGCGGTGAGTTCGCTCGTGTTAGTGTGCCACTTAGTAAATATTTTTCCATAAATTAGGGGATTTATAGGTCTTCAAAGGATTTAAATGAAAAATAATCGTATTTTTTGTAAAGAAACTCATAATAAAATGTTTAAAAAAACGTTAGCACTAACATTTTGTTTCAATTTTTAAAGATGTAAAAGGAAAATCAAACAGATTATTTATTTTTTGAAAAAAATCAAAATCTGGCTACTTTCCAGCTGTCAAATTTTCTAAACAGTTTTGCTGTCTTCAAGGAGTTTTGGAATATCTTATGGATGTGGTTTATTTTGCAATTTTATATTATAATAAGCTTTTATTAGTTTCTTTTCAGCATTTTAATAGTTTTTTTCAAAACTGTTCTTCAATAATTTTTATATTTACAGCTTTCCAACAGAGTGTTTCACCAGTGTAATAGTTTTTTTCAAAACTAAGAAGTTCAATACATTTTGCCAAATTGAAGGTTCCGCCAGCAGGAGACTATAATCAAATTAATCTTTTTATTGTTTCAGGTTTATACTAAGGTATATAAAATTTCTAAAAATATCTTTTTTCCACAGCTTACAACTTGAAGAAATCGTGAAGATGCCGAGGAATAAAAGCTGCTATTTGGGCTGCAAGGGTGCAACCAAATTTTATAAATTCCCCAACAGCAACACGGATAACGATAGGTAAGCAAGTTTTAAGTATGAATTTCTGCAGTGCAACTTTAAGTTCAAGTGCAGTTGCAAAAAAAAGAATTAATTTATTTAGAAACGAATATACGAGCTCTCTACAAAATTACTGCTATTCACGGACTGTAACAGCATTGATCGCGCAGTAGCAAATGTAACCAAATTTTTTTCCAAAGTTATAAAGAATTTTTTATTTATAACAAGACTAACTATTCGCCTTTTTTATTCTTTCATAAAATGAAACAGTTTGTTTCTGTGGCAGTGTATATAATTTTCATTTGAAAGTATGTATACGATGTAAAAACCGTGTTAAGAGAAAGGTAGTCCCACTGAAATTACAAATGCAAGTTTTGATGTTTGTTACTAAATCACGCCATAACGGCGAAACGGATATAGATGAATCTTGGTATATAGATAATGTATATCGTGGATCAGTAGCTACTTTTTATTTCGAAAAAGCCCAGATCTCCCATACAGAAAAAAAACTAAAAATGTGTATTTCGAAACCAATGCAGTACAGTTGTGAAATTTGATACATATGTAAATGTATATTGTTTGTACCAAGTATTTACTTCATAAATAGAGAGAGATTAAACGTGGCGTGACACCACCCACTCAACAAAAACAATTAAAACAGTAGGTATTTTTTGCATTTATGGCAGCTTAATTATTATCAATTTATCTTTAATAAAAATTAATCGCCTATAAACGATGTGTGTGCTTTACCCTACCTACCTTACGATAAATTAAGATAAAAAAAACACTTGATATTATCTTTAAGAGATAGAGACAAAATTGTCATAGTTATCACTAAATATTTAGAGAAATATTACGTTTAAATAAAAGAAAAATCTAACCAAAGTATCTTTAGAAGATATGAAGACAAATTGTCTAATTTATCCATTAATAGACTTTTATCACTTTTGGAAGATTTTGCCTACACCCATTTTATATGAGCATTTTCGAATTAAATTATTCGGGGTCGATATTAGTTGTTAAGTACGCACACTAAATCTGAGAAATATTAATGTTGAACACTGACAAACCTTTCGCCACACTATACGCAACTCCCGAGTATGAATAGCGATCCACCACTAAGGTTGTACCGGCTTCGAGCAACTTTTTGATTTCATTTTTAAATTCCCAACGGTTCGCAGAAAAAAGCAAATGTATGCACTGGTCTGACAGCTTCTCTTTGTTGGTCAGATATGAATTGATAACTTGGCCAATGTTGGATTGACGCGCTGGGAAGCCCATATGACGTACCAAAATGCCTTTCGACTGCAAAAACTTTACTGCAGTAGAATTCAAATTTAGTAATTGTTCACTAGACCATGCATTGAACTCACCCAACACGTTGGCCTTTTGGGCTGTTTATTTCCTCTACCATTTTATTCTTAGTAAATGTATGCTAAGACATTTTGATAGTAAGAATTATTAAGTATAATATTTAATGGCCATTCAATTTTATATACTTGAACTTAATAGTCCACTGTAGAATTATTTTGAACTAAGCTCAGTTAGATAGTATTTAAGTGTTAAGCAAACAATCGTCTCAAAAATACTAATATTTTGACAAAAGTTCAAACGTTTTTGAAGTACATTTGGACTTTAAGAAAAATACGAAACATAAACGGGACAAAATTTTAAACCTTTTTAATAACAAAAATAAGTAGTTTTGATGAAATTTTTTTGGGTAAAGTTTTTAATATTTGTGCTAGTAAACGGCTAAAATAATATAAGATAGCATAAAATAGGTTAAGAAATGAAATGCAAACAAATTTTTCAGAAAAGTTTTATTTTCTTTTTTTTAATTACGCAGAACAAAACTGGACTTGACTGGAGACCGTGTTATTTTTTCCCTTTTCAAGTTTTTCAAGGTAACCTCTTTATTCTTTTTTAATATTTTACTATTAGATTTCTGGCTGTTATGCTTCTTAACAATGTAATGCTTTCTCTATTTATTTTGATTTTGTTTTCATGTTTTAAGTATAAGTACTAGGCTATTTATGCTTTTCATGAAATTGCAGCATGAGTATTTTTTATTTTTATTATTTTTTATATTAATAGGTTGACAAGTAAAATTCATTAAGTACATCTGTGGTCACAAAGCAATATAGTTTAAGTGCCATGTTGATGCATAAAATTTTTATTGTTTTGCCTTTCGAACACAAATAAATTTAGTGAATTTCACTTGTGAATCGAAATTCAAATAATTTAAGTATACTTTATCCACTTCTAACTAGACGAAACGAATGGATGCGCCTTCTGGGATTAGTTGGAAGTTTGTCAGAGTTCCACTATGCTTGCGGAAATCATTTTTCGGAGAAAATGTACTCCAATATAAGACTTAAGTCTGATGCTGTACCTGATCTCAATTTTAATATAATTGACTCCCCTATAATACTCTCCCCTATGCTTAATGCGACTCCAGATTCAGGTGTTTTTATAAACACATCTGATTCTGATCTGATTCCTATGCTTCTTTCAACATCAAATGTTGAAAAAAGTACAGACGTAAATAGTTCCAAATCGCGTAAAGCCCTACTTCCACTTTTGCTTAACCATTCCCCTGAATTACCAATGGCAGTGGATGGATGGATGGATGCTCTGCCATTGGTAAAAGAAAATCCTCTGCCAGAGTACAGGCTGCAGTGCCTTGAAGTACTCCATGATGATTTTGAAAATCAAAGTGTTTCAGAAATCATCTGCAGGGAATTTCAAAACGATACGAATGTGGGTGAATACACTCCTAGAGAGGCTAAAATGCTTCAGGAGTTGAATGATTTAAAAAGAAAACTTTTTGACAGTAGAGCAGAAGTAAAAAATCAGGATTTGGAACTTAAAAAAATGCGGTTTGAAAATGATAGGTTAAAAGAGAACAATGCTTCTCAAAGTATAGATAGGATCTGTGAAAGACTGCCCTTACAGCTTCAACTGTGCGTAAGAAACAGTATGCTGAATATTGGTCGCAAACCAACTGGCCGCAGGTATAGCGATCTTTTGAAAATTATGGCCTTGGGAGTCTATTTTTGTCACCCTTAGCATATCGCTATCTGCAGATCCCTTTCACCTGGCCAGAACCGCGTACTCTAAGTGAGTTCGTTTCGAATTGGCCAAAAAATCCTGGGAACGGTTACAGTCGCATTAAAGCCTTAGAGTTGCGTAGCCGAGGATTTTCTGATGAACAGAAATATGTCACGTTATCGTGCGACGAAATGGCTTTAAAAGTACACGTCTTTTATAATAAGTCTGAGGACAAAATTATAGGTTTAGAAGATTATGGTGACGAAAACCGTACTTCTAGGACGTGTACTACTGTCATGGTCATACATGCCCAAGGGATAGGTGGAGACCCTTGGAAACAACCTTTAGCCTATTTCTTCGTGCAAGGTGCATGCAAAGGAGACATTGTAAAAAAATATGTTTTTGAAGCTATTTCTCAACTTCAAAGCATCGGGTTGCACCCAGTTCACTTTGTTTGCGATCAGGGCGCAAATTTTATGAAATTTGCAAAAGTGGCTAGAGTGACTGAGAAAACACCATATTTTCTCGTCAATGGTGAGAAAGTTTTCTTTTTCTGTCTGACTCTCCTCACCTCATTAAAAGCACCCGTAACTCCTTGCTTAACCCAAAAAATTCGGTCACTTTTGATAATGCCCCGGTAGAGT
The DNA here is from genome assembly GCA_963662105.1 of Meiosimyza platycephala. NCBI lineage: Eukaryota > Metazoa > Arthropoda > Insecta > Diptera > Lauxaniidae > Meiosimyza > Meiosimyza platycephala. Next base: position 41,363,943 of record OY759210.1, on the reverse strand, counting down.
GGAGTGATGTTGTACACGTGTACCAAACCGAATCCACTCTGGGTATACGATGCGCGTATAAGCTGTCAAAGAAACACATTGAGTCAAACAACCTTGAGAAAATGATTGTTCGTTTGGCAGCTCAAGTGTTTAGCGATACTGTGTCATCTGTAATGCATATTATAAAACAAATAGAAGGTTCGCAAGCGTCCCCAACCATAGAAAACACAGCACATTATTTAAGCTTTATTGACAAACTTTTTAACATTTTAAATAGCTCTAGTGTGCACACTCCGTCTCCAAAGAGAGTGTATTGTGGATCAGATGAGCAAATAGATTTTCTAAGGCAGGCAAAAATTCTTTTAAACTCCATAAAAATCAAAGATAGAAAGGGTAAGGACATAACAAATACTTTTAGTTTTATAAATGGGTGGCTCATTAATATTAGTAGCTTACAGCAATTGTGGAATCACCTTGAGCAGAAAGGTTTTACTTATATCAAGACTAGACGACTTTGTCAGGACGCTCTAGAAAATTTGTTTGGTACTGTTAGAAGAGGCGGGGGTAATTCAAGGGTGGTTACTCCTCAAATGTTTTGTAATAGGTTCCAAAAAGGTTGGGGACTGCATTATGTAGACGTAGTTGTGAACGGAAATTGCGAATCCATTTTTGACAGTGAGAGCAATCCCACGTACACTCCCCAATTTGTAAGATCTTCAAATGACACCTTACAAAATGTTTGCGATGATCCTTTATTAAGAGATCAGTCTTGGCAGCAATTTCAAAGCTTGCCAAGACCTGAACACCCATTCCATCAAAATGCCCAAATAGAAATAAATATAGATGTAAGGGAGATTGTTAAACAAAATGCATTTCACTATGTTTGCGGATGGTTATTTTTAAAAATTTCAAAAACTCACAATTGCAGTTTGTCCTTACCCCATTTTGGAAAAGAACCAGTTTCGCAAGAGTTTCTTTTCTCAATAGAAAAACAATACGATAATTGTAACCTGGTTAAACCTCCGCAAGAATTTCTTAATTATATAGCTAAATTAGACGAAGAATTCTTAAAACATTTTGATGGAAATTGTCATAGAATTGGCGTGGGGCAATTCATTTTTGACAAGTTAAAGGACATACCGCCATACCTTTGTTGCGACAACGTTGGCGCCGATGTCATAATAGCGTTATTTATACGAGTCCGTATATATTTTGTTACTAAAATATTTAATAGGGATATATCGGAAATCCAATATATAAATAAAGTTTTGCACGCTTCATTTGATTAGGTTTTTTTGGCATTTTTGGTACTAACGTAAATAGTTCCAAATCGCGTAAAAACCTTCTTCCACTTTTGCTAAACCATTCCCCTGAATTACCAATGGCAGTGGATGGATGGATGGATGCTCTGCCATTGGTAAAAGAATATCTTTGAAGTGTGCCTTGAAGTACTCCGTGATGCTTTTTTTTTATTTAAAAACATTTTTTTTTTTAAATTTGGCCTTGGCCTTTTGACTTGGACGAAAACTAAATTTTTTTGGTATTTAAAAACATTTTTAATTTAAATTTGGCCTTGGAGGCATTCGACGAAAGATTTGGTATCTTGCGAGAGCAGGGTAGCCAAGAGGTGTAGTTGGGTGTCTCCATTTTTTTTTTTTTTTTTGTTTTTTGTTTTTTTTTTTTGGGCCTAAAGATTTTACTTGACTTGGACGAAAACTAAATTTTTTGGTATTTAAAAACATTTTTAATTTAAATTTGGCCTTGGAGGCATTCGACGAAAGATTTGGTATCTTGCGAGAGCAGGGCAGCCAAGTGGTGTAGTTGGGTGTCTCCATTTTTTTTTTTTTTGTTTTTTGTTTTTTTTTTTGGGCCTAAAGACTTTACTTTACTTGGACGAAAACTAAATTTTTGTTTTTGGTATTTAAATAAATTTTTTTTTTAAATTTTTTTCACCTTTGGTATATATATGTCTACTATATATATATATGTCTGCCTCCTCTAATTTACCGTCGCATTAAGCATAGTTTAAATAAGTCCATAATTTTACCCGCAACTGACCATGACCCTATCAAAAGTGACCGTTCTCCACCAGCCTCTCACTGTCATATTAAGGTTACATTTACGTATTGTTGATGGGTGATATATATGCCTCCAGGGGAACCGAACACCCGAGAAAAAAAATCGGTAACGCGCCAAAATGCATACCTCACCTAATCCGTGGGTGTTGTGGAAATTGCATAATTAAAACGTTAATTTAACCAATAATTTTCTAAACTCTTGTCCTTATTTTCAGAGCACCCTATTTATTTTTTATATAGCCTAAAACTTGGCAGCATGTGGATGCATTGCAAAATTTATAGTGACTACGAATGTCCAGTATGTCAAAAAGGTAGGTCACATTTTGTTACGTTTCTCAAACACATTGGCGCATATTCATAGTCATATTTGGTATCAGCTTAAGCAAGAACTTTATTTTAGAAATAACTAACTCATTCATAGTCGATTTGGTATCGACTTTTCTGCTTAGTTATAACTAAAAATATAGTTTCAGCTAAAGTTGTTTCTAATAGAAAACAGTTTTTTAGTCATAACCAAATTTGGTTAGAGTTGGTTTCAACTTAGAAAAACGACTATGAATATGCGCCATTGACTTGAATTTTTTTTTTCTCCTTCATATTATCTAGATTTCAAGACTCCATCAGAAGTATCACGCACAAACGCGTTCCTACCGTGGCGAAAAATGTACAAATCGAACATTGTCTGATCGGACTGAGATCGGCATCAATTTGCAGAAGAAAAACAAATTTCTATGTCATACATAGTCATGATGGAAAATTAATCAATATTCATTGGCGATTACTCATTTGGGCAATTGTTCCTAATGAACAATAGCGCAAAATTAGAAATTATTTTTAACATTGCACAGCATTTGCAAACATTGACTTAAAATATCCACTTTTCTAATTTTTTAAGAAATTTCGCACAAGGAAGAAACCTTTGGCAAAACTTTTGTTATATATTTGTTGCTTAGTATACCATAAACAGTTTGAAATTTCGTTAATTTCTAATGTTATAGTTACATTGGCTGCAGACCAATTTTCAGTTCTATTTTAGAATTTAAAGAAAAAAACTATATACATATGTACCATAAATTAATCTATTAATTTTTTAAAATATGTAATATTTACACATTAACATCTAGTCAGCTCGAAAATTATCAACTGCTTGCAACGCTCATATTCAAAATGCTGCGTAAATCCCATGAGAATATGTTCGAAACGCCAGCCTTTCTTCTTTGTATATCTTTGCTTTTCCCACCCAGCAGCACAAATTGTTACAAAAAATTCATTACCTGATTTTGCAACAAAAAAAAAATTATTATTTAAGATATATGAAGTGAAAGAACATAAGTAATTAATGTTTCAAGGGAAGTTCGAGCTAGATAAAAAAAACGTTACCACACATTTCGAGTAAATGAGCAAAATCAATTTTTTAATCACTTTGAGCTGCCACCAATAAGAACTTGAGTTTTTTCTACCTTAGAGCCTCATGTACACAAATTATTCACCTCCAGCACCGGCAATACGACTGAAAATTAGTACCTTCTTCTCTGCACTACACAAAGAAAAAATAATTCAATTCAGCGGATGAATGTTTATGCACAATATCAGATAAATAAAACAACGATTTTTAATTTTTAGTTTATTATATATATATTTGTTTTAAGAGATTGAAAAAAAATTAATTTGAATTTAAGTTTTTCAATCGGAAACTTCATTGTAATGAAATTGATTGTAGTAAGTTTGTAATAGAACGTGTTTAACTGATGTAAGTTTTAACAATAAAACTTCTATGAATGATATATAAATGAATAAAATAAATAGCAATAATGTATCCTAACCTGTGTTTAAAATTTTGATTCAAATTATTCAAACTCGAGTCTATAAAATGTGACTATGAATATTTTTCTGAACATTGACTTCCTAGAATGACTATGTCTACAAAGAATCTTTCAACTGTACTAGTAACATTGACATTATGACTATGCGAATCTAAATTTCTTACTTTTAAAGCAATATTTAGCAATATGACCATATGCGTCACAAGACCTACACTGTACACTCGCAGCTGGGCATTTGAATCTGTGCATTTGACCACACCTTCCACACGGATCTATTGGCGATGACATTGACTGTTGATTGTTCCAATTATTTTGGTTGGGAAATGACTCATTATTCCTATTTTGTTGACTGGGAGACCATCGCCATATTTCACCTCTGGTTGACCTTGCCGAGGAACTTTTTCTTGCCTGACAGAAATTTCTGTTATTTTGTTGTTTTGTATCCTCAGAGACGATCGACTCAGAGTCATCATTTTTTTCTGAATTTACTTGAGCCATTATAATGTTTTTTGCTATCTCAATTGCTTTTTCTAATTGTAAATCTGGATCTTGCAATAGACGTTGGCGTATATGATTGGAGCACAAGTTGGCTATAAAAATGTCGCTTACTAATGACTCCTTTAGAGAATCAAATTCACAATCGGTACTTAGATTTTCTAAGTCTTTTATGAATACATCGATACTTTCAGATGGATATTGTTTCCTGCTGAAAAATTTATACCTAATCATGGTTAAATTTTTACTTGGCTCAAAGTACTTATCGAATCTTTCTTTGACTGTTGCAAGTGTGGAACTATCCATATCTATGTTAAACGAATTGTATATATCCAAACCTTTGCTCCCCATGGAAGTCAGCAAGATGGCAATTTTACGTTTTTCCGATTCCTTATCTAAGCCTGTGGTTAACATATATAGCTCAATTTGTTGCCACCATTTTTTTCACTCTGCAGCATTGTTGTTTTCAACATCATATGAGATTTTTAGTTTTGGCAAGGAGGAAATGGGGCTCGGTAGTACTTGCTCTTCGGGCTTAACCTCAATTTTCTTATCCTCACCTTCGTCATTTTCCAAAGTCATATTTAAATGAATAATTGCATGAATTAATTAAGTGGTAGCAATCAATTCAATTTGATTTTTTAATGATACATGGCACGCAAACTTGTATTCATCACGCAATCGTACTGTGCAAGATATCTATTTTTAATAGTGCCAGTTTCAATAATACCCGCATTATTGACAAGAACATCTTCTTTACCATAGTTTTGGAATGTTTCACACACAACTGGCGGTCTCTGACCATTTTTTTTTGCCACTTTCTGTAAATTTCAACATTACGTACACTTAGCACAAGACAAGCTGTCGATTTGGCGAATTGTACTGCCAATTGCTCCAGCTCATTTACAACAGTCTCATAGCAATTATTGTAATCCTTCCACAGCTGCGTCAATATCAGCCGGATCGAAATTATTGTTAAATTATTCGGCAGTTGATTTCTGGTGGATAGTAGACTTCCCTTACCACGTAGAGAGCGTTTCTTAAGTGCTTTCATCTCACGCTCTAAGCTAGAAAAATTTAAAATGAATTATTTTGAAATAAAAAGAACTAAAAGCAATATTATTTACCTATTTATTGCGTTCCTCCAAAAAATGTTTTTGTTAAAGTTGCAAATTGCCAATGAGAAATGTCAAAAGCAGCTGTGGAATTCAGAATGGTTCAAAACAGAATTCTGGTATTCACCACGGAATTCAGAATGGTTCAAAGCGGAATCCTGCTATTCACCAAAGTTCTAAGAATGGTTCAAAGCGGAATCCTGCTATTCACCACGGGATTCTGGTATACAATAAAGAATGCCACTGTATTACTTTTTCAAATGTACGATTGCAGGGAAAATTGTTTGGTAGAACCAAAAATAGAAATTTCCCGCAAAATTTTAATTTCTTTTTATATAATTGTTTCAGCTAATACAAAAATTAAATTGTTGAGTATATGATACCTTTTATAGGTGTCCACAAAATTTGGATATAAATTTAACTAAAATTTAATTTAATTACGTAAGTTTTATCGAGGGGATGAAATTTGATATAAAGTAACTGGGGCTAATACACGGAAAAAACACCTACTCGAAATTATTGTAAATATTAATGAAAATTTAAGAAAAATTAGTAGGTAATTTAGTAATTTAGAAACGGTTCGAGTGTCTATTAAAAATTACTAAGCGTAATATAAAAATTGCATCAAGCAGGCATTAATTTTTCGAATGCAAGTTTTTAATTTTTACAAAGTAGATTTTAAAATTTCTGCAATAATTTATTATATTTTAAAAGGACTGTACTATTTTTTAAAAAGTACATTATAAAGTTTTTATGATGAAATAATAATAAATGAAATTTATTTTTAAATTTTTTGGTGTGTTGAACAAAATTAGGGCAGCCAGCGAGTTTCCGTCGCCGCTTTCCCGACCCCGTCCCAATTCTGTTCAACACATTACTTCAAAGCCAATTAGTAAGAGTTTGGCAAGCCTTATATATTTATTTTTTTGCATGAACATGTTGAGAACTCAAACAGAGTACAAATTAAACACAAAAGAGAAACAAAATTCAATATAATAAAAATTAATAATCTTGAAATAATTTTTCTATAACTACTTTTTAAAAATTATAAAGCGGGAATCATATATTACAATATGAAATATATAAAAATTCTAATGTGGCAATTTATTAAATTTTAATAAATTCTTTGTAAAATTTCAAAGTTTTTAGGTGATAATTAAAATGAAGAAAATAATTTTTAATATACACTTATTAAAAAATGTAAAATGAAAATATTTACAAACTAGAATAGAATTTTTAATAAGGATTTTCTATTTATTACTATAAAAAGTAATATTTGTTTTCAGATTTTAATTTTTATAATCTCCTATTTATTTTTAATAAAATTTGAGTTGGTGTTTTTTCCGTGTAGAAGATAATATTTTTTACCGGTCAAGTCATTACTTTTACTTTTAAGTAATGCAGATAAAATATATACTTGTTTAAAATATCTGCAATACGAGAAGACCTAACCTATTAACGTGATTTTAGTCTCTTATACAAACATAAATTAATTTTCGAAAAAAGTTGTTACTCTCGAGAAAAATCAGTTTTCAGCGCAAACTTTAAGAGACTGTGCATACATGTGACAAAAAGTTGTGTTAGTGAGAACCAGCTAGTAACTTTCAATATTCACGTATTTTTACGCGTTTCTTTGTATGCAACTCTTTTTTTTTCAGATATGCAAATTTTAATAAAACTTTGAAATACTATATATAAGGTCTTTTTGGCAACAAATATGACATGATTGACTTTCTATTAATATGTAATACGTCCAGAAAGACGTAACTTCAAAAAATTCAATATCGAATTTTTGATTGATTATGATGCATTTGACTAAATTACATGTTCCTCCAGAATTTTTAAATCATATGTGCAATAGTAAAGATTTTAAAACGATATCCAAAAGGCCGCCACAAGTTTTTGAGTTTCATATAGCAAATAGACTTAACACACTAGCATGAAAAACATGAAACACAATATTTGAATTCTTAAATAGACCGCATATTTGACACAATATTTGAATTCTTAAAATAACTAAGTAAACTTTGTTCTTTTCAATCTTTTTTAATGAGAAATATGTAACAATATATTTTTCCAGTGTACGTTTTTTGCTTTTCCTGTATAAAACTAAAAAGTGTGGCTTCGGCTTTTTGGATGTTAGGCAACAATAAGATATATTTCTACAAGCCTTAGGTTAAAAAAAATTAAACAATAAGCAAATACTTCCATTATATGTATACAATTTTCGTTTTTATTCAGTCAAACAATATCATACTACATATTATAATATTTCCCTGGAAAAAATCATCTTTCCCCAAAAAACACCCACAAATCAGGAACGATTCCGTGCAATTTAATATTTCAACATATGGTACCTCTGGTTTTAAAAATTTTTGACAATCAATGCGTGTGAGGAAGAAGAAGACTTTCCGGTCTATATTAGTCTATGATGGCAATAGCAATTAATAAACGAATGGTAAATTAAAACGAGCCACTCATTGCACATCTCTGATACGTAGTTGCACAAACAATATTACAGAGAGCGAAAGAAAAGATCTGCATGAACAGTTTTAGGCATTAACAGCTAGATTATGTAAAACTCAACGCGACGCGACGAGTCACATTTTCGTGTAAACAGCCAATTTCGTATTATATAAGCTCGCTCACTCACATTAGCGTCAAAATGTGACGTTTTTACGTTTTTCTGGTATTATACAACATGCAAAGAGGCACAAAAACGCACTTCAGCTTTCAAATTTGTCACTTGAATTTATGTTTGCGTCGCTTTTTTAAAATTTGATATATCATTCATATCTTTGTTTTATTATTTCGAATTAACTACAAAAATGAGTTCGACACCAAAAAAAATGTAAGTATTAAATGGAAAAAATAATATTGTTAATAGAAACAGTTATCTTTTTGTCCTAGTGTAAAAAAACCACAGTTGAGCAATTCGACTTATTGGTGAAGGAGATGGAGACGAATGTGGAAGTGGCCAGAGGAGCACCAGTTTATGGTGGAAGTCGTGTCCAATTCGAAAGAAAGTGGGAAAAAATAACAGAACGACTCCATGTTGTACACGGAAAAAACGAAACTCGAAATTATTGTAAATATTAATCAAAATTTAAGAAAAATTAGTAGGTAATTTAGTAATTTAGAAACGGTTCGAGTGTCTATTAAAAATTACTAAGCGTAATATAAAAATTGCATCAAACAGGCATTAATTTTTCGAATGCAAGTTTTTAATTATTACAAAGTAGATATTAAAATTTCTGCAATAATTTATTATATTTTAAAAGGACTGTACTATTTTTTAGAAAGTACATTATAAAGTTTTTATTATGAAATAATAATAACTGAAATTGATTTTTAAAATTTTTTGTGTGTTGAACAAAATTGGGTCGGCCAGCGAGTTTCCGTTGCCGCTTTCCCGACCCCGTCTCAATTCTGTTCAACACATTACTTCAAAGCCAATTAGTTAGAGTTTGGCAAGCCTTATATATTTATTTATTTGCATGAACATGTTGAGAACTCAAACAGAGTACAAATTAAACACAAAAGAGAAATAAAATTCAATATAATAAAAATTAATAATCTTGAATTAATTTTTCTATAACTACTTTTTAAAAACAATAAAGCGGGAATCATATATTACAATATGAAATATATAAAAATTCTAATGTGGCAATTTATTAAAATTTAATAAATTCTTTGAAAATTTCAAAGTTTTTAGGTGATAATTAAAATGAAGAAAATAATTTTTAATATGCTCTTATTAAAAAATGTAAAATGAAAATATTTACAAACTAGAATAGAATTTTTAATAAGGATTTTCTATTTATTACTATAAAAAAGTAATATTTGTTTTCAGATTTTAATTTTTATAATCTCCTATTAATTTTTAATAAAATTTGAGTTGGTATTTTTTCCGTGTAGGTCCTCCACAAAGAAATATAGCCGAGTGGTAAAAGGTGTTCATATCACGTTGATCAACATTATTATAAGAACTTAAATACTTCAGGTTTGGTCCGACATGCGAAATCGCACAAAAAAAAGATTGCCTCAAACAAGGCTCATCTTAAGGGAACCGGAGGAGGCATGTTTTCCGAGAATGCTCTTGGGCCAATGGAGCAATTGGTTGACAAAATTATGAACTTGACAACAGTGGCGACACCAAGCGGTTTAATTTTTGGCATTTCGTCTGACGATTGCGTGCAGTTCGTGTCTCTGTCTCCTGTATTACTACAAGAAGAAGAAGTGCATGTGCCTCCTGCACAACCGGAAGCAGTGCCACCGCCATTGGCACTGCTTGATCCAACGGAACCGCCAAGAGTGTGTAACCGAAAGCGGGTGGATTTGCTAACAAAGCAAATTGAAAATCAGGATGAGCTGTTGAATTTTGAAAAAAAAAGTAGAGGCGTTGGAGAGGCAAGCTGAAGCTGCAGAAAAGCAGGCGAATACAATGGAACTCATACTGAACCTTCTCAGTGCGCGGAATGATAAAAAATAAGTTGAAGAACTCGTCGATTGGACTTTTTTAATTTCTGTAAATATGAATGATATGAAATATTTGGTATTAGTTGGTCTTCCGACACATCAATATATATCTTTTTATTAGACCAATGATTTATGAAATCACATCAACTTGTCAAATGCTACCCTCAAGGTGCAACTCCTTTTTAAGCAACAAAGTAATTTTTTTTAAGCTATTAATTATTTTTAAGTCTTCTTAATAACACAAACCTATGCTCCTGAGTTATTTAAAAATGAATAAGCAAATGCATAAATTAATAAAAATTGTCATTTATTGAATAAAATAGTTTTTTACATCATACTTTCTGCAATTCTTCGCCTTGTACTAATTGCCTCTGTTGCGAAATCTCCATCGAATACATCTTCGACTTCAACTTCTAATTCATTATTATTGTTGACATCGTCAACTTCAGTGTATTCATCTTTATAAAAAATGCAACTATTGTGCAACGCGCAACATACATTTATTATCTGTGTTGTTTTTTCATGACTATAACATAGTTCAACAATGCATCGAAATCTATTTTTTAGTACTCCAAAACATCTTTCAACTGCATTCCGAGCTTTGATATGCTTTTCGTTAAAACGAATCTCACTTTGAACGGTGGGGATACAAAAAGGTGTCATTAAATACGATAATAATTGGTATCCAGAATCTCCTAAATTAATAAAAACGAAATATCTTGCAAATTAAGTAGTACTACAATGTCATGCAATTTTAATCAAAACGTAAAACCGTCCTTATTATTGCGCTTGATATTTCAATGTTAGTGCTCCACAGAGGTTAAAGTTAGGACTATTTTACTTCGATTTCATAAAACTCAAAACATATAAGCCGTTTTTACATCTGGGATAACTCTAATAATTGCAAAAGCTACATTTATACAAATATGTCGCTAAATTTTAAGTTAAGTTTTATAAGTTCAAACTACATATATTTTTTTCTTGAAATATCTCATATAAAACTTCAGACTCGTACGGGAACGTATTATTGAAATATCAAGCTCAAATTTAATAGGTAGTTTTTTTTTTTATTGTAAGGGCGTTTTGTAAGAACACCTTGGTGTACATATGTTATATTAACCGCCCTATTATGTAAGGTGAAACAAGTAAGTGACTTATAATGACGCATTCATAACTACCGTTTACAATTTTTAATCAAGGACTAGCTCCAACTTTTACGTTCACTTGAACATAATTTGAAAAAATAGTATGTTTAAACTATGTAGGTTTGAACTTTAAAGATAAAGCGTGATTTTTTAGTAACTTTCTTTTTGGCAACACTGTTTTTGGCAGAATTTATTCGTGAGATAACGGCCGATACGATAGAGAGAGTATACCAAGATTGGACCCAGCGTATGAATCATTTGAGGCGTAGCCGCTGTCAATATTTACATGAAATCATCTTTAAACATTGAATTATATAGATCGTTCTATCGACTCAAATAAAGATTTCATACGTTCTTAAAAAACCACCCTTTATAACCCTTACTTGTGAGTTAGAACCTTTTTTTTTAGAATATACAAAAAATAATACAAATAACTGGAGATCAAATCCATTTCAAACCATACAGTCGGAGTGACTTCAAATTGCGGAATTGGTTGCCGATTAAATATATTGTTATTCAAAGTAATTAAGGGAACACTTCATCCCCCGATTTGAGTGAAAATCATTTTTTACGAAGTTATGCCCATTTAAAATTTAGGTGTCAGAGCTTGAAAAACCGCTGAAAATTTTTTCAAAATAGTCGCATTTTCATCCAAATCAAAATAATTAATTTGTGTCTTTTGTTTCTAATAGAATTTCTGATTCTCTGTCAGAATCTTTAAGAAATTTTTAAAAATTGGCGGAGTTATATCGCTTTTTATGAAAAAATAACAAGGTTGATTTTCTCAAAAACCACAATTTTTTTATGCTTAATATTTTACTGTAGATTTGTCTTAATATGAGAGAGAAATGACATGAGTTCAATGCTTATTAAAACATATTTGAGGTCAGGAGATTTTTTTTTTCCAAAATCGAAATGTCAATTTTTTCTTTTTCATCATTGCCAAGCCACTCTACGGTACTATTTTCGAAGCAAATAACAGAAACAGTAGAGTTCGCAAACTATCGATGTCACTATCGATAAAATACACTGTTTCAGTGTAATAGTCATTTATTCAACCGCGTTTGATTTAATTTTATATAAAAAAACCATTGTTGTTGTTAACGACGCTGTGGTTGTAGTTGTCCATAAATAAATAGTTTTCGAAAAAATTGTCTGAATTAAATTTTTTACATTTCGATTCATTTTTTGAAAAAAAAAAACGGTTTTCATACAAAAATGTCAAAATTTTACAAAAATAGTCATATTGCGAAATATATCTGTCGATTTTAAGACCTATTAAATTGCCTTTCATATGGTGCCCCAATTTTGGAAATCTATTCAGGGGTTCCCTGATTAAACTCCCTGGTTAAACTCTTTTTATAAAAGTTCCGCAACTTAAATGACAATACGTCAGAAGCTAGATTCGAAAAACTCTTTTTTTTGCAAATTTATTTTTATTCTTATAGCTCTACTTTCCTTAAAAAAATAAAAAAAAATTTGGAAATTTTCGCTAACGTAAACTTGTTCTATTATACTATCGATATTATCAATATTTAGCGAACAAACTATCGTCCACTATCGATGGTCGCGACTATCGATAGTTTGCGAACTCCAAAAAGCAGCATTCCAAATTACTTTCTGCAAATAGTGCTTGCATTCTGCATACTTTTGTCTTACCGTTATTTTCGTAATAACTTTTTATCATGGGAAAGATATACAAACATTGTACGCATATTTAATTTTTTCGCTGACAAAGTCAAGCAAACAAAACATTCAAAGCCCACAGAAGTACAGTCAGCGAAAAAGCTACATAAAAATTAATTATTTTGATTTGGATGAAAATGCGACTATTTTGAAAAAATTTTCAGCGGTTTTTCAAGCTCTGACATTAAAACTTTAAATGGGTATAACTCATAAAAAATTTCGATCAAATGATTTGTTCCCTTAATGACTTCGAAAAACAACATATTTAATCAGCAACAATTTCCGCAATTTGAAGTCACTCCGACTGTATGGTTTGAAATGGATTTGGTTTGGAAATAGTCAATATATGATTTTCCTTAAAATAAATGGAAATATCTGATTTGCTACGGTTTTCGTGATTTGAAAGTGAGGACCTTTTTTTTAGTACATATGTACATACAATTTTTTGCAGTTAAGACAAGAGAATCTTAAAAAAAGTTATATTAACTTTTTCCTGCTCCGCGTTTTGGTCAAAAATATCTGGTCACGTTATCCTATAAGGTTGTTTTGGACCGATTTTTTGAAAACAATTTTGTTACATGAATCGATGGGAAAATGCTGAAAATGGATTTTGAAAGTGACAAGGGTGGTCCCCGACCCTCCTAAAAGGGTGTTTTGGACCAATTTTTCGAAAAAAATTTTGTTGCACGAATCGATTGGAAAAGGCTGAAAATGGATTTTCGAAGCCACAAAAAAAGGTCCCGACCCTCCTAAAAGGGTGTTTTGGACCGATTTTTCGAAAAACATTTTGTTGCACGAATCGATGGATTTTGGAAGCCACAAAAAAAGGTCCTGGCTCTGCAAAAAGGGTGTTTTGGACCGATTTTTCGTAAAAAATTTTGTTGCATGAATCGGTGGGAAAGGCTGAAAATGGATTTTGGAAACCACAAAATAAGGCCCCGACCCTCCTAAAATGGTATTTTAGACCGATTTTTCGAAAAAAAAATTTCCATGAATCGATGGGAAAAGGCTGAAAATGGATTTTGGAAGCCGCAGAAAAAGGCCCCAACTTTTCTAAAAGGGTGTTTTGGACCAATTTTTTGAAAAAAATTTTTTTGCATGAATCGATGGGAAAAGGCCGAAAATGGATTTTAGAAGGGACAAAGGAGGTCCTCAACCCTCCTAAAGGGGTGTTTCGGACCCATTTTTAGAAAGAAAATGTATTGCACAAACCTATAGGAAAATGCCGAAAATGGATTTTGAAAGTAACAGGAGTAGTCCCGACCATCAAAAGAGGTGTTTAGGACTCATTTTTTGAAAAAAAATGTACTCCACGCATCGATGGTGTTTTGGACGCCGTTTACTTTGCTCCATCCTTTCTTAAAAATTTATTTTGAGCATTTGGCATTCTTTTACAGCAAACTAAAATCTTAATAAATCGCCGGTTACAAATCAATTCTCAATATCAATATCTCAATATAGTTTTGCTTTTTTAGTTGATGCTCATAAGAAAAAGTTATCAAAATTTCCGAAATATTCAGAAATACATACAGCTACCTAACTTTTATTCGTACTACCTATCAAATCGAATTTTTAAATCGGTTCATTTCTTCCACAAGTGTTCTGATTTGCTAGTGTAGTCAGTTAACGATGTTTTTACATATGTAAGCTACCTGTCTGTGTGTCAGAGCATGTAACCATATTATGGTAAATTGTGAACATATTATGTTTATTTTGACCATAGTATAGTCACGTTTTGAATCATACTATGGAAAATTGTGACTATATTATGATTACTTGGAACCATAAAATGGTTACCTTGGGCCATACTATGATTACTTGATTACTATTATGGATATGGTTTTTTGAGGGATAACAAATGGTTAGGGACCACACTATGTTTAAAGGGAACAATAATTATATTTAAAATGACCATTAAATTCTTAAAGGCAACAATAATATGTTGAATATATTCTGTATATTATGGTTGATATAATAAAGCACTATGTTTGCCTCAACCATAGGAATTATGCTCTTCGAATATGGTTGCCACAACCATATTCCTTCTCTGCGTGTAGTATGTTATTTTCAATCAATCCTAAAAATGAATCTGCTTTCAAATTGAAATTCCCGACATAACTTTGTAAAATATCAACACTCCTTTAACTCCCCTGTCCCTTCCGAAATCCATTTTCGGCATTTTCCCATCGATACATGCAAACATTTTTTTTTCGATAAAACGGTCAAAAACACCCTTTTAGATGGATCGGGGCCTTTGTCTGTGGTTTCCAAAATCCATTTTCAGCCTTTTCCCACCGATTCATGCAACAAAATTTTTTACGAAAAATCGGTCCCAAACACCCTTTTTGCAGAGCCGGGACCTTTTTTTGTGGCTTCCAAAATCCATTTTCAGCCTTTTCCCATCGATTCGTACAACAAAATTTTTTTTGAAAAATCGGTCCAAAACACCCTTTTAGGAGGGTCGGGACTTTTTTTTGTGGCTTCGAAAACCCATTTTCAGCCTTTTCCCATCGATTCGTGCAACAAAATTTTTTTCGAAAAATTGGTCCAAAACACCCTTTTAGGAGGGTCGGGGTCCACCCTTGTCACTTTCAAAATCCATTTTCAGCCTTTTCCCATCGATTCATATCACAAAATTTTTTTCAAAAATCTGTCCAAAACAACCTTTTAGGAGGTTCGGGGACCTTCCCTAACACTTCCAAAATTCATTTTCGACCTTTTCCCATCGATACGTGCAATCAAATTTTTTTTAAAATATATGTGCGTAATTATCATAAATTTTTTCTATTTAGATCCTTTGCACTTTATTATGAATAATTCTAAGTTTTCTCCTTTGAAATTTTTTGCTTAGCGATCCAAAATATTATTTTCCTCGCTTTTTCAAGCAAAAAAAACTTTTACTTTCCACTTTGTGAAAATAAAAGTCAAAAAAAACTTTTTACAAGTGACTTCTAAAAATAAAAGTCAAAAAAACTTTTATTAATAAAAGTTTTTTAGAAAAACTTTTCTGAAAAAGTTTTTTATAAAAGTTTTTCAGAAAAACTTTTATGTATGAATTTTTTGAAAAAGTTTTTTGGAAAAACTTTTTATTCAATAAAAGTTTTTAAAGAAAGTTTTTAAAAACTTTTATAACATAAAAGTTTTTATAAACTTTTATTTTCATGACTTTTTGAATAAAAGTATAAAAGTTGCAAGGTCTGTAAAATACCAACTTATGACGCTAGGTGCCTCGCACGAAATGTGTCACTGAGTATTACATAATCTGGCTGTAAATGAAAATGAAAAACGTTTATTTTACAATAATTTCGTTAAACCATCTGAAATAAAAAGACGACGTTCAACTAAAGAGATAGACAATTTTCGGTACAAGAAGACTTTCTAATATTTTCTCCAAGTGAACACAATCACATTTCTAGTATGAAAAAAAAAATAATTTCTCAATACTTTGGAAATATGTAACTGAGAGAAAAGTATATAAGTATGTAATTTTTTTCAATTTTTAAATGACTCTGAGGAAGAACTCCCAAATAAACGTAGGAAGCACCATGGTAGGCCGAAAAAATTGAAAAAGTAAAAAACACAATTTAACAGCTTCTTGGCAATTGAATCTCACTGTTGCCGCTAAAGAACATCGCGCAAATATTTGGAGAGCAATTTAAATTAACAAGAAGTGTATGTTTTGTATAAGGAAACGTGATTAAGAAATGCTGTATAAGAAAAAATGAATCTTACAATTTTAGAATTGTATACGAATGATTTCAAAAAATTTTCGTTAAAAGTAAATGCACTGAATTTTAAAAGAATTTCATTGAGTAAAATAAATTATTGAATATAATATTGCAAGCATTTCTGAAATTGACTATAAACTGATGCATTGTGTAGATGAACTGGTTTATAAAAATGTTAAAAAGGAAAATTTGTGACGCATAATAGAGGAAATACCCGATAGCTTCTCTCAAATAAAATTATCAATATTAAAACCAAAAAAACTTGTTGTTAACAAAGCAAAAGATTTGAAAAACATGACGCGTTATTTTGCAAGAGAGAGTGATCGGAATTATGAAGAATTGTTCAAAGAATTATAGACTTTTTGTCTTTAATTTTATGTTTCATTAAATAAAGAAAGATATTTTTGTTGTTATAATTTCCCTTAGTTAAAGACGTTTTTTTAAATAACTGTCCATTGGTTTTCATAAAAAGTTTCCTTAAGAGTTTATCATAAAATTTCGCAATTTTCCTTCAAATTATCAAATTATATATTTCTAGCAGGATTTTTTTCGTATGTTCAAAGAAAATAACTTTTTGTGACAAAATATAACATACGATTAGTGTATTCTGAAGTAAAAACATTATAACGCCTTTGTTATTATAATTATAGAAAATTTGACTTAGGCTGATGAAAGTAAAATATTAAGATTATATTCAATCCAAAACTGGAGAGAATCCATAGGGTCATTTTGAAAATATTTGATGTTATACATTTGAAACCTGAAAAGTTAAGTTTTGCTACATACAACGTCCGTATTTCGAGGTAGCGAATACTATATAGTATTATAATTATGAGCGGTGAAACCCGCGACATTCCTCCCCTCTTCGGATATGAAAAAATTATGGCTTATAATTAGCAACAACTTTTTCGTGATAGAATATTATTATTAGCCCGATGTAGAAAATTCGAAAAAAGGCAACCCTGGTTGGTTCGTTTCACCAAAATGCATTACTATCATTCCCGTAGATCTTATCTTGTAATCTTATACACTCAACTTTTCTACAGAGGGGTCTCCGCCTATGTGTACACTTATCCCCCGTTTAAGAAGGTACTCTTTTTACACGTTTTCGATCTTACACGGTTTTTAAAGTCAAAATTTCTTCTAAAAAATATTGGTTCAAATTAACGTTTTGGCATCACACAAGCTTACTTAATATTTATTTTCTATAATATTACATTATATATATCTGAAGCTCGTTTCTGTAAAAAAAACGGCAAGTTACCAATTTGTGTGACGTAGCACTGTTTTGATCCTGAATTACCGATTTCGTGATAACTGATGTTTCTGTACATTCAAATCGTTAAAAATTCGGTCCATGATGGAAAAAAAACACAAATCGAGAAGAAACGTTGCGAAATTGAATCAAATGACAGACACCTGTCTATTTGCGTTTGTTTTCTTTTATGTGCGACAATATTTGATATAAGAAAATAATAAATAACCAAATCAAAAAAAGTGATTGTTTTGAAGTTGAACGAAATTAAATGTAAAATGAAATACAAATTAAATCAAATACATCTTGTAATCTACGCAATATGGCAATTTTTATTTTGATATTTTTAATTATTTGAAGGAACAATAATAATTTGACACTCAGTGAAAAGTAAAGTAAAAGTAAAGTAAACAAATATTTACAACCGGGTAATTTTGCGTTGCTTTAATAGATATTTTTTTGCTTAAGTTTCTGACTGTTATGTAAATATGTTTCAGTTTTAAAACACATTATCTTGAAAACTAAAACGTTCTCTAACAAACAAAAAGTTTATAATCAGTAAAAAATTCAAGTTCAGCGAAAGTAGCCGGTTTAAGAAATTTATTTTGAAGTATCATATTTACACAACATTACTGGCATTTATCAGAATCGGTAAAATTCTCACTTACTGCAGAGTCAGTTACAAAAGTGACATTTTAAATCGATTCACATTTTTTACAGAAACACTTTTTTAAAAGGTTCCATTGAAATGAAATCGGAGAATGTGACAGGTTATCGATTTGAAAAGAACAAATTGAAACAGAAGTCGATTCATATTTTTACAGAAACAGTGCAATCGATAATATGAGTCGGTAACTGCGATCGTTACGAGTTACAGAAACGAGCTTCTGTTCATATCACTCAATACATAAATACAGCCAATTTGAAATAACAGAACATTGTATATTATTTAGTGCTTCACCGAGACGAGAACGATACAATAATTCAAAAATTATCGTATCGTCCTCGTAATGGAGCTTATCGTCTCGTACTCGTTCTCGTTCTATAATTTTTTGACCTGTATCGTTATCGTACCGTTCTCGTCTCGTTATCGCCGATATTTCTCGGTTAATATCGTTTACATTTATACACTTAATACTAGCTGGACCAGTGGCTTTACCTGCGCACTAACTGTTTTTCCACCCCTCTTACACTTTACGCAGTCCTTACTGCAGACAATTGGGTCCATGGATCGAATTTCTAAAATTAGTATAAATACCAAGAATAAAGGGTTTGCGTGTATTGGAGAAGGAAAGACCCATTATCCAACGCCGTAAAAGTGGCTCTATCGCATAACATAACAAGAATAAAACATGCTTGTTTTTACATTTAGGTAACTCTAAAAATGAAGTTGAAGAAGTATTGTTTGAAGTATTATTTGCTTCCACGGTCAAATGTGATGTGAATCCTCAAATTTTGTTTTGATTTTGTTTTTATTTTCTTACGAACTTTTTTGTTCGTTTTCAGAAAAAAATATTAACGTCGCACAGTGGCGCCTTTTGCGATTTCGCGTTGCTAAAATCATAACTTTTGAACGGGTAAAGATATTTGAGTAAAGTTTTTTGATTTTGGTAGGTAATTTCTGTAGCTATGACATATATAAGATTCAGGTTTGAGGCTTAGCTATAAATACTTTTAAAAAGAGGTGAAAGTCCAAATTTTGTAATTTTTGGTTTTTAGTGGTATGAATTCATAAAAAAAAATTTTTTTTATAAATTTTTTGCGCTTTATTCAATTAATGAACTTTAAATAATTTAAACATTTTTTAAATACTTTTTAAAAAAAAATTTTTTTAATTTTTACTAATTCATTCATAGGCATTTATTTTTTTATCTCTTAACATAATTTACAAACAGTCTTTCTCAAAGGCTAGAAAAGTTTCAAAAAAAAGGTTACAGTAATAAATTAGGTAATTTCTTTAAAAAATCAACAACAATCTACAATTCTATAAAAATATCATCATTATTTTGGATATCTAAAAAACTTAAAACAGTACCACAGAATTTATCAGTCAGTTCTTTTCGTGACCTAACGTGCCTACATAAGTGATGAAATCAAAGGATCTGAAGATGCTGAAAGTATATTGAACAAGCCCTCATTCTGTCGAATACCTGAAATTTTTACATGTATTGCTATATCTGTACTTCTTATAATCTTTGTTTTTAGACTCTTGGGCTTCTTCTGATAATTCTCCTATTGGTAAGGCTTGATAATTGATAATTTGTCTACTATGAGCTAAGATCTTATGGACAGAGGGTGTCTTTAATTTTTGGCTGTATTTATGTTCTAATATGTCTGCAGTTTCCTTGGTATACTTTTCAAATTTTTCTACTTTAACGGGTTCTCTACAGGATAGTACGTTTAAAATAACTTGTAATCTTTTTATCACGTCCTCATCGACTCCCGTTATTTCTGTTTCTGGTTTCTCAAAAAATCGCCTTGCTGTGTTTCCGTCATTTGTGTTACCAAATCCTTGCTTAGGAGTATCTACTATAATACCCAGTTTTTCTCGAAATTGATCTAGTATTATTTTTTTGAAATGTTTCCAGTGGCGACTGCTATTTTTCTCTTTTTCGTAAAATCCCCACAGTCTTCAATTTATTTTGCTGGTCTTCCTCTGGAGGCCTGTGATGTGCTAGGAATATCATCAAGTGATAGCTCAAAGTCCTTTTTAAGAAAGTCTGCATACTTTATATAAAAATTCGCTTTGGTTCTATTACATGATACCCAATATCTCTTTGTGTTGCAGTAAAAGTTTTTTAACTTTTGTGTATGCTCATCCTTAATATGTTTCGGGTATTTGTTTTTTACCGCAACCACAAATGAATCTCCATTTTCGCTGTTTGCAATTATTTCAAACAAATTTTCATAAGATATACTCATTTTCCTTGGAAACTTGCGTAGCTCACACTTTAAATAGTCAGAAAAGACTGAGTAATTGAGGCTTAAAATTTGACTTTTATACAAATACAGATACAAAATATTGTGTTACAAACCTCAAACATAATACTTGTTCAGCGAAAAAATTTAACTACCTAATAAGCTAAATTCCTTGTATGATATCTACCGTAATAAAACAGGTGTCTATAAAGTTGGCCTGCACTAGAGTTCACTGTTATCAGAAGTGAATCTACCTGTATTCTATACAAAAAATACAGCTTTATTCTATTTGACATTATTAGATATTTTTAAATTGCATTTAAAACTTAGATATAAATATCTGAGGCAAGTATTACTATTTCGCTATACAAAAGCGAATTTTCTTAAAAAGAGTGAAATGATTTGGTAAAAGTGACAAATCAAGCGTTTTGGAGGTGGGGCAAAGCCCATGTTATATGGACAGAAGTTTTCTAGGTACTCTTTACATATGCATCTATTTGCGTCAAATAGTTTTGGAAATAGGAAGAATAAATTAAGAAAGGGGCGTAGTAACGTCCATATTTACAATTTTTAATTTATTTTGAGTGATGTCTATATTCGCTGCAAACTTTCTATCAAATTCAGATTAACAATTTCCAAGTCAAAATATCATAGACTGAAAATCGTCATCACACAACATAAGTAGCTATAACTTCTAAATGGGCAAATTCATGCAGGTAAGACCTACTCAATTTTTGTTGGCAGATATGTCAACTATAATCTCCCATTCACCAATCCTTGATTGACATTGATTTGTGGATTATAGGCCAAGGTAAATTTGAAAAACTATGATAAAAACGACCTTTTTTAAAAAATTCATGAAAATTACTAACTAAAATTTTTTTTCTACACCTTGTGGAAACTATTTATTTTAAAATACCATAAATTCAGAGACCATACTTCAAATTCCCATGTTTTTTCAAACTTTTGAAATTTTCGATTTTTAATATTGCGAAAAATGTAAAAAAAATGCTATTTTAATGAACGATAAAAAGTTATCCAACTTTGAGCACCCATAAAAACCAAAATACTTGTCATAAATTGAAAAAGTTTTCGGTTGTAGAACCTTTGGTCAATTATCTGTCAAATAAAAAAAAAAGTTTCGAAAATCAGAAATCGAAAATTTGATTTTAGCATTCACTTTTTGAAAAAGGAGCCACTGTGCGTCGGTGTATGCACATACATGTGCTTATTAAAAATATAGTGCAAATTACGCAAACGTGTATGGTATATGCGCGTTCAACGTTCTAAATGGTTATCGGACGATAATCAAGTGTTTATCGTACGATAAACACTACATTATCGCCGAGAACGAGATATCGGTCAGACCTTTTCCGTTCTTGGCCTCGGTCCTACGAGAAAAAATTTTTTTAATATCGTCTCGTTATCGTTCTCGGTCCCGATAACGATAACGAGAACGATATTTATCGGTTCTCGGTGAAGCACTAATATTATTGTATTGTTTTAAGTTAAAAAAAATATTTTTTTGCACCAGTTGATAGATTGAGCTCGAAAATGGCTATTTTCGACCTTTTCCCATCGATTGGTGCAAAAAAAAATTTATTTTTGAACCACCCTAAAATTTTTTTTTACTCCAAACGATAAGAAATGGTCGGCAATGGCTTTTAGACATACTTTAGGGTGGCTCCGGACCTTGGAAAGCACCAAAAGGGTCGAAAACGGTACTTTCCAAGGTCCGGAGCCAACCAATGTGATATCCGAAATTAATTTTCGAATTTACCCAACCGATTGGAGCAAAAAAAAATTTTCCGAAAATTGGTCAAAAACGGTCCTTTCTAGGGTCCACAGATACTCCAAATGACGTTCAAAATCCACTTTCGACCTCTGTCCATCGATTGGTGCATAACTTTTTTTTCGAAAATGGACCAAAATCGGTCACTTTTGGGACTCGGAACCACCTCTGATGATGGTCAAAATCCATTTTCAACCCTTTTCCATCGATTGGTGCATAACTTTTTTTTTCGAAAATGGACCAAAATCGGTCACTTTTGGGACTCGGAACCACCTCTGATGATGGTCAAAGCCCATTTTCGACCTCTTTCCATCGATTGGTGCATAAAATTTTTTTTTCGAAAATGGACCGAAATTGGTCATTTTTGTGACTCGGAACCCCCTCTGATGATGGTTAAAATCCATTTTCAACCTCTTTCCATCGATTGGTGCTTAACATTTTTTCTTCGAAAATGTACCGAAATCGGTAATTTTTGGGACTCGGAACCACCTCTAATGATGGTCAAAATCCATTTTCGACCTCTTTGCATCGATAGGTGCATAAAAAAAATTTCCAAAATTCGACCAAAATCGGGAATTTTCGGGACTCAGAACCACCATTGACTCAACATAAAAAAGAATCCATTGAGAAATAATAGTTATAGACAATGGAAAAACAATTCCTTATGCATAACAGTTATGACTCAACGTAAAAAAGAATCCATTGAAAAATAATAGTTATGGACAATTAATATAATATCTCTTATTAATAATAATTAAAAAGCAATTTTTTGAAATATTCCTTAAAATTGGCAATTTTTTCAATCACAAAAAACAAAATAATAGTTATTTTCGGTCCCTGGTTTTAACTCAAACGTGAGTGAAAACACTTAAATTTTGTGTTGTCGACTGATAACAGTAGCGAGCAAAAATGGGACAATGTTAGACAGTTTCATACTTACTTGGCTATAAAAGTATTAATATTAAATTGATTTGAAAAACGTTTTTGATTTTGAAATCTTTGTTTTTTTAGCTTTAATATAAAATTAATAAATTAATTTAAAATGTATACCAAAGTTAATTTTTTTGCAAAAATGCAAAAAATTGCATGTCACCATTTTTGCTCGTCTTCATTGTTTTTTATTTCATAGCTGTAAATTTCTCCTTATTTATTTCTTTTATTGAACATTTTTGGAGCTAGCTTCTTATTTGTTAATTTTCAGTTTAAAGTGATGAACATTTTTAATTCAGTTTTCTTAATTTAAGAAAAAATGATAATTTAATCAATATGAAAAAGATATCAGTTGAAACCGAAGGTAATGTAGTTATTATGACTCAAAATGGTCAGTCGTCAAGAACTATAGCAAAAGCTTTGAAAAACATTTAATTAGTTTTAGTCATTTGTGAATATCAATTTTAAGTTTATCCATATGGGAAGACGATATGCAAAAAATTGCATGTCACCATTTTTGCACTTCTTCATTGTTTTTTATTTTATAGCTGTAAATTTCCCCTTATTTATTTCTTTTATTGAACATTTCTGGGGCTAGCTTCTTATTTGTTAATTTTCAGTTTAAAGTGATGCAAATTTTTAATTCAGTTTTCTTAATTTAAGAAAAAATGATAATTTAATCAATATGAAAAAGATATCTGTTGAAACCGCAGGTAATGTAGTTATTATGACTCAAAATGGTCAGTCGTCAAGAACTATAGCAAAAGCTTTGAAAAACATTTAATTAGTTTTAGTCATTTGTGAATATCAATCTTAAGTTTATCCATATGGGAAGACCAGTTTTACTTGCTATTGAAAATTATCCCCAGAATTTTTAAGTTATTAGTTTGTTCTATTGAATTAGAAAATATGTTAATATTAATTGGAGAACAATTTGTTTTGCGACAAACATGGAGCGATTTTGATTTTCCAAAGGGTAGTATTGAACCAGAGTGATTAAGCCAGGGTTTAATGGACTGAAAAAGTGAATTTAGATTATTTTGTAATTGCAAATAGGTGTCAAATTTGGCAGTAATAAATAGATCGTCTGCGTAAATTGTATGTGTAAAAAATGTGTGCTCGATTATAATTCTGTTTAGCTTTTCAAATGCAATACTAAAAAGAATTACTGATAAAGGTGACCCCCGTGGGATTCCATTATATAAACAATATAATATTGAGTGGCGACCTCTTATGCGAACCCTAAACTGTCTGTTAGACAGGACTGCATTGACAAAGTTAATTATTTTTGTTTCTTTTTTCCATTCTGTTAATTGTTCAATAATGACATGTTGCTCTTTCAAAGTCAATTGAGAGTATGGACAAATTCTTTCTTTTAGAAACTGCGTCAGCTGCAAGAAAGTCAAGGAATAATAGGGCTTCAATTGTTCCTCTACCTGTTTTAAAAGCAACTTGTTTGGGATGAATTAATTTTTTGCTTTCTAAAAACCACTGTAATCTTTTAACAATAACTTTCTCCAAAACTTTGAAATACAAGGTAATAATGATACAGGACGAAAATTTTCAACGATGTTAGAAAGCTTAAGGAAGAAGTGAATTTGTTCCTGTGGTTGATAATTTTTTTAAAATTTGGTAGGGTATTTTATCGTATCCTGGAGTTGTGCCCTTAACTGAACTTAAGGCTGAGTTAAGTTCGGTAAGGGTTATTTCATGCTCTAGTAGTTAACAACAGGGCTTAAATTTAATTTACCAGAAAGGTATTCATTAGAAAAATTGCTGTCAATTGGCAATATCAAAAGCATTCTTCAGGATAGTCCCATTTGGGCAAGTTATTGTTTTAATACACTGTTTCGTTTTTCTGCGATAAAGCTTATTTACAGTATTCCAAAGCAGTTTAATTGGAGTATTTGGATTAATAGAATTTGTAAAATTTCTAAAAGATTCCCTTTTTGCATTTTTAGCTTCGAACTAAAATTTTGCATTTGATTTTATCTAGGCGCGTAGATTAGTTTGGGTTATGTTTGATTTGAAAATATTCCAGCAGGTTTGTTTGTTATTTTGTAGCGAAGCTATTCCACCAGTAAGCATATTTAGGAACGGTTCTGTTGTGAGATAGTGGAATTGATTCGTTGGCAGATGAAATTATTCTTTTATGAAGTAGAGCAGCGTTTCTGTTAATGTTAGAAGTAAAATTTATTGCAGTATTATCAAAGAGTTTTTGAAACTTTGACCAGTCAGCTTTTTCTGTGATAAATTTTGGGATAAATATATGATCATTGCTAGATATATCAGCGTTATTGGATAGATAAATATGAATGGGGAAATGGTCGCTTCCATGCAAGTGTTTATCAGTATTCCAAGAAAGTAATGGTAACAAATTTGCCGTGCAAAAATAAAGATCTATATTAGTTAAGGTTGAATGCGTGGAAAGGTATGTTGGGGAGTGATCATTAAGAAGAGTTAAGTTAGATTGTTGAAAGAAATTTTCGACATATTTTCCTCTGGAGTTTGTGGTATTTGATCCCCATAGCGTGCTATGAGCATTAAAATCCCCCAATAACAAGAGAGGATGAGTATTGTTTGAAATGAGTACGTTAAGGTCGTGTGCAATGAAAGGTGAATTTGGTGGTAAATAGATAGAAATAATAGATATTTTAGTTTCTGTATTCACAACAACTTTGGTTGCACAGAGATTAGAAGATATAGGAACATCAATGAAATCAATATCGTTTTTAATAAACAGTGCTGTTCGGCCTTTTGCGTAAGTTATCGAGTGTGTGTTTTTAATTATATTAAGATTTACTGTTGTTTGTTTTAAATGAGTCTCCTGTAGAGCGATTATATCTGGAGAATGCAATACAATAAGTAAATTTAACTCATGAAGATTATTAAAAAACCCGTTTATGTTCCATTGGAGAATTTTTAGGTTCATCTAATTATAATATAAATAGAAATACTGATTATATACAAAAAGTTGTACAAGTGTCAAATTAGGTAGTTAGTTGACAAACATGCTGTTGTCATTAAAATCTGATTCTTTAGTGGAGTAGGTGGCTGTTATTCTCTTTGCGTTGGAATTGTTGGAAGATCTGTTCTTAAGTTTGGGAGCATTTTTTGGAAAAATTTTAATTTTGTTGCCTGGAAGAAGACTAGACGATAAGACTTGTGTGCCTGTTGCATTTTGAGGGCAGCTGCTGGATAAATTTAATTTATCACTGTCACTTTCCTCGGAAACCTGAATGATCTGCTGTTTTTGATAGTTGTTACTGCTTGTAGATGGATGATCGCTAGATTGGTGAGCATTTTTGGGTGCATTTTGAGAAATAACAGCACTCGATGAAGATTAGTTATTTGCTTTTGTTGTAGGTTGTGTGACTGACGAGCGGACAACTGAAGCGTAAGTACCATTGTTGTTGCGGTGACGATTGTTTTTTCTGAAGAGTCTTAATTGCCTGCAGCTCTTTTTGCTTTATAAAAACCGGGCAAATCTTGTCTAAAGCGTGGTGGTTAATATTGATCTCTTTATGATCAATAC
This sequence comes from Meiosimyza platycephala, assembly GCA_963662105.1. Taxonomy (NCBI): domain Eukaryota; kingdom Metazoa; phylum Arthropoda; class Insecta; order Diptera; family Lauxaniidae; genus Meiosimyza; species Meiosimyza platycephala. The sequence goes on along the minus strand of OY759210.1, from coordinate 41,336,984 downwards.
AATTAATACATGCTTTTTTATACTTGCAATCTTCCTTAAGAGGATCGGCGATATGTTCTTTATCACCACAGTTGGAGCACAGTCTTACGTTTTTGCAAAAATTTTCGATGTGATTAAATCGAAACAATTTTTACATCTTGTTAGTAAAGGTATAAACGGTCTAATAGAGATCTTTTCGTAGCCAATATTTATTGTTTCAGGTAGATTTATGGTTCCGGTTTCTTTGAGTTGATCATTCTCTTTTTTCAAAATTTGTTTCACTTCACACACGTTTTGGCTTTTGAGCTCTTCTAAAATAATCTCTTCAGATATTCCTCTCAAATCATTAGTATAAATAACACCTTTTGAATAATTGAGGGAGAGATGCTCACTTACATCTACCAGTAAGCTTTGAGAGAGTGAAGTAAGAGTGATGAGTTTTTCGGCTTGCGTAAGGTTTTTAGTATGAACGAGAATATTCCCGTTACGAAGTTTTTTGCATGAGTTTACTTCTCCTACACATACATTATCAATAACCTTTTTAATTAGAAAAGGGGAGACATTTGCTAGAGAATCATTACTCTGCTATCTCACGATAACTAGAAACTTGGGACCGGGAGAAATTATTTTTATTTTTTTTGTATTGACAATAGAGGAACATTGATTCTCGTTGATACAACGATCAGGTGGATCTTTCATAGCGTTGTTGTTGTTGTCTACTGACACGAGGTTTAAACTACCAGCGCGATGCACAAATATTATTTTTGTTGAAATTAATAAATTTCGTTTGAATGTTTTGAAAAGTGTATAATAATTGTTTTGAATAAACTTTAACAAAAGTTAAACTTTTTTATGTTTTTGGTAAATTACGTATACGAAAATTAAAAGAAGCACTGGCAAAGAGATGATCATTCGTCAAAAGAAAGCACAGAATTGATTTCAGCGAAATATAAAAATATGGGTCCCCTAAAATTGAACGCAGAATAATGTCTGCAAATTTCAAGCAAATCGATGACCATGATTTGACTTCTTGTTCGATTTGAAAAATAATGTGCCCAAAGCAAACTCTATCTTTTTTATTAATCATTCTAATTAAATTGATAACATATTCCTCTGTCTGTTTTTTGCTGAAGTTGTTCTGTTTTTTTCGGAAGTATTCTTTGCTCTGATTAAATCTGGATCCATAATTCTTTCGAATTGTTGCTTAAATCACAACGAAGTAGACAACGCACAGAAGAAACCTTGGCAGTTAAAAAATTAATAATATTATTTATGTTCTTTATTTATTTTACAACTTTCTTTTAAAAAAGACGCACATTTATTCTTTACATTCCTATCAATTCTTTTGACAATCTGGCCGCAGCCAGACTATTAAGAATCGGCTGTATATTGAACTTTTACTTCCTGTTCGTTATTGTACTCTTTGATGGCGACATGTAACAAACAGACTATGTCATGTAGCCGTCAACTTGTTAGCAACTTTTAACGGACAATCTGGCTGATTCGAAACATTTCAAAAGTATTGAGACATTTGGATGATATTGTCCGACACAGAGTGCTAACTTTTTGACATTCTCATTATGATTCATCGTTGAAAAAATCATTTCGGACAATGTCATGCAGTGCGCGCCATCAACGTGTTATTGTCACTGTGATTCATCGATGATAATATCATAACGGACAATACTGCTCAAAAACGCCACCGGGTACATAAGTAATAACTAATGGTGCTAAAATGAAATTGAAACAGTAAACAAAATTTGAATTGAATAGAAAACGGACGAAAGTTTTAATTGCATTTCTTTGGTGAATTGAAATGTCGCTATAATTACAGAAATTAGAGAAAAAACAGAAAAGAATCGGATAAATAAAGCAAAAATTGTGCGAAACCGATTTTTAATATACGGAATTTAGAAACCAATTGTGTCAAAAGAATACAAATAAATGCAATGAAGTAGAAAAAAAAGTTCTAGTGCGTTAAGATTCCAGAAAGTAAACAGAACGTAAATTTCGTAAAGTGCAAATGCAAAAACAGAAAAACTAAACAAATTACAAAATTCTAACAATAATTAATTTATGCGAACCAAAAGAATACCTACAATAATACAAAACCAATAAAACTACATAAAACAAAAATGATCACAAGCTACGACAATTACCGTCAAGGGAACTACAACAAAAATAACAACAACTACTACTATCCAGGCCCGTACCTACTCGACTTTGCTTGGGGGGGGGGGGCAAACAAATTTTACTTCACAGTATTGGTCAAAACTTAAGCCTCCCCTTAGTACATTATTGACAGACAAACATTTTAAAAATTCCGCGTCTCATAAATAAAAAGTTATTATCAAAGGAACATTTTAAGCCAGAAAATTTAACGGACAAAACTAGAGCACCTCCATTTTATGATAAATAAAAATTTTTAAAATTAGTACTTAGTTGCAAACCCTTTATTCTGGAAGACACAAGCACATATCTTTGGTATAGAGGAAAATACATTATTAATGATAACCTGCGATATCTCTCCCTAGGATATTTTCAAGGAATGAAACAGATCTGACGTGGTTTTCCAATTTTCAATCTTGATTTTCATGTTAAGGATCTCCCACAAGTTCTCAACAAAATTCAGATCAGTAGCGGGATTTCCAAACTTGTAAACGAAGATTGTTGTTATCGTTAGGGGACGTCCATTAATTACGTGAGCTAAAATAGGGGGGGAGGGGGTCCGGCAAAATCTCACCAAATCTCACCAAGGGGGGGGAGGGGGTCAAGGAAAACCTCACGTCAACTTTTTAATGCATAGAATTTACATTAAAAATTAATATTTAAATCTCACCGGAGGGGGGAGGGGTCCCGCCAGATCTCACCAAATCTCACCAAGGGGAGGGGGGTGGGGGTCAGAATTTTCAAAAAAACACCTCACTTAATTAATGGACGTCCCCTTAACTGCTTATAACAACATTGTCGATAAATGGTACCCTTAAAAACTAAGTTAGGCAAACTTGTCATTAAATTTGGTACTTCCTTATCGTTACTGAACGACATTTGTAGTTAAATTAAAGACGTTTAATTTTTTGTCGCTAGCTAGTTGTGAAAATAACGTTTTTAACTCTAACTAAAACCAAAATAATAATAAAATTGTGAATTGTGTCCATTAAATATACATCTACATATATTGTATATAAATACACAGTTGATAAACGGTTACAACGCTTTTTCTCAGCAATAATACAACATAATCGCTTATTTTTTTTTGTTGGAAAGGTTGTGAACAGAAGGGGGGACATGTGACACGTTCATAGCAAAAACCAAAAAGATATTTTGTACGAGCAAAAACCCAAAAGAAAAAATGTCGGCGCGAAAACCTCTCATGCTATTTGTTGCGACGCGTTGAACAGAGTCGCAAGCGACCGATGCACAGTGTCAGCACACTTTTGCACATATATATATTTTTTTGTTTGTTTTTTGAGTACATATTTTCTATCAAAAAATGTGAGTTATTGTGGTAGGATTAAGGTTACATGTAAAGAAAGTAAAATTGAAAGGATTTATTTTACGTTGGGACAGGCAGAGTATGCCGTTGGTCCATACCTTGCTGTTGTCCTTATTATAGGAAAGCAGGGTAAGTATCTAGGGACTATGCCGGTGTCCAAAACTTAATTGCAAGGCTTTGCCAATATTTCTAATAAGAAAAGGCTTCGATGATTGTTGTATGACAAATCATAAATTTATTGAAGTTACCATTTCTTTTATACAAATTTTGACTTACACTCAAAGTAATTTTATCTTATTTCTACATATATGTAAATTTTAGCTTATCCATTTCTACTTACAAGAATTTGAGTGACGTTCTATTTTTGAGCAATATTTAGTTTAAGCTTACAAAGTAACACAAAAATTGTTTGGGGATTTCATTACATAAAATATTGTATTGAGTGGCCTGCAATAGTGTAATCGAGAGCATGTGCTTTTTGTGGTTGGCAATGGTCACTTTGCATGATTAGGGATGGCGGTAGTGGTCACTGTACTGGATACGCTACACCCTCACCCTTTAGAAATAATTTTATGGGATATTACTGTAAATTTAGTTTTTGTAAAAATGGTATTCAAAATGTTTTTTAACTAATATGTAAATATTTTTAGTGATTACAATTAATTATAATTAATGAAAATATAGTTAATATAAAAAAATATTTATTTATTAATATTTTAAAATTAAATTGAAATAAATCATATAAAATTTTATTATGTAGTTTATGAAAAATCGGGTTTATATGGTTTTAATAGGTTATTATGTAGTTCTTTTTGAACTCCATTCTGGTCTATTATTGTATTATCTTCCTATTTTCTTATTTGACTAAAACTAAATCTCCTTTTAAATCTAATTTCTTATGATACTTTTTATTGTCTTCTAGTGTTCTTTTTTTTCTTTAATTTTTAATGTCATTTGCCTTGCTTTGTTTAAAGCGAATTGTAATCTGAGTTTTAGCTCGTGTGCAGAATTGTCGTAATCATATATTTTCGTTGCTTGCTAAGTGTGTCAGTAGGTAAACTTGTTAGTTTCCCGTAAACGAGTTCATATGGTGAATAACCAGTGTCTATATGTGGTGTCGTGTTGTAAGCGAATGCAAAATAAGGAACCCATTTGTCCCATTCATTGTCGTTGTCAAATGATAGTAAAAATTCATTTAGAACTCTATGGTTTCTTTCAAGTGCCCCGATGGTTTGGTGGTGATAAGTAGATGAAAACGTTTGTTTTATTTTAAGTAAAGAACAAATATTTGTCATTAACTCGTTAGCAAATTCCGTACCATTGTCAGATTTTAATATTTTGAAATGACCGTATTTAGGTATAAATTCTCCTACTAATGTTTTTACTGTTGTTTTTGCGTCTTTTGATGGCATTGGATATGCTACTACGAATTTGGTTAGTTCGCATTGCATAGTGAGAATATATCTGTTATCATTTGATATTCTTAATGGACCTACTGTGTCTATTGACACTACTTCAAAACTGTTGCTTGGGGTGCCTGTTGTTGTAAAAGTTTCTTTAATGTGTTTTGTCTGTTTATTTCGCGCACATGAATCACAATTTTTTATAAATTTTTTAACCATCTGGCTCATATTATTCCATATGCATCGTTGGTTTAATTTTATTATTGTTTTACGTATTCCTAAATGTCCGCCGTGTGTGGAATTATGATACTCGTCAATAAGTTTGTATTTTGTTAATTCATCAGAAATTTGTTTTGGAGCATTGAATATTATTATTTTTAATTGAGGCTTTTTATCATTTACTTTTATATTTTCGTATGATTTCTTTAGTTTTTCTTTACTAAAATTCTTAAATATTTCATCATCATTCTTTAGCGCTAATTCTTTTATTCTTTCTTTTTCCATTCTGGATGCTAACTTCTTCAGGGTCGACTATAGTGTCGCTGAATTATCATTAGATCCCATCTGCAGATTTGTATTATTTTTATTTATATGCGTATTTTCATCACTTATATTTGATGTAAGCTTCATCGAGGTCGAATCTGGATTCGCTGATTGCACAATATTATCATCAATTGTTATTTTGGAATTCCTTGCTTCTTTATTAATATTAAATTTTAGTTGCCTCATATTTTTGACGTCATTTTTGGATATGCACTCCCATATTTGCAGCTGGCCAGCAATTTGTCGAGAAGTGCATGTCTCCGTGTCATTGTCCATTTTATTGTTATTGGACTTGCTCCTTGTAATTATTAATGCTCTATTTGCTTTTTCATCAATTTCTGTTGGTATCATTTGTTTTAGTAATTCCGAAATAATTTGTATTCTAGACAGTGCATCTGCGTTAGTATTCATTTTTCCTTTTTTATATACGATTTCAAAGTCATAATCACTTAAATCTAGTCTTATTCTTGTCATTTTTGATGATGGATTTTTGTGTGAGAAAAGTCACACGAGCGGTCTGTGGTCTGTCACTACTAAAAATTTCCTACCATATAAGTAAGATCTAAAGAAATTTATTCCCCAGTGAATAGCCAGAAGATCTTTTTCAATAACTGGTTTATTCAATTCATGCTTTTGTAATGATTTACTAGCATACGATATAGGTAAACCTTTACCTTACGGTGCGTTTTAAATGATTTAAATGAAAATCTTTTGTCACCGAAATTTCCTTTTGGGTATTGTTTGTTATTCCAAAAGAAACATTTTCGCGTGAAAATGAAAATCACTTTACGTAGAGATTTTTTTTTATCTCAATTTTTAAAAAAAATTAACTTTTTTTTACGTTTTTAGGTACTCTTTTGATAAAAAAAGGTAGGTAAATAATCATATATATATAAGAAAATTAAAATATATTTTACATAATTAATAATGAGTAGGAGAACCATTTTGTTTCATAAATGATGAAAATCGGTGTGCATGCTGCCTACCAGGCGTGCACTTTGGTCTGGAGTAATTTTATGCCAATTCTCTTGATTAACTTGCCACATGCTGCGTTTCTCGCGGGTTTTCGTGCTGCTACGACCCATTTGATTATGCCTCATAAGTTCTCTATAGAATTTAAGTCGGAACTTTGAGGTGGCCAGTTCAGAATCTTGGTGGATTGTGTGTCGAGCCAAGATTTGACACCATTATCAAGCTGGAAAATCCACCTAAGAGGAAAATTTTTGGTGTAATCGATGGTCAAATGTTCCCTAAGTATATTCCTATATAAAAAATTTGAATGTATGGGTTGCCAGGGCAACAAACAAACAAAAAAACAAAAAAAACATAAAAAAAGTCTTCGGTTCGCAAATGGAACACTTTTTCAATGGCCAGAATTTTTGGAGAGTGATTATTTAAAGCGATGAATCCAAGTTCTACGTACTTAGGAGCGATGTTAGTATCTATGTGCAATATACTTCACTCAAAGAATAAATCATATTCTAAAAGTCAGTCCTTTGAAAAAGTGTTCCGTTTGCGAACCGAAGACTTTTTTTGATGTTTTTTTTTGTTTATTTGTTTGTTTGTTGCTCTGGCAACGCATACATTCAAATTTTTTATATAGGAATATACTAAGGGAACATTTGGCCACCGATTACACCAAAAATTTTCCGCTTAGAAGGATTTTCCAGCTTGATAATGGTCCAAAACATTAATCTCCACTTGTCAAATCTTGGCTCGACACACAATCCACCAAGATTCTGAACTGGCCACCTTAAAGTTCCGACTTAAATTCTATAGAGAACTTATGAGGCATAATCAAACAGGTCGTAACCGCACAAAAACCCGCGAAACCCCGCAGCTTGTGGCAAGTTAATCAAGAGAATTGGCATAAAATTACTCCAGACCAATGTGCACGCCTGGTAGGCAGCATGCCAAACCGATTCTCATCATTTATGAAACAAAAAGGTTCTCCTACTCATTATTAATTATGTAAAATATATTTTAATTTTCTTATATATATATGATTATTTACCTACCTTTTTTATCAAAAAAGTACCTAAAAACGTAAAAAAAGTAAATTTTTTTTTAAAATTGAGATAAAAAAAAAATCTCTACGTAAAGTGATTTTCATTTTCACGCGAAAATGTTTCTTTTGGAATAACAAACAATACCCAAAAGGAAATTTTCGGTGACAAAAGATTTTCATTTAAATCATTTAAAACGCACCGTGACCTATCTCGCCTTGTGATAAGATTGCGCCTAGTGCATAATTTGATGCATCGGTTGTTAATATAAAGAGCTTTTCGAAATTTTGGTACTGTAAAATTGGTGGTGTTTTTCTTTTAGCGTGTCAAAGGCTATTTGACAATTCTGATTCCAATCGAATTTTGTATTTTTCTTTAGTAAGTTATTGAGACTTTGTGCTATGTCGGCAAAATTTGGTATGAATCGACGGTAATAATTGCAAAATGCCACAAAACGTCTGACTTCATCTATATTTTTAGGTATAGGATATTCTATAATTATATTATATTTCGCAGGGTCTGTTTTAACACCTTCACTAGTAATGAGATGTCCTAAATACACTACTTCAGGGCAAAGGAAATTGCATTTTTCCGCATTTAGTTTTAAATTGTACCTTTTTAACCTATCTAAAACACGTGCAAGATTATCATTATGATAAATATCCGAAAATAATTATGTCGTCTACATAAAGAAAAGCTTCAGATTCTAAACCTGTTAATGCGATTGTTAACATTCTTTGGAAACTATTAGATGAAATTTTTAATCCAAAAGGTAGTCTTTTGAATTGGTAATGCCCATTGGTTGTCGAAAACGGGGTTAGTTGTCTCGAATCCTCATGTAATGCTATTTGGTGAAATGAACTTGTCATGTCCAGTGTAGAGAGTTCGCTCTTCCTAATTTATCTAATATGTCTTTTAAACGTGTCAATGGAAATTTGTCATTAACTATTTTGTCATTAAGTTTACGAAAATCTACTACTACTCCATTTTTTCTTGTCCGTTACATTTTTTTTTTGGTACTAATAGTAATGGTGCATTATAAGGGCTTTTCGAGTGTTCTATTATGTCATCTTTTAGCATTCCTTGTACTTGTTCAGATACAATGTCTAAGTGTGCATGTGGAAGTTTATAATTTTTAATGTAAACTGGATTATCGTCTGCGGTCACTATTTTTGTTTATAGAAATTATTTGTAGTAAGTGGTTCATATTCTAAATGGAAAATATCTTGATATTTCTTGAACAATTCTTTTAATGTGTCGGTTGCGTGTTTATCTGTACAGTTTATTTTTAGTTTCTTTAAAATTGATTCATAACGTTTTTCAGTAAATTGTGTGTTTTGTTTATATGTTAAAATATCATAATTGTCAAGTGGTTCTGTATCTAACGTGATGTTTTTTCAAATAATTTCTGTATTGTTTGTATTAAGAATTTTTATGTGTGACATTCTCTTTTTTGGTACAATTGCATTGCTTATAAAAACTCCTTGTGCTATTTCTTTATTCGTTATTAAGGTGTCTTTATTTAGTTCCAATTTTATAGGATGTATTATTTCTGTTCTTGGTGGTATTCTAATTGTTAATGCAAAAATAGGTTTTGTATGCATGAGTATTGTTATAGTGTTTTCTTTTTCGGTGAGTGTTAATGTAAAAGTCTCATAGTCTATTTTACATAAAAATTTTTCTAAAAAGTCTCTACCTACTATTCCATCAGTGTCTATCGGAAAATCATGGTTTACAAGTTGAAATCTATGACAGTATGACTTGGTTTCTATTTCAAAATCTATGTTTAAAGAAGAGAATATATTTCTTCTTGAGTTATACCTGTTAATTTACATTTTTCATTTGGGCAATAAGGTTCTTTGTCTACATTTTCGCTAGCTTTGCATAATGATACGTCTGCGCCTGTGTCTATTAAAAATTGTCATATTTTTATTTTTGTGTGATACAATTATAAAATTTGTAGTGCAATCCGATACTTTAAATACTTTTGTTTTTAATTCTGGCTGTTTGGAATATTGACATATTCCAAGCCTCGCTCGTTTCCCTCTTGATGTTGTGTATTGTTTGGATCATGTTGTGTTTGATCATTGTGCACTTCATACGTAGAATCATTATTATTTATTGTATGAATATGGCGCGTTTGGTTTTGAATTCTGCAGTTGTTTGATCTATAATTGTTAGCATTATTATTGTTTTGATTATTATTTTGTGAACGCCCAGTGTTGTTATTGTTATACGAGTTCTGATTTCTGTTTTGGTTATAACTTTGATTGTTGTTGTATCGTTGGTTATTGACATGAGAATTTGACCTATTTATGTTTCGTGGATGTAGGTCAAATCGTTTGTAATGTAGTACTGTGTTTATCTTAGTATAATAGTTTCTAGTTCTATAGCCAAATTAGCTGCATCTGTGTAATAAAAAAAAAAATTCATGTTTCGTAAATTTCTGAACAGGTCTACAGTATACCACCAACAGAATCTATCAATAATCTAGAATTCATCTATCAGCCCAGAAGCCAATCTTTCTGCTAATCGTACTACTCCCTAAACAGGAACAGAATATATTGAATTTAGAGAAGCATATAAAAATATGGTACCAGAAGTTGTGGCCGACTACTAGAGCTTTTTCGGCCGACCTTAGAAGAAGAAGTGGCCGACTACTCAAGAATCACGTTTTTTCTCATTTTTCAACGAAAAAAAAAACGCATAAGTTAGTAAGCTGCCTTAATAAAAATGGTATTTTTCAAAACTACATAAATCAGGCATTCAAAAGCACACAATACTTTATAAATAACCTTAATAACCGATTTTTGGTAGCCATTTGAACTTAAAAAAAAAGTTAAGTGGCCGACTACTAGTGCCATCGCCCTACATAAAAAAACTAAAACTGTAAAAATTGCTTGTAGTTCCAGTAAATTTTCAAGTTTTTTCCAGTAAATTCTACTGAACCATCTGTTATTTTTACTGAATTTACAGTAATTTTTACATACATCTCAGTAATTTATATTGTGACACACATTAAAATTTACTGAAATACTGAAAGTAAAATTTCATGTGGATTACAGTATAATTTCACGCACATCCGATGAAAAATCACTAAGAATTTAGTAAAAATTACTGAGATTTTCTTTTTTATTTTGTTTTCAATGCAATGAATTCTAATTAACACTATAAAATATTTTTGGTAGGTATTGTTTTTATAAATAAATATATAATTAAAACTCATTTATAAAAGTAATGAGAAAATTCGTATTATTTGCTGGTAATTAATAACCCACCATCATTGCTAATAATTTCTGTATGACAAAGCATCACCACGATCAAACAACTTGCAAGCATTCATGCTGTACATGCAACCCCTTTCAATGATTTCATCTACACATTTAACGTTCGCTTGCAACCATGGGTCTCTTGCAACTCTGTTCAACGCGTCGCAACAAATAGCATGAGAGGTTTTTGCGCCGACACTTTTTCTTTTGGGTTTTTGCTCGTACAAAATATCTTTTTGGTTTTTGCTATGAACGTGTCATGTGTACTTCTTTTTTCAATAGTCCTAACAGGAAAAAACGTTTTCACGTCTAAACTAATGGACCGATTTTAATAAAATTTTGTTTGGAGATAGATTGAACCCTAAGAAAGAGTATCAATTAAATTCTTTAAGGGAAAGTGGCGCCGCCCTAAATGTGAAAAAACGGTGTCTCGGCTGAGCCGTTTCATTGATTTTGATAAAATTTGGTATGGAGATAGATTGAGTGTTGAGTAAAAATTAATTTTTTTAGTGGGTGGGGCCACGTCTCTTACAGGAAAATACGTCGTTATTGCTAAACTAACCAACCGATTTTGTTGAAATTTTGTTAAGATATAGATTGAAGTCTAATAAAGATTTCTAGATACTCAACGTTTTCACTGCTATACTAATGGACCGATTTTTGATGAAAATTGCTACAGAAATTGATTGAACCCTAGAAAAAGGTATTTGTTTCAAAGTGTACGGTGCCACGTTCCCAATATAAAAATATGTTTTCACTGCTTAACTAACATATCATATATGTATATATTGAAGTCTAAGTAATAGAAATGGGTAGAGCAACATGGTACCATAATTTTTATTTTTGGAAGAATTTTTTAATATTAAATACCATAAATTTGGTCAGTGGGCGAACTCTAGTAAATAAAAAACCGCTAAGTAATATCTTAGCTACTTTTGGCGGTGAGATTACCTTGCGGGACAATGTAGCAGAGTGGGATGTCATGTCGATAGCCCTTTTGATTTAGAGGAAACTTAATTTCGCAAACTGTTCGGCTTGACACCCGACTTGGCTCATTATTTAATAGAGTCGATTGGTAGCTGCAGTGTAACAACACACAAAGTTGTCACAAGCTTCTCGTTTCAGATGCTGGTAGCGCTTACGTTCTACGCGACCCGATGCTCGCAGCGACCAATATGGAAACAGTCCATTTATGTACGACCCCGGTTTTGCTGGTGCTTCACAATTTGAGCCTCAGTACTTCAAACGTTGACGAGGAGTTGGTCAACCAGCTTCCAAATATTAAAGCGCCGGTTGCAGGAGTTGTAGAGGAAGATGTTCAAATTGGCAGGTCAGTTGCCAAACGTCTGCCAATCAGACTAATTGCGCAAAAGTTTTCATCAAATTCAAATGCAATTTATGCAAAAGCTAATAAATAGAAAACAAATTACACTAGTTTACACTCAAAATGTTCCATTGATAAAAAGTTACTTTTCTTATGTACTTTTTCCTGCTAAATTCGAAAATGAAAATAAAATTTTTTTGAATTAGACAGTTTTCGAGATATTGTGTTTTTTTAATTTTTTCGACCTTCTTCACTTTAAAATTCATATCTTGAGCTCTAAATCTCCAATTTCACCGTGTTTAGCACCAAATTAAAGGTAATATAATAAGCTACAATATTCCAAAAAATTCGTTATTAGTCTACAGTCTTATTAACATATTTATAAATCTCAATTTATCCCCTTTAAAATGATATAACATTTAAACAAAAATTTTTGACATTAACTCTTTCTAACCGAAAAAATGTTACTTTGTTTGAGAATTTTGTGCTCGAACTTGCCGAAAATGCATCCAAATGATCTGATTTGTTGGTGAAAGTTGTAGATATTGAAGAGATGATCATAACCCCAGTATCAGATGCAATAAAACTCAGTTTGCTTTCGAGATATATCGAAAAACCCACCTGAATATAGGTGCAAAATTCAAATGTTCATTTCTCGAAAATTTGAGCCAACTTGAACAAACAGAGCCAAATTGTTTCTTGTTTTGGCCTATATTTTCACCCCGCAGCGTCAGATCCGAGTAGACTTTTGCAAAAAAAAAATTGTTCCACAGTGTAATCAGCGACCGATTCGATGGTGATGACGCACAGTGTAATATTAGCGGCCGTAAGGAAAAAAAAATGTTCCAAATTTCTTAAAAACTAAAACATAGGTCGAAAAAAAAATCTCCAACTAAGAGCAATCTATAAGCATTTTGGAAATACATATGTGGAAATTTGAATGAGCATGCACGGAAACTTGAAGTTTTATTCTAAAAATTTCCAATTTTAGTTTTATGCAATTCAATATCTCAAGTTTAGCTGTTATTATCTCCAAAACTATTCAGTCAATTTACATATACACATTTTTGAAAGATTTGGAGTTTCTGTTTTCCAAAAATAGCAGTTTTAAAACATTGAAAAATTAGTTTGGCTTCAAGGTCTGTTACAAATTCCTTAAGAAAAAGAAATTTGCAAAAATTGACAAAGTTTAGCAGAGGGAAGCAAAAAAACATAGCCTTCGACTTTGCTTAAACTTCTGTATCTAATATTATTAAACGAGCTAAAATTGTATGTATATATATATATATATATATATATATTTTCAGACTTTATTTCCAAAACGGGTGCAGCGATTTTGATGAAACTTGGGGGTTAGGTACATATGTGAACAAAATTAGGATTGGGCTGGGTTTTAACTTATCAAAGGCTCCTGGAGGGGCGTGGCACAGCCCTAAACTTTTATTTTCATAACGTCATATCTTGAAAACTATTCAAGATATTGTGATGAAATTTGGTACACAGATGCAGATCATAAATGTCTTAAATTTTGCCAAAAGTGGGCGGAATCGGAAAAGTGGGCGTGGCACTTTTCAATAATTGAAAATTTTGATTCAATATTACTCAAAAACGGCACTGAGGATTTTCATAAAAATTTTATAGATAATACCACTAAGAGCAGTCATCATAACATGCTATGTCACTATACTGGCAAAATTCGTTTAAGGGCGTGGCACAGCCCACAATATTTATAAACATTATAATAAGAGAATTAACAACACAATCGTTCTGAAATTTCATATGGTGGATATACTTGCTATAAGGTACCTCAAGACGAAAAATGGGTGTAATAGTACCAGTGGGCGTGGCACCTCCCATACAAGCAAAACAGGTTAAATGTTATATTTATTGTACTATGAGAGTAATCTTCTTAAAATTTGGTGAGGAGTTGTCGGTTACTATAAGCTTTGAAATTAAATGCATTTCGACGGGATTGCTTCAGTGGGCGTGGCACCTCCCATACAAACAAAAACCGTTAAATGTTATATTAAGTGCACTATGGGAGTAATCTCATTAAAATTTGGTACAGAGATGCCGGTTACCAAAAATTTTTAAGTTAAATGGATTTCGACGAAATTTCGTTAGTGGGCGTGGCACGTCCCATATATACGAAAATCGTTGAATGTTGTATTTAGTGCACTATGGGAGGTATTTTCTTTAAATTTGGTGTAGAGGTGTCGATTACTATAAGCTTTGAAATTATATGGATTTCAACGGGATTGCGTAAGTGGGCGTGGCATCTCCCATACGTACGAAAAACGTTAAATGTTATTTAGTGTACTATGGGAGTAATTTTTTTAAATTTTTTGTTCCAATCGATAGAGAAAGCACGAAAAATATTGTTCTAATAGACTTTTAATTACAGTGGTGTAGTGTTAATATTGTAGTGGTCATTTTTAATATTTGACCACTTAGTGCGTCCTGAGCGATTTGCGGAATTTGTTGCTGTAAGGATATTTTCCTTGTCCTTTGGAGTATCCCGGAAGTAGTCACTCCATAAGTGACTACTTATCGAGGCGGTTCACTCCGAGTCACTTTGGGTCACTTGGAGTCACCGAGGTGAGTGAAAATCGCAATTTTGTGGTTTGCGTGCGATTTTGGTAGAATTGGTCTATAACACCTATAAGCCACGTTGGTGCAAACTCTTATCGCACCTAATTATGTTTTGCGATGCGTGCGATTTTTTGGATATTATTGCTGTAAGGATATTTTCCTTGTCCTTTGGAGAATCCCGGAAGTAGTCACTCCATAAGTGACTACTTATCGAGTTGGTTCACTCCGAGTCACTTTGGGTCACTTGGAGTCACCGAGGTGCGTGGAAATCGCAATTTTGTGGTTTGCGTGCGATTTTGGTAGAATTGGTCTATAACACCTATAGGCCACGTTGGTGCAAACTCTTATCACACCTAATTATGTTTTGCGATGCGTGCGATTTTTTGGATATTATTGCTGTAAGGATATTTTCCTTGTCCTTTGGAGTATCCCGGAAGTAGTCACTCCATAAGTGGCTACTTAACGAGGCGGTTCACTCCGAGTCACTTTGGGTCACTTGGAGTCACCGAGGTGAAAGAAAATCGCAATTTTGTGGTTTGCGTGCGATTTTGGTAGAATTGGTCTATAACACCTATAAGCCACGTTGGTGCAAACTCTTATCGCACCTAATTATGTTTTGCGATGCGTGCGATTTTTTGGATATTATTGCTGTAAGGATATTTTCCTTGTCCTTTGGAGAATCCCGGAAGTAGTCACTCCATAAGTGACTACTTATCGAGTTGGTTCACTCCGAGTCACTTTGGGTCACTTGGAGTCACCGAGGTGCGTGGAAATCGCAATTTTGTGGTTTGCGTGCGATTTTGGTAGAATTGGTCTATAACACCTATAGGCCACGTTGGTGCAAACTCTTATCGCACCTAATTATGTTTTGCGATGCGTGCGATTTTTTGATAATTATTGCTGCAAGTATATTTTCCTTGTTCTTTGGAGTATCCCGGAGATAGTCACTCCATAAGTGTCTACTTATCGAGGCGGTTCACTCCGAGTCACTATGTGTCACTTGGAGTCACCGAGGTGAGTGAAAGTCGCGATTTTGTGGTTTGCGTGCGATTTTTGTAGAATTGGTCTATAACACCTATGGGCCACGTTGGTACAAACTCTTAGCGCATCTAATTATGTCTTGCGGTGCGTGCGATTTTTTGATTTTATTACTGTAAGGATATTTTCCTTGTACTTCGGCTTATCCCGGAGGTAATCACTCCATAAGTGACTACTCATCGAGGTGGTTCACCACGAGTCACTTTGGGTTACTTGGAATCACCGAGATGAGTGAAAATCGCGATATTGCGGTTTGCGTGCGATTTTTGTAGAATTGCTCTATAACACCTATTGGCCACATTGGTGTAAAAACTTTGCGCACCTAATAACGTTTTGCGGTGCGTGCGATTTTTTGGATTTTATTGCTGAAGGATATTTTCCTTGTTCTTCGGACTATCCCGGAGGTAATTACTCCATAACTAACTATTCATCGAGGCGGTTCACCCCGAGTCACTTTGGGTCACTTGGAGTCACCGAGGTGAGTGTTAATCGCGATTTTTTGTTTTGCGTGCGTTTTTTGTAGAATTGCACTATAACACCTTTAGGCCACCTTGTTTGCAAAAACGTTGCGCACCTTATTACGTTTTGCGGTGCATGGAACTTTTTTTTTTTTTGATTTTTACGAATTTCGTGAACCAAAGTGACTTTAAGTGACCCAACGTTACTCGGGGTGAACCGCCTTGATGAGTTGTCACTTATGGAGTGATTACCTCCGGGATAAGCCGAAGAACAAGGAAAATATCCTTACAGCAATAAAATTTAAAAAATAACACCAACCGCAAAACGTAATAAGGTGCGATAAGTTTTTGTACCAAAGTGGCTTATAGGTTTTACCCCTCGTACTAACTGTACAATCGGTTGCGCTCTTTTATATAAATGCTGCGATATCTCAGTCGATTTAGTGTCCAATTTAAATGAAATCGAGCCATTTTGCATTATCCTTTTCATTTCTATTCACTCTTGGTCCCAATCCACTCTTTTTATAAACACTTTTGCATCAGACCACAATTTGACGAAACTAAAAACGAAACAAAATTGTTGAAAAAAATGGAACAGAAAAAAGTAAAGAGAAGTTGAAGCGTGAAAGTGAAAAGTCAACTTTTTTCAACAAATTCCATATTTTTTCGATTTTTTCAACCTCAAAACGAAAAACCGAACAGTGGTCGGTCTCCAGGTACTAATAATAATACATTCACAGCGTCAGTTAATTTCTTGTCGTGACCAGACGTGCGCTCTATCGCTTACTTAGTCTCAGTGACAGAATAACAAAACATAAATCATAATAATCTCTCTTTTGCCTAATTCCGTTAATTACCTCAACTACACAAAAACAAACAAAACAGAAATTCCAGAAACCAAAAAACAACCAAGTGAAGTCGCACTGCACTTGCTAACAGTGATAGCATTTGCGTTTTGTGAAATTGTACTGAATCGAGACTTGAAATGTATTTTAGATGCTGAATGTACTTTTTTGTGTTGACCACCCAATTTTATCCCCAAAATTACTCCCAAAAAAAAAAAATGTCCTCATATTTCCCATCTCAAAAACCCCAGCAAAATGAGATATATTTCACATTAAATTCCAAAATCTACACCTAGCTATTATTTAATTTTATTTCGGTTCATTTCCTTAAAAAAAGTTTATTACATATTATAAATATGCCCGTAGCGATTATTTTCATTTACTTAAAAACAAGGTCATTATTATAAATTGTACAAATGTACCGAAAATGTACTGAAAATGTGCTGAAAATTCGTCAAATGTACTAAAAATGCAAATGCACCGAATGTACTGAAAACTTGTCAAATGTACTGACGAATTTTTCTGGACGCAAGTGTACCGAAAAAAGTACAAATGTACCGAAAATACCATCACTGCTTGTTAATGCTGCAGTGACATCTCACTGCACTTGCTAGTGCTGACCTAACAATAACAAAAACAAAAGTTACATATATACATACATTACTTTTAGTGTGCTTTAAGCAAATTTACAAAACAAATTAAATTTAGTAAATTACAATTGATTAAACAGGAAATTAAGTTAAATAAAAAACGATGTACGATCCACCTAACATAACAAATCAACCGCTTATAAAATGGGACTAATCAATAAAACCCCTTTTTACCACTCCTGGCCACAAATATCTTTTGATGATCAGAACTAACGCCATCAATACTCTCTCTAATATCTCACCCTTTCTTATAAAAAAAGTCATCGATTGTACGATCAATGGGGAAGTAGAAGAGTGTAAAAAATTAAGAAACGGTAGCATCTTAATAAAAACCAAAAACAATACGCAAGCAAATAAATTAATAACACTAACAGCTCTCACAAATAATATCACAATAAACATAACAGAACATAAAACCCTAAATTACTCAAAAGGAGTAATATACTGCAATGACCTTCGCGGAATTGAAGAAAATGAAGTTCTAAATGAATTAAAAGACCAACATATGATATAAGTCATGTCTCTAAAATTCTTAAAAAGGTTGATGAAAAACTTCAAGAAACTAGATTAGTTATCCTTACATTTGCATCAACTACGCTGCCCTCCGAGATAAAGATAGGTTACCAAAAAGTTAATGTTCGACCCCATATACCCCAACCAATTAATTGTCACAATTGCCAACGCTATGGTCACATCTCAAAGTTATGTAAAAATGACAAAGTCTGTCCAATATGCTCTAATGAATACCATTTAAATACCGAAACAAAAGAACAGTGTAAAAACGATAAATCACGCATAAACTGCAAAGAATCAAAAATAACTCCAAGCAACCACTCGTCCATTGATAAGAAATGCCCAATATTTGTTATACAACAAGAAATACAAGCTATAAAGACATTGAATAAAATATATAATAAAACTGCTTTAACAATATATAAAGAACGTTACCAACACGAAACTCCATTGTATTCTATAGTTACATCTCTGAACAAACAAAACTCAATCCAAAACCATAGCACAACCACTATCCAAACTCAACAGCAACAATCCAGTAGTCAATCAAATGCAGCAACTAACAGCCGAAATACAATAAGCTACTCCGATGTCATCACCGATTCTGACTCAGACATTCAACGAACTACATCTACATCCAATTTAAAATCAAAAATACTGTCTGACACTAAACTAAAAGTCTATCCGAAAAACACTTCCAAACGTTTCATCAAGCATCTTAAAAGTAAACAAAAAACTAAGAAAATAAATAGTAAGCAGACTAGCAATAAAATTACAACAAATAATGAAGATTTCGACTCAATGGACTATTTATCGCCAGGCATTTAATAAGTTATTAATCATAACACCTTGTACAAATTTATACGTATACAAATACATCAATACAATTGTAATTAAAATAAAATCGGTTCGGCAGCAAGTACCGTACAAGCAACTTCTCTTGAGAACAATAATAATAGAATTACAAAAAAAATTAAAAAATATTTCAATTATAATAACTGTCAATTGAAGTCGAAAATTGAAAAAAAAAAAAAATTAACATTAACATTAAACATTAATTTATAACCATGTACCTGAAACCCCTCTCAAAACTAAATTTTATAGAATTCAGAGAACTTTTACAAAAAAATGACGTCATATTGAGTGCGCCATTTTGAATTTTAAAAAACTGAAAGAAGATTCGAAATAAGCACCCTCGAAAACTCCTATCTACCCCCTCGATACTTGAAATTATATATGAAATTTATATTGCGTGCATAAAAAAGTCAGTTTTTTATGAATAAAAAACGAACCGCTGGACCGATTTTTTCCAGACTCCTTTCAGATCTAAGTCATGACGTGGTGTATCGAGTGATATGGTCATCAAAAAATTCTGTCCGGTAGTTATTGAGGAAACGAAAGCCAAAATATGTCTACATACGTACGTACATACATACACACACACACACACACACACACACACACAGAAATCACTCTAAAAATACTTGTAAACGATTGTCGAGGTCTTGAAACGTAAAGAAAACACAAAATTACCTATTTCGATTTTCGGACCTATTATAATAACTTCTCAAGAGAAGTTAATATGTACATAACTAAATATCTAACCGCAATAGACTCAATATTTACGGAATTGACATTTGTATCCTCTTTTATACATTTATCTGTTACTTACACTGCTATATATTCTTAGTTTCATAATTATTTATGTATCTAATTATTTACTTAAATTTTCGTTAATATTTGCTTTATTCATATTTCGATCTATCTATTTATTCATTTACATACAAACACAACCATATAAAATTAATAATTGTACGTACATATATAAAAATCCCGATTGACACATTAATAGAATGGAACTCAAAATCCTTTGTTGTAATTCAAGTTTAAAGTATTGTTAATTACCGGAGTCGTATCTGCAAGTAAAGGAGAAAATTCCCTAGTTAGTATACTTACTTGCATCCAAAAGTAGAATCCCCTGTAATTCCGTAAATAGAGAACACCGGTCACTTTAGTTGCTGTGAACAAACTCCGTTTTATTTAAAACTTACATATCTTAACACCTCGCTCGATAAAAATTACACTAACAATTCATACAAAAATATTTACACATAATTACAATAACAAAACTTATTCTACTTAATTCAACTTTGTTGACCAAATTTAGTGGGGCGAAATGTTTTCTGGGTTGCACAAGTTGGCTTTTGCTTTGGGTTTTGTTGTTGCATTTAAGTTCATGGTGTTCTCATTCTTGTTAATTGCTAACAAGCAGAATTTGCTCATGGTAACATAAATGACCAACAAAACGACAACAGCCCGCAAGTATGCTGCACTTTTGCAACAATAATTTACTATTATTGAATAAATTGCATTATTCAATAATGCAGTTTTAATGTTATAGAATGATGTTAATCATCATCCTAAAAGTATACATAATATGCTATTTATGTTAATAACATATTATATTGCGCGGTAAGAACCCACAACATTCCTCCCCCCTTGGGATAAGAAAAAATTATGATTAAGAATAATTTTTTCTTAACACATTACTATATATTATAATTTTTACCTTTAATGCATTCCTTAGAGGAAATTCATGTATAGTGTTTGAAGTGTGAAAAATTTGATAAAAAATAAGTAAGTTGAATTCTAAAGTTATAATGATAAAAATAAGTAAGTTAAATTGTAAAGTAATTTTTTTTTTTTTTCAAATAATCTACCTATTTCATGGCCCTACTCTCCTCCGTTACTGCTTGTCCCCCTTGGTTGGAACTGCTTCAGCTCAATGCTCAACTTTAACTGACTTCTTAGGCTGTACTTAAGATTCGGTGGGCGAGGTTACTGGTTATTCTGTTTTTCGGTCTTGTGAGACTTGGCACATCGTAATTCGGCATCCTATCTTATTCCGCTTGTTATACTTGTGGTTACCGTTATTGTTGAAACGGCTTATGCCACAGTTTTCATTTCATCAAGGGAGGCTTTACGCTTTACTTGTTGCCCCCTCCCTTCCTTTATTTTGGTTGTTTCCATATACGGATTGACAACCATAATTTTTTAGCTAATAATGCTGGATATTTCTGTTCTAATACTTGAAATATTCTTCAGCTTAGCTTTAGTAAGTTAAAAATCTATTAAATATGCTTTTCTCTTGTCTTCTCTGTCTGAATCTTTGAATTTATGAAGCGTGGATTAAAGTTTGTTTCCCGCTTTTGTATAAAATATAATAGCCCGTATGATTTATTAGGTTGTTTGAATCGTCAACGTGGAGTGTATTTAGTCAACTCAGACTCTGCTACTGCCTCAGTATAGGACCATGATTATAAATTGAAATTAATGTTAATTAAATTAAAAATCTTTTTTTCCCTATCACCAAAAATATACTTGTTCATTAAATCTTACTATAAATTTTAATTTTGATATTATTAGAATATTTCAAATATATTTCGTAACTTAATTTATATACGTAATTAAATGTAAATGGTATATATGTGCATGCATTCTTATGTAATGCATACAAATATATATGTATTTACGGCATTTACTCCGTTTTGTTTATTTAAATTTGTTTACTTTTAAAGTTTATTGGCCTAGTTTACTTAATGTGTAATTTTTTGCAATTAGGCAAAAACATTAAGCTTTACACATTAAGCATGTCAATAAACTGAATTATTTTAGCTTACGATGCAAAAATGTGCAATGTAAATCATAAAACTATATATGTATATACATACGTCTTAAGCGTATGAATACAAATATATATGTTGTAATTAAAAATCTATTAGAACAAAAAGTTTTGTTCTGTTTATTATCTATTGCCCATTTTGTTGGGTTTAGTTTTAAAAATTTTTATTTTTAACTATAATTCTTTTTGTCTGCTATTTATGTGTATACAATCTTGTATACAAATACATATTTCGCATTATTTTTTCAAATTTTTCCCAGTTTGAAAATTCCCGTGTTCCAAAATCAAAATTCTGATTTTTCATTTAAATTTTGGTTTGCTATATGTGTGTATGCATTTGTTAAATCCATACAATCATATATTTCGCAATTTTATTGTATCGCCCCAGCGATATCTTTAATTTTCCAAAGTTATCTTCAGCTTAAGTTGCTGTTTAATTGTTTCATTGCATTATGCAGAAATAAGGCAATGTTGTTATTTATTAATTAAAGCTGAGCTCAAGTTTTTGCTCAAGTTTGCATTGCTTTATGCATTGCAATGTTTTGTGTTTTTATTGTTATTATTTTTATTTTCAAAATTTTTTCCTTTACCTACTGTTGAGGTAGGTAAGTTATATGCGACAATGTGCGCTTATTTCGGCACACGTCGTTTCATATTTCTTGTATACAAACAAGTATTTATGTACATATGTTTTTTTTTTTACCATTTTTTTTTATTTAATTTTGCTGTATCAAATAATATGAGCAAATTATTCTAATTTAAAAGAAAAAGATTGTAATTTTTATTTCGGTTCATTAAATAATTTTAATAAATTATTATATAACTTATTTTTCTTTCCTTTTATTACAACTTCTGTTGTAACAGGCCTCTTGACATTTGAAACTTCAAATGGGCCTATCCATATGGGAGAAAATTTATTTTTCCGAGTTTGATTTTTCATCAAAACTTTATCCCCTCGTTTAAATATAACGGGGTTTACTGAACCGTCATATTGTTTTTTAGACAATTCTTTTGCCTTATCTTGGTTTTTTCTCACTAACTCGTGAGTTCATTGTATTTGAAACTTTAATACTTTTGATTGGTCCTCCGCGTTATAGAGCGGTGAACATTTCGTTTCAAATTCGTAGGCATTTCGAATTCAAAACCGTACAAAGTTCGGAAAGGAGTTTGCTTAGTAGAAGTATGTATCGTATTGTTAAGGACATGCATGGCTGCCGTCAGCCTTTGGTCCCAATTCGAACCATCTTCTTTAGCAAAACTTCTCAAGTATTCTGCTAGTGGTCTGTGGCTTCTTTCCAAAGAACCATTAGCCTGCGGATGATATGGCGTTATATGCAATTTCCTAATACCCAACATTTTGCAAGTATCTGAAAATAATTTTGCAATAAAATTTGTACCATTATCAGTAATCAATACTTTCGGGATACTGTATCTGGCAATGATTTCGTCATAAAATTTTTTCGATACTGTACTTGCTTCTGCGTCGGGCATTGCAGCATATGCCATATATTTTGAAAAATCATCCTGAAATGTTAGTAAATACTTATTTCCTGATACAGTTTCAGGTAATGGACCGACTATGTCCATGTATACTTTATCAAAAGGCCTGTTTGGTGTATCTGTTACAACCATCGGCATTTTTGTAAGTTTTGAGCTCTTGTTAGTCTGACATTTGGTACATTTTTTAATGTATTCTTTTACATCTCTTTGCATCCCTGGCCATCTATACTGCTTTCTTATCCTTAGAAGTGTTTCGATAGCTCCTTGATGCCCACCTAGTGGTGTGCTATGAAAATCCCTTAATATTGTTTCTATTTCTTTTGGATCTTTAAGTATGACCACTGTATTTCCTATGTTGCTTTCAACCATCGTGTCCTTATCCACCTCGTTTAAATATTCACTTTTTCCTTTTCAGAATTTTTAGATTTTGATCTGGTTTGTACCACTGTTATTTGTTTATTTGTTTGTGGTAATCTACTTAAAGCGTCTGCACTTAAGTTTCTTTTCCCAGGCTTATAAATGATTTCAAAATCATATTCCGATGTCGGAAGCGCGCTAAGAGTGACGTTTGATCCTCAAGGTTTGATATACCACGTAGTGGTTGATGATCGGTGTAAATTTTAAAATGTCTGCCAAGCAAATATGTATATATTCGATACTGGCAAATGCTATTGGATTATCTTTACCGACTTCTTCTTGAGATAATATTGCACCAATTGCATCATTACTGGCATCAGTAGTTAACAAAAATTGTTGACTAAAATCTGGATATGCCAATACAGGTGGTGACATTATTGCCTTTTTTAATTCCTCGAACGAATTTTGGCATTCCGTTGACCATACGAACTTTGCGTCTTTTCTCAATAATTTATTTATTGGTAAAGCTAATCTTGCCGTATCTTTAATGAATTTCCGGTAATATTTTACCAGACCTAAAAATGCTTGTACTTCTTTTTTGTTTTTAGGTACTGGTATGTTTTTTACACATTCTACCTTTTCTGGGTCCGGCAGGGCTCCGTGTTCTGAACATTTATGACCTAAATACACAACTTCACGACGCAAAAAATTACATTTTTTTTGTGTTTAATTTCAGATTATGTTGTCTTAATACAGTGAACACATAACGTAGCCTTTCTTCATGCTCTCGTAAGTTTTTCCCGTATATGACAATGTCATCTAAATAAACAAAACACTCTAGACCTTGTAGTCCTGTGAGTATGTGATTCATGATTCGTTGAAATGTTGCTGGGGCTCCTGTTAGCCCAAACGGCATTCGGTTGAACTCAAAATGTCCCAACCCTGTACTAAAAGCTGTTTTTTCTCTATCATCTTCATTTACCAATACTTGGTGGTATCCACTTGCTAGATCTAGCGTGGAAAAATATCTGCTATGTCCTAATTGATCTAAAATTTCATCAATTCGTGGTATGGGAAAAACTTGCTTGATTGTAGCTTCATTTAATTTTCTGAAGTCTATAACTAATCTCCACTTTTTCTCGCCATCTTTACCACTTTTCTTTGGGACAAGCAATAGTGGTGAATTCCAAGGTGAGGTGCTTGGTGAAATAATCCCTTCATTTAACAGTTCTCCTACCTGTTTATTAATTTCCATTCTATGAGAATGGGGTAGTCTATACTATTTTTTGTTTATTGGTGGTTGACCCACCAAACTAGGGATATCATGCTTCAATACTGGAGTATATGATAAGCAATCTCCTTCTAACAAAAATATGTCATGGAAGGATGCACATATATTTTCCATGGAAGCCTTCTCTTCTTTGCTTATGTGAGGATCTAAATTAATAGATCCAAATAGCTTATCTAATCTTTCCCTCACATTTTGCTCCGATATCATATTTATTGCGGAACTTGTGTTTATTTTGAATTCATTGTAATTTGAAAATTACGGTTTGAAATTTTTGTCAATGATAAATTCGTCTTCTGACGAGTTTAAAATTGGCACATAAACTATGCCATCTTTCACTTTGCTGAGTTCTTCTCCTAAGTAAACTCCTTGTGAAAGTTCTTGTTTGTGTATAACAACTTCTTTTAATGTTGTTTTAACACATAAAGGTACTATTTTTACAGTTCGAGCTTCTATTGCTGTTTCTGTATTGTATAGTACTCTGTTAAAGTCATTCATCGGCTTAAGTGTGAATGCTATTACTTTCTGACGTTTTTCATTGAAAAACGTTAATTTTTTATCTATAGCGTTTATGACAGTTCGGTTCCACAAATTGTCCCTACCTATTATTCCATCAGCTGGAACTCCTTGATCTAGTGACACTATGTGTAACTTTAAACTTAGATCTGGGTTCTGCTTGTGTTTAATAGTGGTTGTACCTAATGTGGTAACCTGTCCGCCAAATACTCCATTTAAATCTTTTTGATTATTTGTATCTAATTCTGGGAAATGCAACATTGCACTTTCTTTGACCAAACTTGTGTCAGCACCAGAATCTACCAACAAAATAAGTTTTCCATATCTGGCCTCTTTACAGGGCACTTCTATGAATACGTCATTTTGATTTGCTTGGTAGAAATTCTCGTTATGCCTGCCATATAAGATGTGTCTCCCAGTTTCAGTATCTTTTGCGTTTGATACGCATTTTATGGGTTTTGCGAGGGACACCTCAACTACAGTATTCTGTGTATGATTTTTTTTCCCCGCATTATATTGCTTTAAGTTATTACTCAAAACTTTATAATTTTTACTTCTAGTAGTTAACGTATCAACTGCACTTTGTTGTGGTTGATTATTTGTTACTACTTTGTTAAAATTATTTATGATTTCAGATGTAGTTAACGTATCAGCTGCACTTTCTTGTAGCTGATATACTGTTACTATTTCATCTAAAATATTTTCTGAAACTTTATTTGTTTCATAATTAGTAGATAACGTACCAACTGCACTTTGTTGTGGTTGGTTTACTGTTACTACTTTATTAAAATTATTTATAATTTCAGATGTAGTTAACGTATCAACTGCACTTTCTTGTAGTTGATTTACTGTTACTATTTCATCTAAAATATTTTCTGATACTTTATTTGTTTCATAATTAGTAGATAACGTACCAACTGCACTTTGTTTTGGTTGGTTTACTGTTACTACTTCTTTTGGCCCTAAGTTACTAAGTTTTTTGGGTCCCCAGACTATTGACCGGTCTTGTGCCCCCCTTAGTTTCCCTGAGCCTTTTCGTAGTCTCTTTTGGCAAAACAATTTTCAATTTCATGTCCCATTCTCCTACACCAACTACATTTATTAGAAGATTACTGTCCCCATTGTTGGCGTTGAGAATTTGTATTATTACTCTTATTTACGATTTTAGACGTTTCGTTTTTGTTCTGTGAACACTTTATACTGGTCATGTGACCGTATTCTGAACATTTGTCACAGAAAGGTGTGTTTTTGCTTACATAACAGTCTTCCCTTGTGTGACCCTTTTTATTACAATACGAACAAATAATATTTGGTTTTTTATTATTTGAGAAATTATTTTTTATATGTTTCCCTGAATTTTGTTGGTATTGTCTAGCCTGCCTTTGTTCCAATGGTCTATTCCATTTTTGTGGCTGAGCATCATATAAGGCCGGAGTTAGTTGAGTGACATTTGATTGATAGGTGTTGACGCCTAGTACTTGTTCTAAATCCTCTCGCAGATCATCTTCTGCAGAGATTGCTTCACCCAGTAATTCTTCTAGAGTACTTGCATTTTTACCCATCATTAAAATTTTCAGGGTTGGACTCCTTAATCCCAATCTGAACGCTCTTACTACAGAATTTAATAGTTCCTGTTTATATACCCGATCTTCTGGTGCCGAATACCTCTGTTTTAGGTTATCCAAAATGGATGTTTGAAGCGATTTCAGCCGCCTAGCGTATGCGCGTAAATCTTCAAAGGCCCCTTGACGAGCGTTACTTAATTCTTTTTGAACTGCTTCCAAGGGTTTTTCTCTTATGTAGGTTTCTTTTAAAATATGGTATAGGTCTTGCATTTTTAAAAATTGAGTCGCCCTGACCAACTCGTATGCGTCTCCATTGAGATGAAGTCTCACTTTAGAAATCAATTCTTCCTCATCAGCAGGGTCAGTGGTTCTCCTCATCGACTCGCAAGCCTCTATAAACCTATATAAATCTGCCTTGGTAGTTGGTGACTCTACACCGGAAAAATAAGGTACTGTGTCCCGTACCCATTTGGCTATTTGACCATAACTTCTTGAGCTTACTAGATTGGGTGTGCTTCCAGGCTGATGCGTTTGTTGTTCATTGTGGATATCTGCACTTATTGTATAAACATTATTATTTCATGCCTCTCTTTGCTGACCTGTATATGATTGTCCTTGTTGCGATAATAATTGGGCTGCCCTAGTCTCTTCTAAGGTGGCCAGTTTATTACAATAACATTTCGATAGATCGCAATAACTATTTTCTACCTTACTGTAGAAATTTTTTGTGAAGTATTCGTGAGTAGGGTGATCGGATCGGTATTCCTCAATCTCGTCGTTGTTTAATGAAAAACCCGACCATAACCTTTTTAACTCTTCAATCCTTTTTGAAAAATATTCTACGGTTTCTCTCTGTGTTGGAGTTTTCTTATAGTTGATGCTCATCCTCTGTAACTGTTTCGAAAGTTCCGCTCGTTTTTTGGTCAGTTCAAGAAATTTGCGTTCTTCTTCCATAGTGTTTGCTGATGTGTGACTTTTGTTTGCTAAATCAAAAGTCACCTTTTGTTCTTTTTTCCTTAATTTCTCGGCTTTAAGTTCCTTGGTCAAACGCTTGTTTACGTTTTCTAGGTCCTGAACGCGATTCCTAAATTCTATTAAGGACTGATTTTCCTCGTCCAATTCCTGACCCACTGGTAGTGAAAAATTTAATTTCGATAAATTCCTTTCACTCAGTGTATCGTTTAGTATACAATTTTCCTCCTCCAGATCCTTTATTTGCTCAGCGTTTAGTTTCAACTGAGTAATATGTTGGTCGTATCTTCTTCTTAGGGCGTGGAATTCCTTCTCCCTGGTCTCTGTTATTCCTTCGTCACTAAGATGCTTTTGCTCTATAAAGCTTAAAATTTCATCTAAAATTACATCCGCTTTTTCGACCGCTGATAAATTATGGAAATTTTCAACTTTTTCTCGTATTAGAATAAGTTGCTCTTTATTGTTAATTGTAATTTCTAAATATTTCCACAATTTATCTGTAAATCTACACAACTCTCCTAACAATTTTTCGTGGGCGTATTTGTTAAACTCTAAATCGTTCATTACCTCATATAAAATACACAAAAAGCTAAGTTAGCAACTTTAAACGGTTGTTAACTCCAACAAAAGCAAGCGTTTATTGTTACGTGCTTTTTATTTATTTCTTTTTGCTGTACATATGCTCAAGGTTTCAAATTTTCATAAGTGAATGAACGACCTACTGTCTTAATAAATTTTTGCCTACATATCTGTATACAGAAGTTTTGTGAATTTACGCAAACTATCCTAAATTTTGTTTAGAAAATTAAAATTTTGTGTATATACCACTCATTAATTAGTGATACGAAATGCAAATTGCTAAACTTTATTTACTACTTATTTGGAATAATTTATACTTAATGACACACGGACCTCTGCAGAACACGAATCTTTGGAATATTTGAAAGTATTCCTCAGAACCAACAATAAAATTCTGCAAGGTTATATACGATTTATGAAGAAAGGAAAGATTATTTACGAACATGCGAGTCTATGCAGAATAAACGGATCCTCAGAATTTGAAATATTCTTCGGAACCAAAAATATGTTCTACAAGACTTTCAAATAAAACAAACCAACAACAAACAAATAACAAACGTTTTCCCGCGAAAATAACGTTTAAGATTTACAAAATTTAAACTCTTACCAAAAATACAAACTGTTATCAAAATTTCAAATTTAAAATTTATTGTTTCCAATACAAATTCTATTTTCAAAATTCTATTGATAACTGAAACTTAAAAATTCTTTCAAAATTTAAACTTTCCCATAAAGCAGGGGTTCTTAAACTTATGTAGTCCGAGGACCCTTTATCGAGCTAAGTTTTTTTTGTGGACCCCATCCCAACTCTAGATATTTGACATCGTTCTAAGCTTACTTTCTGACTCAATAATGACAAAGATATTCAGGCTTGCCAACCGATGTCAAACTCAACCAGACATAAAATGTCCGGTTATCTGACGAAGTTAAGGAACAAAGAATTTCTAATAAATATTGATACTTATACCATATATCTCTCTGCATTTTAACAAATCTTGCGCATTTATAGAGGCATACATTTGTTATTAGGATTTTCATGTAATTAAAATACAAAATGAATAAAAATTGGGGAAATGTAAAAGAATTAAAAAAGTTTCAAGTCAAAATATGTACATTAAACTCAAACAAATATCTCTTGGTCAAAATAAACTCTAGAAAATAATTTGTTTTTTTTCATATCTTGTTTAATAAATAATATAATAATAAAAAAGCTTAAAATGAAAATTATTCTTTTGGTGACTATTGGTTATTTTATAAGCGAAATTTGTTATGTTTTCTTCTGTAAAAGTTTTTACTTAATGAGATGGATGATTTTGTTTTCTTGAAACTAAATCCACAATGTCGGGCTCTATATTCGGAAGTTTTATTCTCAGGTCTGCTTCTACATTAAGCTGGTTTCTATATGTTGATTTTATATATAATAGTACCGAAAAGCCTGTTCACACAAGTACTTCGTACAAAACGGAATCAAGTTTTGGATGCCCTTATTTGCAAGTGCAGAATAATCGGATTTTAGGAGTAACTAAAAGTTAGTTAAATTTTATTAAACTTTAGTTTCAATCGCAAGAGATAGCCACGATTATATCTTGCTCTAATATCGATAATTGCTCAGCAATACTAACATCTGTGTTGAACGGATCCCTAATCCAGTCGTTGCCAGAATCAGGACAGGGAAAATACTTCCGGAAGCTGCTTTTTAGAGACATTAAGTGTTCGATAAAAATCAGGCGCGTTTTATTATAAACCGCTTTATTAGAAAATTCTATAAAATCGCTGAGTGTTGAAAAAGACTCATACAAACACTTTTGAATGTGCTTTGACCATAATTCGTATTATTATAATCGCTTCTATTTTAAATAGCTAAATACCGTTGGGACTTGCGATTTTGCTTCTGTGTCACCAAAAAATAGAATTTGTTCTATTTCTCTGCGATAAATTTTCTAGTGTCAATTTTGTACGCACTATTAACGTATAGAAAAAATATGGGCGATATCGCACGTCCCAACTGTGTTTAGCTCTTAACTTCAACTTTAAAATTATTTGAAGCTGCACCTTGTAGACTCAAATTAAAATTTACAAAAATTTATGATGTCAAACAGTGGGAGAAGTGGAAACTGTTAGGTGCTGGGCATCCCGGATTTGAACAAAAGTAAAAAATATGTACAATCATTCAAAAAGCCATGTCCATGTAGAATTTTTAACAAATGAGTTATTTAAATAAAGCGAAAAGTTTGATGATGTAAAATTATTGATGTCAAAATTGTTTCGCGGACCCCGGGAATGGCTTCGTGGACCCCCAGGGGTCCGCGGACCACAGTTTAAGAATCGCTGCCATAAAGTATTCAACATTTGAGTGAAGTACTAAAAAAAATTGAAATTGAAATTATTATTTCAACAATCCTATCAATTCAATTAGAATTTGAAGAGAGATAAAAAATTTTTGGGAGTTTTAAATCCTTACCCTAACTTTTATGTAGAAGCGTTGTTGGACATATTCGTCGATGTAATCCTTGGCCGAAGGCCGCCCACTCCAATAAATATAAAATTCCTCTTGTATTATTAAGCAAAACGAAAGTGGTCATAACACCCATGGGTGTTATGTCCATCCTTATGAGTGGTCATAATCCCCAAAATTTTTTTGGGGACTATGACCGTTTTTTAGGTGGACATAAGGCCCAAAATTTTTTGGGCATTATGACCATTGGGGTTATGACATGGCACCTATCTTAACACCTCGCTCTATAAAAATTACACTAACAATTCATACAAAAATATTTACACACAATTACAATAACAAAACTTATTCTACTTAATTCAACTTTGTTGATCAAATTTAGTGGGGCGAAATGTTTTCCGGGTTGCACAAGTTGGCTTTTGCTTTGGGTTAATTGCTAACAAGCAGAATTTGCTCATGGTAACATAAATGACCAACAAAACGACAACAGCCCGAAAGTATGATGCACTTTTGCAACAATAATTTACTATTATTGAATAAATTGCATTATTCAATAATGTAGTTTTAATGTTATAGAATGATGTTAATCATCATCCTAAAAGTATATATAATATGCTATTTATGTTAATAACATATTATATTGCGCGGTAAGAACCCACAACACCTTCAATGGAATATAAGAGGCTATTCAAATAATTATAACGAACTACTGATATTAATTAAAAAACTCAATCCTAAGGTCATCTCTCTGAAAGAAACTCATATCCACTCCAATTATCCCATTCCAATCCCAATAAACTTCACGACTCACTCTTTAAATACCTCAAACGCGTTTGGTGGCGTTGCTATCCTCATCCATAACTCAATAGAGTATGATCCTATCATCTTAAATAATGACTTCGAAGCTATAGGCGTCACGATACACTCCAAGAAAAAGTTCACCTTGATCTCAGTATACATACCACCCAATAAAAATTTCAATACCACTAATTTACAAAACGTGATAGGAAACCTCAGCTATTCAAACCTTATTACAGAGGACTTTAATGCTAGACATCGGGACTGGGGATATACATTCATCAACCGAAGAGGCTCAACCCTAGCAAATTTTGTAACAAATTCCAATTCAATTATTCTTAACGACGACTCACCCACACACTTCAGTACACACAACACTCTTACACATATCGATGTAACGTTCTGCTCACCAGATCTAGCAATCGGATCAAACTGGTCTATACCAAAAGATTTATGTGGAAGTGACCATTTCGCAATAGTTGTTTCTCTATTTCGTTCAAACTCTCCTAATTCTCAAGCAATCAAACCACGTTTCGTTGTTAAGTCAGCTGACTGGGCTGCTTTCAAAAGCTATTCCCTGTACCACAGTCAAATACGTGCGATATCCACGAATGTTAACAAAGAAGCCGCAAATATAAATAAAGTAATCCTTCAAAGTGCACATGGCTCTATTCCTCAGTCTAACTCAAATAAATTTACACATTATGTACCATGGTGGAATAAAAAACATCAAGATCTTCGTGACAATAAACAAAAAGCCTGGCATATCCTCAAGCGAAATATAAACCTAGTAAATTTAATAAGATACAAAAGATCTTGCGCTATATTTAAAAAAGAAATGAAACAATCAAAAAGATTATCCCTAAACAAGAACACTGTTTAAATAAATCCCAATACTATGAATCCGAAATCAATCTCAGAAAGTTTTTGTGAACACTGGTCTAATAAATCTATGGACTCTAACTTCACTCAACATTTCAATGACAGCAAACACGCAACTCTTAACACTCAATTTCCTCAAACCACATTATCAGATGCATAATCAATCGAAACTGATATAAACATCCTAGAACTGAAATCTGCCTTAGCAAAACTTAAAGGAAATACACCAGGACACGACCGGATAACATACTTTATGATACGAATTATGCCACCACTAGTAATCTACAGACTTCATAACTTCTTCAATCTCACATTAAAAACATATATCCCTCAGGCCTACAAACTAACAATAATCACTTCCAAACTAAAACCGAAAACAGATAAAATAATAATCTCATCCCACCGACCGATCTCTCTAAACCCTTGTTGCGCAAAGCTCCTGGACAAAATTATAGCAAACAGGTTATGGTGGTTTGTTACAAATAACAAACTTATTAATGACAACCAAATGGGATTCAAAAAAGGCAAGTCCGTAACAGACACTCTACTTTATGTAGACCGTCTGATTGCCGGTTCTTTATCTGCCAGAAAACATATATCCATTATATCACTAGATTTCTCCAAGGCCTTCGAAAAAATAGGAATCCACTCTATAATTGACCAATTACTTATATGGAAAGTCGGCACACGAATATGCAGCTATGTGAAAAACTTCGTGACGAATAGAAAAATTAAAGTCCGAGTAGGCAACAACCTTTCCAGTACTCACGAAATTAGTAATGGTATACCACAAGGGTCACCACTTTCACCACTTTGTGTGAAACAATTCAGATTCATAAAGAGATCACCCACTGTGCATATGCAGATGACTTCTACATTGTAGCCAAACTTAAGAAAGATAAAAACATTAACATCCATTATTTATATCACACAAGTGCAAAAAGATCTAACGAACCGCCTCAATATAATAAGGACCCTATCAAGCTACAAACTCAACTGCAATACCTACACACTCATTAATATCGTAAAAGCTATAATTATCAATAAAATTATGGCCTCTTCTTATACGGCTTTGCCGCTAAAAGCGTTATCAACAAACTCAACACGATCCTTAACTCATCCTTGAGAATTTCACTTGGAGCATTTCTAACAACACCAATCAATAATATGATTTTCGAGACAGGTATACCACCTATCGAACACAAGAAAGATTTTCTAATAAAAAAACTAATAAAAAAACTAAAAAAAAATTTTCTTAACAGCAGCAATACCCCACTATATAGAATTCTTCAAAACTATAGAAATTACAGAAAACCAAAAAAATTCCTTTCAATTATTTCTAGAGTAGTATCCGCTAGCAAAAAAAAAGAGTTATCTTTTACGCCGAATAAACACAATAAAAGCAGTAAACCTCCATGGAACCTTAAAAAAATCTCAATCAACACCTCACTCCAAAAATTTAATAAATCAGCAACATCACCAGCAATTTTCCAACAAGCTTTCCTCAAACTAAAAACAGAATTAATTAAATTTTTTATACACTGATGCGTCACAAATCAATAATAATACAAGCTATAGCGTAACCACAGAAAACAAAAACTTAATCACAAAACATCTACCATCTTATAGCACCATATTTTCTGGTGAAATCATAGCAATATATTCAGCAGTAGACCTAATTAAAAATAAAAATTCAAAATTTGCAGTATGTACTGACTCATTATCGTCCTTGGACGCTATAAGCAATTTAGATAACCACGACCTCTATCCTACTCTAATTAGAAGCATTCTAATAGATAAATATCAAAAAATAGTTTTAATTTGGACTCCAGGTCATGTTCAAATCAAAGGAAATGAATGTGCAGACAAAACAGCTAAGCTATCTAATATGTCACCTCTCATAACAGCAACAAATTTGAATTCCAACGACATAACAAAGTTTTTAAAAAATAACTTTATACTAACACATCAAAAATACACAATTGAAAAATCATCCACCTGGTACAAGTCAATTAATACCCAAAATACGACTATATCCAATTTTTTAAAATTTGACCATGAACTCTCTTTCACCAGACTTGACCTAGTCAGGCTGGAAAGAGTTCGCCTTGGACACACCAAGATTTCTCACCTACACTTAATGGATAATAATATATCCAGCATTTGCCCATACTGCAACCACACAACAATTACCATCGAACACATCTTCACTAATTGCAATTTTTTTCACAGTCATAGGAACCTTATCTTCAATAGCCATGATCCAATCCAATCCCTTTCAAATCCAAATATCCAAAACATACAAAAAGTTATAACATTCCTCAAAAACACAAATTTATACCATAAAATTTAAGCAACATCATTAAATTATGTAAAAACTAAATCTTAACAAACCTAAAACAAATTATTAACTCGAAATAAGCTGAAGGCCATAGTAGCCATAGCTCTATCTTTTTTCTAAGCTTATAATTTTAATTATAAGTTATAGTTTGTAAAATAAAAAAATAAAATTAATACATTCAATACAAATAGATGACAAAAATATAGATTTGCACTTTTTCGTGATATGTATGAAATTCAATAATATCTTACACCACTTTTTCGCAAAAAAATGTCTTAAACCGAATTATGCAAATGGAGTGAAGAATGTTTGGTGAGTATTTTCGGATATTTATTTTCACTGATGCAGGTCATGTTATATATTTCTTAAAAAAATAAAAAAAAGGTTTCCAAATCTGTAAAGTTTGCTTAATTCCGTTCAATAGTTTAAAAGCAGTTGCGCATTTAAAAACATGTTTCGATGCTCTTGATATATAGTAAAGTGAGTAAAACTGGAAATGTTTCCTAACTTTAAGTGTTAAAAGCAAAAAAGATTGTCTTTGATTTTGCTTAAACTTCCGTATAGTGATTATACGTTCAATACAAATAGATGACAAAAGAATAGACTTGCACTTTTTCGTTATATGTACAAAATTCAATAATTACTTATAGAACTTTTTTGAAGAATATTGCCTTAAATGACCACATAAAAACGGTTAAATTGCTTAAATTCTGCAAAAATGAATTGAATGACTTAATATTTTGCACATATAATTTGATTTTAGTTGTGCACTCCCACTTTTAGTTGTATCAAATTCGAACGAAAACCACACCTACCGCCCATTCAAAGTGACAAATATAAATATGGTAAATTCTATTTAAAATCCATACAAATTATATGTTAAGTTTAAGAACTTCAAATTTTGTATATCAGCCAGGGAAAATACGAATCGTGATCTTATTGTTTAACTTTTAATTAATTCTGACCCTTTCATTTCTTCGAATAGAAATATGTTCAAAAAGCAAGAAAACACTGGTATGAATGATTTGTTGCCATACATTGACGAATATATTGAGGACGATGAGACTGACAGCTTTCTGGCTGGAATTAATATAGGAGATTTAGAGTCCAGTGACTCATCAGAGTCAGATATTGTCGCATAGTTGAATGTTTTATTTTAATATATTTTTATTTGAAATATTTTTTTTAAATATGAATTATACTTATATCTATCGTTCCACATTTATGTATATATGGGACGATCCATGTCAACCGGATCAATGCTGTGTCCAAAATTTGCAGTGACCAAAAATCGCCCGAGGGCTCATTTTGAAGCTTAGGATACATACTTTCAGATTCCGTGAGCGCCTTTGCAAAATCAATTATGGCAGTTCCAATATGGCGGCCGGAAGCCGGAGAAAAATCGAGTGTCCAGCAAAAATAGCTTGTAAAAATAAAAATTCCCAACCGATTGGTTCGTTTTTTGGCTCAAATTGTAGCTCTTAAAAAGTTGGCAGAAGTTTGACAGAATTAATCACGGCGGATCCAATATGGCGGTCAAAAATCCAATATGGTGGCCGAATTTTCGAAAGTCAACCGATTTGCACCAAATTCGATATACAGGGGTCTTGGGGGTCACGAATCCGAAATCAGAATTTACAAAATCAATATGGCGGATTCAAGATGGCGGATGTGTTTTTTAAAAATCAACCGATTTGTACCAGATTTTTTATACAAGGGTTTTTAGGGTTGCTGATTACGAATCTGAGGCTATATTTTAAAAATTTTCAAATTTAAAATGGTTGACGTATTGTTTAAAAAATCTATCGATTTGTACCAAATTTGGTATATGGGGAAGCTGATTACGAATCCAAAGTCAGAAATTTAGAATTCAAGATGGCGGACCCAAAATGGTGAATTAAGGTATTGAGTTTCTGCCATATCGGGTCCGCCATCTTGAATTTTAAATTTCTGACCTTGGATTCGTATTCAGCGACATCGGAAATCCCCGTATATGTACATATATTTTTCAAAAAATAACAAAAATACGTGAAAGCTGCTAACTGGTTTTATATGGTTTTTAATTTCCTTTTGAAGAAGGTAAAAACTTGACCACATTTTTTTCAGCCTTAGTTTTAAAAAAGAAAGAAACCTAATTGTAAAATTTTGTAAAAAAAAATTTTTTTTTAAATGTTTTTTTGTATAGATTAAGAAATTTTGTGAAAATGAATAAAATCGGTTCATAATTTTGTATGCTTGATTATGAACCGATTTTATTCATTTTCACAAAATTTCTTAATCTATACAAAAA
The DNA here is from genome assembly GCA_963662105.1 of Meiosimyza platycephala. Lineage (NCBI taxonomy): Eukaryota > Metazoa > Arthropoda > Insecta > Diptera > Lauxaniidae > Meiosimyza > Meiosimyza platycephala. The sequence continues at coordinate 41,299,643 of OY759210.1, read as the reverse complement.
AACAGTTCGTGCCAAATTTCATTACTCTACGACAACTCTTTATAGTTTTGGCCGCAGCTTATATGAAAGTGTTACACTGTGCGACGTAGCAATATAAGTCAATTTGGCATCATACTGAAATCAACATTCTACGAAACAATCGATATCGTAATAATTGGAATTGTAGTGACTTAATACCAACACACATAAACAACAATACATAAGAAACACTTTACACAAAAACAACTTATAACAATATTTAAGTTTGTTTTGTAATATTTTTAAGAATTTTATTTATTTATTTATTTAGTAAATATTAACAATAAATTTAAAATTTAGAGCTAAATTTAGAGTTATATAACATATATAACTTTGGCATCAAAGGCCTTAAGCTTGACTTATTATATATCTAGAACATTAGTGATTTCTGTTAATATAATTAATTTTAGTAATAGCTAATAGTTATGTTATAATATTTTAAGTTTTTAAATATGTTTATGTATATAAATCAGTAATTTTTAGAAAATTTATAATTTTGAATACATTTTCTAAATTAGGAGTAGAAATTAAAGGTAAAGGGTTTGTATTTTGAAATATGCGTGTTCTAGTGTAATGGAATTTTGGACAGTGTGATAGAAGATGAGTTAAATTTATTGGAGTTGTTGAATTGCAAAATATGCAGGAAGAGAGAGAATTTTGCTTATGAGGTAATCGTGGTATGTCCGAGTCGTAGACGTTCAAATTTAATAATGTCTTTACGGGGTAAGTTTGGGTTAGTTAAAATATGAAAATCTTTTCCGGATAATTTTTCAGTGTTGATTTGTCTGTACCATTCGGATGTAGATTCCCACAGTTCAATGTGTTTTTTTATCATTACGTTTTTGATGTAGTGTGTTATGTCGTTTGAATTGTAATTATTAGTGTAAATAAGAGGTGCGTTATTAGCGTCTTTTGCTGATTGGTCTGCAAATTCATTACCTTCTATAAGAACATGTCCTGGAATCCATATTAATTTTATTTTTGAATAGTTATCAATAACAGCGTTTCTAATTTGGAATGGGTAATATTCAGAGTTGTTTAAGTTGGATATCGAGTCTAAGGAAGATAACGAGTCAGTGCATATAACAAAGTTTAAGTTTACATTGTTTTTTATTTCAATTATAGCATATTTTACAGCTTCGTTTATAGCAATAATTTCTGCAGAAAATATTGACTGTATAAAGGTAGGTTAGAAATTTTGATGATTTTACCGAGAAAAGTTACACTGAAACTAATTTTATTGGTTAATTTTGAGCCATCAGTAAATATAAATGAATAGTTGGAATGGTTCCTTGAATTTCGTTGAAAGTCAAACGAAATATTTCCGGATGTGTATCAGATTTAATAAAACATCGTAAAGATGTGTCGATTGAAGAAGGGTTAAAAGTCCACAAGGGTTTTCTATAGAACTTGGACACAAAGTTGGAATATCAAAGTCATTGCAAATAGATACTGTTCTGAAAATAGCAGATTTAACTGCATTGGAACCATTTAAGTTTTGGTGTTTGATTACAATATTATGCAGAAGACTATTGTTACTTCCTAAGAGAGATTTGAAAAGTTTAGAAGTTGAAAGGTATCTTTGATTTTCAATAAAGAAAATATTCAAAAAGCAAGTTGTTAATGGGTGTAGATCTAAAGGCTCCAAGAGGAGCTCTGATCGCTGCATTGAATGGTACTTTTATTTTATTTAAACTTGATTTGGCGGAATAACCATAGAGATAAATTCCAAAATTAATTTTTGAGATTATAAGAGATTTAATTAAATAAATTATGGAATGTGTGTTGCAATTTAATTTGTTACTAGCTAAGCATTTGATTAAATTAAGTTTGGTTGAAAGTGGAGAATTCAAGAACTTTATGTGGTTGTTCCATTTGTATCCCTTGTTAAAAATAATTCCTAAAATTATTATTATTATTTTTCTACTTCTTCGAACTGTAAGTTATTAGTTGTTATTTTACAAGAACAGTTATGTTTTCGACAGAAGTGTATATGTTTGCATTTCGATGTTGAAAGAATCGCTCCAGAGTAATTACACCAATCAGTAATGTCTTGAAAGATTTTATTCAAGTTAATGTTTTGATTCTTTTTCCTGCTGAGATTAATAATTAGATGAAAATCATCGGCATATGCGCAGTAATTTATTTTTTTGTGTCTGGATATAACTGCACAAAGTTTATTGTAAACTATGAGGAATAGAATAACTGATATTGGAGATACTTGAGGAATACCATTTTCAAGAGGGCGGGAGTAAGAGAGGTGATTGCCAATTCTTACTATGATTTTTCTATTATTCATAAAGTTCAGGATGTAGTTAACTATTTTTGGACCAACTTTCCAAGCAAGGAGCTGATCTATTATAGTATGGATGCCTATCTTGTCGAATGCTTTTTCGAAGTCAAGAGACACTATTGAAATATGTTTATTAAATTCTAAGCTATTTGCAATTTGATAATCTATGTAAATAAGGTATCTGAAGCTGATTTGCCTTTTCTGAAGCCCATTTGGTGGCTATCGATTAGGTTGTGAGAGGCAAACCACCAGAGTCTGTTCGCAATTATTTTGTCTAGTAACTTAGATATACACCAAAGCCTCGATTTGCGTCGTTAATTGGGACCGCAAAAAGACGATGCAAATCGAAATCATTTTTTGCATGTATTTGTACTAGTTTTTCGTTAATTGGTTCACGGTTGTAAGTTTTATGAAAAAAATGGTTATTTTTTTAATAACAACACCTTTTTAAGTCTTATGTTAATATTTTTAAAACAAAAATTGTATTCATTTTTAATTAAAAACATAAAATTCATAAAATATAAATTAAAAATGGTTTAAATTAAAAAGTTCGTTATTAATGAAAAAAAACATAACAAAAATAAAAATAACTTTAAAATTCCTTAAAATTAAAAAAATCAATAAGTTTAATTTTATTCAGATTCAGAAGATTCTATATTAATAGTGTTATCTGCTGGCCGATCCGGTTGTTGTGGTAATTTTATCAAAAAATTGTCCAAAGTTTGCTGAATAGCCAAAGATATTTTTTCCAAATAAATTTCCTTGTAACAATTTGTAGCATCAGCAAAAGCTCTGGACACTTTGGAACTACGATTTTCATCTGGATCATTATTCGAAATGTTGTGGGTTCTTACCGCACAATATAATATGTTATTAACATAAATAGCATATTAAATATACTTTTAGGATGATGATTAACATCATTCTATAACATTAAAACTGCATTATTGAATAATGCAATTTATCCGATAATAGTAAATTATTGTTGCAAAAGTGCAGCATACTTGCGGGCTGTTGTCGTTTTGTTGGTCATTTATGTTACCAGGGGCAAATTCTGCTTGTTAACAATTAACATGAATGAGAACTCCATGAACTTAAATGCAACAACAAAACCCAAAGCAAAAGCCAGCTTGTGCAACCCGGAAAACATTTCGCCCCACTAAATTTGGTCAACAAAGTTGAATTAAGTAGAATATGTAAGTTTTGTTATTGTAATTATGTGTAAATATTTTTGTATGAATTGTTAGTGTAATTTTTATTAAGCAAGGTGTTAAGGTATTTAAGATTTTTTAATAAAATCATAATTTGTTCTGGTATTAAACGGAAGACTACGGTGTTAATCATTAAAAAGCGAAAATATACTGGTAAGTATATTTAATCTGATAATCCTTAAACTTGTTTCACTTCCAGATACAATTGTCACACACAGTACTAAGTGTTTTCCCAGGACGGGAAAAATACTAGTACAACAGTACAACAGCCGGTAGGATTCGCACTTCTACGCAGCAGTACAACATTGGCGCAGCCTGTTTACCGAACCACAAAAGGAGTCTAGAGGATTAGACATTAACAACTTCAAGGAATTGTACGACAGCGTTGGAAATAAAATTGGTGAGTATCATTGCAACATATAACTAACCATAAAATTCTTAAAACATGTCGGCTTTCAGTCACTAGCGCAGCCAATTTGTTGGCAACATCGGAACAATCTAGGAGCATGAACTATGAGCGATCCTCATAGTCCATGTTCTGCATCATATAGTAGGGAAGTAGGTTTCATTGAAATAATTTTGTGAACTTATTGGAAGTTCACAAAATAATAAACTTTTTTTTTCTCTCTCTTCTAATTGAATTGGAATATTTTTTTTTTAGTACTTTAAAATACTTTTGACAATTCAATTGTTGAATACTTTATTGGAAAGTTTAAATTCTGAAAGAATTTTTTAAGGTTTCAGTTAACAATAGAATTTTTAAGATAGAATTTGTAAAAAGTAATTTGGAAACAATAAATTTTTTTTTTTATGTTAAATTTGAAATTTTGAGCAACATTTTTGATAACAGTTGGCATTTTGTAAGAATTTTGTAAATCTTAAACGTAATTTTCGCGGGAAAACGTTTGGTTCGGTCGTAAAGAGAAAAGTCTTGTTGAATATATATTGGGTTCCTAAGAAGATTTTGTATCTTAAGGATCAGTTATTCGACATAGACTCGCGTTTTTATAAATAATCTTTCCTTTCTTCATAAATCGTATATAACCTTGCAGAATTTTATTGTTGGTTCTGAGGAATACTTTCAAATATTCCAAAGATTCGTGTTCTGCAGAGGTCCGTGTGTCATTAAGTATAAATTATTCCAAATAAGGAGTAAATAAAGTTTAACAATTTGCATTTCGTATCACTAATTAATGAGTGGTATATACACAAAATTTTAATTTTCTAAACGAAGTTGGGATAAGTCGCGTAAACTCACAAAACTTCTGTATACAGATTTGTAGGCAAAAATTTATTAAGACAGTAGGTCGTTCATTCACTTATGAAAATTCGAAATCTTGAGCATATGTACAGCAAAAAGAAAGAAATAAAAAGCACGTAACAATAAACGCTTGCTTTTTGTTGGAGTTAACAACCGTTTAAAGTTGCTGACTTAGCTTTTTGTGTGTTTTATATGAGGTAATGAACGATTTAGAGTTTAACAAATACGCACATGAAAAATTGTTAGGAGAGTTGTGTAGGTTTACAGATAAATTGTGGAAATATTTAGAAATTACAATTAACAATAAAGAGCAACTTATTCTAATACGAGAAAAAGTTGAAAATTTCCATAATTTATCAGCGGTCGAAAAAGCGGATGTAATTTTAGATGAAATTTTAAGCTTTATAGAACAAAGGCATCTTAGTGACGAAGGAATAACAGATACCTGGTAGAAGGAATTCTACGCCCTAAGAAGAAGATACGACCAACATATTACTCAGTTGAAACTAAACGCTGAGCAAATAAAGGATCTGGAGGAGGAAAATTGTATACTAAACGATACACTGAGTGAAAGGAATTTATCGAAATTAAATTTTTCACTACCAGTGGGCCAGGAATTGGACGAGAAAAATCAGTCCTTAATAGAATTTAAGAATCGCGTTCAGGACCTGGAAAACGCAAACATGCGTTTGACCAAGGAACTTAAAGCCGAGAAATTAAGGAAAAAAGAACAAAAGGTGACTTTTGATTTAGCAAACAAAAGTCACACATCAGCAAACACTATGGCAGAAGAACGCAAATTTCTTGAACTGACCAACAAACAAGCGGAACTTTCGCAACAGTTACAGAGAATGTGCATCAACTATAAGAAAAGTTCAGCACAGAGAGAAACCGTAGAATATTTTTCAAAAAGGATTGAAGAGTTAGAAAGGTTATGGTCGAGTTTTTCATTGAACAACGACGCTATTGAGGATTACCGATCCGATTACCCTACTCACGAATACTTCACAAAGAATTTCTACAGTAAGGTAGAAAATAGTTATTGCAATCTATCGAAATGTTATAGTAACAAACTTTAGAAGAGACTAGGGCAGCCCAATTATTGTCGCAACAATAAATAACACTTTACTCAGTTAAGGGCACAACTCCAGGATACGATAAAATACCCTACCAAATTTTAAAAAAATTATCAACCACAGGAACAAATTCACTTCTTCCTCTCTATAATTCTGTTTTTAACTCTGGAATCATACTCTTTTAAAACCCAATAAGCTTTCTAACATCGTTGAAAATTTTCGTCCTGTATCATTATTACCTTGTATTTCAAAAGTTTTGGAGAAAGTTATTGTTAAAAGATTACAGTGGTTTTTAGAAAGCAAAAAATTAATTCATCCCAAACAAGTTGCTTTTAAAACAGGTAGAGGAACAATTGAAGCCCTATTATTCCTTGACTTTCTTGCAGCTGACGCAGTTTCTAAAAGAAAGAATTTGTCCATACTCTCAATTGACTTTGAAAGAGCAACATGTCATTATTGAACAATTAACAGAATGGAAAAAAGAAACAAAAATAATTAACTTTGTCAATGCAGTCCTGTCTAACAGACAGTTTAGGGTTCGCATAAGAGGTCGCCACTCAATATTATATTGTTTATATAATGGAATCCCACGGGGGTCACCTTTATCAGTAATTCTTTTTAGTATTGCATTTGAAAAGCTAAACAGAATTATAATCGAGCACACATTTTTTACACATACAATTTACGCAGACGATCTATTTATTACTGCCAAATTTGACACCTATTTGCAATTACAAAATAATCTAAATTCACTTTTTCAGTCCATTAAACCCTGGCTTAATCACTCTGGTTCAATACTACCCTTTGGAAAATCAAAATCGCTCCATGTTTGTCGCAAAACAAATTGTTCTCCAATTAATATTAACATATTTTCTAATTCAATAGAACAAACTAATAACTTAAAAATTCTGGGGATAATTTTCAATAGCAAGTAAAACTGGTCTTCCCATATGGATAAACTTAAGATTGATATTCACAAATGACTAAAACTAATTAAATGTTTTTCAAAGCTTTTGCTATAGTTCTTGACGACTGACCATTTTGAGTCATAATAACTACATTACCTGCGGTTTCAACAGATATCTTTTTCATATTGATTAAATTATCATTTTTTCTTAAATTAAGAAAACTGAATTAAAAATTTGCATCACTTTAAACTGAAAATTAACAAATAAGAAGCTAGCCCCAGAAATGTTCAATAAAAGAAATAAATAAGGGGAAATTTACAGCTATAAAATAAAAAACAATGAAGAAGTGCAAAAATGGTGACATGCAATTTTTTGCATATCGTCTTCCCATATGGATAAACTTAAAATTGATATTCACAAATGACTAAAACTAATTAAATGTTTTTCAAAGCTTTTGCTATAGTTCTTGACGACTGACCATTTTGAGTCATAATAACTACATTACCTTCGGTTTCAACTGATATCTTTTTCATATTGATTAAATTATCATTTTTTCTTAAATTAAGAAAACTGAATTAAAAATGTTCATCACTTTAAACTGAAAATTAACAAATAAGAAGCTAGCTCCAAAAATGTTCAATAAAAGAAATAAATAAGGGGAAATTTACAGCTATGAAATAAAAAACAATGAAGACGTGCAAAAATGGTGACATGCAATTTTTTGCATTTTTGCAAAAAAATTAACTTTGGTATACATTTTAAATTAATTTATTAATTTTATATTAAAGCTAAAAAAACAAAGATTTCAAAATCAAAAACGTTTTTCAAATCAATTTAATATTAATACTTTTATAGCCAAGTAAGTATGAAACTGTCTAACATTGTCCCATTTTTGCTCGCTACTGTTATCAGTCGACAACACAAAATTTAAGTGTTTTCACTCACGTTTGAGTTAAACCAGGGACCGAAAATAACTATTATTTTGTTTTTTGTGATTGAAAAAATTGCCAATTTTAAGGAATATTTCAAAAAATTGCTTTTTAATTATTATTAATAAGAGATATTATATTAATTGTCCATAACTATTATTTTTCAATGGATTCTTTTTTACGTTGAGTCATAACTGTTATGCATAAGGAATTGTTTTTCCATTGTCTATAACTATTATTTCTCAATGGATTCTTTTTTATGTTGAGTCAATGGTGGTTCTGAGTCCCGAAAATTCCCGATTTTGGTCGAATTTTGGAAATTTTTTTTATGCACCAATCGATGCAAAGAGGTCGAAAATGGATTTTGACCATCATTAGAGGTGGTTCCGAGTCCCAAAAGTGACCGATTTTGGTCCATTTTCGAAAAAAAAAGTTATGCACCAATCGATGGAAAAGGGTTGAAAATGGATTTTGACCATCATCAGAGGTGGTTCCGAGTCCCAAAAGTGACCGATTTTGGTCCATTTTCGAAAAAAAAAGTTATGCACCAATCGATGGACAGAGGTCGAAAGTGGATTTTGAACGTCATTTGGAGTATCTGCGGACCCTAGAAAGGACCGTTTTTGACCAATTTTCGGAAAATTTTTTTTTGCTCCAATCGGTTGGGTAAGTTCGAAAATTAATTTCGGATATCACATTGGTTGGCTCCGGACCTTGGAAAGTACCGTTTTCGACCCTTTTGGTGCTTTCCAAGGTCCGGAGCCACCCTAAAGTATGTCTAAAAGCCATTGCCGACCATTTCTTATCGTTTGGAGTAAAAAAAAAATTTTAGGGTGGTTCAAAAATAAATTTTTTTTTGCACCAATCGATGGGAAAAGGTCGAAAATAGCCATTTTCGAGCTCAATCTATCAACTGGTGCAAAAAAAATATTTTTTTTAACTTAAAACAATACAATAATATTAGTGCTTCACCGAGAACCGATAAATATCGTTCTCGTTATCGTTATCGGGACCGAGAACGATAACGAGACGATATTAAAAAAATTTTTTCTCGTAGGACCGAGGCCAAGAACGAAAAAGGTCTGACCGATATCTCGTTCTCGGCGATAATGTAGTGTTTATCGTACGATAAACACTTGATTATCGTCCGATAACCATTTAGAACGTTGAACGCGCATATACCATACACGTTTGCGTAATTTGCACTATATTTTTAATAAGCACATGTATGTGCATACACCGACGCACAGTGGCTCCTTTTTCAAAAAGTGAATGCTAAAATCAAATTTTCGATTTCTGATTTTCGAAACTTTTTTTTTTATTTGACAGATAATTGACCAAAGGTTCTACAACCGAAAACTTTTTCAATTTATGACAAGTATTTTGGTTTTTATGGGTGCTCAAAGTTGGATAACTTTTTATCGTTCATTAAAATAGCATTTTTTTACATTTTTCGCAATATTAAAAATGGAAAATTTCAAAAGTTTGAAAAAACATGGGAATTTGAAGTATGGTCTCTGAATTTATTGTATTTTAAAATAAATAGTTTCCACAAGGTGTAGAAAAAAAATTTTAGTTAGTAATTTTCATGAATTTTTTAAAAAAGGTCGTTTTTATCATAGTTTTTCAAATTTACCTTGGCCTATAATCCACAAATCAATGTCAATCAAGGATTGGTGAATGGGAGATTATAGTTGACATATCTGCCAACAAAAATTGAGTAGGTCTTACCTGCATGAATTTGCCCATTTAGAAGTTATAGCTACTTATGTTGTGTGATGACGATTTTCAGTCTATGATATTTTGACTTGGAAATTGTTAATCTGAATTTGATAGAAAGTTTGCAGCGAATATAGACATCACTCAAAATAAATTAAAAATTGTAAATATGGACGTTACCACGCCCCTTTCTTAATTTATTCTTCCTATTTCCAAAACTATTTGACGCAAATAGATGCATATGTAAAGAGTACCTAGAAAACTTCTGTCCATATAACATGGGCTTTGCCCCACCTCCAAAACGCTTGATTTGTCACTTTTACCAAATCATTTCACTCTTTTTAAGAAAATTCGCTTTTGTATAGCGAAATAGTAATACTTGCCTCAGATATTTATATCTAAGTTTTAAATGCAATTTAAAAATATCTAATAATGTCAAATAGAATAAAGCTGTATTTTTTGTATAGAATACAGGTAGATTCACTTCTGATAACAGTGAACTCTAGTGCAGGCCAACTTTATAGACACCTGTTTTATTACGGTAGATATCATACAAGGAATTTAGCTTATTAGGTAGTTAAATTTTTTCGCTGAACAAGTATTATGTTTGAGGTTTGTAACACAATATTTTGTATCTGTATTTGTATAAAAGTCAAATTTTAAGCCTCAATTACTCAGTCTTTTCTGACTATTTAAAGTGTGAGCTACGCAAGTTTCCAAGGAAAATGAGTATATCTTATGAAAATTTGTTTGAAATAATTGCAAACAGCGAAAATGGAGATTCATTTGTGGTTGCGGTAAAAAACAAATACCCGAAACATATTAAGGATGAGCATACACAAAAGTTAAAAAACTTTTACTGCAACACAAAGAGATATTGGGTATCATGTAATAGAACCAAAGCGAATTTTTATATAAAGTATGCAGACTTTCTTAAAAAGGACTTTGAGCTATCACTTGATGATATTCCTAGCACATCACAGGCCTCCAGAGGAAGACCAGCAAAATAAATTGAAGACTGTGGGGATTTTACGAAAAAGAGAAAAATAACAGTCGCCACTGGAAACATTTCAAAAAAATAATACTAGATCAATTTCGAGAAAAACTGGGTATTATAGTAGATACTCCTAAGCAAGGATTTGGTAACACAAATGACGGAAACACAGCAAGGCGATTTTTTGAGAAACCAGAAACAGAAATAACGGGAGTCGATGAGGACGTGATAAAAAGATTACAAGTTATTTTAAACGTACTATCCTGTAGAGAACCCGTTAAAGTAGAAAAATTTGAAAAGTATACCAAGGAAACTGCAGACATATTAGAACATAAATACAGCCAAAAATTAAAGACACCCTCTGTCCATAAGATCTTAGCTCATAGTAGACAAATTATCAATTATCAAGCCTTACCAATAGGAGAATTATCAGAAGAAGCCCAAGAGTCTAAAAACAAAGATTATAAGAAGTACAGATATAGCAATACATGTAAAATTTCAGGTATTCGACAGAATGAGGGCTTGTTCAATATACTTTCAGCATCTTCAGATCCTTTGATTTCATCACTTATGTAGGCACGTTAGGTCACGAAAAGAACTGACTGATAAATTCTGTGGTACTGTTTTAAGTTTCTTAGATATCCAAAATAATGATGATATTTTTATAGAATTGTAGATTGTTGTTGATTTTTTAAAGAAATTACCTAATTTATTACTGTAACCTTTTTTTTGAAACTTTTCTAGCCTTTGAGAAAGACTGTTTGTAAATTATGTTAAGAGATAAAAAAATAAATGCCTATGAATGAATTAGTAAAAATTAAAAAATTTTTTTTTAAAAAAGTATTTAAAAAATCTTTAAATTATTTAAAGTTCATTAATTGAATAAAGCGCAAAAAATTTATAAAAAAAATTTTTTTTTATGAATTCATACCACTAAAAACCAAAAATTACAAAATTTGGACTTTCACCTCTTTTTAAAAGTATTTATAGCTAAGCCTCAAACCTGAATCTTATATATGTCATAGCTACAGAAATTACCTACCAAACGAACTTGGTTCGGTATCGAAATTTTGTGAAAAGTTCGTGAGCTGTGAGTTTGATCGAACAAATTCGGCTCGTTGCACAGCCTTAGTAACTACCGAACCAAGTTCGTTTGGTTCGACTCAACTCAAGTTCGTTTTGTTCGGTGTGTTCGCTCATATTTCGTTGTTTTGCTTATGTTTGTACCTGCGTACAAGTCGTTCGTAGAAAAGTGATAGTTGCGGTGCGGCGCGTTGGATAGAGTTGTAAGCGACCGATGGTTGCAAGCGAACGTTAAAGGAGTAGATAAAGTCATTGAAAGGGGTTGTATGCACAGCATGAATGCTTGAAAGTTGTTTGATCATGTTCGAGGTTGAGTTGCGGGAATTACACGCAGTTCTGATGCTGGCCTACCTATCCTTTTCTGTAGCGGTTCTATATATCCTTCTTTTCTTATTTTTCCTGTAGCCAAGTTTATTTCGCAGCTAATTGCTAACAACAATTTGGCTTCGGTCAATTTTTATTACGATATGACGATGATTTAGACCGGAACTTTAAACTTTAACTTTTTCTACTTCCGTCAGAAGTTTGCCGCGACCAATTTTTTAAGCTAATGCAGAAAATTAATTGCAAATTTGAAATTCAAAATAACTGCAACGATTTGACTACGCACTTTTACACCAATCAAAATTTTTGCTACTGAACCTATCCAGATGAGCCAAAAAATTACCATGCATTATTGGCAGATTCAAATCAAAGCAAAACAACAAAATAACTGTAGATTTTTCCCGTTAATTTTTTCTCTTGAATTACATATAAACAAATGATCTTTTAAAAGTAATAAAAAAACTAAGTGTACCTACAACAGAAATTAAGGGAGACAGGCTAAAATACGAGAAACATGTTGAACCTATTCAGTTGAGCGGGAGTGTACGTTTTAAGCTGCATAAAATCCATGTATTTAGATTAAGTTATTGTTTTCCACTTGGATACAATTTATGGGCGATTTTGGAAAAAATTTCCGAATACACAACATTTTAAACAAAAACGACCTAAAAGAGGCACTTAAAATTGAGTGGCGCTATAATTCGCCAGATACCAATAAAAAATTTGTAGCTTCTATGCCAAACCGTCCTTAAACTGTAGTTGACCAAAAAGGCTACCATACTACATATTTAAAATTATGAAATCATTATTTTAAGCAATGTTTTTTCAATTTATACATATCTGCATGAAATAAGCTGTGACATGAAATTTAGGTGTATTTTTCTATTATAAAAATTCCAGGTAATATCTTTTAACAATAAATTAACATTTTTTTAAACTAAAATTTTTGTTTTTTCAAATGATATCAAAATTTTTATCATATTCCACTTAGTTTCGAAATTATGGAGCATTACAGTTAAAAGTATGCACTGCATGAAATAAGCTGTGAGCCACTGTACTTTCAAAAAACTGCATTGAAGTTGTTGTTTGTTTTGGGCTCACCGGTATCTTCAAAAAAATTCCAAGCTGCACTTCATTTAACTTTACCAACAGTAGTTTCCATATCGCAACTATAGTACACACAATATTTACGTAAAGTACACGAATAACATAAGCTAATTGAACTGAAATCGTCTGCAAACCACACGCAACGATCAAATGAACAACCAACAACTTAAAAAGTTCGGTACTTACGAGTTGTTCGAAACTCATGAGTTGTAATCGTATGATACGAACATCGAACGAACCGAACATGAGTTGAGTCGAACGAATTGAGCTGTTCGAGTTGGACTCGTTGCGTATGGCAAAAGTTCGAACAGGTTCGATCAGTTCGTTGCACAGCCCTAGTAGTTACCCCTGTCAACATACAAAAATTACATTCTAACATAGTAAGTGTAACACTAGTTTACACTCAAAATGTTCCATTGATAAAAAGTTACTTTTCTTATGTAGTTTTTCCTGCTGAGTTCGGAAATAAAAATAAAAATTTTTTGAATGACACAGTTTTCGAGATATTTTGGTTTTTCATTTTTTCGACCTTCTTTCACTTTAAAATTCATATCTTGAGCTATAAATATCCACTTTCATCGTGCTTAGCACCAAATTAAAGGTATTAAAATGACAAATAAGCATGCATAATTACATATTCTATTGAGTAAGCGGTGCACAACATATTGATGCAAACAGGCAAGATTTTAAAAAAAAATCAAATTTTACTTTTGATTCTATGGCCACGGAAAAATAGAAATAAAACAAACAAAAATAATTATGCTTCATGCTCGTAGAGCTGATACATTTACGCAAAAAGTAAGATATACCAAATGAAAATCGACCATAAAATGACAACGTTAGAAGCGATTGAATGAGATAATCCAACGCCACATTTTCTGAATATATGAATTTTTTCGACACTTTGTTGAGAACAATCGATACAAAAAAAATTTTATTTTCATTTCCAAACTCAGCCCAAAAAAGCACATAAGAAAGGTAATCTCTCATCAAAGGAACAAAAACAAACAATTTTCGATTAGGTGATTTGTCCGAAAATCTCCCAAATTTTGTAACTTTGACCTTGATGAGACGCCATTTAACCCTTTCCAATCCCCTTAATTTTTTGGCTCACGCATTTTTTTATCAAACCTCACAAAATAAATGGTCCCAGCGTGTTGAAATAAAAATATTAATAATCTCTATATGTCACTATTCTATAGCTATTTTATACACATAAATAGCAGACAATAAGAATTTTAGTTAAAAATAAAAATTTTTAAAACTAAGCCCAAAAAATGGGCAATATATAATAAACAGAGCAAAACTTTTTGTTCTAATAGATTTTTATTACAACATTTATATTTGTATTCATACGCTTAAGACGTATATATATACATATATAGATTTATGATTTACGTTGCACATTTTTGCATCGTAAGCTAAAATAAGTCAGTTTATTGCCATGCTTAATGTGTAAAGCTTAATGTTTTTGCCTAATTGCAAAAAATTACACATTAAGTAAACTAGGTCAATAAACTTTAAAAGTAAATAAATAAAATAAAACGGAGTAAATGCCGTAAACATATATATATATATTTATATATGCTAACACACATATAACATTTAGGTACACTAAATTACATATTAAATTTCACTAAATAAATTTATCAAGCAATAAGTTTTTTTAAAAAAAAAAAAAATTTTTTGATTCTATTGATTTTATAATCATGTTGTACAACCGATAACTCCGCCCACAAAAAATCAAACCATTTTGATTTTCATTCAGCCGTTGTACCATCACAAAATTTCGTTATACAACGATGCAAAAAACGATACAATGCGTTGTACAATAAGGCTTCGTTGTACAACAAATTGGAGCGTCTGTACCTTGCATAACGACGCATCTCTGAAAATCCGAAAATTTATAAACGACGCAACTTCGAAAATCGGGACGACGCAAATCGAGGCTTTGGTGTACAGGGGTTAAGCGAAATGGGTCTGTATGATTTCACGTCAGTTTTGTTGGATTGAGGCTTTAAAATTGGGATAACTAGGCTGGCTTTGTATGATTGTGGAATGTAGTTCATAAAAATGTTATTGTAATGATTTAAAAGGCTTTGTTTAGTTTCATATGAAAGGCTACTTATCATTGGGCAAGAAATTCTGTTTAAGCCGGAAGTATGACCCTTTAATTTGGTTAACGCTGATATAAATTCAATGTAGTTAATTAAAAATTTTGTTTTATATGTTAGAAAATTAAAATTGAATTCAAAAAGAATGAAAATCTAAAAATATGTACCTAACTAAAAATTCAAGTAAAATAAAAAATAAAATTTAAATTAATAATAAAAATAGACAAAGCTCTATAAAATGACCAATGTTACAAACAATGACATTCTCACAGTTATCGATGCAGAAATGGATTTGGAAAAGCTGCCCCCATTGGCCGATTTGGGCATCCAATTACCAAGTAAAATTGAGCTCAAAATTGCCAAAGAATATTATTATTATTATTATTTATTTAAAAGAGTAATTGAAATTACAATCTTAAGACGTATATATATACATATATAGATTTATGATTTACGTTGCACATTTTTGCATCGTAAGCTAAAATAAGTCAGTTTATTGACATGCTTAATGTGTAAAGCTTAATGTTTTTGCCTAATTGCAAAAAATTACACATTAAGTAAACTAGGTCAATAAACTTTAAAAGTAAATAAATAAAATAAAACGGAGTAAATGCAGTAAACATATATATATATATATTTATATATGCTAACACACACATAACATTTAGGTACACTAAATTACATATTAAATTTCACTAAATAAATTTATCAAGCAATAAGATTTTTTTTAAAAAAAAAATTTTTTTGATTCGATTGATTTTATAATCATGGTCCTATACTGGAACAGTGTAACAGTAGATGAGGCAGTAAATGACTTAAATACTCCATTTTCCTGATTCAAGGTAGCGAATACCATAGCAAATAAGATGAATACATATAATCAAAAGCTAGCTGAAGAATATTTCACACACAATAAATGAAATATCCAGCGTTAGTAGCTATACGTAAAGGGTTGTCAATCCCTACGAGGTGACAACCAAGCCAGAAGAAGGGAGGGGCGACAGTTTTCAGCGTAACGCCTCCCTTGTCGAGAAAACATGATTCATCATGATTCTGAAATGATGATAGCCAATAAGAGCCAGCATCGCTCCTTGAATAAAATCAGAAGTAAATTTTGTGGAGTAATAAGTCAAGCAAAGCCATAAAGCCAAGCAGCTCTAACCAAGGGGGACAAGCGGCGATGGAGAAAAGTAGGGCCATGAATTAGGTAGGGTTATTCGAAGAAAAAAAAAAGTTATACTTACATTAAAAATTAACATTCAAAACAATAAATTATTGTAAGACACAATAATGTATTAAGAAACAATTATTGCAACTTCTTAGCCATAATTTTTCTTATCCCAAGGGGGGAGGAATGTTGTGGGTTCTTCCCGCACAATATAATATGTTATTAACATAAGTAGCATATTAAATATACTTTTAGGATGATGATTGACATCATTTTATAACATTAAAACTGCATTATTGAATAATGCAATTTATCCAATAATAGTAAATTATTGTTGCAAAAGTGCAGCATACTTGCCATGGGCAAATTCTGCTTGTTAACAATTAACAAGAATGAGAACACCATGAACATAAATGCAACAACAGAACCCAAAGCAAAAGCCGACTTGTGCAACCCGGAAAACATTTCGCCCCACTAAATTTGGTCAACAAAGTTGAATTAAGTAGAATAAGTTTTGTTATTGTAATTATGTGTAAATATTTTTGTATGAATTGTTAGTGTAATTTTTATTAAGCAAGATGTTAAGGTATTTAAGATTTTTTAATAAAATCATAATTTGTTCAGGTATTAAACGGAAGACTACGGTGTTAATCATTAAAAAGGGAAAATATGCTGGTAAGTATATTTAATCTGATAATCCTTAAACTTGTTTCACTTCCAGATACAATTGTCACACACAGTACTAAGTGTTTTTTTTCCTGGGGACGGGAAAAATACTAGTACAACAGTACAACTGCCGGTAGGATTCGCACTTCTACGCAGCATTACAAAAAAAAATTTCCAATGCTTTGGATATTAAGAGCATGGCTTCAGATATATGACGAGATGTTAGCAATTTTTCTTCTGGAACCACATCGTCTGAGTCAGCATCATCTTCTAACATACGATCAATATCCATAGCTAATAAATCCTCATTTTGGAATTCTTCGTTATGTGATTCTAACAACTCATCAATATCAACCTCTTCCATTCCTTCAAAATTAGCTTCCGAGGCTAATGAAGCGATTTCTCTGCGAACCATTGGTAAAGCATCAACTTCTGCGGAATTTTTTATTATGCATTCAGGCCATAATTCGCGCCAAACACCATTTAAACACGTTTTTGTTAGTTCTTTCCATGATAAGTTGATTTTTTGATAGCCATCAAAATGTTGTAATTTTTCCAGAACTGTTTCATAGTTACTTTATCATGTCTAATGTTACCAACTCATGTTAATGCAAAATAAGTATATTTCTTTCTAAGAACACTGAAAAGTAAGTATTAGTAAGTATGATACTTAAAAATAAGTATAAGTAAGTATGTATTGTTAGAAAAAAATGTAAATATCACTCACGAATAGTCATACCTTACTTTTTCTCACTCATGGGAGTTCTGTTTTGTGATTTCTCGTGAGCTAGTGTTGTTGTTGTGTGTATTTATCAGTGTCATTCACTTCAATTGAAAACATCAAGTGAAAACTCACATTGCGTACCTCATTTGATGAAAATTACTCTTTGACAAATAGACCCAACAACAACTCTAGCTCACGAGAAATCACAACACAGAATTCGCATGAGTGAGAAAAAGTAAGGAATGAGCATTCGTGAGTGATATTTTGCGAACCCTGCTCTATATTCGGAGGTTTCATCCGCAGGTCTGGTTCTACGTTAAGCTTGTTTCTATTTTTTGATTTAGAACATACATATATAATAGTACCGAAAAAGCCTGTTCACACAAATACTTCGTACAAAACGGAATCAAGTTTTGGAGGGCCTTATTTGCAAATGCAGGGTAATCGGATTTTAGGAGTAATTAAAAGTTAGCTAGTTCAATTTTATTTAACTTTAGTTCAAAACCGTATCGGAAGAGATATCCACGAGCATATCTTGGTCTAATGTCGATAATTGCTTAGCATTACTAACATCTGTGTTGAACGGATTCCAGAAACAGTCGTTGCTAGAATCAGGACAGGGAAAATACTGAAATACTGGAAGCTGCTTTTTAGAGCCATTAAATGTTCGACAAAAAGCAGCCGCGTTTCATTATCGAGCTCTTTATTAGAAAATTCTATAAAATCGCCGAGTGTTGGAAAGGACTCATAAACACAGTTTTGAATGCTATTTTAATATAATTCGATTTTTTTTATAATCGCTTCTATTTTGTCTTCAACTTTAAATTTATTTGAAGCTGCACCTTGTAGGCTCAAATTGAAATTTACAAAAGTTGATGATGTTTTCAAAGAGTGGAAACAGTTAGATGCTGGGCATCCCTTGAACAAAAGTAAATGCACCCCCAGGGGTCCGCGGACCACAGTGTAAGAATCTCTACAATAGGGTAATTCACGATCTTGTTGCATCGTTGCAAATGCAAAATTAGGTGCTTTTACAAAAACAAAACGCATTGATATGCATTTGCAATATGGTGTGTTCACAAAAATCTTCTCTTGCAAAAACGCATTTGCAACGATGCAACAAGATCGTGAATTACCCTAATATATTTTTAAAACCTCTTCCAATTTAAGTTTTTCGAACAATTAAATTAACAAAAAGTAAGCATAAATAAGTATAATTCTTAAAAGTAAGTATACTTATAAGTATTGAGTTTTAGTAAGTACATATATGAAGCTGAAAATAAGTATGATACTTACAAAGTAAGTATAGTTGGTAACATTAATCATGTCCATCAGTTGCTGCAAGTAGCTGACTAAATGTTCGTCTTAGATAGTATAATTTAAAGGTGGATATAGCACCCGGGTCCTTTGGGATGATTGATGTTGTGTTTGGCGGCATAAAAATAACTTTAATATTTTCGGAAAAATCATCCAATTAAATTGGATGCCCTGGAGAATTGTCTAATAGTAGAATCATTTTAAAATCAATATTTTCTGCACAACAATTGGCCTTTAATTCAGGAACAGCACAATTTTCAAACCAGTCATTGAATAAAACAGCAGTCATCCAAGCCTTTTTATCCGAACGCCTATGAACTGGATGATCACTTTTACTTACATGCTCTTGGATTTTCAGAATGATAAACAAGAAACGGTTTAAATTTAAAGTCACCTTCTGCATTTCCTCCTAAAAGAGGTGTAAGCCGGTCTTTGCTGGTCTTGAATCCAGGGCAAGATTTTTCTGATTTGGAAATGTACGTTCTCGGTGGGAGTCTTTTCCAAAATATACCAGTTTCATCAACATTTAGAACTTGCTTAGCAGAATATCCTCCTTCATCAATTATCGCTTTAAGTTCAGTTTGAAATTTGTTTGCGGCTGCTACATCTGCACTGGCTGATTCACCTTTCAAGACCACATTGTGCAAATTTGTTCGAGATTTGAAGCGTTCAAACCAACCATGGCTGGCTTCAAACTTTTCGACATTTTTGCTGCTACATGGTGGGGAATTCTTTTGTATCTCATTAAAAAGACTTAATGCTTTATTTTGAATCACCATTTTGCTTAGAGGCATCCTGCGCTGGTTTTGATTTTCAATCCAAATGCTAAGCAGTGCCTCCATTTTTACTATAGATGAATTTCTTATTTTGGGAACCTGCTTTGATTGTAATGGTGTATCAGTTTTCGAAAACTCTTTTATTTGAAGTGCATCACGGCTACAAATTGTTCTCACAGTTGTAGGAGCCAAATCAATTTTTTTTTGCAATTTCAATCGCCTTTTCACCAGATTTAAAACGTTTTAAAATTTCTAGTTTTAGTTCCAAACTTATTTGTTTTCGTTTATTATTCATTGCAGATAACTTATTAAAATTTTTAAAACTAAATTTAATATAAATTCAAGATGTTTCTGTATCAAAAATCTATTAAAACTAATTTTCAATCGAAAAACATATGATTTACTCATAAAAATGGGGTTCCCCATTAAATAATTAGAATTTGAAGCAATTTGAATTTGAAGCCCTGATAATTGCACTGAAAAAATATTTAAAAATTATTCAAAGAAAATTTTAATTTTAATGCAAGCTACAGACGCTCCAATCTATTGTACAACACGTTGTACTCAAATTTTAACTGCTTTTTCTACACACACTCCAATCTATTGTACAATGTCATTGTTCTTCTATTATTCATGTTGTAAACAACGAAGTTTCATATGAATTGAAGAGTTCCGTAGTCATTCATTGACTTTTCATGCACGAACAAAAAACGACGACTAACCATATATTGCATCAACCTCGCTACAAACGTGTCAACTCGTTGTACAACCGATAACTCCGTCCACAAAAAATCAAAACATTTTGATTTTCATTCAGCCGTTGTACCAGCACAAAATTTCGTTGTACAACGATGCAAAAAACGATACAATGCGTTGTACAATAAGGCTTCGTTGTACAATAAGGCTTCGTTGTACAACAAATTGGAGCGTCTGTACCTTGCATAACGACGCAACTCTGAAAATCCGAAAATTTATAAACGACGCAACTCTGAAAATCCGAAAATTTATAAACGACGCAACTTCGAAAATCGGGACGACGCAAATCGAGGCTTTGGTGTTCAGGGGTTAAGCGAAATGGGTCTGTATGATTTCACGTCAGTTTTGTTGGATTGAGGCTTTAAAATTGGGATAACTTGGCTGGCTTTGTATGATTGTGGAATGTAGTTCATAAAAATGTTATTGTAATGATTTAAAAGGCTTTGTTTAGTTTCATATGAAAGGCTACTTATCATTGGGCAAGAGATTCTGTTTAAGCCGGAAGTATGACCCTTTAATTTGGTTAACGCTGATATAAATTCAATGTAGTTAATTAAAAATTTTGTTTTATATGTTAGAAAATTAAAATTGAATTCAAAAAGAATGAAAATCTAAAAATATGTACCTAACTAAAAATTCAAGTAAAATAAAAAATAAAATTTAAATTAATAATAAAAATAGACAAAGCTCTATAAAATGACCAATGTTACAAACAATGACATTCTCACAGTTATCGATGCAGAAATGGATTTGGAAAAGCTGCCCCCATTGGCCGATTTGGGCATCCAATTACCAAGTAAAATTGAGCTCAAAATTGCCAAAGAATATTATTATTATTATTATTATTATTTATTTAAAAGAGTAATTGAAATTACAATCTTAAATACTAATACTAGCAACTATGGCCTGCGGCTAGAAAATAGTTAACAAAATTCATTTTGTAAAAACTTAAGCGTAACAGATTTTTTATTTCAAAAAATAGTC
Organism: Meiosimyza platycephala; assembly: GCA_963662105.1. NCBI lineage: Eukaryota > Metazoa > Arthropoda > Insecta > Diptera > Lauxaniidae > Meiosimyza > Meiosimyza platycephala. Next base: position 41,278,215 of record OY759210.1, on the reverse strand, counting down.
TACTTTCTTTAAGAAATCTAGAAAAAAGTTTAATATTCTCAGTGTTAACATTTTTTAGAGTAAGTTCTAAGCTTGTTATTTTTAAGGATAAGGCTATAGTTTTTGCGGCCGGGCACTGGTAAATTATGTGTTGAACAGATATTTCACTGATGTTACAAAGTGAGTACGAGATATTTGCAGTAACTGCTGTATCGAACAGATATTTGTGAGTTAATCTAGTGTGACCAATTCGAAATCTTGTGTATGCGACGATTTCTCTGCGTGAAACTGAAGATGAAAACTGAGGAGGATTCTTTTCCGGATTGAAAGTTTTGTATAAGTGGGAGTTTGTCCAGTTATTGCGATTAGTTTCGGAGTTTATCTTGTCTGCAGCTTTACGGATATCTTTTTTACTATAGAAAAGTGATAAATGCAGTCGAGCTGTGGTAGCGTATTTGGCTGCTTCATCGGCAAACTCGTTTCCAGTGATACCCATGTGGCTAGGAACCCAAAGCAGTGATAAACGTTTGTTGCTTCCTATAATAATATCTCTGATTTTTTTTATAGTAAATTCTTTGTTGTTCGTATTCTTTTTAGCTGTTAATACCGAAAATACTGGGAAGAAGGCTGACTTTGAGGATTTTTTTATTTTCGTCGACAATGGTGTACGCTGTCGAATAGTCTGTTTTTGACCTATCATTGAACAGGAATTTCCATCCCGAGAAGTTGCATTTTAATTCCATAAACTCTTTTTGGAAAATAGTTTGGGGCGTATATTGTTTTTGGAAACGATGTAAATGCAGATTAACGGAATCAGAATTAAGCGACCATAACGGATAACGAAGCAATGTTTTATGTTTATTGAAAGCAAATAGTTTATTTTGTATAGCAAAGTTTGTGATGCGGCAAATTCCAGAGGATGTTTTTGGTTTTCGTTTATTTCTATGATGATTTTTGGCAAGTTCAGCAATTTTGGAAGATCCAGGATGCAAAACTTTAGCTACCAGACGTCCAGTTTGTTGTACTAGTCTTTCTTCTATTGATGGAAAACCTGATTCTGTAAGAATATTTGTGAGTGGTGATGTACGGAAAGCTCCTAACGACAGCCTAGTCGCAGTGTGATAAACTGATTTCAGCTTCTGAAGATTTCTTTTCGATGTATTACCATAAATTACCAGTGCATAGTCGATTTTTGATATATTATATAGATATATATTATTATATTATATTTGATATATTGTTATATTTAATAGAGAGTTGGTATTTGGTTCTAAATTTAAGTTAGATAAGCATCTTAATACATTAAGTCTATTATAAAGAGATTATACATAATTTATCAATATGTGTAGTCCACAAATATTTTTTATTTACAAAGAGTCCGAGGATTTTTAATTCGTCAACATTTTCGATTATAACTGAACCTAACCGTACTTGAAAATTTCTACAACTAGTTTTACGACATATGTGCAATGGTTTGAATTTTTCAGTAGATATTATCGCCCCACTATGGCGACACCTGCCTGAAATTGCTTGGAAAAGTAGATTTAGTTTGTCTAAAAATAAAGTATTATCTTTCGGCTTACAGAATATGTAAAGATAATCTGCGTACACAACTTGTCTAAAAAACTTATGTTCGTCGATAAGTGTATTCAGTTTGTTGAAAGCAATTAAGAAAAGGCAGACAGACAATGGTGAACCTTGGGGAATGCCATTATCTAGCGGGTACGTGTCAGAATAATAACCGCTTACCAGAACGCGGATTTTTCGGTTGAATAAAAAATTCCGAATAAAGTTGATAATTTTGCTACCAAGTTTCCACTCAATTGATTGATTATCGTATGAATACCCACTCTGTCAAAGGCTTTTTCGGCATCAATTGCTACAATGGAAACGTGGTTTTTTGTAGAAAGGCTGTTGCTTATGTAATCAGCTAGGAGTAAAAAAGCGTCAAGCGTTCCTTTTCCTGCTTTAAAAGCGGTTTGATACTGTGAGAGTTTATTTTCATTTGTTAAGAACCACATGAGCCGTAAAGAAATAATTTTTTCCAAGACTTTGCTTAAACAAGGAAGAAGTGAGATAGGTCTATAGCCTGATATATCGTTATTTGGCTTATTAGGTTTACTTATGGGAAAAACTAAGGCAGTTTTCCATTGTTGGGGTATGATGCCTGTATCAAGAATTTTATTATACATTTTACATAATGTTGCTAATTCAGAAGAAGATAAGTTTTTCACCATCGGGTACGAAATTTTATCGAATCCAGGGGTTTTACCCTTAAGAGTTCTAAGGCATGATTTGATCTCTAATAAATTTATTTGTTGTTCTATCTGTGTAGCAAGTGGAGACAAATGATAGTTTATTGAAAAATTATTTGGAATATTCGACTTATTAAGGTTAAATTCTGGAGTGAAATTAGAATTTTTTGATTGGTCAGACCAAGATTTGCCAAAGTTACAAGCTATGTCAATTGGACTAGCCAAGGTTTAATCCAATACAGGTTTTAATTTAATAGATTGAAAGACCTTAGTTCCACTTAAGACTCGAACTTTTTTCCATAATACATTAGAGGGTGTATTTCTATTAATATCTTCAGTAAATTTAACAAAAGATGCTCTCTTTGCTACCTTAACTTCGCGTTTAAACAGAGCATTACCTTTTTTGTAAGCAAGATAATTTTCTAATGTCATACTTCGTTTTGCAGTTTTCCGCTTTGCTTTCTTATCAAATTGCAAATTTTGAAGATGGCTATTCCACCAACATACAGGTTTCTTAGAAGATATAAGTTTTGTTGTTGGCATTGTTTCGTAAGCGCAACGAATAAGATTTATTTGAAAAAGAGCAGCAGATTTGTTGATGTTAAAATGATATTGGAATGGTTGTATATGTCCATTAAACTTTGGCCAATTTGACAGATCAGTAATAAATTTTTTAATGAATTTGAACTTATTGCAGTTTTGTTTATCTTGAAATAAATAATCCTTAATGGGAAAATGGTCACTGCCGTGGAGAAAGCTATCAACAAGGTATGTAGCAGATATAAATAATTGATAGGAACAGAAGCTAAAGTCAACTATTGAAAAACTTTTGTGTGTTGAAAAATGGGTGGGGGATCCATTGTTAAGTTGTATAAGGTTATTATCTTGAATACATTTTGAAACAATCCTGCCTTTCTTATTGAATTTCGGTGAGCCCCACAATGGACTCCGTGCATTAAAACCCCCTAGAATCATAACAGGCATACTAAAATTATTTATAACGCTATGGAGCTCATTTTCGGATATATTTTGTGAAGGTGGTATATAGAGATTTAAAATTATAAACGATATGTGGGCAAGGATTTTGGCAGCTATGACTAAAATGTTTGAATTAATATTTATAATAAAATGCAGCAAACTATTGCAAATGAGTAACCCGACACCACTTTTAGAGTAATTGCGAACATATTTTTATTGTAGAAAGAGAAATTTTTTGGAACTATTGCAAGTGTGTTTCTTGAAGTGCGATAATGCTTGGTTTGTAATTGTGTATTAATAAATTAAGTTCATGGAAATTGGTAGTGTAGCCGTTTAAGTTCCACTGGAGAACTTGAAGTACCATAAGAATTAAAAAATAGAAAGAGTTTCTCGTTTTTTGTATACACAGTATACAAAAAGAGACCATTTTATCGGAATCTGAACTTAAGTCTGTATTTCCTGATTTAGAGTTTCTAATTTTATTATTTCTTATCATTGTTGAAAATTGGTATGTGGAATTTGTATTTGTATTTGAGTGTAATTTTGTATTAATTGAAAGTGGAGTTTGATTGATTTGAGAGATTTGCTGTGTGGTGAAAATGTTTGTTTTGGATTGTATTGATTCATTTGAGAGAGATTGTTGAGAGTGACTAAGATGAGATGATGTAGAAAGAATTTGTGTGGGTGGTGTGTTGTTGCTTATGAAGGGTTGAGGAGATGAGTTAAGTTGATGTTGAGGGAAATTAGTGTCGATTGAGTTGATATTTGTTTTTAGTTGAGAGGAACTGTTATGGATGGTGGTGGGGAATTAATTTTTATTGAGCTGTTATTAGTAGTGGAAGAATTTTTATTGTTTTCTAAGGTTGCGTGTTGTTTGTTTTTTATTTCGATTGCTTCTTTAAGTGTTTCAGTTGGAGCGTTTGTATTAAAATTGAGAGAACTGTCTAAATTTACAGCTTGCATCACGGAAAAAGTATTTGTTTAATGTTTTGTAGGAGAGTATCGCTTTTCTTTTTTTAAATGTGGGACAATTTTTGTTGTTGGAACGATGTTGCATTTTGCAATTTATGCATTCTACTTTTTCGCAAATAGCTGGTTCATGGACGGGTATAGAGCAGATGACACGGTTTTTTTCTGATTTGCAGTACTTTTGAGTATGCCCAATCCTAAAACAATTTTTGCATTGCATGGGCAATGGTATGTAGGGGTCAACTTTAAACTTTTCCCAAGCAACATCAATTTCATTTGGAAGTTCATATAAATTAAATGAGAGGATATGAAGAGGGGTGTTGGACACTTTGCCATCAATAAATTTTGTAATTTTTTTTACCTCAGTGACATGTTTTTTAGACCATCAAGAATTTCTTGTTCGGTGAGGTTAGTCAGCGTGGGGCAATAAATTACACCTTTACACAAATTTAAAGTTGGATGAAGTTGTGTTGTAATATCACAAAGATTGGAAAGTTTTGTAGCTTTTAAAAATTTAATAGTTTGAGATTCATTTTTTGTGAGAATCAACAAATTACCATCTCTAGTAAATGAAATTTTTAGGGGTTTTTCAGTTCTGATGCTTTCTATTGCCCTTGCAACTAGAAAAATATTAAGTGATTTTAATGTTTTCTCACTGTTAGTATTTTTTAATACCACAAATTTAGGATAGGCGGAGGGCTTATTACTTTTGGTGTTGTATTTTAAAGCTGGAAAGTCGTGATTATTAGAATAGTTTAATTTTCTTTTTGGTGGTGGACCTTCTATACCATCATCAAGTATTGAATAATAATTCCGATGCCCCCCTCCGGGGTCGGCAGGAATTCAGACGCAAAAATAAGAAAACAATTAAGATTTTTAGAAAAAAAAACACTACCGAAAGCAAGAGAAAAGACTGGTGAAGAATAACAGCGCGAAAAAAAAGTAGAACAAACTTATTAAGAAAGACGGCAAAATAAGCGCAGAGAAAAAACAGTCGATCGATCTCAATGGGAGATGATTTGTTACTGCCAAAGAATATATATATATATATATATATATATATATATAAATTATTTTGAATTCCTCCATATTATTAAATTACAATAACTTAAAATTACTAGGATTGAAGAAGATTTTTATAGCAAATTAATTATGGTTTATTTAAATTTAAAGTAAATAAGAAAAGTTTTTAAAAAAAAATTTAAAGCAACATTCATTGACATTTATCAATTTTTTCGTTTATACTCCTCATTCCCAGTGTGCAACACGGATCCGTTTCGGATTCGTTTAGGATCCGCTTCTTCGTATTATTTATCCGAAACGGATTCCGATTCTGATACGATTTGGATGCGAAATCGTGGGTTATTCGCCTCCAAACAGCGGGAAGGATCGTGCGCGTTGTCGGATTCGTTTCGAACTCGGAACGGACTTCATATAAGGATTTCGTTTCAGACTCGTTTTTCTAAATAAAACGGCTTTACTGTATCACATAAACGCAATTAAAAAAACATTTTTCTTTTTTAATTATTTACTTTCCATCTATTTTTGTAATGCTGTTGTTGTTACTTATTGTTTATTAATGTAATTAATACGTTTATAAAACTTCAAAGGAGAAGAGGAATTCAATTTTTTTTTACCTGTCACCCGATCACAGAATTGAACCTGTGTCCTGCGTCATGCCATTGTTCAAAGATGCTCATCTTACCCAGCTCAGCTACAGACAGCATTTTTAAGACCTACTAAATGATGTCGTTAAACTGCGCATGCAACAACCATTGTCCAATCAGGGAAGCTTCGGTTCAAATCCCGGCGACGACATCATTTTTTTTTTATTTAATTTAAATTTTTTATTTTTTAATTTGAAATTATTTAAAAAGCAAAACAAGAACCATATATATATTGAAAATATCTTGAAAACTGGCTTTTATATTAATAATTAAAAACGAGTCCGGATCGAATCCGTTTTATTAAAAAAAACGGATCCATAACGGACTCGTTATTTATTATGTATTAACATAAAAGGCAGTTTTCAAGATATTTTCAATATATATATAGTTCTTTTTTTGTTTTTTAAATACTTTTAAATTAAAAAATAAAAAAATTAAAATAAAAAAAAAAAAGATTATGTCGTCGCCGGGATTTGAACCGAAGCTTCCCTGAGTAGACAATGGTTGTTGCATGCGCAGCTTATCGACATCATTTTAGTATGCCTTAAAAAGAGCCCGTAACGGATCCGTTTTATTTACAACAAACGACTTCGGAACGGATCCGATAAAACGGATTCCAATTTTTCGAGAGGAATTTCATACGAAAACGAATTCGAAAAGGATCCGTTTTATTAACAAAAAACCAATCCGAAACGGATCCGAATATGAAGTCCGTTCCGAGTTCGAAACGGATCCGACAATGCGGACGATTCTTTCCGATGTTTGGAGGCGAATCACTCCCGATTTCGCATCCGAATCGTATCAGAATCGGAAACTGGAACGGATCCGTTTTATTTACAAAAAACGACTTCGGAATGGGTCCGACAAAACGGATTCCGCTTTTTCGAGAGGAATTTCATACGAAAACGAGTTCGAAAAGGATCCGTTTTATTAACAAAAAAACCAATCCGAAACGGATCCGAATATGAAGTCCGTTCCGAGTTCGAAACGGATCCGACAACGCGAACGATTCTTCCCGCTGTTTGGAGCCGAATCACCCACGATTTCGCATCCGAATCGTATCAGAATTGGAATCTGGAACGGATCCGTTTTATTTACAAAAACCTACTTCGGAACGGATCCATTTTGTTCACCAAAAAGGTTTCCGGAACCGATCCGTATAAGAAGTCTGTTCCGAGTCCGTATCGGATCCGATTTAGTTAAAAAAAATGAGTCTGGCTCGCATCCGTTTTATTTAAAAAAACGAGTCCGTAACGGATACGTTTTAGTTAAATAAACGATTCCGTAACGGGTCTGTTTATGAAGTCCATTCCGGATCTGTAACGGATCCGTTTTAGTTAAAAAAAACGAGTCCGGCTCTCATTCGTTTTATTTAAAAAAACGACTCCGTAACGGATCCGTTTTAGTTTAAAAAAAACGATTCCGCAACGGATCCATTTATAAAGTCCGTTCCGGGTCCCCAACGGACCCGCATCCGTTTTTGTGCATATTGGGTTGTCAGTAAACGTGAAATAAAAAGTTTTATTTTATTGACATTCCCAGCGGCAAATCGATGAAGTACTCTAAATTTGCATGCTTTGTGTTATATGTTACATACATGAAATTTATACTGTGATATTTTGTTTTTAAGTCACAAAAAAAAGTCAAACGAAAATTTAAATGAAAAAAGTGAAACGAAAGTTTTAAGAAAAAAAAAAAAAACTGCAGAATTATCTTTTAATATTCAAGAGCCACAGTATAATAAAGGTAAGTGTAAAATCAACTATTGATATACAATATTTTTGGCTAAAATTTCTTCATTTATAAGCAGACTGCCTGTAAAGCAATTTTGCTGATGCGTATTAAGGATTCCGGACTTAAGGTATGTAAATCAAGTAACATACATATTTACATATACTATGTATTTAAAGCAGGGTTTGAAAGCTAAGTTCAGCAAAAAATTAAACATGCCGTTTATTGCTGACTGTAGTCAGCAAAGCAAACGAAACGAGAAGGCAAACGAAACTGTTGCTTATGCTGAAATTCTGAAATGCTGAATGCTGCAGCCTTCAGCATGAATTTCAAATCCAATATGCTACGCTGTCGAATTCTCTGTTATGCTTGTGAAAGAAAGGAATGCTGAGCTAAATTTGCTTGCTGAAAATGCTATTCATTATATTTTCACTACAGTCAGTCCTTGTAAAACGCCGATGTAAGATTCTAGAAAAAAAGTATTTTATAGGACTCACATCACATTAGTTAGGTTGAGTTCCAAAATCTCTCTTTTTATATTGTTTTTATTAAAATTGATTCAATACGACAAGTTCTAGAGTAAAGTAATGAGTAACGTGTTGAGAGATTATTAATTAATAGTTAATTTTATTAAAATGAATTATTTTTAATTTTTAATCTGTAACACCGTTACTCATCGCAAAAATTATGAGAACTACGGAATGTAGCTATACTTAGGGGACGTCCATTAATTACGTGAGATGTTTTTTTGAAAATTCGGATTCCTTCCCATCCCCTTGGTGAGATTTGGTGAGATCTGGCCTATGCATTAAGAAGTTGACGTGAGATTTTCCTTGACCCCCTACCCCTCTATTTTGACTCACGTAATTAATGGACGTCCCCTTACCTAATAACTGTTTTTAAAATGTACTTATATTGTACAAACCATATGCATACAGTACATAAAAATTGTTTTTTTTAAAACTTATGTAATGCATTTTAGGAAAAATGTTCCTTAATTTATAAATTACTTGATAACGAAACCGCGTTTGTTAAGTATCGCGTATCATTGGGCTTTTCAGTACATAGTTGAACACGTGTTCTACATTGTACATATGCATACATGTTCTGATACGAAGTAAGCCGACAAGAAAAAACCGATCATGCTAAGTGTTGTCATAGAATCTTTTTGTTACTTTCTTCCACATTTATAATTTTCGCTTGCACAGGATCTTCAACAAGGGTTGATTTTTCTATCGATGACAACACTGATCTGTCGTGTGCATGTGTGTTGTCTTTTTTGTTTGTGCTATACACAAACGTAAAAACGTACATTGCTACGTTTGTTTCTTTGATCTCTTATATGCGTTTACAAAAACAAATGTGCAGCAATCGGCAGTCAGCCCTTTTTAGGCCAGTTTTCGCAGCATTTCAGAAAATACTTTTCAGCAGCATGCTGTCAAAGTATTCAATGCTGCTGAAGTAATCGGTTGCAAATTCTGTGAAAAGCAATTAGAATTTCGCAGCACAGTATGTCGCAGCAGAACTTTTTTGCTGCAATGATCAGCATTAAGCAAAGTATTAGAAATTGCTGCAGCAATTTAAACCCTGATTTAAAGTACAATTCATTAACTTTGGGTAGTTTTACAATTGATTTGTCGACAACTGTCGTTATTTTTGCTATATGTTAAGAAATACAAGTTAGTTTATATACGTTTTAATTAAAATTTTATCGTTTATTTAAATCCTTCTGGTGCTACATATTCTGTGCACTTTTTTACGTAAATAAATGGATATGTTACCGGCCAAACTAGTTAGGTTAAGTCTAAAGATGACATTTCAATGCAAAAGCACTGTGGTTAGTGAAGACTACAACAGTAGCAAAGTAAGACAACTAAATTTGTCAATTTAATTTTATACTTGGCAAGTGGTAAGTGAGGATGATTGGGTGATCTTCGGCCGCGGCTCAGGGTTTACATCCTCTAATATGTTCAATTACGGCTTCGCGGTTGAGTCTATAATATGTGCAACACTGGCTTCGCTATTCACAGTGCTTTTGCATTAAAATTAAATTTATCCTAAAAACTAGTTTGGCCGGTTCCAAGCCAAAAATTAATGACGATGGAAGGGTTTAAAAGCACAATGAAAAGCCTATAATTAAATTCAAACAATCGAAAATATGTACTTAAGTGTGGGTCATTTCTTTATTGAGAAGAAATAGTGCAAAATTTAAAGGGTAAAGTAAATTTACTTTCATATTTTGTTGCGTGAAAACGTATGAATCTATATGTAGATACTACTTTAATGAACTATCAAATGCTGCCCATTTCCGAGTGACCGGGCTGGACACAACGGCAAAGAAGACAAACATAATGCTCCTTGAGCAAGAATTTTGCCATGAATTAATAATGCAACTAAGGTACCTTTTTGAACGAAAACACGAATAAAGCTCCTTTCTTTATACGTAAACGCGAATAAGAAACTTTTTTATTTTAACCTGACGATATTTGGTTTGCAGTAAGGAGTATTTGTAGAGATTGTTTTTCGTTTGTTATTGTAAATACAGTTGAACCTCTATTATCCGGGCCTCTATCAACCGGTCACATCTATTAACCGGGCTGCTGTGTGTTTGATTTTTTACCTCTTTTAACCGTGATTACCTCTATTATCCGTGCTTTACAAAATTTTTGCGTTTTTGTTTTCTCTGTATTTTGTATTTAATTTTGGGGATTCCCATATTTTTGTTTACAGGATAAGTTGTGTTCATATGAAATTTCATCTGCATTCATTCTGTTAGTGAAATTTAAGCAGACAACAAATAGTTTGTGGAAAATGCCACCATCAAAGGCTAAGCCAACAAAAAGAGCAAGAAAAGTTCTTTCAATTCAAGAAAAAATAGAACTTATTAACGAACATTTGAAGAAGAATACACCAGCTAAATTATTGTCTGCAAAATAAGGTATTGGCATACAAACTGCTCGTGATTTAATAAAAAATAAAAAAACAATTTTTAAATTTGGCTCGGAAAGTGATTCAGTGCGTTGTTTAAAAAGACATACATTGAAAAAATCAGAAAACCCAGAGGTGGATTTCGCAACATATGAATGGTTTCGGCAAGAAAGATTTAAGGGAACTCCAATATCTGGTAAGATAAGTGAATCAAACATTTTTTTGTGTTAAATTGCAATCAGACTTTGTTTTTTAGGTGAAATGATTATTGAAAAGGCTAAAATGTTCCATTCTAAATTAAAAATTAATTCCGAGTGCAAGTTCCCATCTGGTTGGCTGGAAAAATTTAAAAAACGTCATGGAATTCGTAGACTAAAGTCATCAGAAAAGGAGTGTGCTGATTATGAGTCTGCAACGATTTTTGTGGACGACTTAGAAGGATACATTAAAAGCGAGCAACTTACAAATGAGCAGATCTATAATGCAGACGAAACCAGTTTATTTTGGAAGTGTTTGCCTCAGTGTTCTTTGGCTAGTGGTGATGAACATTCTATTGAAGGATACAAAGAGTCCAAGGAAAGAATCACAGTTTTAGTGTGGTCAAATGCAGCAGGAACTCACAAATGCAAATTATTGATCATAGCAAAAAGTGCTCGTCCGAGAGCTTTGAAAAATGTGCACGACCTTCCTGTGGTCTACAAGTCCAATAAGAGAGCTTGGGTAACGAAAGAGCTATTTCTGGAGTGGTTTAAAAAAATTTTGTACCAGAAGTAAGAGAACATCTTCAGAGTATTGGCCTAGAAAAAAAATGTAAAGTTCTTTTGCTGTTAGACAACTGTCCAGCACACCCGGATGTAAGTACAATGACATCTGAAAATATTGTAGTAAAATATCTGCCACCGAACTGCACTTCCTTGATACAGCCTATGGATCAAGGAGTCATTCGAAGCTTCAAATGTTATTACCGCAAATTGATTGTTCAAAAGCTCGTTGATTCAAAAAATAGAAGTGAATTCGTTAAATATTTGAACATAAAGACAGCTATTTGGACAGCCGCAATGTCATGGCAAAATGTAACCCCACAGGTTTTAAGAAAAGTTTGGCATAATTTTCTATCTGAAGATGATGACGATGAAGATGAATCAAATAACCTCGATGAGAATCAATCAGATATACCAATACCACCTGAATGCACGACTGATGATATATCAATATGGATGGAGTGTGACGTTGATTTCGCACCTTTTGCTATTGTAACTGAAGACGAAATCGTGAACATGGTTCTTCAAACCCATGAAAGTGTGCTGGACGTAAGCTCAGAGGAATCAGACAGGGAAAATATAGAAGAAACACCTACGTTGGCTCAGGCGATAGAGGCAAGTAGTGTTTTATTAGGATTCTTAGAAGGCTACAAGTGTCCAGACATTTCAGAGGCAGACATATTGCAAGTGCATCGCATACAAACTCAATTATTCAAAGAACAGTTCAAAGTCAAAGAAAAAAGACAAACTACAATAAAAGCCTATTTTAAATAAATGTTTTATATGAATTAGAATAAGATATATACGTGTATGAATACTTATTTATATCTTAAGATGCAAATTCGCGTTAAAAATAAATAAAAATTATAAGATTTATAAATATGTATATAAGTTTAAACAATCTCTCTTAACCTTGTTTTTCGATTTTCCGTACTGAGCGCGGTCCCGAGCTACCCGGATAATCGAGGTTCAACTGTAACTTGTTTACGACAGCAATTGAAATGAGCATTTATAAAATTGACTCGACGGGTCATAACAAGCGATAAAAATTATTTACGTGGTGAATTTGAACTTTCCATCTTAAAAAAATATTATGTTATACCACTCAAAGCTAAATAAGTCTTTGCTCATTTCAACGACCCATTTGTATGTGGTCGTTAACATGTAAACAAATCTTTTGTTTACAGATTTCAGCTCCAGTACCGCCAAATGATGAGATTTGGGGGCTTTTAGGGCTTTTTTTAGCACTTTTAATTTTCAAAAGCCCCGTGGCCCTTTTTATTCATTTTTGGCCTTTTTGCAAAATTCTACCGAATATGACCATTTATCTCGGTTTTTTATGATAAAATGGTTTGGCCTTGTACTGAATGTTAAAAACAACATTTCGTACAAGGGCAAATCATTTTATCATAAAAAGAGCTATTTTTTAAAAATATGTTTTCCCTGCGGGCCTTTTATCTCCTTTCAATTAACGTAAATCTTCTCCACAAGGAATTTTCAAATCAAAAAATTTGGGGTTTTTTTTTGGGCCAAATATCATTTTAGGTGGTGGAGCAATATTTCATAATCTTTTCGTTTTGGGGATATTTTACGCAGAGCCCAAATTTGTTTGTACATTATAATTAGACCAGAGCCTGAAAATAATTCTTTCAATAAATTATTTTTTAAGTTTTATTTTTAAGAATATTTTTTAATATCTTTAAAGACTTATTTGAAAATTTATTTTTAAGGGTCTTTTGAGACTTTTATTTTATAATGAGTCTTAATGCGCAACAAATATATATCAAGGAAAAATGAAAGCAGCAGTCCCAAAAGACTAAAAAAAATAATTTTACTTTTTGGAATAAAATTTTTTTCAGACATTTTAAAAACATCTTCAAAAATAAAACTTTTTAAAGACTCTTATGCTCGATTTAATTTATAAAAGTTAAAGTATATGAGCAACTCTTTTTTTAAAAATGTTTACCTTTGATCATCAATAACAATTGTTTCTTCAACTCTTGGAGAACATTTTAAATTTGGATTAAAAATAATAATGAATATTGCAGCAATCAGTCATTTCATGAAACACCTACATAAAATATGCGCTGAGAACGAATATTCGGATTTAGGGCACTGAGAAAACAATTTAATTATATATACCAAAATTTGGTAATAATTAACAAATAGTATATTTGATATAGGCGAATTAAATATTTGAAATATGTTAAAGTGTCACATATTACAGTGAATTGAATAATATTATTGTATCATTTATATATTTGGTAATAATTACTAAATCATATCAAATACATTACCAAATCATAATTTGGTTGAAACAAATATTATTTTGTAGCAATCATTCGTTTGTTTATAATCACTAAATCATGTATTTGACTAACAAAATTCGATGACCAAAAATATCGGAACATCTTTATATAAGATGTCGTTGGTATTTACCATATACAATCATAAATACCTAAATTGCGTACCAAGCAGAATATATTTAAGTAGTGTTTTACTTGAATATGTTGTGAATTGCAAAGTTTTCATGTAAATGAGAAGTGAAATCAAATAAAAATAGTATTAACAAATTATATTCAACCCAAACAAATTTTTTCAATCGACTCAAACTAATATAACGTTTGGCCCGATAAGCAACCATTTAAATTTCAATTAAGGACATGGTAATAACTACCAAAATTTGTTGATAGTTAACAAATATTTCAAAAATCTATCAACCAAATAAATTTATTTAAAGGAAGCATACTAGGGTGGTCCAGAAATTCCTTTTTTTAGTTTTCAGCCGCCTTCTCGAAGCCGTAGGTTCCTCATGGTTTGAAATGAGGATCCTATTTTTTTCAGAGGAAAAAAAAATTTTTAGAGTTCGCGCTACTCGTTTTTGTGTAAAAAATTAAGGTTTCATAACATTTTAATTTTTATAAAATACTAGTTGTTATTTCATTAAAGCTTTTATTTGCTGAAAATGTTATCCAATATTAAGTACGCAATTTCAAATTTTTTTAGATGTAAAAAAAAACAAAATGGCGACTGCACAGGTGTTAAACATAGCAAATACATAGGAACCATATCATATTAGTACTAATATATACCCTTAAACATTTTTTTTCATGTTCGTCAAAATTCAAGGATACTCTCCACACCACAGGGAAGGAATGTGATAAAACAATTTGTTTTAAAAATTCAATGTAAGACTGCGAAAAATCAAAGAAACAATTTTTTTTTTATTTTTGAAAGAAAATTAGTTTTAATCTTTCCTATTTACCTGTTTCGGATGAAGTAGGGTATTTCAAATACCCTTTCTTTCATAAAAACTTGAATAATGCGAATTCATTTTTTTTTTATGTAAAAAAAAAACAACAAAATGGCGACTGCACAGGTTCTAATATTGACAAAAAAAAATTTTACCCCTCTTAAATAACGAAAAACTGCTTTAAAAAGGCGAAATTTAACGGTTTTTTAAAGAAAACACCGTGCTTTAAATAAAATTAAGTTTCAATGATTCAAGCGTAAGCTCTACCAATGCCTCTCAAATGGTACAAAATCAAATCACCACAATAACTTCATGGCTAAACAAATGGAACATAAAAGTTAACACTGAAAAATCAACTCATGTTACATTCTCACTATGTAGAGGTGACTGCCCAAGTATAATGTTTAATGGCGCAGATATTCCTAAAAGTGAAAGTGCAAGATACCTGGGAATACATCTGGATCGCAGGCTAACATGGGCCAAACATATTAAGGCGAAGCGCAATGAGCTCAAAATAAGAACGCAAAAACTTTTTTGGCTACTTGGTCCAAAGTCGCAATTGAGTCTCGAAAATAAATTACTTTTATACAAAACAATGTTAAAACCAATTTGGACACATGGGATTCAACTGTGAGGGACCGCAAGCAATAGCAATGTTGAAATCTTACAACGCTATCAATCAAAAACTTTAAGAATGATAACGAAGGCCCCATGGTTCATAAAAAATGACAATATCCATAAGGATCTTGGGATACCAAAAGTTAAAGAAGAAATAACGAAATTAAGCTCGAGATATTTACTGAGGTTAAGTAATCATAAAAATGTATTAGCGATTAACCTATTAGATGACAGCCTAGAAACTATTAGACTTAAAAGACGACATCCACTAGATCTTCCGTTTATATAAATTGTATGCATATAAATTATAACATTAATGTAAATATGTACATAGTATGTATATTGAATTCTTATACATACATATATCTTTATTTTGCAAATAATTTAAGTAATACATAACTACACGGAAAAAACACCTACTCAAATTTTATTAAAAATTAATAGGAGATTATAAAAATTAAAATCTGAAAACAAATATTACTTTTTTATAGTAATAAATAGAAAATCCTTATTAAAAATTCTATTCTAGTTTGTAAATATTTTCATTTTACATTTTTTAATAAGTGCATATTAAAAATTATTTTCTTCATTTTAATTATCACCTAAAAACTTTGAAATTTTACAAAGAATTTATTAAATTTTAATAAATTGCCACATTAGAATTTTTATATATTTCATATTGTAATATATGATTCCCGCTTTATAATTTTTAAAAAGTAGTTATAGAAAAATTATTTCAAGATTATTAATTTTTATTATATTGAATTTTATTTCTCTTTTGTGTTTAATTTGTACTCTGTTTGAGTTCTCAACATGTTCATGCAAAAAAATAAATATATAAGGCTTGCCAAACTCTTACTAATTGGCTTTGAAGTAATGTGTTGAACAGAATTGGGACGGGGTCGGGAAAGCGGCAACGGAAACTCGCTGGCTGCCCTAATTTTGTTCAACACACCAAAAAATTTAAAAATAAATTTCAGTTATTATTATTTCATCATAAAAACTTTATAATGTACTTTTTAAAAAATAGTACAGTCCTTTTAAAATATAATAAATTATTGCAGAAATTTTAAAATCTACTTTGTAAAAATTAAAAACTTGCATTCGAAAAATTAATGCCTGCTTGATGCAATTTTTATATTACGCTTAGTAATTTTTAATAGACACTCGAACCGTTTCTAAATTACTAAATTACCTACTAATTTTTCTTAAATTTTCATTAATATTTACAATAATTTCGAGTTGGTGTTTTTTCCGTGTAGACATAATATTTACATCAGCGTAATCAACTCTTTCTCTTGTGTAACTTAATCATGGATATTATCAATGGATAATATTGCTGTATCTGTTATTAGCTATTGTTATCTAATTTGCTTATAATTTTAAGATTGATTGCAAATAAAAGTTTGAAAAAAAAAAAGTTTTTTTAATATACAAGATCTCATTCGAAAGAACTCTCAAAAACCTTTAAAACAAGATATGGTAAGACATTTTTGGTCCAGCAGGCTCGCTGATATAACGTTTGAAACATAGTGATGAAGCATTTTTTTCAAATCGAGCGGGTCGGTTATAGATTTAATCGACCCCTGCTGTGTTGTGTTTCAAATTCATCTTTTATTGGATATGTACTTACCGTATAGCTGACATTAAAATCTACAGTTTAAGATTTTGTAGAACCTTTAAGGCCATTTCGCAACAAATTTACAGCAGTTTTAAGTTTGGGTCGATTAAATCTATAACCGACCCGCTCGTTTTGAAAAAAAAGCTTCATCAAACGTAATATAATCGAGCCTGCTGGACCAAAAATGTCTTACCGTATTTTTTTTGAATAATCCTAATGTACATATACAGTTAGTTCGTTTATAAAAAAACATGTTTCTGGTTTTAAGGTTGTATTTTTTTTTTGCAACAAAATTTTTTAAAAAAATCGTTTACAGAAAACTTGAAAATACTTTATTCAAGCTAAAAAAATCAAAACTAAATTATTTCATATATATATTAAAGACAATTAATTTACCGAATCTAAAAAATTAATTCTCGATCTAAAAATAGTTTTTCGCGATCATTTCTCTAACAATCACAAAGCAAAACAAAGACAAAGTGCGAATCTCTCACTGATCTTTTGGAAACATTTCAATCAATCCGCCCTAGACTTGAGGCAGTTTCGAGAAAACCACAATTCTTCAGGAAATACAATTATATTGTCGATCAGAATACTGAGCTTGTCAAATTCAAAGTAATTGTAGGCATTCCAAAAATGGGTGAATCGAACGAGTCCGACGTGGGATTGAAGTATTCAAATATGTACCTTTAGCATCGCGTGATGTTGAACGTACGTTTGCTGCGTATATAAGAACCTTGGATGATTACCGTTAATCTTTTTTGTTTGAAAATTTGAGAAAACTTATCCTCATTCATCGTAACCGTTTCCCTGACTTTCTTGAGCGTTAATAAAATAAATTAAAGAAAATATAAGATAATATATAATAATAAGGAGTGCGTCATAAGAAATTAGTGCATTGAAAAATAAATATATCTCAATAACCACAGATTCAATTTTCAAAAAGATTATATTTTTTTAACGCAAATTTAATTCAAATGCAGAAAATAATATTAAAAAAAAAATATTAATTTTGAAAAGTAAAGCTTTTTACTTTCTCTGGGGCACCTCTTATTAGTGCTTTGATGGTATTTTTTTGGATTTTTGGCCTGACGGGCACCACTTGCGTCTAAAATGAGTTATGTCTTTGCATGTCCCCTTTGTTACCTTTAATTGCCTCTTCACTAGAACCCAATAACTCTCGATTGGCAGAAGTTCAGGGCAATTGGGTGGGCTCACTTCTCTAGGAACAAAAGTAATGTTATTTTACTGGTACCACTAAAGAACCGCTTTACTGTAGTGACATGAAGCAAGATAACGCCAATAAAAGGTAGATACCTAATGATCTCTATCGATGTTTATTGCGCCTCTGGTTACGAAATTTTGGCTTCTTTTACCATAACTGTAAATTGCCCACCAAACAAGTAATTTTATGGGAAATTTTTTATTTATTTTGTATTTTAAATTTTTTGGAACATGTCCACTACCGTTGGCAAAAGAAAATTCTTGGTCAGGAAACTTAAAAATGTCGGAAAGTACGAACGTTTCGTCATCCATAATGCAACATTCGAATTTGGACACAAAATCTTTACTCAGTTTTTGAGCTCGTATTTTTACTTCGAAATTCTTTTCTGCATTCCGACCCGGCACTTTCTGAACTTTCTAGGTCTTTAGCCTAGCCTCCCCTTTCACTTTTCGCACAAATGATACGGAGAAATCTGCTAGCTGAGTGATTTTTCTCCCTGAAAGGTTGGGAGATTTCTTCAGCATGGTTACGACCAGAGAACTGCAGTGAGCCACTCATCATTTTGGCATTCATGAATCATTCATGAATGCGAATGTGATTCACATTCACTTCTAGTGAATGCGAATGTGATTCACATTCACTTTTGCTGAATGCGAATGTGATTCACATTCACTTCTAGTGAATGTCGTTTCATTTCGTTTGCTTTCGTATGAAAAAAATTTGTGTTTTTTAAAATATGGGGAAAGGTCGAAATGGACTTTGGACATCACTTGGGGTGGCTCCGGACTCTGGAAGGACCCTCCTCGACCCATTTTTGGAAATTTTTTTTTTGCTTCAATCGATAGGGAAATGTCAAAATTTGACCCATTTTCGGAAAATTTTTTTTTGCTCCAATTGAAGGGGAAAGGTTGAAAATGGATTTTGAACATCAATTGGAGTACCTCCCGACCCTGGAAAGGACCGTTTTTAACCCATTTTCGGAAAATTTTTTTTTTGCTTCAATCGATGGGGAAAGGTCGAAAATAGATTTTGAACATCACTTGGAGTACCACCGGACCCTGGAAAGGACCGTTTTTGACCCATTTTCGGAAAAATTTTTTTTTGCTCCAATCGAAGGAGAAAGGTCGAAAATGGATTTTGAACATCACTTGGAGTACCTCCGGACCCTGGAAAAGACCGTTTTTGACCCATTTTCGGAAAAATTTTTTTTTTGGTCCAATCGATGGGGAAAGGTCGAAAATGAATTTTGAACATCACTTGGAGTACCGCCGGACCCTGGAAAGGACCGTTTTTAACCCATTTTCGGAAAATTTTTTTTTTGCTCCAATCGAAGGGGAAAGGTTGAAAATGGATTTTGAACATCAATTGGAGTACCTCCGGACCCCGGAAAGAACCGTTTTTAACCCATTTTCGGACCAATTTTTTTTGCTTTAATCGATGGGGAAAGTTCGAAAATGGATTTTGAACATCACTTGGAGTACCACCGGACCCTGGAAAGGACCGTTTTTGACCCATTTTCGGAAATTTTTTTTTTGCTCCAATCGATGGGGAAAGGTCGAAAATGGATCTTGAACATCACTTGGAGTACCACCGGACCCTGGAAAGAACCGTTTTTGACCCATTTTCGGAAAATTTTTTTTTGCTTCAATCGATGGGGAAAGTTTGAAAATGGATTATGAACATCACTTGGAGTACCACCGAACCCTGGAAAGGACCGTTTTTAACCCATTTTCGAGAAAAACATTTTTTTTTTTCAAACGAAAGATAGCTCAAAAATATTTTTGGACATTACTTAGGAAGGCTCGGGACTCTGGAGAGAACCGTTTTTGACCCGAAAATGGGACAAAAACGGGTACCATGCCCCAGGAACACAATTTCGGGTCAAAACGGTTCTTTCCAGGGTCCCCAGCCTTTCTTAATAATGTCCAAAAATATTTTTGACCTATCTTTCGTTTGAAAAAAAAAAATTTTTTTCTCGGAAATGGGTCATAAACGGGTACAATGCCCCAGGGACACATTTTCGGGTCAAAAACGGTTCTTTCCAGGGTCCCGAGCCTTCCTTAGTAATGTCCAAAAATATTTTTGAGCTATCTTTCGTTTGAAAAAACTAAATTTTTTTCTCGAAAATGTGTCAAAATCGGCCTTTTCCAGGATCCGGAGGTACTCCAAGTGATGTTCAAAATCCATTTTCGACCTTTCCCCTTCGATTGGAGCCAAACAAAATTTTTCCAAAAATGGGTCAAAAACGGTCCTTTCCAGGGTCCGGTGGTACTCCAAGTGATGTTCAAAATCCATTTTCAAACTTTCCCCATCGATTGAAGCAAAAAAAAAAATTATTCGTAAATATCTTATGTTGCCCTGCTTATAACAACAAACATTTTCATTTTTCAAGTTAAATCTGCATAAAGATAAGTTAATACAGATCGATGATTATCAACTATTTCTTTCATCTGATCAAAAATCATTTAAAAAATCTGATGACGTTCAGACTTTTTTTTCACAAAATCGATTTCATATAGTGTCTGTTCGTTTGAGAAAACCGTTTTTGTATGGTGTGTTCCTCTCAAAGTCAATTTTACATAGTGTCTGTTCTTTGCAAAATCGTTTCTATATAGTGTCCTTAAAAAAATGTCGGGGAGTTCTATCCCCCCAATCCCCCCCTAGATACGGCCCTGCCAACAAGTTCGAAAACTATCTTTAAAAGAAAAACTAAAAAATTTGTATTTGGAATATCATCCGCCCAGAAAATTTACGCAAGATTTGTTAAAAATATTAAAAGATAAAAACTTGGACGTTCTTTTATCGGTGGAAACATTAGTCGGAGCACCCGTGAAACCCGTTATAAGAACTGTGGCACCAGGCCAATATTTACATATAGGGGTAGAAAAATTTGTTTCGAGTAACAAAATATCAATTGGAGCTTATAAAAATCTTTCTTTAGATATAGGAATAGATGGTCTACCCCTATTTAAAAGCTCAGCTCTTTGTTTATGGACAATCCTTGGATTTTTCGTTAATTTGAAAGAACCCAACATGTTTCTTTTTAGGTGCTATTTGGGCAAACAAAAGCCATCAATATCTAACGAATTTTTGCATGATTTTGTGGAAGAAATCAAATAGTACCTCAAAAATGATGGTTTGATGGTACAATGGTTGTTGCAAATGTTGCCAACAAGGGAAAAGAGTTGACAACGTTCTAACGTACTCAACAAAATCAGGAACAGTGATTACAAACATAGATTTTAAGAATCGGATATATCCCTTGCATCACCTTCCATATTACCTTGATAATAGTCTAAAACTTGAAGACTTGGGTATAGACATGATAACACAATTCCCCATTGACGCGATGCACCTTATTTACTTGGACATAACGAAGAAGGTCTTAAAACATTTATATTTTCATCGGAATACCAATTTTAAGATGTCAAAAACCTGCAAGCTGGAAATTTTCACGAGAATAAGTGAACTGCATTCACTTATTCCTATTGAGTTTGATAGAAAACTGCGTGATTTTAGCGAGTTCAAAATGTGGAAAGCTGCAGAGTTTAGACTAATTATTTTGCACAAGGGTATAGTAATTTTGAAAGATATTTTACCTGACGATTACTACTACCATTTTTTGCTTTTACACTGAGGATATGGCACATTGTTGAATAAAAACAGCTATGCTGATAATTTGGACGCAGTACAAGAGATATTTGAATATTTTGTGGAAAGCTTTCCATTGTTATACGGTGAAAAAAATGTTTCATACAACGTCCATAATTTGTTGCAAATAACAAAATCAGTTGACGAAATGGGTTTTCTTCAAGATTTTTCCGCTTACAAATATCAAAATTTTTTGCAAAAAATTAAGAGGGTTATTAAAAACCCAACAAAAATATTGCAACAAATTAACAACCGATATATGCAGTTTGCAAAGAATTTCACTGCCAAAACCTTCAAGAGGATTAGTTAAAAACAAAAAAGGAGAAATTATTAAATATGAAACGGAATTATTTACTTTATCTTTAAAAAAGCAACAATATCTGTTGCCTTGAAGAAAATGTGCCAGTAATGATAACAAAATTTCACGAAGATGAAAATTGTAACAAGTTCATCACTGGAAAAAGATATGTTAATTTAGAAAACTTTTTATAATGCACCATTTCCATCTAATAAATTAGGAATTATAGAATCGGAAAATGAACCACTTGGCATAGAGGAAATATTCGAAATTAGCAAAATATCATTTAAGTGCGTATGCTTAAGTTATAAAAATAATTCAGTCCTGATACCGCTTCTACATAATATATCTGAATAATTTAAGTACTATCATTCATTTTTAATAGATGCTTTCTAAAAAAATATATGAAGCTCCACAAACTGAGTATATGTTTATTGAAGCATCAACATCGCAATCACTATTCGAGCAGCTAAACAAAATTGATGGTAATATTTAAAATTTATTGTCACAAAAATAATGAAATCACAAATTTATTTTTAAAAAATTGTATTTGTAACAAAACTCCATTTTCTTATTTTGTTAGATGATATAACAACCATAAAGTCGTGTCAAGAAAAAATAATGGCGAGCCAGTGCGAAATATTGGCGATATTGAAGCAGACGTCAAAGAAACGCCTAATGGAAACTGTTTTTTTTTTTCCAATAAGCATCGAAGCCGAATTGAAAGAAAAGGTATTGATCTCCAACAACCTTGATACTTATGTAAGTTTATAAAAACTAAGTGAAGTTACAATTACTTAAAACGAATTTTCTTTTCAGGTTCTCATACTTAGTCAAATACTACAACCAGACGGGTTAACAAAAAATTTACGAAAGTATTGGGAAAAGAAGTGATTGCCGCCTTCAATTATGATGGCGTTAATGGAAAACAAAGTTTTAAAGAGTTTAAAGGACTAAACTTTGCAATTTTCGGTTCGTATACTATATTGCAATAAATTAAAATAATCAACAAGTTCTTCCATTTCAGAGTCCATATGCTATATCTATTTAAGTACGTTTAACATCTTTAACTGTAATTGCAATATCAAACTTTTATTATTAAAAAAACATGCGTAGTTACGTCATTCTCTTAATGGTATATATTTTATTACATTAATTATTCTTTATTTTTGGGGAATACTCTTACATTCATACATACATACATATTTATGGGACAGTCTTTTACAAACCGAACGAATTTTGACAAAAATTGACCGACACATTTTTGATTTGGCTGAAAATTTTTTAATGAGTTCGATACAGAATGGGAAAACTATGGAACAAGAAAATGAGGCGTGCAGTAGCATCCGCGCGCCGATAAGATGTGCCGCACTACATAAATTAATTTTTTTGTAATAGTAACAATAGTTTCCCCATTAAAAAAAACGTAGAACACGATTCTGACATTAAAAATTTGATACAGGGTGGAAGCAATTGTTTAAACATTTAAATTGTTTATAACAATATTAATTTGTTAGTAATTTTTTAAAAAATTATTTTTTTATTTAAGTTCATATATTTACCTTTACAATGAAATTAATTCCAAATTTATAGCTTTAACACAACGTTAGTTATGATTCTCCAAGCCAAAAATCGAAAAATTCTCAAAATTTAAGAGAAATAATAGTTTGCCCATTAAAAAAAATACGTTTTCGATTGGAAATTTGACGTAGAATACGATGGTCATATTAAAAATTTAATACAGGGTGGGGGAAATTCTTAAAAACTAATTTAAACAATTTAATTGTTTATAACAATATTAATTTGTTAATAATTTTTAAAAAAAATATTGTCTTAGCTTTAAAATAACATTAAAATCAATTTTCTAGCTTTAACAGAACCGGAGCTATGAATTTTTGAAAGTGAGCTTCCAAGCCAAAAATCACGAAGTTCTCAAAATTTGAATTCGCTCTATTTTGAAAAAAAAATTTTTTTTTTCAAAATCGTCGAATACGTATCTCTTCTTTTTCGATACAGAAAAAGTGTTCGGTTTGCAAAAGACCGTCTCATATACATAATATGTATCGGAAGCTTGCATACTTTTTATTGAAATACAGTTACGCAATTTGTTGCATGCTTTAAAATGTAGGCAGTCTGTTTTTTGGCTGCCTGATTTGTGTGTGGTGCTGTAGGCAGTCTGCATGCTGGCTACCTTTTTTGTATATGGAGCTGTAGGCAGTCTGCATGCTGGCTGCCTGCTTTGTATATGGAGCTGTACGCAGTCTGTTTATTGTCTGCCTGCTTTGTATATGGAGCTGTAGGCAGCCTGTCTGTTTGCTGTCTGCTTTGTATATGGAGATGTAAGAGGTCTTGCCTATTGGCTGCATAAGATACATACATGTTTTGTATGTGGAGATGTAGGCAAACTGCCTACAAAGCGGCCATCCCTATGTAAAAAGCATTTACAGTTGTGGCTGGAGCTGTGAGCATTACTGCCTACAACGAGTGTAACCATACATGGATGTTGTGTATCACATATTTGCCGCTGGGTTAAAAATTACATTTTTTTTTTCTCTTAAATTTCAACGTCGTTGATAGCAAGACTCAATGCTGAAGTTTATCGATTTTAAGAAAGTACTTGCCTTTTGATATCAATTGACGTTTATTTAATTAATAAAACTACAATAGCCTTAGCATTACGATATCCAATGCAAGTGCAGTCATAGGCGTGGCAAGGAATTTTTCGAATGGGTTCCAATACCGAAAATTACGCCCGTCTTAACCCCCTATATTAGGAATGGCCAGCTGCGGTGTCGACAGCGCGCTGACGTTTACAACAAAAATTTCGAGCTAGTATGTGTTTTGTCTTTTCCACGTAATGAAAGAATTACCCAGCAGAAATTCGTGCATCACTGATAATAAATAAAGATAAATGTTGGCATATAAAATAATTTAATTTTTATTTAAAACAAAAAGAAAACATTTCATAAATCTTATACATATTATGTATACGTATGTATGTACGTTATACAAACATATTAACAGAGTTTACTTAACCTTCATCTGCTCCTGAAAAAAACTTACGTTGTTTCCCCTTGTGTGTAGATTTCTACACATATGAGATTTTAATACATTTTCAGTGAAATATTTAATACGAATACCAATAAATAATAACATTTATTATTATATACATATTTTGAGAAAATAAACGATAAAAGTGAAATTAATTTACAATATCTTACACAAACGTTTCGACTTAATTTTTTCTCGCGTTTACAGTTTTCAATAAGTGACTTTTTATATGAAAATTAAAAAGCCCTTTTTGCAAAGCAAGTTTATTAGATACATTTTTAATTTTGGCTTAAGTTTACTTTAGCCCAAATGCTCCAAATTTTTTAATTTTTTTAAGAGAAGTAGTATTATAGGAAAAAATAATATATATGAAAAAAAAAAATGTCGGTCGGATTTAGTTTCGGAGATATAGTCATCGGAAGTTGCGGATATAGCTTTTATAAAAAGCAGTATAAGTTGAGAACCCCTGTCTAGATTTCCAAAATATTGGTACCATATGAAAGGTAATTAAATATAGCATAAAATAATTGAATAAATATTAGATATTCCTTTTTCAGTTTTCGAGATATGAGGATTTTTGAAAAATTTTAATCTTTTTTTTTCTAAAAACAGTTATTTTTCAAAAAAATTTATTATTAACTTATAATTTTTTAAGCATCACAAGAATGCTCCTTTCATTTGCTTTAAAATGATGTATCATTTGTACCAATTTTTTATATTAACCTATTTTTTACCGGAATGTAAAAATATTTGTTAACATAATTTTTTTGAAAATTACTTATGAAAACTATTTATGGAAAACTACAACAACAGCGACTTAAACAACAGCAAAAACTACTGAGTCATGGTTGAACGCCGCCCATTTACCCTTACTTTTATGTAAAATTACTGTGGCCAGTGCACCAGGTGTTGGATTTATTTTAGACTGATCCGCGACCGAAGGCCGCCCCGAAGCTGGTGTTGGATTTTTGGGAGTTCAAAATCCTGAGCTGTGGCCGTAGACCGCACGCTTACTCTTACTTTTAAGTAAACTTACTAAGGCTACCGAACCATTTGTTGGATATATAAATGAATTGAAAGGTGAGCTTTTATCAATATGGTGGAGGTCCGAGCGAGCCTTAATATATACTTATACACTTTCCACAAACGCTTCCTTCTTTTGAGGCAAGTAATTAAAAATATAATAAAAAACATTATCATTACAAAACAGAAAAATTTTTATTAAAAAGCGCGCGCGCGATTTTTAATAAAAATTTTTCGCCTGCGGCGCTTTTTCATTTCAATATTTTAAAACTAATATTGAACTTATTATTTTATAATTTATACCAACGTTGCTGTTGTTGTAATTGTTTTTGTGTCTGTTGTTCTTGTTGTTGGTTTTTATTGTTTTTTATCCATAAATACATAGTTTTAATAAGAATTCATTGAATACATTTTTTTGTTTTTCGGTCAAAGAGGTAAACATGGAAAAATTTAAAACAAACGGTATACCATTTTAAGGGGATTAAATTAAGCTTTCTTAACAAGCTAAAAAAAATAGAGGTTATAACTCATTTTTTGGAAAAAATAACGGTATCTAAAAAAAATTCAGAAAAATTGTCATATCTCCAAAATTATAAGTTAAATATCAAAAATTGTAGGCCTTTAAATTATCTTTCTTTAGCCAACATCCATTCAGAGGTTCCCAACTTATAATGATTTTTACAAAAGCTATATCCGCTACTTCCGATGGCTATATCTCAGAAACTAAATCCGAGCGACACTGTTTTTTATTATTTTTTTTTTGCTTTTACCCCCTATTACGCGTAAAAAACAAATGGAAAATGTGAGCTAAAGTAAACCTGTTCCAATTTTACGAACTAATATTTTTACATTCTGGTAAAAAAATAGAATAACATTAAAAAAATTAGTATAAAATGATACATCATTTTAAAGGAAATGAAATGAGCTTTCTTGTGATGCTAAAAAAATTATAAATTAATAATACATTTTTTGGAAAAAATAACTGTTTTTTAAAAAAAAAAGTTAAAAATTTTACAAAAATCCTTCTATCTCGAAAACTACAAAAGGAATTTCTAATATATGTATGGTGATTTTATACTACATTTAATTACCTTTCATATGATACCATAATTTTGGAAATTTATACAGGGGTTCCCAACTTATGCTGCTCTTTATAAAAGCTATATCCGCAACTTCCGATGACTATATCTCCGAAACTAAATCCGACCGACATTTCTTTTTTTCAAATATATTATTTTTTCCTAAAGCACTACTTCTGGTAAAAAAATTTAAAAATTTGGAGCATTTGGGCTAAAGTAAACTTGTTCCTTAATTTTTTCACACAAAATAAGACATGAAACGGCGGATATTTGTGTATAATTAGCTCAAAAACAAATTTTTTTGAGTTATGACGGTCTTGCAGCAAACGCGCGATATGTAACAATGTTACATTGTAACATGTATGTGTGTAGAAATCTACACAAAAGGGTCACTAACGTAATTTTTTGAAAAAAATCTTCAAAAAAAAATTTATTTTAACGGAAAACCTATTTTTGTTTGTGAAATAAGGTTGTTGAAAATGTCATAAATTTTGGTAAGTGATGATCTGATGGTTTTAGAAAAAATCAAAAAAAAAAAATTCTTTTGTGTAGTTTTCTACACAAGGAGCAGATGAAGGTTAAAATACTTTCAATATTCAATATTTTGTGATGACGCCAGACGCAATATCGGTGACAAATTAGTCTCTGAAATGCGATTCCTTATGAGCGACTTGTTGAGTTTTAGTCTTGAAAAAACTGTTCACAAGAATACGTAGTTCCAAACATAGCAACGATACTCGCTGAAAAAATTCGTATATTTGGAAATTTTTCTTTATCTATTGGGTCTATAACTTAATTCGTGCGGTTTGTTAAGAGATGGTGTAACTTGTATTATTCCATCGTTCCAATATTCCGAACATATGCGTTGCAAAGCTACCGTCATTGCACGTCTTTTCAGTATATGGCATTCATTTGAAGCGTAAACAACAAGAATTTTTTTTCACTCAAATATGTTGAACTTTCTGCCTGAAAAAGTGTTTTTGCGGGAAGTTCTTCTTCATTACTTTAATATAAAGAAAACTGCTGCCGAAAGTCATCGTATCTTGGTGAAAGTTTATGGTGAACATGCTCTAGCTGAGCGAACGTGTCAAAAGTGCTTTGCACGATTTTAAAGTGGTGATTTTGGCTTGGAAGACGATGAACGTCCTGGGCAGCCAAAAAGTGTATTTGGTGGGATCAGAAGGGTGTGCTGTATTATGAGCTGCTAAAACCGGGTGAAACCATCAATGGAGAACGCTATCGAACACAATTAATCCGTTTGAAGAGAGCAGTAGCCGAAAAACGCCCGGAATATGCGACCAGACACGAGGCAATAATTTTCCATCATGACAACGCTCGGCCTCACGTTGCTATTCCGGTTAAGAACTATTTGGAAAACAGTGGATGGAAAGTTTTAACCCACCCGCCTTACAGCCCTGACCTTGCCCCTTCTGACTACCATTTGTTCCGGTCGATGCAGAACGCCCTCACTGGAATACGGTTCACATCAGAGCAGGATATCAAAAATTGGCTTGATTCATTCTTGGCTGCCAAGCCGGCACAGTTCTTTTGGGATGGGATCCACAAATTGCCAGAAATATGGGAAAAAGTCATAGCTTCAGATGGGTAATACTTTGAATAATACTATTGTACATGTTTTTCTTAAATAAACGTTCAAATTTTGAAAAAAATCCGCACGAATTAAGTTATTAATTGTTTGTAAAAATCAATAATGGAACTATTTTTCCATGAAATTTAATTTTTTTACAACAATTAATTAATATTTCAATAGTACTTGACTAAAAAAATTGCCTTTCGCATAAATAATGTTTTTGTTTGCATTTGTTTTGTTTTTGCACGTTTGATTCCGACTGGGTTTCTCGCATATTCAATTTTGAAGCGAATCAGCGTATTGAAATCAGCAACTGCACGGCGGGACGTATGATGGCCCGTTTCATTGAATGTGACCGCGGGAGGGTAAATGGCCAACACTACCCTATATTCTGATAATTTTTATACATTGAAATTTTTATGAGATGATTAGAATGCATAGAGTAACTTCGGGTATTGTGATATGTTCGGGTAATGTGATATACCAGTTTATTTCCTAGAATACCAAATTCCAAGGAAGAATTTTCATGTCAATGTATAAGCAACGCAATAAAACACGTGCTGCAGTGTTATCCATGCCCGCACTCGCTGCGTTTGGAATCAATTTGACGAAATCTTGATAGTGGGGCCATCGAAATTTTTTGAGCGTACGGTTTGATTCGTCATGGAGCAAAAATTTAAGCCAAAGAAAAAATTTTGCAGTAAAAAACAGATAGTGGTTGATTATATTTATCCTTAATAATAGTGAGTTTTTTATTTGTAGACGTACATTTTCATAAAAAAACATTGTTTTAAAAACTGAAATCGGGTGTTATGATATAGTGAAAGTTGGGTAATGTGATATACTATATCATATGACCCACTAAGTTTTGTATGGCAAAAAAAATGTTGTCTCAGGTGTACAAGGAGAAAAGACATGACCTTATTCTTGCAATGTGATTTTGTTTGGGCTCACAATCAATGTTTTCCAAAAAGACGGGCAGTTTACAAACTTATACAAAAACTATCTGTAATTCCCACTAAATTTATAGTTTTACTTAATTTTTGAATTAATCTGAATTTAAATACATAATTTGAATTACTTAAATAGTCAAACTTCCCTTAAAATGACAAATCATCCATAATATAATAACAATCCTGCTGTCTTTTATTGCTTGCAATTCTTTGAGTAATATGATGTGGTATATCACATTAACTGAATGTTATATGTATATCACATTACCCGCCAATTTCATCAAGCACATGCTATTGGGTTTTTTCCATTTAGTTGATGAAGCTCCAGAATGGGTTACGCTAAAGGAGTCCATAGCCGTTATATACTAACTAATGCATGAAGGAATCATAAGACATAGGAATATCTATGTTATAACAAAAAACTTACAAGTTATTACGAAAACAAAAATACCTATGTATATCACAAAACCCGAAGTTACTCTACTTTTTTTTTAAATTTTAAACAAACATATTAGATTTACAATTTTTTTGATATACAGATTTCTACACACAAATAAAGGAAATTAAATTACTAATAATAAGATCATGCATTGAAACTTTTAGCTGTTCGATTAAAAAGAATATAAGATTATAGAATTGGATTGAATTAAAATAATTCTAAATTTGTATATAATTTTTGCGCCCCGCAAAAAATAGTGTAGGTTCCGAGGAACCCACTGTGGCCACGCCTATGAGTGCACCCTTTAAAATTTAAAATAAGATAAGCAATACGTTTTAATGGAGTTATTTAAGAAAAAAAATAACAATGAATGGTACTTTTATTTACAAATAATTTTAAACTTGGAGCAAAATTGTTACATATAAGAAAAGGATGAGACGTCTCTTTTTATTCCAAAACAAATAAATATTTGTTAATAACACTGTAGGGACCTAAAAAAGACACACAAAAAAGCCGAGACACCCCAACTTAATTTTTGGTCGTAGAATACGATGACATACTCAGTTTTTTTTAGTTAGATAAAATTCTTGAGACATTCGTGATTGATGTTTTGTCACTTTTAAACCCCTATTTTAGCTATTTTTTTCTTATATACATACATACATACATATGTCGAAATCGAATGAAATTTGGTATGTACATTATTATTTGAAACTATTTTTCGCAATTTCCTATCAAAAGCCCATAGTTTAATGCTCAAACACTAAATACGTAACCTAAAATTATTATTAAAACTAATAAATAAATTTTTCTTTGTAGAAAGCAAAATGTATAAAAATTTATATGAACCAATTCTGCCGTCAGAAGCGAAATAGGCGTATTTCAAAAATACTCGTTTCGAGATAATTGATGTTTTGTTTATGTCAATTTGTTGAAATACATGTAAAATTGAGAAATAGGTAATTTACTTAGGCGATTTTGTATAGGTTTGAACTAAGATACCGGCATTAGACGCAGTTCATTAGATGCGTAATTTCTTAAGCTATCCGATGCCATAAGAATCTCGAATATCAATTTTATTTGAGATACGCCTATTTCGCTTCTGACGGCAGAATTGTATACCTCTGAAAATTAACGGTTGTCATTGTAAGAGTTATATTTCGATTAATAAATAATTTAATTTCGAAACATATTTCAATGCCGTTTTCTCTGAAACTAAGAAAAATATTTCAAAAAAAGGGTCGAAAATTGACTAAATTTAATCGCAAATATCTCGAAATTTTGATCTGATTTTAAAAAACTGAGTATGCCATTACATTCTACGACCGAAAAATAAGTTGACGTATTTCGGCGTTTTTGTGTGTTTTTTCAAAAGTTGAAAATTTACCAACAGTGTAATTAAGAAAATTTTTTGAAAAGTAAAATTAGTTTAATTTTGAAGTAGCGAATTTTGGGGGAGATACTGAGCGTGAACCCGTGATGTCTTAAATCGATAAAAGTATGTAAGTAATAGTGACCTGTGGGGTTTTGCTCCCCGTTCGTGAGTTTTTTTTTTTTGTTCTGTGTTTGCGCTACGAAATGGCATACGGAAGACCGCGCCCTAGCCTGGAATGATTTTCATTGCTCGGCACCGAAAAGCCTAGTGAGCTTATTCTCCATAATTTGCCAGGCGTAACAATACTTATGTCCATAAGAATTCAATCATTGGTCTAAGCTATACAAATCTGTCCGCACTTTAACCGAACGATAACTGCCAAAATACTGAAAAACGCAGTTTGACTTTATGGTAACATTTCAGTAACTTTTTGTGTACATACCAAATTGATCCTTTTTAGGACAAATTTTAGTTACAATAACTACACAGTTCTTCTTAAAAGTATCCTGCTCGTAACCACGATATTTTAGGCACATGTCAGTAAATGTGACCACAAAATGTGACCATATCGACTCATATACCATAAGTACTCAAATTAAGTTGCTATCGTTTAGTGGCGTCAATTCATTAGGGCTGGGGAGGGCATTGGCATTGGTACAGGCAAACAACAATAAAATTGGATATAGTTGCATTTACCGTTCGAGTTTTTTTTTGTCAACTTTTTCTATTCAGTTGCTCATCATCACTTCCAGTGTTTTTGTTTTTGTAATTTTATATTTTTCAAAATAAAATGTAATAACAACAATACGGAAAAATAAGAACTAGCGCCGCGGCTCGACGCTTGCAACGAAAAATGTCTCAACACATTTGACTTCATGCTTGTGTATCGAAATGAAATACACCTATCCCTCGATTTACGCGGTACTTCTTTTGCGCGGTTTCAAAATAATGCGGTTTCAAAGTTTTAATTAAATTTTTTTTGCAGTTTAAAACACGTACAAGACATGTTTTCAATTAAAAACACGTGAATACATACATAATATGACGAAGTTTCGTATACACCTGTCCCTCGCTTTGCGCGACTTCAGTTTGCGCTAATTCACCTTTGCGCGAAATTCATTTGCCTACCTAAAATTCGATTTGCGCGACTAACCTCGATCTGCGCGGCTTATAGGCATGGCATGATCTGTTGAAGCAGATGGACAAAACATTGCTGTAGAAGAGGTGATTGAGCTTTTTGATGACCTTGGGCATTCTGAAAATCCTGAAGGGATTGAAACTACACAAGAACAGATTACGGTGACTAACTTGGCAAATGTTTTAGCTTTGGGTGAAAAACTGGTGCAATAAGCTGTACAAATTTATACAGATGACAGGCGCTTGAGAACGTTTGAAAGCAACGTAAGAGCTGCCTTAGCACCTTACCTGGGGCTTCATTAAGAAAAATCGAAAATAGCAAGGCAATCGGTTGTGACTGATTTCTTTAAACGACCACCAAATATGTTGTAATTGTGTTTAATTTGTTATAAATGAATTTTGTTTGAATTACTGTTTTAAAGTTCGTTATTCCTTTTTATCTGTTTTAAACAAATGTTTTTATGGTAATAAATGATTTTGTATAGCAAAATAATAGCTGAATGTCTTTTAGTCTTATATATTTCTATTGTAAGGAACGTAACCCCCTAAATTACATGAATTTCTCACTTCACTTTACGCAGTTTCGCTTTGCGCGACACTTTTCATTCCCTTAACCCTACCGCAAAGCGAGGGACAGGTGTATATGTAGTAAACATCATGGTGTAAACAGAGATTTTTAATACAATTTTGATTACAATTAAATTAATTAAAGCTCGTTTCTCATATCGTCATGGGTATTTGACAAGACTATTGGTCGCGTTCAGCAACTCCTACATTTTTGTAGCGCTTTAAGCAACTTTTTACTGAGTGGTATTTCTGTTAGGTTTTTCAGAATTCTGAAATAATGAACAAGTTATTTAATTATTATTTTTTATATGACCTCCAATTTTTCATTAGGTACATACATACCTGTACATTAGGGTGTTTCATTTTTTGTAAAGGTTCTTCAAATTCGAACCTTAAACCGAAATACGATTTATTATCAAACAAAAGTAATTCATGAATTTTTTCAGACTTTTTGAGGTCACTCGCCAATCGCCATTTTAATAAAAAAACTTGCACAATACATTTTTTCGGTTATAATTTTTTTTCATGACTTCTAAACTAAATTTTTTCTTGTCTAACTATTAAAGAATAATAATATCTTTGGGTTAGGTATCGAAAAAAAGGTTTTACCTATCTTCTAAGTGTGAAAATTGGAAGAAATGGACAAAAAATTGCCTAACTAATATTTTTAAGTAAAAAAGTGAAAAAAGCAAAAATTAGGCAAGTTTTTGTCCATCTTCTTCATTTCTTCTTCTTCAAGTATACTCAACGCAAAAATTCAGTACAAAATTTTTTACCTCATTAATCGTTTTTATTTACTAAAAAAAAAAGTCAGAACATTTCGGATTGTCCAGTTTCCTAGCAATATAACAAAATGAATTAAATATGCTACAAAACAAGGACCATTTTACACACTCTTAGATACGCTACTGATAATAATTAAATATTTAATGTAAATATTACAATATTTAGTAATTCAAATAAAACCTTAAAATCAGTACAAATCACTACCAATTGCAAAAAATCAGTACATTTCCGTACTGATTTCAGAATCTTGAAAAATCAGTATTTTTAAGGAAAATTAGTACAAATCAGTACATGTACTGATAGAATCATTACGTATGATAACCCTAATCGTAACATATACAGTAGAGCGGTTCAAAAAAAAATGATGTTTTTTTACGATATGTCAGCTGATATCTATAGCGTTACACGTCTTAACAAAGCTCCTCAAAGGACTTTCATCAATATTGAATACTGGATTAGCGGCGCCTATTTGAAGTTATCAACTTTTGAAGATAAATACATATGTACATATTTTAAAAACTGCGAAAATTATAGGAATTATCGAATTTTCGAAGGGCTTTCATTTAAGCGTAAATACATGAAAACTGATATTACACGGTAGAGTGAAAAGAAGTGGGATAAGTTGCGCAATTTTTAAAATCAATAATTTTCTTCAAAGTAGACAACTTCGAACAGGCGCACAGTGGATGGATTTGTATGGAACGGCGGCCATAAATAGTAATAATTGCGCTACACTCTTGAAATTTGGTACATATGTTTAAAATGTAAAAATAGGAAAAATTTGTGAATATGAGTAAAATCGGTCCACGGACACGCCTACCTCCCATACAAAGTTGGGATGTGGTTGAGACATTTTTTCAAAATGGGTATCAATTCCCTTTAACTTGGCAATGCTGATTTCAAATATGTTATTAATTTTGCAATATCTTTTATAGTTTTCAAGTTATTAGAGAAAAGCCAAAAAAGGGTGGCCAATTTTCTCAATTATGACTTTTTCAGCCCTAATTTTAAAAAAATCAGCATAAGTCAAACATAGAATACAGAAGCTCAAGCAAACAAATTTTGAATAGTATGAGCTATGAACTTTATGCCAATATGCAATTTTGGTATATTTCAATAAAAATAAATTAATAAGAGCATTTCATAAAAGTCAGTATTTTTTGTTCCTTTTAAAACTACATTAGGAAAAACTTGATAAAAAAAAAATTGTGAAAAAAAGCAGCTGAAAATTTGTCTTTTAGCTAACCTTACTTTTTTACATTACATATAAAAAATTTTTGAAATCCGGAGATATACTTTTTTTTTCTCTGTCAAAGTTTGCAAATTTTCCACTTTTATCATTTTTCAATATAATTTTTGAAAAATCCGTACATATAAACACGATAAAAGAAAATAAAATTGATTTTTATAAAACGAAAACAATTTACTTTCCGTCGATATGCTATTTTATAGCATTTTGATTCAAACAAGTTAACTAGAGCGCTTTATCCAAAAAGCACTTTTATAAAAAGTTTCATAGAACATTTTTGATGTACAAAGTTCAACTTTGAGCCCAATGTTTCACTAAACTCAAAACAAATTTAAAACTTTTATAGTTTTTTTTTCATTCCCTAAGTATTCTCTGACGATTCTTTTAAAAAATTTTTCAATCCCTAGCACTTTCAAAATCTTCCTATTTATGGCCACAAAAATCCACTGTGAGGCGGCGCTTCTGAGGAGCTTTGTTAAGATGTGTAATGCTATAGATACCCGCTTAAACATCGGAAAATCACAAATTTTTTTTTTTAACCGCTCTAATAGAATTGGAATTATTTAGATTAAACAGCTTCACCCTTAAAGTTACACATACATACACACTACTTTGTGTATGTACCCATCAGGCAATTAATTGAGCAAGGCCTTCCTCGGAGAAGGCCTGCTAGCACTGCTGCGATTGTAAGATGCCTTCTCAAAACAAAATTTTCATGCAAATAAAAATACTAATTTTTTTTATTATGATGTTTGATTTTGTTTAGCTGTGAAATTTTAATTAGCAGAATAGTTACACTCCATTGAGTGTCTGTTTCATGTTATGGCAGAGTGTTGTGTATTCAATGTCAAATTATAAAGCAAGAAAACGTCAAAACAAATAAACATTAAAAATATCAACGCAAGTGCAAGTGAGGTGACTGGGATAAAAAAATTAACTCATTAACTACTTCTATCACCCCTGCTACAGCAAGCGCTCTTAGAAGGCCTGCTTAAGAAGGCCTGTTTTATCGGGACATTTTATATAAAAAAGAAAGTAAGTTTGAAAGAAGGTGGCAAGGCCTTAATCTTACCAAGAAAGGCCTGCTAGAAGCACTGCTAGCTCCTGCCCTTGCCTACTGGGTAGTTATTGACACATATTTGAACACAATTGTGTAGTTTAAGTCATGAACACCACACTGTACGTACCAGAACACAAGTTTGGTACCGAATGGTTACAGTGTAGACACAATCGGTCACAACATATGATAAGGTCACAAAAGAGCCTGACGCCACTTTTTATATGAAAATTATGGCATCTATTTTGATTTATAATTGTAAATAATATCTAAAGAAATTATTACGTAATGGCTCAAATTACTTTAATAAGGTTGTAATCATACATTTAAAACACCTAGTAAACGTTATAAGATCATTTCAGCATTTTAAAAAGCATTTGATTAATAAAAAATTTTTCAATTTTTTTTAATTTATTATTAAATATGGGATATGGGATATAAGCGCATAAGTCTTTTGTTCAACAGAATATTAATATTTACAGTAAAAGTGAGCTTCGTTTTAATTTTTACGCATAATATGTGGAATGAAATTCATATATGTATGAACATACAAAGTTGGGGAATAACATTTATAAGAAGAAAAATAGTATAAGTCAAAATATTACACATATGTACATATTAATGCTTCTTACCATTGTATATGTTTATATTTAGAATCAGTGTTGGCGTGTGACATGTATTTTTAGGTTTACGAAAGTCACACGTCGTAAACTGTCGTAAATGTCACAAATGTCGCAAACTCCACATCGGGGGGTGGAGCCTACATTTTAATTTCTAGCATATACCAGTATCTTCATAACAAAATTTCATTAAAAAATTTGCATTTTGGGGCTAAAAAAATTCTTACCCACATAAAAAAACGGAAAAATAGGCAAAAATTAAATTCTTCCATTTTTTATTCAATTTTATATAACTTTTCCATTTCTTAATCGATTTTCATAAATAGTATCTTATTTTCTTCATAAATATATAGACTATGATATAAAAAAACAAAATGATTCTTACAATTTTTTTTTCTTTTAAAAATTTGCAGTTGATTTTTACTTTTTTCTCATTTTTTCGAAAATAAAATAATTTTTTTGTTATAAATCAATTTTTTTTCGCCGAAACTAACATGCCAACGAAAATGTAATGTGAACATTATTTCTAGGAAATTTAATTGCCTTTAGTTTGACACATAATATGTTTATAGTATATAGACATCGTTTTTTGAGATATTTGCTATTAAGTTGAACCAACTTTTTTCTTTGGTCCAAAAACCGAAAGTGACCGATATCTGGAAAACGACGTGAAAGAAAAAAAAATTTTGATTTTCAGAATCAGCAGCCGATTTTACATAAGGAATGAATAGTTGCACCTAAAGTTCAAAAACTTTTTAATTATTTGTAAACTAGTCTTATTAGAGAGTAATTATTTTAACATTGTATACTTTGAACTGTCTTCTTAAAATAATAAGGAAATAAATAATGTTGATTCATCTAAACAACTTAAGAAAAACTCAAAATTCTTCGTAAACAGCATTTATCCAGTTTTGTCCATTTTAAGTTCCGTTGCTTACAATAGGACTTACCGTTACAATTATCTGTTGTTTTGCATTTTTTTTTAGCGTTTTATTTATTTGTATGATATTCTTTAATATAATTCGAGCAATTGAGAATCAATCAAGTTTTGTTCCCAATCTCATCAGCATAAGGTCTAAAAAAAGTAATTCTTCCTTCTACCTCTTCTTCCTTTGGAAACTGTATTGAAGTATATTGATTGTTTAAAAAATTTAATAAAGATTTTACATCAGCGATTCTTAAACTGTGGTCCGCGGACCTCTGGGGGTCCGCGAAGCCATTCCAGGGGCCCGCGAAAGAATTTTGACATCAATAATTTTAAATCATCAAACGTTTCGCTTTATTCAAATAATTCATTTACAAAAAAATTCTACATGGCCATGAGTTTTTAAATGATTGCATATACTCAGCGCCGTCTCTAGGTGTGTGCGGGCCCCTAGGCTGAACATATGGTGCGGACCCCCCATTGGAGAAATTTATTAAGTACCTAGCAAATAAAAAAAAAGGTTTAATTCGAATTCGTATCTACTACTTTTACTATAACCTGTGTGTTAAGGAGGAAAATATAAATGGCAGACGTCCATAGCTACATTCTTAACACCACCACCCACAAGAAGAAAAAGGCCACCAACTCTATTTTAACGGGTATCCGGTCATAACCCCAATGGTCATATTACCCAAAATGATTTTTTTCCGGTTATAATCCCCATATTTTTGGGGCAATGACCACTTGCAAGAACGGACATTATATCCAAAGACATGAGGACATAAGGCCAAATAATTTTGGGTGCTTATAACAAAATAAATAAATTTTCAAAAAAAAATTTCGCATAATATACTAACTTCTATTTAGAATTACTGTGGGTAGCGATGTCGGAGTTGGATCAGTCCATAGCCGCCGCTAAACCGTTGTCGGATTTTTGGGAGTTTTAAGTCCCGAGCTGCGGCCGTAGGCCGCCCACTTACCCTTACTCTTATGTAAAATTACTGTGGCTAGCGAACCAGGTGTTGGATATATTATGGACTGATTCGCGGCCGAAGGCCATCGCGAAGCCGTTGTCGGATTTTTGGGAGTTTTTAATCCTGAGCCGCGGCCGAAGGCCTCCCACTTGCCCTAACTTTTGTGTAGAAGCATTGTTGGATATATTCGAGGATGTAATCATTGACTGAAGGCTGCCCACTCTCATTACGCATATATGTACAATATACATTGTACATACATATATGTATGCATAGAATAAATATAAAATTCGTCTTGTATTTTTAAGCAAAACGAAAGTGGTCATAACACCCATGACCGTTTTTTAGTTGGACACAACGCCCAAAATTTTTTGGGTTATGACATGGCACTATTTTAGTGACCGAACCCGTCTTTTTATTAAATCACACTCATACAAAACAGCATAAGTCTTATTTTTAAGATGAAATGGAAACTTAGACAGTTATGGAAAAGAAATATCTTAAAACATGTTCATGCTCGAAATTCGAAAATCTATTCATAATCGAGTATATCCTCATTTAAAAACAAATGCTCCTAGGGCTGCAAAATTTTCATTTATTTTGGAATTTGAGTAAAAAAATTAAGAAAATTAGATTTTTTCCTTCTTTACAAGATAACCGTCAAAAATATAAAAAAAAAAATCGGAAGGGCTGTTACTTATCTGTTAAAATTGCAAAAAAGCAAAAATTGCTAATACAGCTACAATTTTAGAATCAAACTCTTTTTACAAATGGAATCAAAATTTGAAATAGAAAAATTTTTGATTCCATTCTATCTATTTTAAAAGATAAAGAATTCTGTGGAACAGGTTTACTTTAGCATCCATTGCCCAATTTTTGTTTTCGTGGTAGTAGTGGGTCAAAAGCAAAAAAATGAAATAAAGTGTCGCTCGGATATAGTTTCAAAGATGTAGCCATCGGAATTTGCGGATATAGCTTTTTTTAAAGTCATTATAAGTTGGGATCCCTGCATGGATGTAAAAATATGGTTGTCATAAGAAATTAACATATTTTCCTACAATAATGGTGTAAAGAACTTTAAAATTTGACCAATAGTTTTGGAGATATGACGATTTTTCTGAGTTTTGACAAACTAAATTATCTTTCTTGTGGCATACTACATATGATTTTAATAACAAAAGCTATATCCGCAACTTCTGATGGCTATTTTACCGAAACCAGATCCGAGTAACATTTTTTAATTAAATATTTATTCTTTAAAATGAAAACCACATACAAAAAGTTTGGTTTAATAAGAAGTGGCAAATGGGAGCAAGTCAAAAGAGAGAACGATGCCAGGGTTAACAGCGTATGCAAATATGAAAATATATTCATTAAAGTTGCTTGTACACGCCTGAGATATTGAAGCAGATTGCAACAAAACGATGTAGCCTTTTTTATGCAACTCAAAATTTAAAATGTTAGAACAGATTTTCTTATGGCGCGGGCCCCCATGTAGCGCGGGCCCCTAGGCTGCAGCCTATGTAGCCTATGCTTAAAAACGGCCCTGCATATACTATATTTTTAAAAAGCAAAGTGTGCATTTACTTTTGTTCAAACCTAAGATGCCCAGCATCTAACTCTAAAAAAACAAAGTACGCGTTGATTTTCAAATTTTGAGTTTTTGAATAGTACAATTTTTCCGCGTTTCAATTTAAGAAATATATTTTTATTTCATTTCTGTGTGCTGTGTGTTACATACACGTACGTGTGGTGTCTTCAGTTGTGATTAATTTCCGATTACTTCTCCCAGCTACGAGTTCAATTTTCCTGGCTGCAGCTGTTACATACATCATATTAAATCCTTTTAAAAAGTATTTGACCCAACTCTATTTTGTATTATATATTTTAAAAACGCTATTCGTCATTTATATTTATGTAGTTATACTTTAATTAAGAATTTGAGTCTTAAAATGGATCGTTGGCTAAAAACAGGATCTATACTCAAACAAGATGCAGGTGAAAGCGATTCAGATGAGGGACCATCAACCTCCATCAAGAAACGTAAAACTAGAAAGTACTGTGATGAGTATTTATCATTTGGATTTACTTCTGTAAGCAAAGAAGATGTAGAAAGGCCTTTATGTTTGTTATGTCGCGAAAGTTTATCAAATGAATGCATGAAACCCGCCAAACTCCGACGTCATTTGGAAACAAAGCATAGCGAGCACATTAGTAAGTCTGTCGATTTCTTTAATATCAAAAAACAAGAACTTGTTTCCAGTCAAAGTCTTATTCAAAATACCTCAACTGGAAGTATCAATAAAAAAGCAGTAAAAGCATCATATGAAGTATCCCTACTAGTAGCAAAAGCTGGAAAACCCCACAATATAGCAGAACAACAAATTCTTCCTGCTGCAAAAGCAATATCAAATACAATGTTGGGGGCTAAAGCTGCAAAAGATTTAAATTCGATTTCCTTATCAAAAGATACGGTCAAGAATAGAATTGAAGATATGTCCTGCAATATAAAAGAGCAATTAATTTCAAGAGTGCTTAAAAGTCAATATTACTCACTACAATTAGATGAGAGTACCGATGTCTCTAATAATGCTAATTTGTTAGCATTTATTAGATATGAATTTGAATTTAAAATACAAGAGGATTTGTTATTTTGTGATTCCCTACCATCGAGTACTACATCTAAGGCCATATTTAATACTTTGAATCATTTTATAACCGAAAATGGAATCCAGAGGTCAAAATGTGTTGGGATTTGCACTGACGGTGCTCGTGCAATGTCAGGAAGAAGAACTGGGTTGATTGCTCTTATTAAAGGTATAGCACCTCAAGTCGTTTGGAACCATTGCTGCATACACAGGGAATCGTTAGCATCTAAAAATATGTCAACAGATTTGAAAAAAATATTGGATGAAGTCGTTAAAGTTGTCAATTTCATTAAGGCTCGCCCACTTAATTACCGTGTTTTCAAAGTTTTGTGCGAGGAGATGGGGAGTCAACATAAACAACTATTATTACACACAGAAGTACGTTGTCACGTGGGAAAGTACTCAGTCGCCTTTTTGAACTTCGTGACGAAATAAGATTATTTTTAATGGACACGCAATTCGAACTGAAAGAATGTTTTAATGATTTTCTCTGGTTAGCTAAGGTTGCTTACTTGACTGATATTTTTTGTTATTTGAATGAGCTGAATTTGAGCCTACAAGGTGCAGCTGTAAATAAATATAAAGTTGAAGATAAAATAGAAGCGATTATAAAAAAAATCGAATTATGGTCAAAACGCATTCAGCGATTTTATAGAAGTTTCTAATAAAGAGGTTGACAATGAAACGCGGCTCCTGTTTGTCGACCATTTAATGACATTAAAAAGCAGCTTCCGAAAATATTTTCCCTGTCCTGATTCTGGCAACGACTGGATCAGGGATCCATTCAACACAGATGTTAGTAATGCTAAGAAATTATCGACATTACAGCAAAATATGCTCGTGGATATCTCTTGCGATACGGCTTTGAAACTTAAGTTCAATAAAATTGAACTAACTAACTTTTGGTTACTCTTAAAATCCGATTACCCTGCACTTGCAAATAAGGCTCTCCAAAACTTGATTCCGTTTTGCACAACTTATTTGTGTGAACAGACTTTTTCGGTACTATTATATATAAAATCAAAGTATAGAAACAAGCTTAGTGTAGAAGCAGACCTGAGGATAAAAATTTCGAATATAGAGCCCGCCATTGTGGATTTGGTTTCGAGAAAACAACATCATTCATCTCATTAAGTAAAAACTTCTACAGAAGAAAATATAACAAATTTCGCATATAAAATAACAAATAGTCAACAAAAAAATAATTTTCATTTTAATTTTATGTTCAATTAATTTTCATTTTAAGCTTTATTATTATTTATTTAAAAAGCTATGAAAAAAAACATAACTTATTTTCTTAGCTTTATTTTGACCACAAAATATTTGTCTTAATATATGAGTTTAATGTACATATTTTGACTTGTAAATTTTTTAATCCTTTTACTTTTCACAATTTTTATTCATTTTGTTTTTTAATTACATGAAAATCCTAATAAGAAATGTTTGCCTCTATAAATGCGTAAGATTTGTTAAAATACAGAGACATATGGTATCAGTATCAATATTTATTTTGGACCTTTAAAGACCTTTAAAAACCGGAAAACTTAAAGCAAAGTAAAACTACTTCGTTCCTTAACCTCGTCAGATGATCGGACATTTTATGCCTATCTGGGAGAGTTTGATAATCGGACAAAGCTTTCAAAAACCAGACTGTCCGGGTGAAAACCGAACGGCCTGAGTGTCTTTGTCATTATTGAGCCAGAAATTAAGCTTATGAACGATGTCAAATGTCTAGGGTTGGGAAGGGGTCCGAAAAAAAAATTTAGCTCGATAAGGAGTCCGCGGACTACATAAGTTTAAGAACCCCTGTTCTACATCATTTTGTTTTACGATAGCAAATACGTCGTCAAAATACCTCAACAAAATTCTTGGCAGCTTATTAATATGCTTCAAACTTTATTTGAGCGCGCTTTCCGGCTCAATAGAAATAACTTTAAACGCGTTTCTATCAAAGTCACTTTTTTCATACGGTGTTAGCCTTTTCTCCAAAACTACTAAGCCGATCCTTATGAAACTTTAACCATACATTCGTCACATGTATGGGTATCGCATAAACGAAACCAATACCAAATAGAATATATAGGATGGCCTTGTCGTATCCTGTCCCAAACATGGGATGGCATTTCGGTTTTGGAAAATGTACTGAATCGAGACATGAAATGTACTTCTAAGAGGCCAAATGTACTTTTTTGTCTTGAACACCCAATTTTACTAAGATTTTGAAAGGTTTTCTTAAAAAAAAGTCTCTTCAAAAAAAAAGGACCTCACTTTTGGCATCTGAAAAACTCGAGCAAAATGAGATACATATACAGTAGCGTTCAAATGCTTTGCAACTGAA
Organism: Meiosimyza platycephala; assembly: GCA_963662105.1. Classification (NCBI taxonomy): domain Eukaryota; kingdom Metazoa; phylum Arthropoda; class Insecta; order Diptera; family Lauxaniidae; genus Meiosimyza; species Meiosimyza platycephala. Next base: position 41,234,469 of record OY759210.1, on the reverse strand, counting down.
ATTACTTTTGAAGAAACATCAAATTATTTCAGTGAAACAATAACTTTGAATTTTATTTTATGTTAGCTTTATTTACTTCACTTAGTGCTGATTTTTTGGCAAAAACAAAAATTTTATTCCGTTAGCTAACAACAACAAAAATTCAAGGTAAACAAATGTAGTGAAAAATCAAGCGCTCAAAACATGTGCAACTCATCACAATACCAAGAAATAATGCATAAACAACCTAATATTTGGTTCCGAAACCGTTTTTCTGATGACTACATGACATCTCCTGGACATTGATTCATAAATTTATTTATTTATAAGGTGAAATCACGTTCCTTTCTTTTTCTATCTCAGCGAATGGGTCATTTCCACTTTTGAACATTTTCTTACCGATTAAGCGTTTTACCACCATCCACATGTTCTCAATCGGGTTGAGATAGGGAGACTGCGTCGGCCATGACATGATATCAACTTGTTTTTTCACAAGCCAAGATTTTACAAGCTTCAAACTATAAACTATTTCGACCATTATCATGTTGAGTTGTCCAAGGAAGCGGCTTGTTCCACCCAGTAAATGGGAAAATAATATTGCTTGAAATGGTTTTGTAGTTAGCTGCTATCATCGTGCCTTCTATGCGCTTCATGGGCCCAACTCTATCCATCGAGAAACAACTCCAGGCCATCACGTTCTAACCTCCGTGCTTAACTTTAGGTGTTCTGTATTTGGGATTGAGCTTTGCACACTGATGTTGCCAGGAATAACTATTTTATTCCCCGAGAAATAATAAGGAAGACTGTATTAAGGTCTGACAAACCTAAATTTAGTTTTTTTTCGAAATTCGGGCTCCTACGATTTATTTGCATGAAGAATTAATTTATTTGGAATAGTCCGTATTTGGCTACCATTCGAGAAAAATTAGTTTTTTAAAGGAAATTTGACGAGAAATTCAGTGGTATTTTTCTTAATTTCTTATCGAATGGCATTCGTTCTAAAAGCCGATCTTTTTAGCTTTAAAACAATATAAAAAGATTGTATTTCCGTTAAAATTTACCGGAGATATAACAATTTGAATATGACCGTAAAATAGCATAAAAAGTAAAACCTTCAACCTTCGCAACTTGATATTTCTCGATATATGTATTCGATAACAAATACATTCCTGATTTTCATGTTCACTATTATAATGCCTAGAATATGTAAAAAAAAAGCGATTTAAAAATGTGTCGGTCAGAAAGTGTTCGGTTTGTAAAAGACCGTCTCAAGGAGCTAAATAAAAAATTATGCTGTTGGAATTGCATCTGCCCCCCAAGCATAGTCGGGTAGGTACGGGCCTGCAGCGGGCTCTCCGCCTAATATGGTAAATCGAAGAGCTCAAGATACAACTACAACTTGGGGCAAGCAATGCCCCATACAAAACTGCCTCGCCGGTATAAAAGATATTTCATACCATTTTTGTAGAAAGACACTTGCCAAAGCCTTGGTCAAAACAATGCCGAAATGAATGACAAAAGTAATATTGATACTGGATTTTAAATAAAGGAACGTCGAGTAAAAAAAAATATTTTATAGCGAGTTTAAAATTTTTGTGTGTATCTTTTGTTTGGATCATGGGTGTAAGTACTAGGACGAAAAAAAATTTATTTTAATAAAAATCTCTTCACTTTGGAAGGCTGCAGTTTTTACAGTTTTTTGAAAAAAAAAAATTTGGCACAATGCTATGTATGTATGTATGTCCACCTCTATTGCACTAAATCTTAGTTCACTCCGGTTCTTAACTTCAAAGTCATGGCATATTTCATGACCGGTTCATTGCAGGCAATACTAACCATTGTGTTTGTAATTAAATTATCTTTATTTTGATATGCATTTCGACTGGTAAACAGATCAGCGCAGTTACCTATATATTCGTCTATATTCGAGACTTAATAAAAAATGTGTTTCATCCGGTAAGAAGATAGGATGCAGTCGATCTCTTCGGATCCTGCATTATGACGACAATGAAAAATATTTATTTTTATGTCGGTTGTTAGAACGTTTGCTTGGGGCGTAGAGCGTGCGAGTTCAAATCCTGGAGCTGGTAATTATTTTTCATTTAACTTTTATTTATAAAATTACTCAGCGCAACACGAATTTTGTCTCTGAGTTCTAGATATCAAATTTTGATTTCTTTCATAAAACTAAAATGAGAAAAATGTTTTTTCCTTTTTTTGTGTTTTTGGAACAATGTAAAATTTAATATGTATTTTACAGAGCTTTTTGTTCAATAGTTTTAGTGCAAAAAACAACAAAAAGTTACAATCGCAAATTGCATAAAAGGAACAAAAAATGGGCAACTAGCTGCTTATACTAGTGTCAATGACTGCGACGTCATATCTTCAGTAAGCTTTGTTAGCCGACGTTTAAAAGTCTGCAAGCACACTATGTTTTATTTTCTGCATTGACCAGTTAAGAATCATAGCAAAAAACATAAAGACAGTGCACACACACATTCTCCCTTTACATGCATGGTTTTATTAGTTGAAGTTTGCTTTTGTAGGAACCAGATCGACCCAAAAGTGCGAAAAACACGGTTTTTCAAGATATTTGGGGCAAAGTTACTTCGAAAGGTACTTTTTTTTCTGAAACTATTAATAAATAAAATAATAATAAATAACTACTTTTTCTCTTTTATACGCACTTCGAATTGTATCGATATCTTTTGTTTTTCTCCAAAAAATCGAAAACTGAATTTAATAATACACGTCTCCATATAAATCTACATAAGTTTAGGTATGGCAGAATAACTAGAAAATATGGAACAAATTTAAATTTATGATATTTCGAGGAACAAAATATATACTAACAAAATTTAAAGTGCGTTTTAAAGAGGAAGAATAGTTTTTTCAGCACTCATAAATGGTTTTATAAAAAAAATTACTTTTCGATATTAAGGACTGTCCCAGAAAAAACTTGCACTTTTATTTTTTAAGATTATACTCTACCTGATAATCTTATAGGTCTAAAAAGACACAATATTTGTTCTATATAAAGTGACGTTTAATATGATGTATAACACTTGAAGATAGCACTTCTAACGACAAAGATGTCTAGCAAGCAAGAAAAAGTCCGCGACTGATTTTGTCCACATACCTGCAAAATCCAGGGTTAAAATATTCAGCTATAGCAAAAATAGTTGGTGCATCAGAAAGAACTGTCAAAACGGTTATTTCTAATTATAAGAAGGGTCTACCTGTTTCACGAAAAAAGGGTTCAGGCAGAAAACCAGAATTTTCTAACCCAAAGGTAGCGGCGAAGGTGAAGCGCCTTTTTAAGCAGAATCCCAACACCTCAGTGCGAGATATGGCGGATAGAGCAGGTACATCAAAATCTACTGTGCAAAGGATAAAGGAAAAAAGTAAGCTGAAGACATATAGAGTTCAAAAAGTACCAGACCGTTCTGATGAAAAGCAGTTGGTTGCTCAGATGCGAGCCCGAAAATTGTATGAAGGGTACCTGACTAAATTTGACTGCTGTGTTATGGACGACGAAACTTACGTTAAAGCAGATTTTAAGCAGCTACCTGGGCACGAATATTATACATCACCGAAGAAGGGGAATGTGCCTAGTAAATTCAAAGAAAAAAAAATTTCGAAATTTCCGAAGCAATATATGGTTTGGCAGGCCATATGCACCTGTGGCCTCAGAAGCAGCTTCTTTGTTACGCAAGGCACAATCAATTCCAAAGTTTATATAGACGAGTGCCTCGAAAAACGTCTTCTACCATTTATTCGTGAACATGAGGGTACCGTGATATTCTGGCCAGATTTAGCAACCTCTCATTACTCTAAAGCTACGATGGAATGGTATGCAAGTCAAAAGATCAATTTTGTACCAAAAATAGCAAATCCGCCTAACTGCCCAGAGCTTCGCCCAATTGAAAGATATTGGGCTCTAATGAAAAGAGATCTTCGAAAGAGTGGCAGGACTGCAAAACATTTTCAAGACTTCAGACTTAAGTGGAAAAGATCGTACCGTACTGTCGATGAAACAACTGTGCAAAATTTAATGAAGGGCCTTAAAAAAAAGTAAGAAATTTTTATAGAAAAAACAAAATTGTTAATTAGTTTTTAGATATTTATATTCTGAACACTAGCCGTTATTAATAAAAAAATAAAAAAAAACAAAAAAATTGCTGGGTATTTTTTTATAACTAAAAAACAAAGTGCAAGTTTTTTCTGGGACAGTCCTTATATAACCTCAAATATCTTGAAAAACTGTGTGTTTTCGCACTTTTAGGTTAGAATATCTCAAAACTGGAATGATCAGAGAAATTCTGACCACGGATTTGAATTCAACGCTTCAAAAACCTTTGAAAAATATATTCGAGTTTCAAAACCAGAGGCTTGACCAAGTTTTGTCGCACTGTGTTATTTAAATAACATAACTTTATTCGGCTGAGCTTTAAACCTGTTTAATTTCTAGAATAGTTAGGATGCGACCCCGTTCCTTAGCTAGCTCGGCTACAGAATGTGAACGTTTTATTAGACAAAATTGAATAGTTTAAATGAAAATGGGAAATAGAGAAAAATAAAAAAAAACTCGCATCGATAAAACACTAGAGAAGATTTAAAATTTTGAAGTAAAACTTCTTAAGGCACTGGGTGATTTGAAACTAGATGAAACGGAAACGGATGTCACAAAAACGACACCTATATGATTTAGCCTGCAAGAGAATGAGACAAAATACATACATATTTATATAGAGTGTCCAGTACATATATAAATTGTTGAAACATTTTTTTCATCGAAAACCCATGCACACACCATTTAACGCTTACTGAATTGTCATAAGCCGAAGCGTATGCATCAGCTTTATTGTTTTCTTTTCACTTGCTGGCCCAAAAAAGAAGAACGAAAGAAAAAAACCTACCACGCAGTTGAAGTGAAACCTCAAACACCATATTATAAATGACGGAGCCCGTCTTGTTACTCCACAGATAGATCTCAATGCACAACAACTGGAATCGTTGTCTAATCAGCTTTTTAAAGTGGGAGCAATATGTGCTTGTGAAAGCAGATTGAACCAAGATAATTCATTTATAATTGTGATTGTTTACATTTGTTTGCACATGTTTTTTTTTGGTTTTTTTTTAAAAATTTTTTTTTCTCCGAAAATGAAATAATAAATAATAGATTAAAGTAAAAATATGTTTTTGATTTAAGAACTTTTATTCAATGGACATATCTAAATATCATCAAAAAGGCCATCGAATGCACCACCATCTCCGTCATCGGTGCCACCAAATCCAAAAATATCTTCGTCAGCATTTGGAGGCACAAACACACCATTTAATACTCCTTCCAGCCGTTCTTCCAAACCCATAGTTGAAGCGATTCCGTATATCAAGCGCATTGCTACTAACCGCACAAAATTGGGGGTACTTGTTTCCTTGCCTTGAGCCCCAAGAAACAACTGTTTACCATCAGTATCAGCTGAATTATCCAATAAATTCTTAATGTTAGACTGATTTCTAAGCTTAAACGATCTGCCTTGCACACTAACAGATATCACCAGCAAAACAAAAAACAATGAAAATACTTTTACAATCATTTTTGTACTTTTTATTAAGGTGAAAATAATGTCCGCTTCAATAATGCGATATTGGTAAGATACTACTTAGTAGATACAATTTAACTTTCCCGCAATTGTTAACTGTTTACAGAGTCTCATCTGCAATCCAACTAAAGTTGAGTATCAACGGCCCAAGTCTTCCAAGGTCTCACAAAATTCAAATTTACAGCTGTGCATTCAGTTACGTTGCTTTACTGCCAATTCGAATTTCACTTACTATTTCCTCAAAAGAGGCAGCTGTAGAGAGTAAAACCAAGCGGTTAATTTCTTCTTTCTTATTTACACATGAATATTCTTTGTTTTCAACCTTCGCATACTGAGATCATGAGCATTCCAATGTGCGAGAAAGGTTCCACAATTATGCAGTTCCGCGATATGTCTTTGTGAATAATAATTAGTAACTTGAAAGCGGCTACGATGCGATAGTGATTTATTAAGAGTGGGTAACTGAGTTTTTGTCTCTTCACTTTTTCTTTTGTCAACTCAATCAAAGAACCCATTCAATGACGAAAGCACAAATATTTTGGGTCATGGTCTTTGATATTTTTCAATTTCAAACAAATTGTTTCACTTTTTGTCAAAGGTTCTCCAAATTCAAACCTTAAACCGAAATTCGATTTATTATAAAAAAAAGTAATTCATGAATTTTTTCAGACTTTTTTGAGGTCATTTACCACTCGCCAATCGCCATTTTAATAAAAAAAACTCGCTTAATACATTTTTTCCTTTATAATTTTTATTCATGACTTCTAAACTAAAATTTTTCTTGTCTAAATATTAAAGAATAATAATATCTTTGGGTTATGCATCGAAAAAAAGGTTTTTACCTATCTTATAAGTGTGAAAATTGGAAGAAATGGACAAAAACTTGCCTAATTTTTGCTATTTTCGCTTTTTTACTTAAAAATATTAGGCAATTTTTTGTCCATTTCTTCCAATTTTCACACTTAGAAGATAAGTAAAAACCTTTTTTTCGATACCTAACCCAAAGAAATTATTATTCTTTAATATTTAGACAAGAAAAAATTTAGTTTAGAAGTCATGAAAAAAAATTATAAAGGAAAAAATGTATTGTGCGAGTTTTTTTATTAAAATGGCGATTGGCGAGTGGTAAATGACCTCACAAAAATCTGAAAAAATTCATGAATTACTTTTTTTTGATAATAAATCGAATTTCGGTTTAAGGTTTGAATTTGAAGAACCTTTAAAAAAAATGAAACACCCTAATGTAACAATGAGGTCGAAAAGATTTCAGAAACTATTAAGTACATTAAGCAATAACTTCATGAGAAATATGTATGTAAATATGAACACAATGCCATTGTCAGACGAAATTTGCTTTTTTTAATTTACACAAATATTTTCTTTGAAAAAATTTTCAAGTATAATACCTTTCTACATATTGATTGTGAAGACTTTTGAAGAATTATTAAACGAGCTAAAATTGTATGTACCCATATAAACAGTTTCGTCTGGATCCCATGTACCAAAACAAATTATATTCCCTGGTTCATTGCAAGTAAAAAATTGTATGGGAGGGGCTTTCTTAAACACCTTATGAGTTCAGGGTGTTTAAAAAAGTCCCTCTAGAGTAGTATGTCTTACAATTAAAGATTGTCTTATAACTTTCTACGTAGTAGAGCTAAAGCAATAAAATGAGTGATTTTCGTTTGGTTATTACTCGAATTATTTTTTCTAGTGTCATTATTACTAACCGTGTTTTCAGTTTAGAATTATCAATGTAAATTTTTTTAATTCCCACTTTTTTAAAAAAATACCGTACCGAACCCATTTTTGGGTCAAAAACGGTTCTTTCCAAGGCCTCTCTTAGTAATGTCCAAAACAATTTTTCAAGCTATCTTTCGTTTGAAAACGGTTCTTTCCAGGATTTCGATCCTCCCTTAGTAATATCCAAAACTATTTTCCGAGCTATTTTTTCTCGAAAATTGGTCTTAATCGGGGACCCATTTTCGGGTCAAAAACTCTTCTTTCGAGGAGGCCGAACCTCCCTTAGCGATGTCCAAAACTATTTTTCGAGCTATCTTTCGTTTGATTTTAACGTTGTACGATTTTAACGTTACGATATACTTTGTGCAGTTTTTTTTTCATTCCCTGGTAACTGTATTCCAGAAAAAGGTTCTAATCCTTAACCTTTTTTTGCCAATAAAAACGAAAGTCGCAAATGTTGTCAATAGCTAATTACATTGGGACAAAAATTCTATTGATCAAAATTTCAGTAAAAAACCCTTTGCATGGAAACAAAAATTTTCAACTGCGACCGAACTTTAAAGAAAATGCTTATTGTTAAAAACCCTCTCAAATATTAAGAAACTAAAATCAAAATGGAAAACAGACTCAAAATTTTTATTTTTTTTTTTGCACAGTCCTGCTTTTAACTTCATTTATATAATTAAATGATTCAAACCAAGCAAAACAAAACATTTAAATCAACATAATGGAAATTGTAAATTCAGAAACACCACTACTCCGAGTACTCGTTTCCTTCTCTACTTTAAGATCTTCTTCACTAACATTTTGTTATAAAAAATTGCGAAATATTTAAATCAATGAAATCAAACATGAAAGTGAAAAGATATACATAAAAGTAAATCTGAATAATTATCATAATATTTACATATGTACGAGCACTAGCGTCATCAAAGCGAGCTGTTGGAGTGCTCTTAAAAAGAATGATAGAAAACGAATCGCGACACATGTTAATATTGGATTAATGACGACAATAATATGCAATATGTACGTTGCTGCGAGCATTTTGACTAAACAGCTAACGATACGAGTTAACCATTCATGCAATAAAAGTCCAAACTGTGTAGATGCTAATGATTTGCGTAAACAATAGCTACCAAATTTTAGAGAAAAAAACGATAAACCTGCTGGTACCACTAATAAACTTTCTTTAACACATTTCGCTAGCCAACAGCTTGATCACACACAGTTAAATTTAAAAACCTGTAGCAGAGATGTTCCCAAGAGTTCAGTAAAAACTTATTCTTAAAAAAACAAAACAATCAAAAAATATCTTCAAAAATATGTAGTGTTTTCAGAGATAAGAAATTGTTCTGGACTCTGCAACTGTTCCATAATGCAATTTGTTTAGAAATGAAAAGAAAAACTAGACTGGACTGCTCTCAAGAACGACGAATATGAACGGGAATTACATATTAGCAACAGACCAACTGACCTTCGGAAAAGAATTTAATAAACAAAAATTTAAAAATACACGATTTTCATATGAGGAATTCTATAAATTTTCTGGTTTTAGACGTGCTCAGATATCGGAAATTTAAAACTGAGGGCACACATCTAAAACCATTTTTAATCTATAGTTTGGACGTTTCTAAACAAAATGACCAATTTGACACCCCAAATTTCGGGGGGAACACCCCATCTCCCCTTCACCGACTAGTTTAATTGAAAACTTAATTCCTCTTGAAGTTGTAAACATAAAATTATAAAATTTGGTACACATGTTAACAATTGATTGCACTTTCTATTCATGATAAAAAAATTTTAATAATTTTATCTTCCCATTTGCTTATAACTTTTAAATAAGCAATCGATGATAATTTTGCCTTCCCAATACGAAAAATTAAAATTAGTATTTTTGGTATGAGCCTTTTGAAGATTGAATATATGTATGTATGTAAAAAAATTAAGGGTGTCGTCACTCATTTTAATAAAATAAAATTTTTTATCGAATGACCTACGAACAAATCCCATGCGCCATACAAATAAGTTTTCAAAAATAAAATACAAAGGAAGTGCGAATATTTTGTGTGTTTGCAATTTTGCAAACGCAATTGCGTATTTTATGTTCAAATGCATGGCGCGCATGAAATGAGTGACGGCACCCTTAATTTTTTTTACATATATTTAATCTTCAATATTCAATGCTCATACCAAAAATACAAATTTCATCAAATTAGAATTTTGTAAAAAATTTTAGGTAGGCAAATGAATTTCGCGTCAGGAGTTTTTTGTAGCGCTACACGACAGCTTTATAAGCGACGCACAGTGGCTTGCTTTTCAAAAAAGCGTTGCAAAAATCAATTTTAGTGTGGGTCTGTTTGACAAATTTGATACTCGCATCGAATAGTGATATGTCTAGAAGTGATAAATTTAAAATTTCAACCCACTCGGATAAGTAGTTTAGTTTTTACAGTTCGTCAAAGTGGAGACATTTTTGAAGTTTGCAAAAAACTAATTTTTTTTTGGATAAAAATTTCATGTTTGAGCTGAAAAACTCAACAAATGCTGAGAGAAAAATATATATTTTTTTTTTGTAAAAGCATTATTGGTTTTGATAAAACAAAAAAAATTAGTTAACCAAATTTTTTTTGTTTTTTTTTTTTGAAACACTGTTTTATCGCTGTTTTTGAGCTTTCATTTGAGTTTAAAAATAAACTTCACAAAACTTCAAGCTGAGCTTCCACACAAATCATTACTAAATCTTCCTTAACATATCCCCAGACAGGCCCGTACCTACCATAGGGGCTAGGAGGGGCTAAGCTCCCCCTAGCGCTTCATTTGCCCCTAGCGTTTTATTTGCTCTTCACGCGTTTTTTAGGAAAACTTCAAAAACAAAAGCAATTAGAAAATTATTTTTATAGTTTACACTACTTGGGTTTAAAGTTTATTTGGTTTTTAAATAATGACAATTTAAATTGCGATCTCTGCGATCTTTCAGGGCATTGAATCTTTTTAAAACCATGCCAATATCTATAGAATCAGGACGTTTGTGCTCGAAAGCCAGGAACGATAAATTATTCAGCCTATCAGTCAACATGCCTATTCGTTGTGGCCGTATAATTTTTGTTAATGCCGAAAATGACGATTCGCATACTTCCGTTCCAGCCGGGAAAGTTTCGATGGTTGCAAAAAGATTGTACACTTTTTCCATTCCTTGACGCACCTTATACAGCTCCGTCAGCACCACCCTCTTAATTCTTTTTTCTTTCGGCTTTTTCAATTTGTTTAATTGTTAATTCTCCGAACGAATTCCATCTATATATTCTTTGGCAATTTTGAGTTCAATTTCACTTGGTAACTGGATGCCCAAATCGGCCAATGGGTGCAGCTTTTCCAAATCCATTTCATCAGCTGTATCGATAGCTGTGAGAATGCCATTATTTGTAACAAAGCGATTGCTCATTTCAATTACAGTGGACCCCGCTTAATAGATCCCCGGTTAGCTGAATTCCCCGGATTACTGGTCTAAAAAAAAACCCAATGAAATTTTCCTCATTTGAACTATGTGTATAAATCCCCTGTTAAATGATTCCCGCTTATTTGATTTCCCCTTTTAAATAACCAGAAAAATATTTTCCAAGTTAAAAATACATGAAAAAGTCCCCTTTTAAGAGATCAACAATGTTAGAAGCAACATTGAAAAAAAGTACAACAATGAAAGATTGACAGTTTAAAATCGTTTGATGACAGTAGCGATCTTTCATTGTTTAATAGGTGTCATAAATACATATTATATTGGAGTCAAAAATGTTGTTTCTTGATACTCTTAAGTTTCAGAGGATGCACAATTCAAAATTTGAAAAAAAACTTTTTTTTTTCTTAATATTTTTTCAATTCAATTCAATTCAATTCAATTCATTTTATTTCATTTTTCAGTACATAAGAATATAATTCTTTTAAGCGGAGTCTGTAAAATGGTCCTTTTTTTAAGCATGTATGTATTTAATTCATTTTGTTATTTTGCTAGGGCATTGTGCCATCCGAAAAGTTCTGACTTTTTTTTTTAGTAAATAAAAACATTTAATGAGGTAAAAAATTTTGTACTAATTTTTTGCGTTGAATATATGTACTTGAATGTACTGATTTTGCGTTTCAAAAATCTGACAATCCTATCTTAAGGTAAGGTCAGTAAAATAAATTTTTTTTTCTTCGCTTAATTGACTAAGTCGATCAATTATCCGGGATTCTTTTAAATGATCCGTTGGATCAAATAAGCGGGCCCCTCTTTATTGATTCCCCGGTTAATAAATCCAAATTTTTTGCGCAGTTAAAAGATCAATTAAGCGGGGTCCACTGTAATACGATATCGATTGTTTCGTAGAATGTTGATTTCAGCATGATGATCGATTCGCTTCGTTCACCCAGTGTTTCGTAGAATGTTGATTTCAGCATGATGATCGATTCGCTTCGTTCACCCAGTGTTTCTTCAACAACTGACTCTTTCAGCATTTTTGACTGCTGCCTATTCCGAATTGGACGATTTGAGGCGTGAGCTGATTCTGTGGGCTTCAATGTTTCCAACAGATCTATCGTTTGAAAATACTATTGATCGAAACTATTTTGTGATCTCATTTTTTCAAGCATTGTAAAAACAGCTCTAATGAGTGGCATAGCATCTTTGTATCCCATTGCTCGGCCTTGAATCGCTTTCGTTACTGGTTCAATCGATTGCAATAAATCCTTCATAAACACTAATGTGAAGACAAATTCCAACGATACCATCAGGTGTGACAAACCGACAGCTATTGCTACGTCATCACCATCAAATCGTTCGCCAACTATTTGAGGCAAAGTATTCATAATATGGATATAGATGGATTTAGAAGCACGTAAATGGTCAACCCAATGAGTTTCGATTAATTTCAAAATGGAATGGCCTTCATAATGTTGTTGTACTTTGTGGCGACGGAAAAATTTCGCAATATGTTTTGTCCGAATATAATATTAAAATGCGCATTAAGCACACTAGATATTCAATAGTTTACACAAAAAATAATCTTATTTCTCAAATACTTTTTTCTATGTATTTTGGGGCGTAGATTCCAAAAATACCAATCATTTTTTTTCTTCATAAGAATCGTTTTCGAGATATCCACAAAAAAATATACATATTGTTACGAAATTTCCTGTCCCTTTGACAATAATTTCAATCTCTTACACTTTTCTGAGTTCGATCACTGGATTGTGTAATAATCAAGAAAAACGCAATCTTTGTTTAATTATAAAATGGTTTATTTAAATCACAAACGTTAGTTTTTACACAGTACAATTGTTTATTTAATCTTTATATTCAAATTGTATACACAAACGTTATACTTTATTACTTAAAATCCACTATATCACTTTAGTACTTCAAATGTTCTCACTTAAGATCCACTGTGTTCCACTGTTCAATATAAACTGTGTCTCTGCTGCTTATATCACAGCCTTTTATACTCAAGTCATCATGTTCTAGAACCATCTGCCGTTGTCTAGAATGTCGTTTCCAGTGCCTTCTAGATGGCGTTATTTTTCTACGGTCAGTGATGCACGTATTTTTCTACGATAAGTGAAGCAGGTATTTTCTTACGGTCAGTGATGCAAGTATTTTTCTACGGTCAGTGATGCTAGCTAATATCGTTTAATTTTTATTACGAGAATTTTCTGGCATAAACCAAATTTCGCTACAATATGTATATACATACATATTGTTACGAAATTTCCTGTCCCTTTGACAATAGTTTCAGTCTCTTCCACTTTCTGAGTTCGATCACTGGATTGTGTAATAATCAAGAAAAACGCAATCTTTATTTAATTATAAAATGGTTTATTTAAATCACAAACGTTAGTTTTTACACAGTACAATTGTTTATTTAATCTTTACATTCAAATTGTATACACAAACGTTATACTTTATTACTTAAAATCCACTATATCACTTTAGTACTTAAATTCAAATGTTCTCACTTAAGATCCACTGTGTTCCACTATTCAATATCAACTGTGTCTCTGCTGCTCATATGACAGCCTTTTATACTAAAGTCATCATTTTCTCGAACCATCTGCCGTTGTCTAGAATATCGTTTCCAGTGCCTTCTAGATGGCGATAATTTCGTACCATCCGCCATTATCCAGAATGTCGTTTCCAGTGTCTTCTAGATGGCGATTATCGACGTTGATAATGTCGTACCACTTTATCATTTATAGTACAGAAAACATGCTACATGTCGCTAGATGGTGTTATTTTTCTACGGTCAATGATGCAAGTATATTTCTTACGGTCAGTGATGTACGTATTTTTCTACGGTCAGTGATGCAAGTATTTTTCTACGGTCAGTGATGCTAGCTAATATCGTATAATAATTATTACGAGAATTTTCTGGCATAAACCAAATTTCGCTACACTGCCCTCCGCTTAAACTTGTTCGTCCCGAACAAGAGTCTCTCCATCTCTAGTATAAGGTGCCAGCCTTTCGATGTGGACTACCTTTAATTTACATTTGTTGCTGGGGTATTTTTGGATTCGATACACAACATCATTTATTCTTGTGACGATCCGATAAGGTCCCTCCCAATGAGTCTGTAATTTAGGAGACAAGCCTCGTTTTCGTTGTGGGTTGTATAGCAGTACTAATTGACCTTCTTTGAACCCTTCAGTATTTGCTCGCAGATCATACCGAGCTTTCATCTTGTCGCTAGCCAATTGAGTACGTCTCCTGATGAGCTCGTGTATATCTGCTAGTTCTTCTCTTTTCTGTGATATGTAATCGTCAGCATTGGTCGTTTCTGGGACAGCGCTTACTCCGTACTTCAAATCTGCTGGAAGCCTTAAGTCCGTACCAAAAATTGCTTTTGCAGGCGTGACTGTAGTGGTATCGTGTACTGACGAACGATAGGCCATTAGAAATATTGGTAGATGCTCATCCCAATCTTTTTGTCCTTTGTCAACAACCTTTTTCAGATGCTCCTCTAGAGTACGGTTGAACTTTTCGACCATGCCATCGGACTGAGGATGCAATGCTGTGGTACGTGTCTTCTGTATTCCAAGCATGTCACATACCTCCTTAAAAAGTGCCGACTCAAAATTTCGTCCTTGGTCGGAATGCAACTCAAGTGGAGCTCCATATCGGCAAATCTAATTTTTGATGAAAATGTCTGCCACTGTTTTTGCTTCTTGATTGGGAATGGGATATACTTCTGGCCACTTACTGAAGTAATCAATTACCACAAGGATGTATTTAATGCATTGCTAATTGGAAAAAGTCCCGCTATATCCATGGCTATCCTCTCAAAGGGAGCTCCAACGTTATACTGATGCATTTTTCCCCGAGTGCGGTGCCTTGGTCCTTTAGCAATTGCACATTGGTCACAACGGCGGATCCAGTCAGCAAGTGTTTCTTGGCATCCTACCCAATAAAACCGTTTCTTTATTTTCTCTGTGGTTTTTGTTACGCCCAGATGTCCACCACTCGATCCATTATGATAATCCTTGATTATTTCTTTAAATTTTTCCTTTGGAATAACCAGCAGTTTTGAGCGAATTTTACCATCCTCGTTTTCCCAGATTCGGTAGAGGCAACCATCATGCAACTCCAAACTTTGCCATTGCGCCCAGTATGCTTTACAGATTTGGCTTTCACTTGATATTTCTTGCCACGCCGGTTTCCTACCCAGCTCCTTATACTTAATTATAGTTGCCAAATCTGTATCACTGCGCTGGTCCCGTTGTACCTCCTCTTTTGTTCACTTTTCTTCAGGCAAAATGTTCAAAAGGCGCACATCAATTGTTCCAGCTTTACTTTCCGTTCGTGAACAATGACCGCATTCAATTTTACATGGACGACGGGAAAGTGCATCCGCATTTCCATGCTGGCTTCCTTTGCGATGTTCTATGGTGAAATCATAGCTCTGCAAGCGTTCTATCCACCGTGCGATTTGACCTTCAGGATCCTTGAATTGAAGTAGCCACCTTAATGCCGCATGGTCTGTCCTCAGGAGAAAATGCTGTCCATATAAGTACTTATGGAAGTGCTTCACGCATTCCAATACTGCCAATAACTCCCTCCGAGTTACACAATAATTCCTCTCAGGTTTTGACAGAATTTTGCTGAAATATGCGACGACTTTTTCTTGTCCATTGATGACTTGGGACAAAACTCCTCCAATACCATGGCCACTCGCATCGGTGTCCAATATAAATTTTTCGCCAGGTATTGGGTACGTCAGTTCATGTAGACAGTCTGCGACATTTGCGAAACCAGGAACAAAACGTCTGTAGTAAGTGCATAAGCCCAGAAAACTTCGCAACTCATGAAGATTAGATGGTCGTGGCCAATTTTTCACAGCTTTTATTTTTTCCTCATCTGTGTGTATTCCTTCTGACGTAACCTTGTGCACCAGATACTTGACTTCACGCTGGAAAAGTGAGCACTTTTTCGCACTTAATTTTAGTCCAGCTGCCTCCAAGCGCTCAAACACTTCCTCCAGATTTTTCAAGTGGTCATCAAAATCTTTTCCCATGATGATTATGTCATCGAGATACACTAAACAGGTCTTCCAATGTAGTCCTTTGAGCACTCGTTCCATTAACCGCTCAAACGTAGCTGGAGCGTTACAAAGACCAAACGGCATGACGTTAAACTGCCATAGACCATTCCCAATACTAAAGCCAGTTTTCTCCTTGTCTTTGTCATCTATTTCCACCTGCCAATATCCACTTTGTAAGTCCAGGGTGGAAAACCATGTTGCTCCAGATAACGTATCCAGTGTATCATCGATTCTGGGTAACGGGTAGCTGTCTTTTTTGGTGACGTCATTTAATTTCCTGTAATCCACACAGAATCGCATACTTCCGTCCTTTTTCTTGACAAGCACGACCGGTGAACTCCACGGGCTTTCTGATGGTGCAATGACCTGTTCTCGCGCCATATCCTCTATAAGGCCCGTTACTTCCTCTCTCTTAGCGAGTGCTAGTCTCCTTGGGGGTTGACGAATTGGCTGAAAATCACCTGTATCAATGCGATGTTTGACAACTGATGTTCGGCCATTATTTTCTCCTTTGAACGCAAATATCTGCCAATGCTTTTGCAGAAACCTTTTTGCTTTATTTTTGTTCTGGGCAGACAACTCCTTCGTCCATTCTTTCGTCAATACTTCCAAGGCCGATGATTTTGTCAAAGCTGTACCTTTTGTGTCCTGCTGGTCATTTTCACAATTTATAACAGCCGTAACTTTCTCGCATTGCGCTATTACTTCACCTTTTTGCATCCATTTCGGCTTATTTGTTGGATTCAAAATTCGTACTGGTATTTTGCTGTCCGCTCTTGTTTTTACTAGGGTCTTTCCAATAATCAGGTCTTTCTTTAAATATTTCTTATCTGCTTCCACTACCCACAGATGGCTTGTCCCACAGTCTTCACTTGTTGTAGCCCAAATAATTTCTTCGGTGTTGGGTTCAATTCGACAGCGCTCACTTATAAAGACTCTTGCAATTGTTAATTTTTGTCCACAGCCAACGTCTAAAGGCAACTCTACATTGGCATATCTTAACGTCTTTTTCTTAACATCCAAAGTGAACCCGTGTCGAATCATGAAGTCCACGCCAATGATAACCTCATCGGTGATGTTTGCAACAATAAAATCATGTTGCACAGTTTTGTTGCCGATAAGAACACTTGCTGTAACTTTTCCTACTATTTGCGCAATTTCTCCTGTCGCTGTTCTCAATTGGATCCCATCTAATGGCATTACTCGTTGTCTATTAAATAAATCTGTCCTCACAATTGAGTGCGATGCGCCTGTATCCAAAGTTAGCTCACATGGTTTTTCGTTGATTTTTCCACCGATGGTAAGGCTGTTGGAATTTCGGCAGAGCTTCGAAACTAAGACTGTGGGGCAATCATGAGTGAGAGTTAGCTCACGCCCCGCTGTACTGGCTCTCTTTAGTTTAACGACTGCTCTTCGCTACCATTTTCGCCATCGTTCACCCTATTACCAATTTTTATTCTTGGTGAACGTGATGCGGACCGTGCCATGTGTCCCTGCTTGCCACAGTTATAGCAATTTCCGTTGAAGCTACTGCTGGCGAACGACGAATTTTTGTTCTCAGCCTCCACCTCCATCCGACGAGTTTTCAATGATGAGCGGCATGTCAATGCAATCGTCTCTTGAATGAGAGCAACCGTGACTGTTTCATTAAATGTAATCTTCGGGTTCTTCATTGTCTCGCGTTTTGTCTCTGAGTCACGTATGCCGTCAATAAACGCCTCTATTTTGAATTTTTCAGCCACGATACTTAACTCGTCAGGATATGAAAGGTGTGCCAATCGTTCAACATCTGCAGCATACTCCTGCAAAGACTCACCAGATTTCTGGACACGACTTTTCAACTCCAGTCTGTGAATCTGCTTCATGTGGTCACTGCCATATTTTCGCTGTAAAGCATCCATCACCGCCTTGTAATTCTTTTGCTCCGCCACTGGAACCGTTTGCAATACTTCTGCAGCTGCGCCTCTTAATGCTACAATTAGCGCTGCTGCTGCGCTATCGTTATCCCAGCGATTATGAGTAGATGTTGTTTCGAACTGGAGCTTGAAAACACTAAATGGCGTTGTTCCATCGTACGTGGGTGCCTTAAGCCTCTCTGCGCTAATTTTTCTTATCACTTGAGTGGTTGGTCCGCTTATTTCCAACTGTTGAATCCTTTTGTTAACGTCTTCAACATTATTTTGAACTTTTTCAAGATTACTTTGAACTTTTTCAAACTTATCTTGGGCTTTTTCTTTGAATGATTCAACGTCGTATCCTAACTCAATCACTTTTGCATCGAGGCCATTTACCATTTTGGCAACCTCCGTTCGAACAGCCTCGTGGATCTCCGTCGCGTTCTGACTCAACCTCTGATCAATCTGTAGCGCGTTCTGACTAATTTCTTCCCGAACGGTCTGGATTTGCAGCGCGTTCTGACCAATTTCTTCCCGAATGGCCTGGATATTGTTATTCATCTGCAGCGCGTTCTGACTCATTGCCTGCGTCATCGCCATTAACATTTTCTCAAACTTCGACATATCCACAACTTCACCACTTGCAGCCGTTCCAGAATCTTCCTCCATTTTCGCTGTTGATTCTGAGGCATCACTATAAAATTCATGCTCTTCCAGGTTTACCCCTTGAGCCTGCCGTAAGCGTTTCTGTAACTCCAACTTTCCGCCAGATGATTGCAGATTCAGCTGCTGCAACTCCTTCTTTAGTTGATCCACTTTTAGTTCATCAAACTTAACCATTTTTTTTTTTTTATTTGATTGTAAATTCTTTTTACACAATCCCACTTCTGACACCAATTGTTACGAAATTTCCTGTCCCTTTGACAATAATTTCAGTCTCTTCCACTTTCTGAGTTTGATCACTGGATTGTGTAATAATCAAGAAAAACGCAATCTTTATTTAATTATAAAATGGTTTATTTAAATCACAAACGTTAGTTTTTACACAGTACAATTGTTTATTTAATATTTACACTCAAATTGTATACACAAACGTTATACTTTATTACTTAAAATCCACTATATCACTTTAGTACTTAAATTCAAATGTTCTCACTTAAGATCCACTGTGTTCCACTATTCAATATCAACTGTGTCTTTCCAGCTCATATGACAGCCTTTTATACTAAAGTCATAATTTTCTCGAACCGTCTGCCGTTGTCTAGAATATCGTTTCCAGTGCCTTCTAGATGGCGATAATTTCGTACCATCCGCCATTATCCAGAATGTCGTTTCCAGTGTCTTCTAGATGGCGATTATCGACGTTGATAATGTCGTACCACTTTATCATTTATAGTACAGAAAACATGCTACATGTCGCTAGATGGTGTTATTTTTCTACGGTCAATGATGCAAGTATTTTTCTTACGGTCAGTGATGTACGTATTTTTCTACGGTCAGTGATGCAAGTATTTTTCTACGGTCAGTGATGCTAGCTAATATCGTTTAATAATTATTACGAGAATTTTTTGGCATAAACCAAATTTCGCTACAATATATAATTAAAAAAATAAGAAAAAAAAACAAATATGCACCGTCTCAAAAGTCCAAGCCTAAATTTAACAGCACTGTTGGATTTATCTTTTATAGGGAACAATTGAACATATAAGACAATAAAATATCTTTTACGAATTAGTTCCTTATTTAATTACATAGTCAATGGCCTATATGCGGGAATGCATGAAAATATGGAAATTACCCATTTTCATTTATTTTAGAATAGCACTCACAGATTTTGTCCGACTTGGACAAAATTACATTTCAAATATTTGTAAAATAATATTTTTGTGTTCAAATGGAGTAATTGAAATTTAATGACTTTTAAAAAAGACCAAAAAAGTAACTTTTTGTGAACTTTGATCGCTTGTAACTCCATCCAAAATTTTTCAAAAAAAACGTTATATATAGTAAAATTTTTTGTGCCCCCCCAAGCAAAGTCGAGTAGGTACGGGCCTGTCCCCAGAACAAACAAGGCACCGGTGTTTGCCCGTTTGGGTGCTAGAGTGATTTTTATCGACAAACCTGTGGATATAGCACCCTAAGTCCATACGCATATTAGAAATATTAATTCTTAAACCTTTAACTAGAAAACATTTAACTAGGTGTGCAATGCCTATTTCATTGGTCATAGTTCATAATGAAAACCGTTTAAATAAAACTACAGCCACGCCCACTTTTTTTAATAGTGGGCGAACCATTGTGGTTTGGTCAAAAACTACCTCTTATAGTTTCGGAATTTATTATATACAATAAGGCCCAACTAAAAACTTTTCTGATTGCACTAATACTGTTGAAGGTAAAATTCCTGCAATCATAAAATTTACGTAAGGATTACAGGAACAGGTAAAAAGTTGTAAAACGATTTGTGTAGAGAAAAACCATACTAAATTTTAGAATATGTAAAACGGCAGTTATATTCTTTTTAATTTTTTGCTAAGAAGAGCATAATTATCAGTATGGAGTTTCACCACTGAATGCAAGAATAAGGTGTATGGAATTCATTTTGAAACTGACGTATACAATTCCAGAAGATAGTAGTGATTTAAAGAAGTTTCTTGTAATCAAAGAGGAAGTAGCTGATAGGAAGAAAAAAATCAAGCTGCGTTTTATACAGAAATTGGTTTGAAAGTTGATCAACCAAAATAAGGGTTTGGTAATACCAATGATGGAAACACTTCTAGAACATTTTTTGAAAAGGATGAAGTCACAGCGCGAATTACTGGAGTTGATAAAGAGATAATTAAAAGGCTACAAGTCATATTAAATGTTTTATGCAGCAAGGAAAAAGTTGGCATGACATTGGAAGATAGTAGTGATTTAAAGAAGTTTCTTGTAATCAAAGAGGAAGTAGCTGATAGGAAGAAAAAAATTCAAGCTGCGTTTTATACAGAAATTGGTGTGAAAGTTGATCAACCAAAACAAGGGTTTGGTAATACCAATGATGGAAACACTTCTAGAACATTTTTTGAAAAGGATGAAGTCACAGCGCGAATTACTGGAGTTGATAAAGAGATAATTAAAAGGCTACAAGTCATATTAAATGTTTTATGCAGCAAGGAAAAAGTTGACGCAAATATATATGGAGAGTTTGCAACAAGAACTGCTGCTTAAAAAATATCCACATAACAAACTTACACACACGGTTCACAAAATTCTGGCCCATGGTGAAAATATAATAGAGTTTCAGCCTTTACCAATTGGTGAACTATCAGAAAAAGCACATGAATCCAAAAACAAAGATTACAAATACAGATACAGATATCTCAACACGTGCAAGATATCAAGAAAGCGACAAAACCAGGACCTTTTTAACATGCTGCCCGCCTCGCCTTATTACATCTCTAAGGCACACCCAATCATCAAAAGAGCTGAAAGAATGTTACTCTCAAGAAATGTTAATTCTATTATATAGCCATTCAGATACTGTTGATTATTTTGAAAGAAATTAAATTGTTAATTTAAGCTATAAAAAAATATTTAGTTTATAAATAAAAAAAAAATAAATATCTCACCAAAATTTAAATTTATTAAATTTTTTTTCTCCACATTACAATATTGTTAAGTGTCGTAGCTGAAAATTCAAAATAGAGGCGTTTATTGACGGCATACGTGACTCAGAGACAAAACGCGAGACAATGAGGAACCCGAAGACTACATTTTATGAAACAGTAACGGTTGCCCTCACTGAGGAGGTGATTGCGTTGACATTGAAAGCTCGTCGGATGGAGGTGGAGGCTGAGAACAAAAATTCGTCGTTCGCCAGCAGTAGCTTCAGCGGAAATTGCTATAACTGTGGCAAGCAGGGACACATGGCACGTGACTGCAAATCACGTCGTAGACGTTCCGCATCACGTTCACCAAGAAGAAAAATTGGAAATAGGGTGAACGATGGTGAAAATAGTAGTGAACAGCAGTCGTTAAAGCAAGTCAGTACAGCGGGGCGTGAGCTGACTTCCACTTATGATTGTCCCAAAGTCTTAGTTTCGAAGCTCTGCCGAACTTCCAACTGCCTTACCATCGGTGGAAAAATCAACGAAAGACCATGTGAGCTGACTTCGGATACAGGCGCATCGCACTCAATTGTGAGGACAGATTTATTTAATAGACGACAAGTAATGCCATTAAATGGAATCCAATTGAGAACAGCGACAGGAGAAATTGCGCAAATAGAAGGAAAAGTTACAGCGAGTATTCTTATCGGCAACAAAACTGTGCAACATGATTTTATTGTTGCAAACATCACCGATGAGGTTATCATTGGCGTGGACTTCATGATTCGACACGGGTTCAATTTGGATCTAAAGAAAAAGACGTTAAGGTATGCCAATGAAGAGTTGCCTTTGGACATTGGCTGTGGACAAAAGTTAACAACTGCAGGAGTCTACATAAGGGAGTTCTGTCGAATTGAACCCAACACTGAAGAAACAACAAGTGAAAACTGTGGGATAGGCCATCTGTGGGTAGTGGAAGCAGATGAGAAAAATTTAGGGAAAGACCTGATGATTGGAAAGACCCCAATAAAAACAAGAGCGGACGGCGAAATACCGGTGCAAATTTTGAATCCAACAAATGAGCCGAAATGGATGCAAAAAGGTGAACTATGTGAGAAAGTTACGGATGTTATAAGTTGTGAAAATGACCAACAGGACACAAAAGGTGCAACTTTAACAAAATCGTCGGCCTTATTGACGAAAGAATGGACAAAGGAGTTGTCTGCACAGAACAAAAATAAAGGGAAAAGGTTTAGGTAAAAGAATTGGCGGATATTTGCGTCCAAAAGAGAAAATAATGGTTTAAACATCAGTTGTCAAGAATCGCATTGATACAGGTAACTTTCAGCCAATCCGTCAACCTCCAAAGAGGCTAGCACGCGCTAAGAGAGAGGAAGTAACAGGCCTTATAGAGGATATGGCGCGAGAAAATGTCATTGCACAATCAGAAAGCCCGTGCAGTTCACCGGTCGTTCTTGTCAAAAAAAAGTACGGAGCAAACGTTGTCCAAGAAACGACCAATGCTGACGGTTACATGTCGCGGAAAAAGAGGAACAACGAAAACGTGAAATTGAGGCAAAAGAAGCGTCTAGAAAAGAATTGGAAAAGGAGGCGCAAGCTGTTGCAGAGAGACTCTTGTTCGGGACGAACAAGTTTAAGCGGAGGGCAGTGTAGCGAAATTAGGTTTATGCCAGAAAATTCTCGTAGTAATTTTTAAACGATATTAGCTAGCATCACTGACCGTAGAAAAATACTTGCATCACTGACCGTAGAAAAATACGTGCATCACTGACTGTAAGAAAATACGTGCATCACTGACCGTAAGAAAATACGTGCATCACTGACCGTAGAAAAATAACGCCGTCTAGAAGGCACTGGAAACAACATTCTAGACAACGGCAGATGGTTCTAGCAAATGATGACTTTAGTATAAAAGGCTGTCATATGAGCAGCAGAGACACAGTTGATATTGAACAGTGGAACACAGTGGATCTTAAGTGAGAACATTTGAATTTAAGTGCTAAAGCGATATAGTGGATTTTAAGTAATAAAGTATAACGTTTGTGTATACAATTTGAATATAAAGATTAACAGGGCTATTCTGGCAAAGACAGCAAAAAGTCTTACGAAAATATTTTGTAAGACATTTTCTAAGACTTTAGGCATTCTAGCGCAAAAGTCTTTCAGATTAAGCTTTTGAATTCCCCACACAAAAGCTTTCGTGGTAAACTTGTCAAATTTTGATGTTTCCAATTAATAAAATATCAAAAATATATTTTAAAAAAATTTCATGATGTTGCAGACTTATTTTTTTATTTTAATTTTTTTATTCAAGTTATTGTAGTATTCTATCAAACATTCGACTACGACTACTCTTTATTCAATTTATAAAAATGAGAGTATGTTGCAATGCTACAATAGATTTACCAGCTTCTTAATACAACACCTCCCTCTGTTCGCAACCATTTTGAGTTCCTTTTGTATACCGTTCCATCTTCAAGATGTATCCAGTACGATCTGGGCCCATCGTGTGAATTTGTTACGGTTATCTTAACCCAACCGTGTTGATTATGCTGATACCATGATACTTCGCGAAATAGAGGACTGTATAAGCAATGTTGCAAAGGTGTATTCAACATATTGTGGTACGATTCATGGCCGAAAATAGCGTTCGAAATGGAATTTCGGATTGCTGCATGTCGTGTGGTTGCATCTCGATAATGGCGTCAGCTTAAAGGTATTTTGGCAGCCTATAATCCTTCCTTAAGGACTTCTCTATGACATTAAATAGATCGATTTCCATCCGTGGTCTTTTTTACTCACGACATTCATCTAAAATATAGTTTTTTTTCCATTGCGGCGCATTATGATTGCGTGTAAAAATGCGTTTTTCTTATTTTTATTTTGTTTTTACCACTTCAAATAAAAAAACACTCAAAAAACTTAAAGTTTTGTTTAGTTTTTTTCACGTTAATAATGCTAGCAATACAACTAATAGATTAAAGACCTGCTCGTAGCAGGTCTTTAAAATTGTCTTACGAAAGACAGAAAAGAGCTTTCAAGATAGCTGCCAGAATACCAAAACATCTTAAGTAAGACTTTTGTCTTACTAAAGACTCTGGTGAGTTCTAAGATATTTGCCAGAATAGCTCTGTAAATAAACAATTGTACTGTGTAAAAACTTACGTTTGTGATTTAAATAAACCATTTTATAATTAAATAAAGATTGCGTTTTTCTTGATTATTACACAATCCAGTGATCGAACTCAGAAAGTGTAAGAGATCGAAATTATTGTCAAAGGGACAGGAAATTTCGTAACAATATGTAAGAGGGGTTTGGGCCTGTTTATTGTATATTGTATATATAAGCATAACCATCAATAAAGAAAAAAAAAAAAAAGTTTAAAAATTCGCTTTGAATTTTTTTACAATTTTAGTTTTATATACTAAGCCCAAGCACATTTCTATCACACTTTCCAGCAGTTTTCAATGTCTACTTGCGACAAAAAAAAACATAAATTAAATTTTTACATGCATAAGATATTGTAGCGAAATTTTGTTTATGCCAGAAAATTCTCGTAATAATTATTAAACGATATTAGCTAGCATCACTGACCGTAAGAAAATACGTGCATCTCTGACCGCAGAAAAATACTTGCATCACTGACCGTAGAAAAATAACGCCATCTAGAAGGCACTGGAAACGACATTCTAGACAACGGCAGATGGTTCTAGCAAATGATGACTTTAGTATAAAAGGCTGTCATATGAGCAGCAGAGACGCAGTTGATATTGAACAGTGGAGCACAGTGGATCTTAAGTGAGAACATTTGAATTTAAGTACTAAAGTGATATAGTGGATCTTAAGTGAGAACATTTGAATTTAAGTACTAAAGTGATATAGTGGATTTTAAGTAATAAAGTATAACGTTTGTGTATACAATTTGAATGTAAAGATTAAATAAACAATTGTACTGTGTGAAAACTAACTTTTGTGATTTAAATAAACTATTTTATAATTAAATAAAGGTTGCGTTTTTCTTGATTGTTACACAATCCAGTGATCGAACTCAGAAAAGTGTAAGAGATTGAAATTACTGTCAAAGGGACAGGAAATTTCGTAACAATTGGTGTCAGGATTTTGTAAAAAGAATTTACAATCAAATAAAAAAAAATGGTTAAGTTTGATGAACTCAAAGTGGATCAACTAAAGAAGGAGCTGCAGCAGCTGAATCTGCAATCATCTGGCGGAAAGTTGGAGTTACAGAAACGCTTACGGCAAGCTCTTGAGGCTCAAGGGGTAGACCTGGAAGAGCATGAATTTTATAGTGATGTCTCAGAATCAACAGCAAAAATGGAGGAAGCTTCTGGAATGGCTGCAAGTGGTGAAGTTGTAGATATGTCAAAGTTCGAGAAAATGTTTATGGCGATGACGCAGACAATAAGTCAAAATGCACTGCAAATAGACCAGAAGTTAAGTCAGAACGCGCAGCAAATCCAGAACCTTTGGGAAGAAATTAGTCAGAACGCGCTACAGATTGATCAGAGGTTGAGTCGGAACGCGACGGAGATCCACGAGGCTGTTCGAACGGAGGTTGCCAAAATGGTAAATGGCTTTGATGCAAAAGTGATTGAGTTACGAGATGACGTTGAATCGTTCAAGGAAAAAGTTCAAAATAATCTTGAAAATGTTCAAAATAATTTTGAAGACGTTAATAAAAGGATTCAGCAGTTAGAAATAAACGAACCAATCACTCAAGTTATAAGAGAAATCAGCGCAGAGAGGCTTAAGGCACCCACGTACGATGGAACAACGCCATTTAGTGTTTTCAAGCTACAATTCGAAAAAACATCTGCTCATAATCGTTGGGAAAACGATAGCGCAGCAGCAGCGCTAATTGTGGCATTAAAAGGCGCAGCTGCAGAAGTATTGCAAACGGTTCTAGTGACGGAGCAAAAGAGTTACAAGGCGGTGATGGATGCCTTACAGCGAAAATATGGCAGTGACCACATGAAGCAGATTCACAGATTGGAGTTGAAAAGTCGTATCCAGAAATCTGGTGAGTCCTTGCAGGAGTATGCTGCAGATATTGAACGATTGGCACACCTTTCCTATCCTGACGAATTAAGTGTCGTAGCTGAAAAATTCAAAATAGAGGCGTTTATTGACGGCATACGTGACTCAGAGACAAAACGCGAGACAATGAGGAACCCGCAGACTACATTTTATGAAACAGTAACGATTACCCTCACTGAGGAGGTGATTGCGTTGACATGCCGTCCATCATTGAAAACTCGTCGGATGGAGGTGGAGGCTGAGAACAAAAATTCGTCGTTCGCCAGCAGTAGCTTCAGCGGAAATTGCTATAACTGTGGCAAGCAGGGACACATGGCACGTGACTGCAAATCACGTCGTAAACGTTCCGCATCACGTTCACCAAGAAGAAAAATTGGAAATAGGATGAACGAAGGTGAAAATGGTAGTGAACAGCAGTCGTTAAAGCGAGTCAGTACAGCGGGGCGTGAGCTGACTTCCACTTATGATTGTCCCAAAGTCTTAGTTTCGAAGCTCTGCCGAACTTCCAACTGCCTTACCATCGGTGGAAAAATCAATGAAAGACCATGTGAGCTGACTTTGGAAGCAGGCGCATCGCACTCAATTGTGAGGACAGATTTATTTAATAGACGACGAGTAATGCCATTAAATGGAATCCAATTGAGAACAGCGACAGGAGAAATTGCGCAAATAGAAGGAAAGGTTACAGCGAGTATTCTGATCGGCAACAAAACTGTGGAACATGATTTTATTGTTGCAAACATCACCGATGAGGTTATCATTGGCGTGGACTTCATGATTCGACACGGTTTCAATTTGGATTTAAAGAAAAAGAAGTTAAGGTATGCCAATGTAGAGTTGCCTTTGGACATTGGCTTTGGACAAAAGTTAACAACTGCAGGAGTCTACATAAGTGAGCTCTGTCGAATTGAACCCAACACTGAAGAAACAACAAGTGAAGACTGTGGGATAGGCCACCTGTGGGTAGTGGAAGCAGATGAGAAAAATTTAGGGAAAGACCTGATAATTGGAAAGACCCCAGTAAAAACAAGAGCGGACGGCGAAATACCGGTGCAAATTTTGAATCCAACAAATGAGTCGAAATGGATGCAAAAAGGTGAACTATGTGAGAAAGTTACGGCTGTTATAAGTTGTGAAAATGACCAACAGGACACAAAAGGTACAACTTTAACAAAATCGTCGGCCTTATTGACGAAAGAATGGACGAAGGAGTTGTCTGCACAGAACAAAAATAAAGGGAAAAGGTTTCGGCAAAAGAATTGGCGGGTATTTGCGTCCAAAGGAGAAAATAATGGCCAAACATCAGTTGTCAAGCATCGCATTGATACAGGTAACTTTCAGCCAATTCGTCAACTTCCAAAGAGGCTAGCACGCGCTAAGAGAGAGGAAATAACGGGCCTCATAGAGGATATGGCGCGAGAAAATGGCATTGCACAATCAGAAAGCCCGTGCAGTTCACCGGTCGTTCTTGTCAAAGAAAAGTACGGAGCAAACGTTGTCCCAGAAACGACCAATGCTGACGGTTACATGTCGCGGAAAAAGAGGAACAACGAAAACGTGAAATTGAGGCAAAAGAAGCGTCTAGAAAAGAATTGGAAAAGGAGGCGCAAGCTGTTGCAGAGAGACTCTTGTTCGGGACGAACAAGTTTAAGCGGAGGGCAGTGTAGCGAAATTTGGTTTATGCCAGAAAATTCTCGTAATAATTATTGAACGATATTAGCTAGCATCACTGACCGTAGAAAAATACTTGCATCACTGACCGTAGAAAAATACGTGCATCATTGACCGTAAGAAAATACGTGGAACACTGACCGTAAGAAAATACGTGCATCACTGACCGTAGAAAAATACTTGCATCACTGACCGTAGAAAAATAACGCCATCTAGAAGGCACTGGAAACGACATTCAAGACAACGGCAGATGGTTCTAGCAAATGATGAGAGACACAGTTGATATTGAACAGTGGAGCACAGTGGATCTTAAGTGAGAACATTTGAATTTAAGTACTAAAGTGATATAGTGGATTTTAAGTAATAAAGTATAACGTTTGTGTATACAATTTGAATGTAAAGATTAAATAAACAATTGTACTGTGTGAAAACTAACTTTTGTGATTTAAATAAACAATTTTATAATTAAATAAAGGTTGCGTTTTTCTTGATTGTTACACAATCCAGTGATCGAACTCAGAAAAGTGTAAGAGATTGAAATTACTGTCAAAGGGACAGGAAATTTCGTAACAATATGTAATTTTTCCTCCCTACAAAAAAATCAATTTCAACAATCAGTTGCGTCGGATTCTGCAAACCTATTTCAGCAAAATTTACCACTGTATTAGCTATAAGAATTCCCTATCAAATAAAAAAAAATTATCAAAAAATCTTTATTAGTTCAGAAGTTATGATTTTTGCAATCAAAAAAGTCATATCTTGCCACTGTGCGACGGCGCTACTGGCGCTACCATCAAAAACGCAAGCGATGTGAGTGTTTACTGTCAGGAGATTTCACGTAGCGCGACACTTCGGCTTTTCAGCCGATCACAACCCGATTGGTGAATGCTAGTAGAGTAGGCATTTATTATTATTGAAAGGCAGTTATTTATTGCGTAAAAATATATGAAATATATTCCTTATAAAAATTTTGTTGCACCTAACGATAAGCAGAGGTCGAAAAATTTTTTTATATTACCAGCAGCCCGTTTTGGGCCTATCTTTTTTAACTACAGTCGAACCCGCTTAACTAAAAAAACCGTTTAACTGAAACACCCAATTTTGCACGGAGCATTTTTTGACAATTTTCTTATAAATTACTCCGCATAACTGAAACCCGCTTAACTGAAAACCCCGTTTAGCTGAAAAAAAATGTTTGCAAAAATTTAATTTTTTCACAGAAACAGCTCCACATAACTGAAAATAGACTTGAAACATGTCTACAAAAAATGCTCTTAATTTTTTTTTCTTTCACCCTGTCATGTCAGATTTGACAGAACGATATTAACTGGTTTGTGCTTATTGTTTTTTTAACTTCGAATCTGCTAAAAGTTTATTGATGTCGGCACAAAAGGTAAGAGTTGTAATAGACGTGAATTAATGTAGTGTAATTAATGCATATTAATGCAACATTTCAGGAATCTGCTTCTGGGAAGAAATGCATTGGATTGTCACTCCAAAAAAACTGTGAAGAGGATTAATTCTGGGGAATCCAAAAAAAAAAAAATGTGGGCAGATTGGAGTGCACCAACTTTAACCAGAATTATTCGAAATAAAGCATCCATTCTCAACTTGGATGCTCAAAACCAAACCATGTCAAAAAAACGGGTGCGAACTGGAGCTCACAAAGATATTGAGAAGGTGCTATCGATTTGGTTCAAGAATATTGAATTTTATTTTTTTTTTTCACTCAAAGTGACCTGTGAATTAGTTCCTAAACATTTGTTTTTTACTGTTTTTTTTATAAACACGTTTTGTTTTGTTTTCTTTTTAGATTGTTTTAATAAAATATGAAAATTGTTTTAAAAATGAAGCTATATTTTTCGGTTGAATTCATTTCAGTTTTCCAAGCTCCGTTTTAAGTGAAATTTTTTTCCGTTATTCGAACTCCGCTTAAGTGGAATTATTTTTTCAGTTATCCGAACTCCGTATAAGTGAAAAAACGGGTGATGCATCCGATGCAGTTTAGATGCAAAGTCATAAGTTCCAAAATTCCATCAATAAAAAGTTGATAATCTAAACAGTTTCAAAACGCATCCGTATTATAATCGATGCGCAACAGCTAAGCAAACAGCGCATCTGTCTTTTTATCTATGCACAGTTTATTTTAGCGCGATGGCCAGGGCCGGATTTACCTTAGAGTCACACTAGGCCAGTGCCTAGGGCGGAACGATTTTAGGGGCGGCAAATATTGGGAACTTTGAAATTTTTGAAACTTATTTGCACAGTGGGAAAAAAGTGCAAATACTGGGATTGAATGCACTAAATTACCTAAAAATGTTAACAAGCAAAAAAGAAGGTCCTCACTTTTGATATTACAAAATGTTTTTTCAATATTTACTAGTGAAGGGGGGCGGCAATTTCTGACTGGCCTAAGGGCGGCAGATTTCTAAATCCGGGCCTGGCGATGGCGTCTCCAGAGAGGTTAGAAATTGTTTGTTAAATATCTTTATGAACTTATTTATGTTATTGTAGCGAAATTTGGTTTATGCCAGAAAATTCTCGTAATAATTATTAAACGATATTAGCTAGCATCACTGACCGTAGAAAAATACTTGCATCACTGACCGTAGAAAAATACGTGTATCACTGACCGTAAGAAAATACGTGCATCACTGACCGTAGAAAAATACTTGCATCACTGACCGTAGAAAAAAATAACGCCATCTAGAAGGCACTGGAAACGACATTCTAGACAACGGCAGATGGTTCAAGCAAATGATGACTTTAGTATAAAAGGCTGTCATATGAGCAGCAGAGACACAGTTGATATTGAATAGTGGAACACAGTGGATCTTAAGTGGGAACATTTGAATTTAAGTACTAAAGTGATTTAGTGGATTTTAAGTAATAAAGTATAACGTTTGTGTATACAATTTGAATGTAAAGATTAAATAAACAATTGTACTGTGTAAAAACTAACGTTTGTGATTTAAATAAACCATTTTATAATTAAATAAAGATTGCGTTTTTCTTGATTGTTACACAATCCAGTGATCGAACTCAGAAAAGTGTAAGAGATTGAAATTACTGTCAAAGGGACAGGAAATTTTGTAACATTATTAATATTTAAATACGAAATTAATTATGTTTTCAGAGATGAAAATTGGAGAGAAAAAAATGGTTATTTCAAAACGACAATCTTTGCAAAGTAAAATTTATAAAAAGTAATAGGTTTGAGCAGCTGTTGTTTATCGAAGCTGTAGTGTTGCCGCATCGAAACTTTTTATTTGACGTTTTGGAAGTCACCCAACCGCTTAAGTGAAAAAGAAATTTTGGCAAATTGCGGTTTCAGTTAAGCGGGTTCGACTGTACATTACTTGGTTCTTATTGCTCTGATTTATGTTAGGAAAAATTGTATATCTGAGTTTGTATAAAAAAGGTTTGATAAATTTTTACGTGTAACCGGCCGCTTTCATGATAAAATGCAAAATATTGTATAGCCTAATTTTAAACTTTTACCTTAAATATTTTTAAAAGGTTTGAACTAACGTGATAAGCGTCTTTAATTTATTTTTTAAATTTTAAATTTAATTTCTGTCCTGTTAATAGGAAGCAAAATAATAGCAAAAAACTGTTTTTTGTTATCTTTGATCTTGAATATCAGTGTGTCATAGAAAATCTGACCTTTCCGCATCGATAGGTGAACATTTTTTTTTTTCGAAAATGAACCCAAAAATTTCTCTTCCGGAGCCGTCTCAAATTATGTTAAAAATCCAATTTCCACCTTTTTTCATTCATTGGTGCAAACATTTTCTTTTCGTAAATGTGTTCAAAACGGTCACTCCCGGGGTCCGGTGCCGTCCCGAATTATTTTAAGATTGCATTTTTTACCTTTCCTCATCGATTGGTGCTAAAAAAATGTTCAATAATGGGTCAAAAACAGTTTCTTCCGGAGTTTGGGGCTGTTCCAAACTATGTCAAAAATCCACTTTGGACCTTTCCTCATCGATTCAAATCCATTTTCAACCTTTCCTCATTGTAATAGTGCCACCAATACTGATTTTCACTTACTATTTTTATTTCGTTGCTCGCCGTCGCTCCTAAGGGTGCGTTTACTGTCAGGCGTTTTTTGTAGCGCTACACGCCAGCTTGTCACTCCCGACGTTCAAATACATGCAAGCATATGGAAGTGTTTACTGTGAGGCGATTTTACGTAGCGCGACACAAGCGTCGGCAAGCTACGAAGCGCCGTCACTTGCTACGAAAATCTACAACCAAAACATTTTGAACTTTTTTAGCGACAAAATAAAAATAGTAAGCGAAAATCAATGTTGGTGGCACTATTTCGATGAGGAAAGGTTGACAATGGATTGTAATCGATGAGGAAAGATCTAAAGTGGATTTTTGACATATTTGGAACGGCCCCGAACCACGAGAGACCGTTTTGAAATTTTGGAAATTTTTTTTTTTGCACCAATTGATGAGGAAGGATAGAAAATACATTTGTTTAATAATTCGGATCGGCCCCGGACCCCGGGAGTGAACGTTTTGGACACATTTAGGAAAAAAATATTTGCACCAATCGATGAAGATGGAAGTCGGACTCATAATTTGAGACGATCTCGGAAGAGACCTTTTTGGATCCATATTTGAAAAAACTACTTTGCACCAATCGATCAGAAAGGTCGAAAATGGATTTTTAGCATAATTTGAAACGGCCGACCCCGGGAAAGAAAATTTTGGGCCCATTTCCGAAAAAAAATTATGAAATTCGCCATGACGTTTGCGTTCTTTATTAATTCTTTTTTTTATTATTTAAACTAGTTATAAATTTTTTACGCAGAAAATAACTGCTTCCAATAATAAAATTTGCCTTATTTTAGCACGCATCGTTTTTAATCTTCCATTTCATAAACACGAATGAAACTAATTACCCATGGTGGAACTATCTTGTCAAACCCAAATTATGCAACCGTGAAAATGCCTATCATATTGTCAAAAGTAAGCAAAAACAAAAACAAAAGAAGCTGTTTTGACAAATTAAGCAGGTATACAAAAAAAAAGAGCTGTCGCTGATTAAAACTGTCACTGGAAAAAAAAACCGACGTGTCGCGTAACATGATCGCCTGACAGTAAACACTCACGTCGCTTGCGTTTTCGACGTTTCCGCCGTCGCTTCTGAAGCTGGCGTGTAGCGCTACAAAAAACGCCTGACAGTAAACCCACCCTAAAGTTCAAAATGTTTTGGTTGCAGATCTTCTAGCAAGCGACGGCGCTTCGTAGCTTGCCGAAGCTCGTGTCGCGCTACGTAAAAACGCCTCATAGTAAACACTTCCTTCTATATGCACGCATGTATTTTAACGGCGGGAGCGACAAGCTGTCGTGTAGCGCTACAAAAAACGCAAGACAGTAAACGCACCCTAAAGGTGAATTAGCGCAAACTGAAGTCGCGCAAAGCGAGGAACCAGTATATCTGTAACTTTTCATGTTTTTAAAATTGTAAATTTATTGGGTTTATACTCTGAAGTCAAAAATCTATTGAGATTGAAGAAAAAATATATAATACTTTTTTATTCTACGTCAAAACAAAGAAAATAAGCCCGAGTAGAGTTCAAAGGTGGAATAGAACCGGAGATATTGAATTTTGAAGTCAAAATAAAAAAGCTTTTAAGAAATGTATATTTTTTTATTTAATTTATAGATTATAATATAGGGGAAAGGGGGCTAGTGTGGAAAATTTTACATAATTATAAAATTGTATATGTAGATATTTATTTTTTGTAATAGTTATTTTTAGTTATTACTTATACCTCTTACCTTCATAATTACACCAACAGTTACAATTTTTTTTTACAAAAACCCATTTTTAAATTATTTTAAAAAGAGCTTACATTTGTCCACACTAGCCCCTTCAATTGATTTAACTAGGGGCTAATGTGGACACCAATAGAAACTTTATAACTGAAACAGAAACTTAAAAACGAGTTCAAATATGTTTTTTTTTTTTTTGAGAAAATAATAATACAGTTCAATAAAAATTCAAAATTCACTTCTATGCCATGTTAAACTTGTTTCTTAAAGCGAATGTTTCTTGGAGGTGCATTTTTTCTTTTAAAAGGTTCTTCGTTTGTCTTCTCAGGTTTTAGAAAAGGTCTGACGATTTCTGGACTCACTTCAGTTGTCGCGGAAACTGTTTGTGTTTGTGTTGACATGTGTGGACATTTCATTTCATTTCTACTGTCCACACTAGCCCCTTTGTGTTTTTTTTATACAAAAACATTTTTTTTTTCAAACTTACGGTAAATAATTTCAATTATTTGAATAAACACTTGCTTAACTTGTATTATATGTATTTTGTATTTTTATACAAAAACATTTTTTTTTTCAAACTTACGGTAAATAATTTCAATTATTTGAATAAACACTTGCTTAACTTGTATTATATATTTACACTTTAGCAAAAGAATGATTAATTTCTGAGTATCACTGAAATTGAGAAAAAACAAAAAATTTACTTTTTACTGCGCAAAACACGTCTGGTCTCGTTACCATGAAACGGTGAACTGTATACAAACGAATTTTTTTTTGGTAATGAAGAGTTCAAAGGCCTACTTAAAAAAGGTTCAACGGAAAACATCGATTCAAAACGGCGCGAGAATTTTAATCTGTCCACACTAGCCCCTGTGTTTAACTCTCGGGTTTCTTGATGAGTGGACTGTAAGGATGGATGATTGGTGTACCTTTATGTTCCTTAATATTAATGGGGTGATGGTTAGTGATGTTGCGCTGCAGATATTTAACTCGGCACCTGATAAAGTCGGCTATATGAAGAGCCAATGCACACTCGGATTATATACTTATGTATATGAAATAATGAACACGATAAATTTACGAGTTTACAATTGAACTTTATTTTTAAAAAACTTGAGATGTTAATTCAGTGCCGGTTATGGATATAAGAGAATGATCCAAAGCTTTTGGCTTTACTCATCACCTCGGTTTCATATATTCGGTCGTAACTGTTACGAAGTACCAACTACGTATTTGTAATACCAGCATACCAACATTTACAATATTGTTCAAAACGCGGCGGTGTTTTGAGGTGCGTATTCACAATAGATTTACAAAATAAAATATCAAAATTCAATTACTTTTAAGAAAAGTTGGATATAAATTCAAACATTAAAAATTGGTTTTAATAAGAGTTAGATATAAAATTCAAATTTAGTTTACGTTTTATAAGAATATAATATAAAAATATCTCTGGCTTAAACACCCTGTCTCCCCTACATATGTAGGTATGTATAACAATATTTAGTACCAGGAGACCGACCATTGTTCGGTTTTAAAGTTGGAAAAATCGAAAATATATGCAATTTGTGAGAAAAAGTTGAATAGGTTGAAATATTTAAAAAATTTGAGAAGGGTAGAAAAGACAAAAAAAAAAATTAAAAAATTTGTTGATACTATATAACTTTCGTTACACTGCTTCCTGTCGTCAGGGAACGACGACCCACACTGTAACACTTTCATATAAGCTGCGGCCAAAACTATAAGGAGTTGTCGTAGAGTAATGAAATTTGGCAACTGTTTTTTTGTAAAAATTAAGAAATTTTGTGAAAATGAATAAAATCGGTTCATACACGGCTGTCAGGAAGGCAAAAAGTTTCGTCACGATCGCGACGAAAACTAAGTATGAAGGGTGTTAGAGGGTGGCTTTTGGGAAAAATATTCCGCCGAACGTCAAATCGTAGCTGTTCATTCAAACAATTTTTGGCCATTTTCGTATAAAATTCACCCGATTTCGAGTAAATACATCACAATTGCCTTTATAATATATATGTATACATATATATGCATAAATTTATACATACATATTTTATATATATATATATATTTTATATATACAGTTTGTCAAGTAATTGTTGGCAAAACAAATTATGCAATACAATTTTCACTTAATATTGAATTAAAATAAGAAATACACATAATTTTTGAAATTTTTTTTTTATTCAAATCTTTTACACATTCCTCAATAGAAAACAACAAAATAATTATTTGATAAAAACAAAAACAGAAGTTTATGGAACATAAATGAAATCAATAGCAATTTCATGGTGTCAAATAATTGTTGGTAAAATTCTAGGAACATATGAATAAGCTAAAAAACAATTTCAATTTCAATTTCAATAATTCAATAATTGCTATTTCCACCACGAATACCAATCACGGCTTGTAGCTCTCTTGGAATAGGCGCAATAAGTTTTTGTAAATCATGTCTTTCCGGTATTTTTTTGAACACTCCTCAATAACTCTTATTTGAGCGTTTTTATTTGTTGGAGCCCGTTTTGGACCTTTTTTTTTAAGTGTGTCCATTAAATTTCCATTGGGTTCATCATTTCGGGGCCTTGGTCTG
Source organism: Meiosimyza platycephala (assembly GCA_963662105.1). Lineage (NCBI taxonomy): Eukaryota > Metazoa > Arthropoda > Insecta > Diptera > Lauxaniidae > Meiosimyza > Meiosimyza platycephala. The sequence goes on along the minus strand of OY759210.1, from coordinate 41,197,942 downwards.
ATATGCTCATCACTTTACTGAATTATACAGCACCCAGGACCTGCAGAAGAGTGATTTGGGCTTAGGATCAATGTCCTGAAACGATTTTTATCTTAACTTTTCGGCCATTTGAGTGTCAGTAAAGCCGTAATTCTGAGCAGTTTTTTTCAATTCGTTTTAAAGAGTGCTTGAGTATTACTCCTTCGTCATAATATCTTTAAAAACTCTCAATTCACCAACGCCTTCCTATGATACAAGTATGTATCACCATACCATACCGAGCAACTTTCTACACTTCACAGTGGGTATTCTACTCTTATACTGCAGAGTCAATGGGGTATTAGAGAGACGTAATTTTTTGCGACGAAACTAAAACCATGTTATATTGTCACGAGGGTCCTAATAAAGTTTGACGGTTTCCCTCATCATGATTACATAATGCGGGAAATTTCCCTTTAAAGAATAAAAGGGAATTTTAATGAAATCCACATTTAAAAATAATATAGCAGTATTGTATAGTATGAAATTTTTGTCAGAGAAAAGTGCGAAACCGAATTATTAAAATTAAGTATTGTTGAGAAAAATATCGTCAAGCAAAATTGCCTAAAGCTTTACACGGTTTCTCTACAATTACACTGTAGGGACGTCAAAAAGACACACAAAAACGCCGAGACTCGACAACTTAATTTTTGGTCGTAGAATACGGTGGCACACTCAGTTTTTCAAAATCAGATCAAAATCTCCAAATATTCGCGATTGACATTTTGTCACTTTTAAACCCTTGTTTTAGCTATATTTTTCCAATCTGGCGTAACGTGACATTTGTACGAAAAAATACTTTAAAAAAACATGAAGAAGTGAATTTTTTTGAAAAGGGTTTTTTTTATATTTGCATAGTAATTAAGTAGCACTATATTAAGTAAAAAAATTGGCAAAAATCGACCTTGAGGACTTAAAGATATAAGCAAAAATATGTGCTGGCGTTACGTTACAAAGAACAGAAGTGGGTTTTGACTTGGATTACAAAATTGCAAAACTCTGCGAATTGGGCAAGGCTTTTTGTATAAAACTTTTTTAGAAGGATTTGAAATAACCCAAGTTTTTTTCCAAGCTATATAATTTAAAAATTTTTCTCGGTTACTTTGTTATTAGCCTTAGTATCTGACGTTGCGTTATTTGGCGTTACGTTACTTAAATTTCCATTGGAACATTTTTAGTTTAGATTGTTTTTAAAAAATTATTTAACGCAAATACAACATCAAGAGGCAAAGCCTAGGCTTCAAAATTTTTATTTAGAGTGCATATTTAGGGTGGCCTATATGTTATAATCGTTGGTGCGTCTGTTTGTGATCGCGCAGCTTCTGGACGACTTTACTGATGGTTTTTTTAAAATGTTTCATATGGTCTGAGAAAGGTTCTTAGCATAGTTTGAATAATAGAATAATTTGGACTGACCAAACAAAATTTCATGTAGTCTGATGAAACTTAATTTAATTTGGGCTGAAGAAACAAAATTTAATCGACTCCAGTCTTCCACAATGCAAGGTTTATGCTCCGTGCTGAATTTTAATCGCTCTTTGACATTTTTTTTCCTGATTATGCTGTTTTTTGTTTGTTTAATAGCTGATATTAGCCCAATCCTACGAAGTGATGTGTGTGCGGTCCATTTGCTAACTCCTTTATTTATCATAAATGTAGCTGCCTTAGGTGTTAAGTGATTACATCTTACTACATGCCCCATATTGCGGGCATCTCCGTATGTTACCTTTCTGGGTCGACCGCTCTTGTTGATTGTATGCTTAGGATTGCGCCGTTTTTGGACACGAACAACTGTTCTATGAGTAATTTTCAAAGCTTTTGGTATAGTTCTTGACGACTGACCATTTTAAGTCAAAATTAACTACATTACTTTCGGTTTCAACGGACATCTTTTTCATATTGCTTAAATTATCATTTTCTTTATAAATAAGGAACACTGAATTAATAATTTGCATCACTTTCATCTGAAAATTAACTAAAAAGAAGTTAGCCCCAAAATTGTTCAATGAAAGAAATAAATAAGGGGAAATTTACAGCTATAAAACGAAAAACAATTCAGACGTGCAAAACTGGAGACATGAACATTTTTTGCATTTTTGCATAAAAATTAACTATTGTATACATTTTAAATTAATTTATTGATTTTAATAATTAAACATTATTTTAATCGAACTTACAGCCATTCAGCAAAGATCAATATTGTAAATTTTTACTTATTGATCAATGATAGTTTTTATTCAACAAACATGACAAAGATAACAAATGGAACAATTTTAACCTGGTAATTGGTGACATGTTTCGGCTTTTACCAATAGCCTCATCACACCAGTTTGTCATGTTTGTTGAAAAATAGCATTGATCAATGTGGTGTACTTATAAGCAAACAAACACGTCTCACAGTGTAACACTTTCATATAAGCTGCGGCCAAAACTATAAGGAGTTGTCGTAGAGTAATGAAATGAACGTCATGAACTGTTTTTTTGTAAAGATTAAGAAATTTTGTGAAAATGAATAAAATCGGTTCATAATCAAGCATAGCTCCCATACAAAAAAAAAAAATTTTTTTAAAAAAAAATTTTTTTTTTAAAATTTTTTTTTTTAGAAAATTTCACAAGTAGGTTTCTTTCTTCTTTAAAAATAAGCCTGAAAAAAATGTGGTCAAGTTTTTACCTTAACAGCTGTCACTTATTTTTGTTATTTTTTTTAAAAAATATACATATATACGCGGGTTTCTGGGATCGCTGAAATTAAAGTCAAGATGTCGGACCGAATTAGGCGGAAACTCAATACCCTAATCCACCATATTGGGTCCGCCATCTTGAATTTTAATTTTAAATTTCTGACCTTGGACTCGTAATCAGCTTCTCTAGAAACCCCCATATACCAAATTTTGTACTAATCGGTTGATTTTTAAACAATACATCCGCCATATTGAATCCGCCATTTTGAATTTGAAAATTTTTAAAATATAGCCTCAGATTCGTAATGAGCGATCCTAAAAACCCCTGTAATACAAATTTGGTACCAATCGATTGATTTTTAAAAAATACGTCCGCCATCTTGAATCCGCCATCTTGATTTTGTAAATTCTGACTTCGGATTCGTGATCAGTGACCCCCAAGACTCTTGTATACCGAATTTGGTGCAAATCTGTTGACTTTCAAAAACTCGGCCACCATATTGGATTTTTGACCGCCATATTGGATCCGCCATGACGAATTCTGTCAACCAATTTGAGCCAAAAAACGATCCGAACACGATCACGATTCGAATTTTCCCTGGCTGATGTACAAAATTTGAAGTTCTTAAACTTAACATATAAAATTTGTGTGGATTTTAAATAGAATTTACCATATTTATGTGGTAACATTGTATGGGCGGTAGGCGTGGTTTTCGTTCGAATTTGATACAACTAAAAGTGAGAGTGCACAACTAAAATCAAATTATATGTGCAAAATTTTAAATCATTCAATTCATTTTTGTAGAATTTAAAGCAATTTAACCGTTTTTATGTGTTCATTTAAGGCAATTTTCTTGAAAAAAGAGCTATAAGTAATTATTGAATTTTGTACATATAACGCAAAAGTGCAAGTCTATTCTTTTGTCACCTATTTGTATTAAACGTATAATCACTATACGGAAGTTTAAGCAAAATCGAAGACAATGTTTTTTTGCTATTCACACTTAAAGTTAGGAAACATTTCCAGTTTTACTCACTTTACTATATATCAAGAACATCGAAACATGTTTTTAAATGCACAACTGCTTTCAAACTATTGAACGGAATTAAGCAAACTTTACAAATTTGGAAAAAGCTTTTTTCATATTTTTAAAAAATATATAACATGACCTGCATCAGTGAAAAAAAATATCCGAAAGTACTCACCAAACATTCGCATAATTCAGTCCATTTGTATATTTCGGTTTTAGACAATTTTCTGCGAAAATGTGGTGTAGGATATTATTGAATTTCATACATATAACGCAAAAGTGCAAATCTATATTTTTTTCATCTATTTATATTGAATTTATTATTATTATACAGAAGTTTAAGCAAAATCGAAGACTATGTTTTTTTGTTTCCCTCTGCTAAACTTTGTCAATTTTTGCAAATTTCTTTTTCTTAAGGAAGTTTTCTCGTAAATGACCTTGAAGTCAAACTAATTCTTCAATGTTCTCAAAAATGTTATTTTTGGAATAGAGAAACTTCAATTTTTTCAAAAATGTGTATATGTTTGTAAATTGACTGAATAGTTTTGGAAAAAATAACAGCTAAACTTGAGATATTGAATTGCATAAGACTTAAATTGTAAATTTTTAGAATAAAACTACAAGTTTCCGTGCATGCTGTTCATTCAAATTCCCACATATTTCCAAAATGCTTACAGATTGCTCTTAATTGAAGATTTTTTTGTCGATCTATGTATTAGTTTTTAAGAAATATGGACTTTTTTTTTTCCTTCCTTATGGCCGCTAATGTTACACTGTGCGTCTTACTCACGGCTGTCAGGAAGGCGAAAAAAGTTTGGTCACGATCGCGACGAAAACTAAGTATGCAGGGTTTTAGAGGGTGGTTTTTGGGTAAAATATTCCGCCAAGCGTCAAATCGTAGCTGCTCATATTAACAATTTTTGGCCATTTTTCGTATAAAATTCACTCGATTTCGAGTAAATACATCACACTTGCCTTTATGGTATATATGTATGCATATATATGCATAAACTTATAAATACATATATATATATATACATATATATATATATATATATATATATGTTTATATACAGGTATGGATATATAAATTGCACATTTTTTTATATTTTCTGTCTAATGCTACAGTATTGTGAATATTATTAACAAACAACAAGTGTTTGGTTTTTTGCAAAGATATATCCTTCATATTTTAATGAAGTGCATATGGTTCCATACGGTTTGTCAATGTGTCCAAATATTGAAGATTGTCCATTTTGTCATTTATTTTTATAAGCGGGCCTACACCATGCCAACAAAATTCATGACAGACCATAATGCTTTCACACCAGTGTCTTGCCATCTTCTGGGTGGACCTAGCATTGTACTCTTGCCATTTACACAATTATCATCTTCTTTCCCCTGACTTTTTGTTTCTGGAAATGTGTCGCGTATTTGATCAACATGCCTTTTTATCTCACGGTTCTCACGTAGCAAATAGCAAGTGTAGTTACGAGTACCAAGTACTTTTTTTATTTTTGCTATCGACCAACTGTCTTTATTAGGATTTGTGTAATTCCTTACATAGACAGTTTGTCCTTTAGTAAATTTTACATTGCGTTTTCCTCTAAAATTTTTAATAGCAATTTGTTGCTTTATTTTAATAACTTCTTGCGTAGTTGGTGGTTTCAACAAACTAAAGCGTGATTTTATTTCATGTCCAATTTTTCAAATAAAAATCTTACTAACAATAAGTCAATGTCACTTGTCTTGCAATTTTTCAAAGAAGCAATAAGAGATTTTTTTATGGTTCTAACTGAATTTTCAGCCTGACCATTGCTTGAAGGATTACCAGGCGCTATGAGTTTGTGCTGGATGTCATTTTTAAGTAAAAATTCACGAAATTCAACAGAAGTAAATTGCGTTCCATTGTCGCTAACAACAATGTCAGGTATGCCAAATCTGCAGAACAGTTCTCTTAATTTGCTTATTGAAAATGCTGTGGTAGTATCTTTAGTTTTGAATACTTCAATCCATTTCGAAAATGAATCAACTATTATGAAAAAAATTTCTTTATCAATAGAAGCATAATCAATGTGAATGCGTTTCCATGCTGCACTGGCAGGTAACCATGGAATTAATGCACTTTTCTCTGGGCTCGCTTGAGCTAAATTACATGCGTGACACCCTCTAATGAGTCTTTCAATATCTTCGTCAATATTGGGCCAGTAGACAAATGATCGAGCTAATGATTTCGTTTTCACTATTCCCATATGGGAAGTGTGTAGATCTTGTAACACTGTTTCTCTTAATTTGGATGGAACAATTGTTCGATAGCCCCACATAATGCAACCTGACTCTACAGTCATTTCTAAAGCATTTGAACGGAAACTAGCAAATTCATCACCAACAAGTTTGTCAGCAGTGCCTTTTTGGATGCAATCATGAACTTTTGAGAGAATTGGGTCTCGACGAGTGCATTTCGCAATGTCTTTATAATTCAATTGCAATGGGTTTTTACAATCAACATAGTTGATGTATGTTGCATCTTCGTCTTGTGCAGATAATTCAGACTGTGCAATACGTGATAATGCATCTGCGGAATTATTTGGACCTTTGACATATTCTATTGTATAATTAAATCCGGACAATGTGAATGCCCAACGCAGCATACGTGCCATTATAGGAATTCTCTTGAATTCACTAAACACAGCTATCAATGGTCTATGATCATTTAATAATTTGAAATGAATGCCCAATAAATATTGTCTTAATTTTGTAATACTGAAAATTATTGCAAGTGCCTCCTTTTCAATGGTGCTATAATTTATTTCAGCTTTATTCAAAGCGCGTGATACATAAGCAATCGGTCGTTTAGACCCATCCTCAAATTTATGAGCTAATACACCTGCAATCGCAGAATTGCTTGCATCAGTTGTCAATATTATTGGCATTTTGGTATTGAAATGGACTAAAAGCCGATCTGAACAAATTTCTGCTTTCATATAATCGAATACATTTTGACACTCAACTGACCATCTAAATACAACATCTTTTTGTAATAAACGATACAAAGGAGACATTAATTCGGCAAAATTTGCAATGAAACTAGAATGGTAATTTACCATGCCAATAAACGCTCGTAGTTCCGAAACATTTGTTGGTTTTGGTGCGTTGAGCACACTTTTGATGCGTTCTTTATTCTTTAAAAGTCCATTTTTATCAATATTAAATCCCAAATAAGATGTTTTCTCTTTAAAAAATTCGCATTTATTGACGTTAATTCGCATTCCAGCCGTTTGAATTTTTAACAATACTTCTTTTAGCGTTTTTAAATGTTGAGAAAAATTTTTTCCCGTGACGACAATATTGTCTTGATAACAAAAAACGTTAGTGAATTCACTAAGGAGATTTTCCATTGTTTTTTGAAAAATCGCTGCGGCTGTTTTAATGCCAAATGCTAGTCCTGTCATTTTAAATACTCCTTTATGTGTACTCCATGTACACAATTTTTGCGCATCATCATCAAGGATTAACTGATTGTATGCGTTTGATTGATCAAGTTTAGTAAACAAGATTCCACCTTGCATGGAAGCAATAATTTGGTCAATACGTGGCAAAGGATATTTAAAATCTAACAGATGTTTATTTACTGTGGTTTTGTAATCACCACAAATTCTCAATTCACCATTTGGTTTTAATAAAGGGACAAGAGGTGTACCCCAGAACGAATTGTCTATTGATATCAACATACCACTTTCAACTAAACCATCAATTTGCTCTTCAATACTTTCACGCATGCTAAGGGTACAGGCCTTGGTTTGCAAAAGATTGGGATTGCTGCCCTAGAAATCGATAACTTTACCGTAGTAATATTACATGTACCTAAGCCGCTCTTAAAAACTTCAGTAAATTCACTTTTAATTGACTCAATCATTTCTTTGAATGATTCAACAAAATTAACGTGAGTTTGTCTTGATGTTGACAATTTAAACTTCACTTTCATTAGTTAGAACAAAACCGAAACTACGTAAGAAATTTCTACCCAATAAAATTGGACTATTTGATTTTGTTACTACAAAATAACCTTGATTCTTTTGGTCCTTGTAATTTACAATTGCAGAGAACTCACCTAAAATGTTGATTACTTCCCCACCGTAACCAGAATATGGAATCATAAAAAATTTGTTGTAAACATGAACAGTAGCTATGGAATAGTGCAGGATTTTTCGATTTCGATACGCTAGGAACTTTTTTTTTGTGAGATTTGATAAAAAAATACATGAGCCAAAAAATTAAGTGGATTGGAAAAGGCTAAATGACCTTTCGTCCACAAATATTACTGAATTCAAGTACTCAGTGGTCTTCAAAACATGTTACATGGCGAAAATCAGACGGATAATCTCATTTTTAACTGATGAACGGCTTTTTGCGAACAACTCGCCAGTTAAACACTTTCGGTTTGGGCTTGCATGTCAGCTGCTGGTACCGGAAATTTGGCTTTTATAGGAAATATCATGACTATGGATATGTGTCTTCAGATAATAAGTGTAAATTTGTTGCAGAGTGCCGAAAATCTTGCAATGCAGACAAATTTACGGTTTTACCAAGATAAAAACAATTTTGGTTAATATAAATACAAGTGCCCTTATTTGGTGGCACCGCCAGCATAGTCACCTGACCTAAAGGTGCTTGTAAATTTATTATCCGAATACACAACATTTCAAGCAAAAACGACCTAAAAAAGGCACTAAAAATTGAGTGGTGCTATAACTCGCCAGATACCAATAAAAAATTTGCAGCTTCGATGCCAAACCATCTTTGAGCTGTAATTGATCAAAGAGGCTACCACACTACATACTTAAAATTATGAAATCATTATTTTAAACAATGGTTTTTCAATTTATACATGTCTGCATGAAATAAGCTGTGACATGAAATTCAGTAGTATTCTCCGATTTTTTTTTTGTAAAAATTCCAGGTAATATTTTCTTACATTAAATAAAAATTTTTTTAAAACTACAATTTTTGTTCTTCTAATGGTATCAAAACTTTTTTCATATTTTTATTCGTTTGAAAGTTACAGAGAATTGAAATCTAAAGTATGCACTGCATGAAATAAGCTGTGAGCCAAAAATAAAAAATTTTTTTGTATCGATTGTTCTCAACAAATTGGCGAAAAAATTAATATATTCAGAAAATGTGGCGTTGAATCCTCTCATTTAATCGCTTCTAACGTTGTCACTTTATGATCGATTTTCTTTTGGTATATCTTAAATTTTGCGTAAATGTATCAGCTCTACGAGCATGAAGCATCATTATTTTTGTTTATTTTATTTATATTTTTCCGTGGCCATAGAATCAAATGTAAAATTTGATTTTTTGTAAAATCTGGCCTGTTTTCATCAATATCTTTTGAACCGCTTACTCAATATATAATTACACATGTTTATTTGTCATGTTAATACCTTTAATTTGGTGCTAAGCACGATGAAATTGGACACATATAGCTCAAGATATGAATTTTAAAGTGAAAGAAGGTCGAAAAAATGAAAAAACCACAATATCTCGAAAACTGTACCATTGAAAAAATTTTTATTTTTATTTCCGAACTCAGCAGGAAAAACTACATAAGAAAGGTAACTTCTTTTCAATAGAATATTTTGAGTGTAAACTTATGTTAGAATGTAATTTTTGCATGTTGACAGGGGTAACTACATATGTGGAAAAAATGTTGGGGATGAAAAATGTATGTGTCTCGGTGATTCAAAGGAATCCGCTTAGGACACGCTGGAAGCGGTGGAAAGGTAAGAGTAGTCAGCCAAATTCCGTATGAAGTTCAATTTTGTATGAGGAAGCTCTTAAGGGGTTGAGATAAGGGGTTAGTATATTCTGAATAAATGTTGGGAAGAATAAATTAGGGGGGGTTGTGCATATACTTGAATCTTCTAGAAGCACCCTGGTAGCATTGGGAACGTTGTGAGTAAATTTCATAAAAACATCCCTTTTGTATGGAAACCTCCCAAAGGGGTGGAGAGAGGGGATAAGTATATTTGGAAAAAATGTTGGCCATGAAAAATAATTGAGGGTCGGTCATACAACCTACTCCTCTATGGGCTACTCCTTAGCAGCTATGGGCTGATTTGTCTGAAAATCTCCCAAATTTTGTGACTTTGACCTTAATGAGACGCCATTTAGCCCTTTCCAATCCCCTTAATTTTTTGACTCACGCATTTTTTAATCAAACCTCACAAAATAAATGGTCCCAGCGTTTTGAAATACCAATATTAAAAATCTCCATATGTCACTATTCCATAGCTAGTAAATAAAAAATAAGAAAAAAACAAATATGCATCGTCTCAAAAGTCCAAGCCTAAATTTAACAGCACTGTTGGTAAGAGTAATACTTTCAGATGCAGTAACCAATTTTTGAAAAATAAATTTATTCGCAATGTAAAATAAGCTCAAATATTGCCAAAAACACTGTTTTTTTGCACTTTTAGGTTAGAATAGGAGAAATTCTGAGCTCGGATTTGGGTTCAGCGCATCAAAGTCCTTCGGGTACAATAGGTCTGGTCTCTGGTTTAAAAATTTGTCAGCTTGTGTTATAAGTACTTTTTTACAAAAATAAATAAAATTTGTTTCTTTTATTTTTCACAGTTTTACATTGAATTTTTAAAACAATTTGTTATATCTTATTCCTTCCCTGTGGTGTGAAGAGTTTCCTTGAATTTTGGCGAACCTTAAAAAAAATTGTTTAAGGGTACATATTGGTACTTATATGATATGGTTCCTATGTATTTGCTATGTTTAACATCTGTGCAGTCGCCATTTTGTGTTTTTTTGTATCTAAAAAAATTTTAAATTGCGTGCATAATATTGGATAACATTTTCAGCAAATAAAAGCTTTAAGAAAATAACAGCTAGTATGTTTAAAAAATTAAAATGTTATGAGACCTTCATTTTTAATACAAAAACGAGTAGCGCGACCTCTAAAATTTTTTTTTTCCTCTAAAAAAAATAGGATCCTCATTTCAAACCATAAGGTACCTACGGTTTCGAGAAGGCGGCTGAAAACTAAAAAAAGGAATTTCTGGACCACCCTAATGGATATGGATATTTATTACGGAGTTCATTATGCAGAACCATTTGTAGTAGCTGGGTGGTCAGCCCTTTTTAAACGCGAATGTGTTGAAGTGTTAGCAAGTGGAGTAGCTAATGGATTGATATGACTCTGCAGTTTTAGGAGGTATTTTCTTTTCAGTCTTTCAAATTCTGCGTTTACCATGGGTATATGGAGATCGCTATGGATACGCTCATTTCTAATGAACCACGGTGCTCCTGTTATTGTCCTTAGTATCTTTTCTTGAGCCCTTTGAAGAATTTCAATATTTGATGAACTAGCGAATCCATATAGTTGTATCCCATAGGTCCAGATAGGCTTAATAACACTATTATATAGGAGAACTTTATATTCCAATTTTAGAGGAGAGTGACTGTTTATTAACCAGTGCAAGCTAGCATCTTTGAGTTTGATTTGCATCTTTTTGGCTTCGTTGTGTTTACGCCAAGTTAAACGTTTATCTATGTGAATGTCAAGATAAGTTACTTCATTTGCTTCTGGAACTCGAATGCCATTTAATTTTATGGTTGGTGTTGGGTTTCTATTTAATGTAAATGTAACATTTCGGCATTTTTGCTCGTTCACCTTGATACGCCATATTGATAACCAATTTTCAATAAGAGGTAGATGATTTTGAAGCTGGTTGGTGGCAACCACAGGAGGTAACTAGCTGGTCATTTGTCAGAATATCAGAAGTGAATAAGATATATAAAAACGAACACTAAGAACACTACCCTGTGGAACTCCAGCGCCAATTGAGAACTCAGTGGTATTAAAACTTTTATATTTAACACTACAGCACCTGTTTGCCAAATATGACACTAGGACAGCGTGGATATTTTGTGGTAGGAGTTTTCTGATTTTGTAAATTAGGCCCTCACGCCATACTTTATAAAAAGCTTGCTTAACGTCAAGAAATATGGCGGAACGGTATTCTCTGTGTTCAAAAGCATTTCATATTTCGTTTGTTATTCTATTCACTTGCTCAATGGTTCCATGTTTTTCCCAAAAACCAAACTGGTGTGAAGGAATGAGATGATGATCTTGAAGGTAAGGCATAACCTTCTCTAAGAACACTTTTTCAAACAGTTTTGAGAGGCAGGGAAGCAAACTAATAGGTCTGTGTGAAGATGGCAAGATGGAATCTTTGCCGGGCTTCGAAATCATTTTAATTATTGATTTTTTCCACTCACCGGAATAGTGGCCAAAATTAATTATAGCATTGAAGAGCCTGGTGATGAAAACTACAGCTGTTTGGGGTACATTTTTGAGCATTATGGGAGTAATGGAGTCATGGCCAGGTGCTTTTCAACAAATAAGTTTATTTTTTATGACGTTAGCGACTTCAGTTGGGGTAATATGCATGTTTATATTTTGAGTGTTAGTTATTTGCGGAGCTAGACCAGTATTGTTTGAGACACAATTGGGTTGAAACGCTAGGCTTAGATGTTGTGCAAAAACATATGCCTTTTCCTCATCACTTCGTGCCCAATCGCCATTACTATCCCTTATAGGAGACTCGGTCTCAATTGGATTTCTAAATACTCGGCTAGACTTCCAAAGAAACGATTTGTTAGTTTTGTTTGGAGAATGGTTTTGAATAAAACTATAATGGTGATTATTTTGTTCTCTAGAAAGAGCACCTCTTAACTTCATTTCGGCTTCCCTAAGTTTTATTTTTGATGCTGGGGACCTATATTTCTGCCATTCCCGTTTAAGCCTTCTCTTATCCGAAACTAATTTTTCTATTTCACCATTAGTTAAAAATCTGTCTTTTCTTCTACCAATTGAATTTTGTTTGTAAATTGACCGAATAGTTTTGGAGATAATAAGAGCTAAACTTGAGATATTGAATTGCATAAAACTAAAATTGTAAATTTTTAGAATAAAACTTCAAGTTTCCGTGCATGCTGTTCATTCAAATTTCCACATATTTCCAAAATGCTTATAGATTGCTCATAGTTGGAGATTTTTTTGTCGATCTATGTATTAGATTTTAAGAAATTTGGAACTTTTTTTTTTGCTTATGGCCGCTAATGTTACACTGTGCGACCTACTTAATTTTAAGCAAATCCGTAAAAATACAAAAATCGCACGCACCGCAAAATATAGTAGAGTGGGATAAGTTCTTGCATCAACGTGGCCTATAGGTTTTATAGTAAAATTCTTTAAAAATCGCACGCAAACCACAAGATCGCGATTTTCACTCACCTCGGAGACTCCAAGTGGCCCAAAGGGACTCGGAGTGAACCGCCTCGACGAGTAGGCACTTATGGAGTGACTACCTCCGGGATACTTCAAAGAACAAGGAAAATATCCTTACAACAATAAAATCCAAAAAATCGCATGCACCGCAAAACGTAATTAGGTGCGATAAGTTTTTGCACCAACTCAATTCTACAAAAATCGCACACAAACCACAAGGTCTCGATTTTCACTCATTTTGGTGACTCCAAGTGACTCGGGGTGAACCGCCTCGATGAGTAGTCACTTGACAACCTCCAGGATAATCCAAAGGACAAGGAAAATATACTTACATCAACATATTCCGCAAATCGCTCAGGACGCACTAAGTGTTCAAATATTAAAAATTACAACTAAATTATTAATACTACACCACTGTAATTAAAAGCCTATTGGAACAAAAAAATTTTCGGGAAAATAGGTCAAAAACGGTCTTTTATAGGGTCTGGAGCCACACTTAGTGATGTCCAAAATTATTTTTCGAGCATCCTCTAGCGATTGAAACAAAAACCTTAAAAAAATTTCTCCCTTAAACCACTTAATATAACATTTAACGTTTTTCGTATGTGTGGGAGGTGCCATGCCCACTAACGCAATTCCGTTGAAATCCCTTTAACTTCAAAGCTTATAGTAACCGACACCTTTACACCAAATTTTAAAAAAAAATTACTCCCACAGTACACGATATATAACAATAACCGTTTTTCGTATGTATGGGAGGTGCCGCGCCTACTGACAAAATCCCGTCGAAATCCATTTAACTTCAAAACTTATAGTAACCGGCATCTCTGTACCAAATTTTATTAAGATCACTCATATAGTACACCTAATATAACATTAACCCATCAATGCCCGATACTATACGATTTTGTTAAAATTTCATATACGACCTGTAATTGGCCTAAAATGATCACAAAAAAAATTTCAGCCTCGTATCTCTATGGACTGCTGAGATATTCACTGGGTAATTTTTTACCCATTGGGCCGTCGTGGTTACTTTTTTTTTGTATTTTATTTGAATTTGAAACACCGGACAGCAAAAAAATGCGCTGGTTGCTTTGATTCATTTTATCGGTTGAGAGTGAAATCAAAAGCAAACGGCTGATTTGGTAATAAGTTTTACATTTTCAATTGTGCTATTGTGCGGTGCGGAGTAAATATGATTCGTCGTAGAAATTGTTTTACGCAAGCAGAACTGGAGGCTGTATTGGACGCATGGATTAACGACGAAGGAGAATGTGGGGGAAATGCTGATTTAATTGATGTAATTGTAAATCCACCTCCAGTCATCGAAGTTAGCGATGAAGAAGACTTCGATGACAATGTAATTTACCTAAATGAAAATAATTACTCTGCATTGCCTGGTGAAGTTGCAGGTACTTTCGAAGTGGAATTCTGCTACAACGACGGAAATATTCAATGTCTTGTTGATGATGATGATGATAACGTGTCAGCACTAGCAGCTCCAAAGCGTTCTCGGCAAGAAAGAATTGATGCACTTTTACCATTAAAATGGACCAAACGTATACCCGAATTCGATAATATACCGGTTGACACATCAGCAGAAGCATACAAGGAACTGCACGGTAAAGTAGGTGAGTTATAAATTTATTAATTCAAATTATTGTGCATTGATCGGTTGTTTTTTTTTCAATCCAGGTGGATATTCACCGGCCCAATTGTGGAAGTGCTTTAGATAATGAAGTACTAAATCATATTATTACCGTGCATACCAATCAGTGTAGGCATGTGACATGGATTTTTAGGTTTACGACAGTCACACGTCGTAAACTGTCGTAAATGTTACAAATGTCGCAAACTCCAGATCAACCTCGATTTCATAACACTGAAATTGTTTGTTAAACAATTTGACCAATAAAACAATATACATACTATGGAACTTGAACATGTTTGACAAACAATTTTATGGTCTGAACCCCCCTTACAGGTAATCGTGGAATTTCATTGAAAATTCAAATGCAAGAAATTCCGTTTATTGTCGTAAACTCAATGTTTGTCACAAAGGCTCGAAGGTTTACGACGTTTACGACCTACAGTCGTAAGTGTCGCGCGACATTTGTGACATGCCAACACTGATACCAATCAATATGCAAATGAATCAAATACAGCAGGTTTTGTGACAACAGCGGAAGAAATACAAACTTTCATTGGCATATTGTTTATTACTGGCTACAATCGTTTACCAAACATTCATGCATATTGGGCATCTCGAAAATCTATTGGGAATATGTGCGTTAAAGATTCCATGAGCCGCGAGAGATTAAAAAAAAGTCCTTTGTTCATGTATGCGATAACGGAAATCTCGACATGACCGACAAGTTTGCAAAGGTTGCGCCATTGAACAAGATGTTGAACGAACGCTTCATGCAGTTTGGAGTTTTTGCTCATAATTTGTTCATAGACGAGCAGATGATCGCCTACTACGGTCATCACTCCTGCAAAATGTTTATAAAGAACAAACCAATACGATTTGGCTACAAGCATTAGGTGCTCGCCAGTGCAGAAGGATATTGTTTCCAGTATATTCCATACGCTGGGGCATCAGTTAATATTTTTTTTTTTTTAATTTATAATGGAATACAATGTAGGAATTTTACAAATTTATAACAATGCCTCAGCGCCGAAAGGCTTAATAGAGGCTAGAAGGTAACTTATTTACAATCAACATTATTAAAAGATTTTATGTTTCAAGAAGATAAAAAAAAAATTTTTTTTTTTTAGTTACATTTCAAAAAAAAATCAAAATTCTTTAGTTACATTGACAATAATACAAAAAAAAAATAAAGATAGAAAAAAAAGAAATACTGACAGATATTTTAATCAAATGCTTTCGAATAACTATTAATATGTATATGGGCTGTTTTAATATCTGCGATGCCCACCCGATTTTGTAGCATTATGCTCTGACACTTGCTCCTTGCAATTATTAGCCCACAAAAATCGTTTATAGTCTTGTTTATTCAGGATACATCACAGACATATGTATACATAGAAAAATCGATGGACAAGTTTTAAACCTGTAGCGCGGGAGTGGGAGGCAGTGGCGTAGCTGAGCGTGCGCGAAAAACTATGAATGTTAAATAATTAAATCGGCAAACCCAAGTAACCGAATCGACCCAGCTTGAGCAAATTTTTGAAGGGAAACTTCTTCAGTGGGGGTCATTTTAAAAATTTGTAACGCAAAATTGTCAACGCTCGTTGAAATGGAAATTCGAAAATTTTCGTGGCCAAGGATATGATGGAGCTAGTGTAATGAGTGGCATCTATTCTAGATTACAAAAAAGAATTTATAATATTCAGTCGAAAGCGTCCTACGTTCATGGCTTAGCTCACAACCTTAATATAGTTTTAGAAGATTCTGTTAAATCTTTAGTTTTGGTACAGAAATTTTACGAAACTCTTCAACGACTTTTTGCATTTTTTAGTGCAAGTATTGTATTAAGCGCTGGGATGTGCTCATTGAAACAATGAATTCATACTCATTGAAGTATCCAGTGTGTTGAAAAAATTGTGTGCTACAAGGTGGTTATCTAGACATGATGCTATTATATACGCATGTCGACTAGGGTTTAGACCAATAATGAAATCATTATTAAAAATAAACTTAGTATCCAAAGACAGTGATACCAAAAATGATGCAATATCTTTATATAAACTTTTGGACAAAGAATTTGTTACTTTTCTAGTCATGGAATGCAAGGTTTTAGAAATGACTAATTTAGTCACAAAAGAATTGCAGAAGAAAATAATGGATTTATTTTATGCTTCAGAGCTATTAAAAGTGTCCTTAGATAATATAATAGAATTAAGAAACAGTTTTGAAAAGGTCGTCGAAGAAGCTCAAGTTTTAGCTTCCAGTTGGGAAATCGAAGCAGTATTCGAGCGTAAAAGAGTGAGAAAAGTAAAATTCTTTTCGATCCACGACACACATATGAAGTTAATGTGTTCAATGCTCATCTGGATATAATCATTGGACAATTGCGATCAAGGTTCGGAGGAACCCAAAAAATGTACAAAAACTTTCGCTGCATTTTCCCTAAAAATGTACTTGCCATGAATGACGATGATCTACGGACAGCAGCAGAAGAATTATTTAGTCTATACTCCGAAGAAATTTCATCAGATTTTACACACCAGCTTTTATCCCTCCGAAATTTAATTAAAAAAAATATTTCACGCGACACATCAATTAAAGAATTATTACAATATTAAATAGAAAACCATTCCTCTTTTTTAAGTAATTTCGCAAACGTAATGATCATAATAAAATTGTATTTAACATTACCAGTAACAGTAAGTCAGCAGAACTGTTTTTTTCAAAGTTAAATATTATTTACGTTCTAGTATGTCACAAGTCCGATTATCTGCTTTAGCACTGTTATCGATTGAATGTGAACGGGCGAAAAAAAACCAATATTGATGAATTAATTGATGAATTTGCAGAAAAAAATGTTAGACGTTCCAAAAGATTTGAATAGGGCATCAAACAATACTATTATTTTTTTACTAATAAAAACTTATTTTTACAATTAAAGAAATTTTCCTTTTTTTTAATTCAAATTTGAATTTCTATCACTTTCATCGACATGGAGGATGCCTCATAAATGATTTTGCAGGGGATCCTATTGTCTCTCAAACTGCACCAGTTGGATCAACTCGGTTTCTAACGCTTGCAGATTCAACGATCAAATCAATTGTACCAGCTGGGTTGATTCGGTTACTTAGGATTGCAGTTTCAAAGATCAAAAGAATGTCACGAGTTGGGTCGTTTCAGTTACTTGGGTTTGCCGATTCAACGATCAATAAATAGTTTGAGCTGGGTTGATTCAGTTACTTAGGTTTGCATATTTAATTATTAAAAAACTGCACGAGCTGTGTCGATTCGGTTACTTAGGTTTGCTCATTCGAAGATAAACAAATTGTTTCAAGGGGGCCTCACTAATATTTTCGCGGGTGGGCCCCTCAACTCTTAGCTACGCCACTGGTGGGACGATTTATGTAAACTTATACTCCGAGGCAATTAGATGCGAGAGCGTACTACTACTGTTTTAGAAATTACGCGCGCGTAATTTCGAACGAGGAGTCGCGCGACCAGACCGTTAGTGTATTGAAATGGGAAATGGACAGGTTACAGAGGCGACATATCTGTTGATTCTCGCCCTATAACTTTTTATTAGAGCAATTGAATATCGATGCGTATTATGGAAACTAAATTATCTCATATTGAGAATAGTTTGCGAAAAAAAAAAATCGTTGAGCCTTTGCAACTGACCAAACTATTCACAGACATCCGTTACACCCATTTCGTGATAATAGCCCATATATGTATGTATGTACTGATATATGTATATCAAAACACAAGAAGAATTTCAACGTTTTGTAGTAAATGAGTTTTTAAATGTTGTTTGAAACTTGATAAGGTTTGACTGTTTTTTAACGAATCCGCTAACTGGTTATATTTGCTAGGTCCAGAAAAAGTGACACGCTGTTTGGTTAACTCCAAACGACATCTAACTACTTGCAGATGAAGCGCTTGCCTCGTAAAACGAATTGTTTGCATCATGTTTAGCCGAAATTGCAAGGTATGACTCCCTATCCGACGTAAAGTTTTAAAAACGAAAAATAAAAGTTGTTGTTTAAAGAGACCTCTCACAGGAAGTATATTTTTTGCATAGTTTGTGTATAAATTCGTCGTACTATGCCTCAAGGGAAGGTTAAAAACAATTTTAAGAGCTTTGTTTTGAGCTGTTTGAAAATATTTTAGTAAACTGTTGGCTTTACTTCCATATATATATATAGGCAGGCAAGTTAAGTGAGAATGGATTAGAGATTGATAAAGCAACACTTTAGTTTCAACGTTTAGCTTGTTCTTAAATTTGTACAGAATTCCGATTCCTGATGTTATCTTACTCTTCAATCTTTTAATGTGACAATCCCACATCATGTTGTGACTAAAAATCATTCCCAAAAACTTGACATTATAAGACTCTTGTATTATGTTGCCATCAATCTGTAAACTGAACACTTCTTTATTTCTATAATTGAATGGTTTAAGTCTAACTAATTTAGTTTTCTCTTTGTTTAAAGCCAATCTGTTGATTCTCATGAATTCCGAAAGAATGGAAGCATCGTACTCAATTTGCGTTTTTAGAACTTGGTCATGTTTATATTTATAGAAAAGACAAATGTCATTTGCATACATAAATAGTCTACCATTGAATTCAATATTTTTTAGATCATTAATATATATTTTGAATAATAATGGCCCAAGAACACTGCCTTGAGGAACGCCACACATCACAGGCAACATGAAGCTTTTGGCTTCACCAATTTGTACGAATTGCCTCCTATTCCTCATATAATCTTTAAATAAATTTAAAGTTAATAAGGAAAACCCAAGAGCATTCAATTTAGAAATTAATATATGAGGATCAACTAGATCAAATGCTTTTGAACAGTCAAAAACACACCAGCAACACCTTTGAACCCTTCATCTATTCCACCACAAATATAGTCAACGACATTAATCACTGCCTCTTCAGTTCCAGTACCTTTCCTAAAACCATATTACCGATCAAACATAACGTTATTCCTTTCCAGGTGCTCTGTTAATGGAAAGAATTGATTTTGGACGAAAGTTTTGAATTTCTTTTGCTTCCACATTCTTTGGAATAGGAATAATTCTATGTATCTTCAAAATGTCTGGATATATTGACTCTTCAATCATACGATTGAAAATATTTGCAATTATGTTACAAAGAATAGATTTTCTTATGAGTAACATATTAGACGTAATTTTGTCAAAACCAGGACTCTTATTAGTTTTTAAATTAATCAAAATATTTTCAATTTTATCATTATTTACTACAACAAGATTAAAAACATCATTCGTAGGAACTATAGTGCGAAACAAGTTAAAATCATCATCTGTCTCTTGTATTATATTCATCCTCATATTTTGAACAAAATTTTTGAAATGATTATTAAACATTTCAGCCTTATGGTTTTCTGTTGATATAGGAACATCATTTTCATCACGTATATCTAAGGAATTTGAAGTTTTTCTTCCCAATTGTTTATAAAGGAAAGCCCAAGTCTTCCTCGGGTCACCATGGCACTGCCTTAAGCTATATGCGTAATAGTTGTTCCTTAATTTTTTGCTGCACACATTGACAATTTTACTAATTCTTTTGAGTCGTTCTGAAATGAATTCATTGTTTCTATTTTTTCTTCTTAAGTTTAATAACTTTGCTTTGTAATCAATAAGAGCTAGTAGGTTATCAGTCATCCAAGGATTGATTTTATGTTTGATATTGACTTCCTTTATTCTTAAAGTAAAACATTGCTCTGCAACTGCCGAAAGTGTATTAATAAGTTTCTCACATTTAGTTGCAGAACTAGTTACATCATTACAATTGTACAGATTTTGGTCCAATATATTTGCAAACTTCTCATAATCAAAACAAATTTTTTTCTCCTGAACAGATTCATTAATAACAGCAGTTCATTTTAGCCCACGAATCACAAAGTTGTGATCTGTTAGCTTAGATTCGACGGAATTAATCGTCATATCACATGATAAGTTACTAAAAACGCAATCCAAGCAGGACTTACTCCCAGGTCTAGTTATAAGATTATGACATGGTTTTGAATTAAATTAAGAAAATATATCTGTCAAATGATGACTTATATTGTTTGTGCAAATTAAATCAATATTGAAGTCTCCTACAAACATACAAGGAAAGTTATAAGCCGCTGGTAGAGTAAATGCAAGGTCGTAATAAAAATTTTGCAGAGAACACTTTTGAGATCTATGTATATAGCGAAGTTATTATTAGGGGCTTGTTATCAATTTTGATGTTCGTAAGTGATATCATTATTAAATCCAAAAAATTTTTACTTTGATTTGCCAATACCTTGTATTTAATTTCATTGTTAATATATGTACATGGAGGTTCCTGCATACCCATCATTCCTACAGCAGTGAACAGATTTATAACCAGGTATAGAATACAAACTAGTGCAATTCTCATTAAACCAAGTTTCTTGTACTGCAATCACAGCAGAAAGTGCTGATATTTTGCACAACTCACTCTTAAATTTGTTGAACTTATTAATCGATGAAATACTTCTTACGTTTACCGACAAAATATTGAAATAGTTTGAATTAAATTCATTTAGGTTCAAATTGTATGAGTAAAAATTTGAAAAATTCATAAGTTCATTAAAATTAGGTATAAAAAAAATAACCACAATCAGTTAAAAGCAAAAAAAATAATAAAGATTTAAAAGAAAAATATTAAGAAAAAAAATTGATGACCTGCCTTCTCCATCAACATCAGCTTCATCAAGGTCAGCTGCAGGATTTCTGCTTCTTCTTGATGCACCTCTGGCAGATTTACACAGAAGGTTATCAACGTCCTCCATTGTCTTCAGGTGAAATTGTCTAGAGAATATGCATATTTTCTCCAGGTATTTGTCAAACAAATTTATAAATTTAATAAAAACAATAAATATGTTTTTATTATTTATTAGAAATGCTTTTTATTTGATTTTGTTACAATTTTATTTTTTTTTCTTCCAGTTGCAGTGGGCTGCGAAGCAATTTTTCATGTGCAAATCCACACTTTTTGCACATTCGCTTTGTAGGCTTATGTCATACTTTGCAACGACTGGCTTTCCTCTCGGGCTACACAATCATTAGGTGATTTCCCGTAACACAGAGAAATGGATGGGATTATCGTGAAGGTAAATGCCCCCCATAAAACTATTATAATTGTGAATAAAAGTCAATAAATAAATAGAAAAATTTTTTTTTGACAGAAAATATTATAATATAATCACTTTCGTACTTTGCCAACCCACGAAGTAAAGCAGAATTGTTTCTGAGTGAAAAATTTTCCAACAGATCGCTTACAAACCCAAATTTTGTTGTGAGCTGTGTTTCCACCAACCGCCATTGTTCGACTTTTCGAACAGTTACTTTTGAGAGTCCGCCAATGTTTCCTAGTAGAAACAGATCTTGTCTAAAGTCACTTTTTGACTATATTCGACCTTTATCCACAGAAAAAATTTACTTTTGGAAATGAATTATTTTTAATTATATATTACTTAACTTACTAAAAATAGGTCTGCCATTAAGGTATTTTTCAACCATTAGATGTAGCCCACCACGGAAAAAGGACGAGGCCAATATATTTTTTTTCTGAAAGCCAATTTAATTTATTATAATACGCTGTATACCATTTAGCTACTTTTGTGTATTGACATAGAACAAAAATTCGGTGAAAATGAGCAAATTTGCTGTTCGAAAACTCGAACAGTGGCAGAAAATTGGTTAAAATTTCATCATACTGTGAAGACATAAACTGCATCGCCTCAGTAATTTTATCCAACTGATTTAATTTACAATTAATCTCGGCTAAATCACTCGCAGATGATGGGTTTTTACAAGGTGCGCACCGCAAACATTTAAATTCAAGAGTGTCATAATTTAATAGTTTGTCGTACTGTGTCTTGTCTAGTCCACTAGACTGTGTTTTCGTTGAATTGAAGCAGATTTGGCGCAAGCAGAATTAAGCTGTGTTTGGTAAAGGAAAAAATATAAAAAATGAACAAATTCGACCCGTTCTGAAAAGTCCATGCCACAATTTAGTAGTACATTTGGCTATATCATTTTTAGGGTTCAATTGAACATATAAGACAATAAAATACCTTGAACGAATTAGTTCCTAATTAAGGTACATCGTCAATAGCCTATTATACACACGATAATGTTATTCAAACTTGAAACTTTCTAAAGAATTATAATTTAGCCGCACCGAACTGAAATTTACAACTTGCAGGTTATAGAGTTGCCAACCAAATAATAAGCAGGACAATATAGGCCTTGGCGAAAGCGTCGTTTTAAAATTGATGTCATTTATAACTTCTCCTGGACATTCGATAATTTTTTTACCAGTTACAAGCTGATGTGTCGTTTGTCGGAATCAGGCTACTTTGCAACCGGAACAGTACGAGGAAATCGTACTTCTAATGCACCATTGACACCTATCAAACAAATGAAAAAGAAAGCTACAGCTCGCGGTATTTTTGAGCATTGCTACGAACGCAACAAGGAAATTTGTGTGGTGCGTTGGAAAGATAGTTCAGTAAGTTTAATTTCACTACAAAATTACAATATTCTAAGCTTACACATATTTCAGGTTGTCACGATGACGTCGAACTACCTTTCTCATGAGCCTTTGGTTAGGGCCAAGCGATTTGACAATCAGATGAAAAAATATGTTTGGTTGCCGCAACCGCACGTGATCAACAAATAAGGACTGTCCCAGAAAAAACTTACGGTTTGTTTTTTAGTTATAAAAAAAATACCCAATAAGTTTTTTGTTTTTTTCTCTTTTTTATTAATAATAGGTAGTGTTCAGAATATAAATAACTAAAAACTAATTAACAATTTTTTTTTCTATAAAAATTTCTTACTTTTTCCTTAAGCCCCTTCATTAAATTTTGCACAGTTGTTTCATCGACAGTACGGTACGATCTTTTCCACTTAGCTCTGAAGTCTTGTAAATTTTTTGCAGTCTTGCCACTCTTTCGAAGATCTCTTTTCATTAGAGCCCAATATCTTTCAATTGGGCGAAGCTCTGGGCAGTTGAGCGGATTTGCTATTTTTGGTACAAATTTGATCTTTTTACTTGCTTACCATTCCATCGTAGCTTTAGAGTAATGAGAGGTTGCTAAATCAGGCCAGAACATCATGGTACCCTCATTTGCACGAATAAATGGTAGAAGATGTTTTTCGAGGCACTCGTCTATATAAACTTTGGAATTAATAGTCCCTTGCGTAACAAAGAAGCTGCTTCTGAGACCACAGGTGCATATGGCCTGCTAAACCATATATTGCTTCGGAAATTTCGAAAATTTATTTTTTTTTGAATTTGACACATGACCCTTTTTTGGTGGTGTATACATAATATTCGTGCCCAGGTAGCTGCTTAAAATTTGCTTTAACGTAAGTTTCGTTGTCCATAACACAGCAATCAAATTTAGTCAGGTACCTTTCATACAATTTTCGGGCTCGCATCTGAACCATTATCTGCTTTTCATCGGAACGGTCTGGTACTTTTTGAACTCTATATATCCTTAGCTTACTTTTCTCCTTTATCCTTTGTACAGTAGATTTTGATATACCTGCTCTAATCGCCATATCTCGCACTGAGGTGTTGGGATTCTGCCTAAAAAGGAGCTTCACCTTCGCCGCTACCTTTGGGTTAGAAAATTCTGATTTTCTGCCTGACCCTTTTTTTCGGCAAACAGGTAAACCCTTCTTATATTTAGAAATAACCGTAAAGACAGTTTTTTTTTGTATGCACCAACTATTTTTGCTATAGCTGAATGTTTTAACTCTGGATTTTCCAGGTATGTGGACAAAATCAGTTCGCGGACTTTTTCTTGTTTGCTAGACATCTTTGTCGTTAGAAGTCCTATATCAAGTGTTATACATCATATCAAACGTCACTTTATATAGAACAAATATTGTGTCTTTTTAGACCTATAAGATTATCAGGTAGAGTATAATCTCAAAAAATATAAACGTAAGTTTTTTTTGGGGCAGTCCATACAACCAAAACATGGGTGGTGTCGACTTGTTTGATAATGCGATGAACAACTATCGCATTCGTATCCGTGGGAAAAAGTGGTATTGGCCACTTTTTACAAATGCACTTGATGCCGCCATGGTTAATGCGTGGAAATTGCACTGCTTGTGTGCAAAATATGAACGAAAAGCGCCAATGAACCAATTTGAATTTCGCCTTGCCGTCGTTGAAGACATCGTCATCACTATGGCCAAGGCTCGTGGTGGCCACGGTAAATCATTATCAAACGCATCAGAATTGGACCGTGTTGACAACAAAACTTCAAAAGCTCTCCCGCTGCATTCAATGTGGCATCAAAACGAAATACGGATGCCGAAAATGCAGTGCAAATTTACATTCAAAGTGCTTTGAGGACTATCACAATAACGTGCCACGCGACCAGGCGAAAGTTTCCAGAGTAAAATAATTAAGTTTTCTTGTTTAACATATTCCATTTAAATAAAATAGAAAGTTTTCAATACAAAACATTCTCTTTTTTATTGATTTTCATGCGACAGTTTTTTCGGAATAATAATAACCACTACGGCCCAATGGGTAAAAAATTACCCAAACAGGTAAATCATCTATATCTTGTAGACAAATAACAAAATTGAGATAAAATTTGCGTTGTTAGAAAGAAAAGACAAGAGGTTAAATTTTCACGTAAAGGGTTTATCAATTTCACATTTTCCATATTCTCTATCGTCACATTTTCCACTCACCAAATATTAGTGTTTTTTAGCATCAGGTAACGCGAAGAAAATGACGAAATCTTTAGGTGATTTCTACTTGACAAAAAAAGCCACATCTTTTAGCTAACCAATTATGTCAAAAATTTTCCGATATCTCACACAAATTTTTTGGCGACTTTTTAAAAAAAAAACTATTTTGATGGGTAATTTTTTACCCATTGGGTATTAATGGGTTAAACGTTTTTTGTTTGTATGGGAGGTGCCACGCCCACTGATGCAATCCTGTCAAAATACATATAATTTCAAAGCTTATAGCTCCCGACACCACTGCACCAAATTTTAAAAATATCACTCCCATAGCACACTAAATATAACATTTAAAGTTTTTTGCTTGTATGGAAGGTGCCACGCCCACTGGTACTATTGCATCCATTTTTGGTCTTGAGGTACCTTATATCAAGTATATCTACCATGTTAAATTTCAGAACGACTGCGTTGTTAATTCTCTTATTATAACGTTTATAAATATTATGGGCTGTGCCACGCCCTTCAACGAGTTCTTCCAGTATAGTGATATGACTTGTTATGATGACTTTTTTCAGTGGTACTATCTCAAATATTTTTATGAAAATCGTCAGTGCCGTTTTCGAGTAATATTGAATCAAAATATTCAATTATTGAGAAATGGCACGCCCACTTTTTTAATTCGGCCCAGTTTTGGCAAACTTTAAGATATTTATGATCTGCATCTGTCTATCAATTTTCATTACAATATCTTGAATGGTTTTCGAGACATGACGTTATTAAAATAAAAGCTTAGGGCTGTGCCACGCCCCTGCAAGAGCTTTTGAAAACTTAAAACCAAGCCCAATATTAATTTTGTTCACATATGTACCTAACCCCCAAGTTTCATCAAAATCCCTGCACCCGTTTTCGAAATAAAGTCTGAATATACATATATATATATCGGTCATTCTTTTAATAAACGCAAACTTTGTTGTTATTGACGTTTTTGAGCATTTTTTGAAACGAACAGTTGGTAACAGTAACTTTATATAATACAATTGTGCGTCCTCACTTAGAGTATGCTAGCCAAGTATGGTCTCCATATTACAATATACATATAGATAGAGTAGAACGAGTCCAAAAAAATTTTGTTCGATTTGCTCTCAAGGGCTAAAATTGGAATGACCTCTTAAACCTTCCTCCTTATGAGGATCGTTTAAAGTTATTACGTATGCAGTCTTTGAGTACCCGTAGAAATATTGCGGGTATACTTTATTTGCATCAGCTTGTAGCTGGGTCACTTGCGGCGCCAGAGCTTCTGAAATATATTCATTTTAACAGTAATCGTAGGAGTAATCGTAACTCATATCAGATATTTTACCAACCAGTCAGTAGAACTAATTATATGGCTACAGCTCCTTTTAATCGCATGACTACTCTCATTAATAATTGCGATATATATAATATTAGCTTGTCAAAAGGTCAACTCAAGCTTAGATTGAAAAATAACTATAGTTAATTTTGTAGCTTAATGGTTGTTGGTCTTTATGTTTGTGTTGTCCGAGCCCCACCGCATGATGGGTAAATTTTTTTCTAACATTTATTCCTTAGATCATATAAATAAATCCATACTTTATTAATGCATTTGTATGTTTATATACTTATGATCTGGGTGGGTATGTTGAGAAAGTGCGGTAAAGCTAAGAAAAAATTATAAATATATAACAAATTCATTGCATGTATAATTTTTTCATTTCCTTTAATATATAAGCTTTTTACTTGGTTTTAAAGCTTCAAGCTAAAATTGCTAAGAAAGCTAATAGCTGTAGTAGCTAAACTCTATTATTATTATTATTAAAAACTATAGGAGATAGGATAAAAAATCATTTAATAATTTTTGCTAAGAAATACTCTAACTTTATAAAAAAAATTAAAAAGATTTAAAGAAATTTAACACAAATTTTTTTAATTAAAAAAATTTTTCTGAAAATATTTTCAATATAACACCTTTTGACTTTTTTCATTTTTTTATATGTTATTCCTCAATCAATCCTAAGAATGCATGTGTTTTCATATCGAAATTCCCACCATAACTTTGGAAACGCTGATGACGCGCACCATGTTTTTTCAACATAAAATTCAACATAAATTTTTTTTTTGTTATATTTTTTTGTTTTTTCTTTTTTTAATGTTATTTTCAATTAATCCTAAGAATGCATCTGCATTCAAATCGAAATTTCCGACATAACTTTGGAAAATATCATACAATTGGAATGATGCGCGTCTTCATAAAAAACTCATATTTTCCAGAGCTACATTCTTAGGATTAATTGAAGTTAATATTACAAAAAAAAAAATTTATGCCAAATTTTATGTCGAAAAAACATGGTGCGGGTCATAAGTAAAAAATTCGTAGTTTCTAAAGTTATGGCGGGAATTCCGATATGAAAGGACATGCATTCTTAGGATTAATTGAGGAATAACATATAAAAAACCAAAAAAAAAACAAAAGGTGTTATATTGAAAATATTTTGATAAAAATTTTTTTAATTAAAAAAATTTGTGTTTCAACAAATTTATTTAAATCTTTTTAATTTTTTTTATAAAGTTATAGTATTTCTCAACAAAAATGATTAAAGAATTTTTTATCGTATCTCCTATAGTTTTCAAGATATTTCGTTTCAAAAAATGATCAAAAACGTCAAAAAAAACAAAGTGTGCGTTTATTAAAAGAATGACCGATACAGTATATACATACAATTATTGCTCGTTTAATACAATAGGAGATTTAGTACGTTTTTATAATATAATATGAGTATGCAAAAAAATTATCCTCTTACGTTTAATTTTAAGAAAAAAATAATTTTATTTGAACATAGTTTTATATTTTTTAACACACTTTTCAATAGTGCGTTTTTCTTGTTATTATAATAATTTGGAAATTTAGATTACAGAATCAATTTAAGATGCAATTATGCTTTTCTCTAGACCAGGGGTTCTTAAACTTATGTAGTCCGAGGACCCCTCTCTGTATTTAGCATTTATAGAGGCAAACATTTTTTATTAGGATTTTCATGTAATTAAAATACAAAATGAATAAAAATTGTGGAAAAGTAAGAGAATTAAAAAAGTTTCAAGTTAAAAAATGTACATTAAACTCAGACAAATATTTCTTGGTCAAAATAAAGCTTAGAAAATAAATTTTTTTTTTTATATCTTTTTTAATAAAGAATATAATAATAATAAAGCTTATAATGAAAATTATATTTTTGGTGACTTTTGGTTATTTTATAAGCAAAATTTTTTATATTTTCTCTTGTAGAAGTTTTTACTTAATGAGATGGATGATGTTGTTTTCTTGAAACCAAATCTACAATTACGAGCTCTATATTCGAAAGTTTTATTCTCAGGTCTGCTTCTACATTAAGCTGGTTTCTATACTTTGATTTTACATATATTAGTACCAAAAAAGTTTGTTCACATAAATACATGGAATCAAGTTTTGGAGGGCCTTATTTGCAAATGCAAGGTAATCGGATTTTAGGAGTAACTAAAAGTTAGTTGCTCTAATATCGGTAATTGCTTAGCATTACTATAACATCTGTGTTGAATGGATCCCTGATCCAGTCGTTGTCAGAATCAGGACAGGGTAAATACTTCCGGAAGTTGCTTTTTAGAGGCATTAACTCATTCCTAGCCACTGTACCTGCTTGGGTACAGCACAATCAAATAGCTGTAAATTCAACAAAAAAAAAAAATTTCCAAAATTTATCCACATAAACAATGAAGGGAAAACTACTAAACTTTTTTTAATATTTTGCTTTGTTTTGATACTTCATCGTCGATTTAGCGTATTTTGAAAAAATCAGTGTTCATTAGTCTTCGTTGGAAGCGTTTTGTGTAAAAATTTAAAAAGTTTGCGCTTGATTTGCAAAGCAAAACACTTGAGTTATCATAGTTTTAACGAGTTGAATGAAAAAAATTACAAAAAATTTAATGAATGCTCATATATTCTGCCGTTGTCCCAGTTTGGGAACAGGCTCAGCCTACTGATTGAAATTTTTTTTTATTGTTTTCATATTTTAAAAGCATTTTATGACATTTTCATAAAAACGAAATTCAAATAGTCCATGATTTTTGATTTTAAAAGGTATTGGCTCTTAGTGGGTTAAGTATTCGACAAAATGCAGCCGCCTGTCATTATCGAGATCTTTATTAGAAAATTCTATAAAATCGCTGAGTATTGGAAAAGACTCACATATTTTGAATGTGTTTTGACCATAATTCGTTTTTTTTATAATCGTATTTTATCTTCAACTTTAAATTTATTTGAACCTGCACCTTGTAGGCTCAAAATGAAATTTATAAAAACTGATTATGTTGTCAAACAGTGCGAAGAGTGGAAACTGTTTGGTGCTGGGTATTCAGGGTGTGAACAAAAGTAAATGCACACTTTGTATTTTAAAAATATGTGCAATCATTCAAAAAGTCATGGGGCATGTAGAACTTTTAATAAATGAGTTATTTGAATAAAACGAAAAGTTTGATGATGTAAAATTATTGATGTCAAAATTGTTTCGCGGACCCCTGGAATAGTTTCGCTGACCCCCAGGGGTCCGCGGACCACAGTTTAAGAATCGATGAACTAGACCATAATGAATACAATTTAAGGCATAATTTTACTTTAGGGGCGATGCTCAAAAATTTTTTTTTTTTAGAAACATGGAGTTTTACCCCCTAAAACCAAATTAAAAAAAAGTCGATCTCTTATGGAATCAGAGATAAAATTGGTCAAAGTTGAAAATATCATGTACCCCGTCCCCACTTGTATAAATAAATTGTTAATATATAATAAATTGTTGTTTTATTTATTTTTTATTTTGTGTATACGTGGTTTAAGTTATTCTTATGTAAAAATAGGTGTTGGATATTTTATAGACTGATCCGCGGTCGAAGACCGCCGCGAAGCCGTTGTTGGATTTTTGGGAGTTTTAAATCCAGAGCTGCGGCCGCAGGCTGCCCACTTACCCTAGTTTTTATGTGGCTAGCGAAACCGGTGTTGGACATACAGTACAGCTCAAAAACTTTGCAACTGAAATTACTTTTGAAGAAACAGTGAAACAATAACTTTGAATTTTATTTTATGTTAGTTTTATTATCTTCACTTATTGCTGATTTTTTACCAAAAACAAAAATGTTATTCCGTTATTCCTAACAACAACAAAAATTCAAGGTAAACAAATGTAGCGAAAAATCAAGCGCTCAAAGCATGTGCAACTCAGCACAATCAAGAAATAATGCATAACCAACCTAATATTTGGTTCCGAAACCGTTTTTTCTGATGACAACATGACATCTCCTCGACATTGATTCATAAATTTATTTATTTATAAGGTGAAATCACGTTCCTTTCTTTTTCTATCTTAGCGAATGGCTCATTACCACAGTACTCAATTCGCCTTAAAAGAGTTTTTTTTATTCTTTAATTTAGTTACAGAGTTTATTTTTTTTAAATATTAACTGTGCCAAATTATAACACTTTAATTTCTTTTTCTAGATTTTTCTGTAAGTTCTTCACTTGCTTTTGTAATCTCATTTCTATTTTTCTAGAATCTACAATATTAATTCCCTCTTTACTATCGTCGACAACATGTAAGGTTTCATTTAGTAAAGAATGTTTCTTTATATCGCAGGTCTTACTTGTGTCTATATCAATATTGACTGAAACATTTGATTCTTTTTTCTTAGTGTACTTTTTCTAAATAAAAACAGATCCAATAAGAGCTTCCTACCACCAAGATCATGAGATTTGACTCCATTGGATTACTTTCTTTGGGGATATGTAAAATCACTTGTTTATGTCGACAAACCCGAAACTATTAACGATTTGGAAACCAACAGAACTCGAGAGTTGTCGAATACTGGGCCCACATAATGGACCATTTAAGAACTAGTCGTGGGGAACACGAACTAATTTTTAAACATTGAGTTTTAGGAACCGAACTATAATTCCAAATAAAGATTTGCATCAATACATTGATTTTTATGTATTTTATTTAGAAAACAAAGTAGGAAGCTCTTATTGGATCACCCAATTATAAGATTCTCTAACTGATGACTGATTTTGGTAGTAAGTTTCCACAATTAATAAACGTTGTTCAGGAGTAAGTCTATTCATGATTGAGTCATATTGAATACTGAACACGAACGTCATATGGACAAGCCATTTGACACATGAAGCACAGTGTAACAGGTGCGACCATAAATCGTAAAAATGAAACTAATTTGTTGACTTAAATTTTTATGCAGATTAAAAGAACATACTTCAAATAAGAAAATCCCAAAATTTTATTAAAAGGCTCTAACTACTTAAAATTAACCTTTTATTTGATTCAACTTCTCTGCATGATTTTTTCTTTTTCTGTGAAATAAATCACAGTGATGTAATTTGTGCTCTAGATTAATGGAAAAATATTTTAAAAAATCCTACTTGAAATGAATGGTATAAAATTATTAAAAAACAGTATGATGATGCAAATCTAATTGTTGAGCTCAGTACTAAATAAGTTCATTATCATATTTGTGTTGGTCACTTTTATTCCTTATGGTAATTAAAAAAACAGTTTTTGGGCGTAGATTCACCCCACATTTACGGCATGAGGTTGTGCAGTCCCCTTGGCTTTTAGGATATTTGCACTAAAGTGAACCACCTACTTTTGGCCAATCTTTAAACCCATTTTTCGTTATGTCTTTAGGAGGAGCTGAAGAACCTTTCCTTTTTTGCTTGCAATTCTTGTTCTAGGGCACTACTGATCTGATACCCTCTTTTAGCATCTTTAGTGGTTCCTTTGTTGTACAGCACAGGGGTTTTTCATTTCTAAACTGGCCCAATGTAAGTATACCTATTTTTGGTATATTCTTTGTCTGGGTATTATTTTTGTACAAAATCGAGGAATTGATAACTGCCAGATGAAAAAAATAAAAAAAAACGCAGGTTACACGTTTAAGATCTCTCTAAAAAAAAACAACATATAATACAAATTTACTCAGTACAAATTTTTGCCATACAATTCAAGATTTGTTACTGCATGATGATGCAAATTTACATCACACGGTTTTGGGATATTTATAGTAAGTATTTCGATATTATATGCAAAGAAAATAACTGAAACACTAATTGCAAATCTGATTTTCACTGAATATGAATTTTAATATAAAAAAAAAATCAAAATAATAATTAAAAAACAGTCGGGAAGTTGCACTTTTATTCAAATCGCAACGAACCGCGTAATTTCAAGTTCAAACCTGATAATGACACTGTAACGTTTGATTTTCTTTTGACAGCTGTATTCCAATGTGTAAATAATATAATATATATATATTTCTTCGTTGTTAACAGCTTTCATTGTTATCGGAAAACTGCAAATTTTTTGAATAATGTTAAATATGTTACTACGATCTCACATATAAAATTTTAACTTTCTAGTGTACAAAAAAAACGAAATTAAATAAATTAATAGGTTAGTTTTATATGGAAGGTGGGCGTGGCAATGGCCAGATTTTTGTGATTTCTAAGTTTCTTAATTATGTCAAAAAAACATCACATACCAAATTTAATCTTCCTAGTGTCAAAAATAACAAACTTAAAGCAAATAAAAATTTTTTTTTATATGGGAGGTAGGCGTGTCAATGGGCCGATTTTGAAGATTTTTCTATTTTTTTTTTTAAAATGCCAAAAAAACATCATATACCAAATTTCATTACAATTGAACAACGTTTACTATTTTTGGCCGCGACTACTATGAAAGTGATACACTATGTGACGGCTGTCAAAACAACCCAGTTGGAAATGGGACCTCGTATTGGATCACCTTATAAGATGTTGTTTCGAAAACGCATTTAACTTTTTTTTTTCACTCGTTCACTATCCAGATCGTGTTGTTTCGTTTTTTTTATGGTGAAAACGTTTAACAAGCAGGATTTGCCCATGGTAACATAAATGATCAACAAAACGACAACAGCCCGCAAGTATGCTGCACTTTTGCAACAAGAATTTACAAGAATGGAATAATTTTCATTATTTAATAATGAAATTTTAATGTTAAAGAATGATGTTAATCATCATCCTAAAAGTATATATAATATGCTATTTATGTTAATAACATATTATATGCTATTTATGTTAATAACATATTATATTGTGCGGTTAGAACCCACAACATTCCTCCCCCTTGGGATAAGAAAAAATTATGGCTAAGAAGTTGCAATAATTTTTTCTTACCACATTATTGTATATTATTGATTATAAATTATTTCCTCTCTCTTATTTTAATTGGAAAAAATTAAAAATGTTAAAAATATGCCTACCTAATTCATGGTCCTACTTTTCTTCGTCGCCGCTTGTCCCCCTTGGTTGGAACTGATTCTACTCAACTTTAACTGGCTTCTTAGGCTCTACTTCAGATTCGATGGGCGAGGCTGCTGGTTATTCTGTTTTGCTTGGTGGTTACCGATATTAGTGCAACGGCTTATGCCACAGTTTTCTCTCGTCAAGGGAGGCTTTACGCTTTACTTGTTGCCTCCTACCTTCCTTCATTTTGGTTGTTTCCATATAGGGATTGACAACCATAATTTTTTAGCTTGAAATATTCTTCAGCTTAGCTTTATAAAAATACGCCTTTATTTTTATTTCTTCTCTGCCTGAACCTTTGAATCTATAAAGCGTGGATTAAAGTTGTCCCCCGCTTTTGGATAGAATATATCCGCCAGTAAGCTCTATTAGGTTGTTTGAATCGGTAACGTGGAGTGTATTTAGCCAACACCGACTCTGCTACTGCTCAACTGTCTCAGTATAGGACCATGATTATAAAATGAAAATAAATGCTAACTAAAATCAAAAATCTATTTTCCCCTATCACCAATAATATAATTGTTCATTAAACTTACTATAATTTTTAGTTTTAGATTGTTAGAATATTTCAAATATATTTCGTAACTTAATTTGTATACATTTAATGTAAATGGTATATATATATGTGCATGCATTCTTATGTAATGCATACGAATATATTGTATATGTATTTACGGCATTTACTCCGTTTTTGTTTATTAATTTATGTAAATTTTGTGTAAATGTTATATATGTGTATGCATTTTTATAATGCATATATACATATATACTATATTAAGGTTGTTCAGAAAAATTTTTTTTTTCGAATTTCTTAATGATACTTTGGAATCACGTTCTACATCATGGAAGAACATCACATGAATTTTTTCAGATTTTGAAATGCATTTTTTAAGGTGTCTCAAAGCAAAAATATATTTTTATTATTATTATTGTTAGCATTAATTATAAAATGTTGTCAAACCATTTGAAAATGTTGTTCTAGAGCAGCGATTCTTAAACTGTGGTCCGCGGACCCCTGGTGGTCCGCGAAGCCATTCTAGGGGTCCGTGAAACAATTTTGACACCAATAATTTTACACTATCAAACTTTTCCCTTTATTTAAATATCTAATTAATTAAAAATTCTACATGGACATGGCTTTTTCAATGATTGCACATATTTTTAAAAAACAAAGGGTGCATTTACTTTTGTTCAAACCCGGGATGCCCAGCACCAAACTGTGCGATATCGTCCACATTTTTCCTATACGTTAATAATGCGTACAAAATTGATACTAGAAAATTTATCGCAGAGAAATATAACAAATTCTATTTTTTGGTGAGATTTGACACGGAAGCTAAATCGCAAGTCCCAACGGTGTTTAGCTATTTAAAATAGAAGCGATTATAATAATACGAATTATGGTCAAAGCACATTCAAAAGTATGTGTATGAGTCTTTTTCAACACTCAGCGATTTTATAGAATTTTCTAATAAAGTGCTCGATAATAAAACGCCCGTGCTTTTTATCGAACATTTAATGCCCCTAAGAAGCAGCTTCCGGAAGTATTTTCGCTATCCTGATTCTTGCAACGACTGGATCAGGGCTCCATTCAGCACAGATGTTAGTATTGCTAAGCAATTATCGACATTAGAGCAAGATATACTCATGTCTGTCTCTTGCGATACTTCTTTGAAACTAAAGTTCAATAAAATTGAACTAACTAACTTTTAGTTACTCCTAAAATCCGATTACTCTGCACTTGCAAATAAGGGCATCCAAAACTTGATTCCGTTTTGTACAACGTATTTGTGTAAACAGGCTTTTCGGTACTATTAAATATAAAATCAACCTACAGAAACCAGCTTAATGTAGAAGTAGACCTGAGAATAAGACTTCAGAATATAGAGCCCGACATTGTGGATTTGGTTTCAAGAAAACAACATCATCCATCTCATTAAGTAAAAACTTTTACAGAAGAAAATATAACAATTTTCGCTTATAAAATAACCAATAGTCACCAAAAAATAATTTTTAGTTTAAGCTTTATTATTATTATATTATTTATTAAAAAAGATATGAAAAAAAAAACAAATTATTTTCTAGGCTTTATTTTGATCAAGATATATTTGTCTGAGTATAATGTACATATTTTGACTTGAAATTTTTTTAATTCTTTATATTTCCCCAATAAAAAAAGGTTGCCTCTATAAATGCGCAAGATTTTTTAAAATGCAGAGAGATATATGGTATAAGTATCAATATTTATTAGAAAGTAGTGTCTGCATGCTTTTAAACTTTTGGATCTTCAAAAACTGGACATACATACATATCATACATAGTGTTGAAAAGACCTTTAAAAATCGGAAAAATTAAAGCAAAATAAAAATTCTTCGTTCCTTAACCTTGTCAGATAACCGGACATTTTATGTCTGGTTGAGTTTGACATCGATTGGCAAGCCTGAGTGTCTTTGTCATTATTGAGTCAGAAATTATGCTTTGAACGACGTTAAATGTCTAGAGTTGGGATGGGGTCCGCAATAAAAATTTAGCTCGATAAGGGGTCCTCGGACTACATTAGTTTAAGAACCCCTGTTCTAGAGTAACTTAAAAACATTCATTTTGTTTGTTTTTTAATGAACTTTAAAACCTACGTTCTAATATTGACAAAAAAAAATTGTAACCCTCTTAAATAAGGAAAAACTGCTTAAAAAGGCGAAATTTAACGGTTTTTTAAAGAAAAAAATCGTCGTGCTTTAAATAAAATTAACTTTTTTTAATATACAAGATTTCATTCGAAAGAGCTCTCAAAAACCTTTAAAACAAGACATGGTAAGACTTTTTTGGTTCAGCAGGCTCGATGATATAACGTTTGAAACATAGTGATGAAGCTTTTTTTTCAGAACGAGCGGGTCGGTTATAGATTTAATCGACCCCTGATGTGTTGTGTTTCATATTCATTTTTAAATGAATACTTACCTTATAGCTGATATTAAAATCTACAATATAAGATTTTGTAGAACATTTTAGGCCATTTCGCAACAAATTTACAGCAGTTTTAAGTTTGAGAAAAATATCAAGTATGAAAATTAGACTAGGGTTATGTAAAAAAAAAAAATTTTTTTGAATTTCTTGCTGATACTTTGGCATCACGTTCTACATCATGAAAGAACATCACATAAATTTTTTCAGATTTTTAAAGGTGGCTCAAACCACCAAATTGTTACTTATTATGTTTTATTTTTCATGGTCTAATTTTCATACTTGATATTTTTCTCAAACTTAAAACTGCTGTAAATTTGTTGCGAAATGGCCTAAAATGTTCTACAAAATCTTATATTGTAGATTTTAATATCAGCTATAAGGTAAGTATTCATTTAAAAATGAATATGAAACACAACACATCAGGGGTCGATTAAATCTATAACCGACCCGCTCGTTCTGAAAAAAAAGCTTCATCACTATGTTTCAAACGTTATATCATCGAGCCTGCTGAACCAAAAAAGTCTTACCATGTCTTGTTTTAAAGGTTTTTGAGAGCTCTTTCGAATGAAATCTTGTATATTAAAAAAAGTTAATTTTATTTAAGTATTCATTTAAAGATGAATATGAAACACAACACACATCAGGGGTCGATTAAATCTATAACAGACCCGCTCGTATTGAAAAAAAAGCTTCATCACTTTGTTTCAAACGTTATGTCATCGAGCCTGTTGGACCAAAAAAGTCTTACCATGTCTTGTTTTAAAGGTTTTTGAGAGCTCTTTTGAATGAAATCTTGTATATTAAAAAAAATTTAATTTTATTTAAAGCACGATGATTTTTTTCTTTAAAAAACCGTTAAATTTCGCATTTTTAAAGCAGTTTTTTGTTATTTAAGAGGGTTAAATTTTTTTTGTTGTCAATATTAGAACGTAGGTTTTAAAGTTCATTAAAAAATAAACAAAATGAATGTTTTTAAGTTACTCTAGAACAACTTTTTTAAATGGTTTGACAACATTTTATAATTAATGCTAACAATAATAATAATAAAAATATATTTTTGCTTTGAGACACCTTAAAAAATGCATTTAAAAATCTGATGATGATGATGTTCCTCCATGATGTAGAACGTGATTCTAAGGTATCATCAAGAAATTCGAAAAAAAAAAAAATTTCTAAACAACCCTAATATACATATATATATACAGTAGATAACGGATATAAGAAAGTCAAAAAATCCCGGAAATTTTTTTCTTATATCAGTTTTTTCTTATAGAAGTACCACGTATATAAGAAAAAAATTTCCTATATATGTACTACTGATATAAAAAACTTTATTTCTTATATCCGAGTCGCACAAAAATCAGCAGTGAGTAATAAGTGCGTTCAGCAACTGCAATCCTTACTCGTTCAATTTTGATCGAAGAATGATGACCCAAAGAAGGCGCGTATTTTCAATTTTGATCAAAGAACGAAAATTACGATTTGAAAAAATTCCTTATAAGCGTTATTTTTTTCTTAAGATTTTTCATATTGGTGCTTGGAAAAAGCTTTCTTTTATGCGTTTTTTTCTTATAAGAAGTTTCTTATATAGATTGTTTTTTACTTCAAAACATTGGGAAAAAACGCGGTGCTTTCGAAAATGTTTCTTATAAGCGTTCCTTTCTTATATAAATTGTGCTTATATCCGTTACCTACTGTATATGTATATACGGCATTTACTCCGTTTTATTGTTCTTTTGAATCACTCTTTTATTATTTATTTACTTATTGATTGTGTTGGCCTTGTTTGCCAATATTTATGACTTATTAAATTTTTTGCAATTAGGCAAAAACATTTAAGTCTTAAAATTTAAACATGTCAACGAACTGACTTGTTTTATCTTACGATGCATGCAAAGTGTCTATGCATCGTATGTTAGTTTACTTATTATTTTATTTTATCTTTTTATGTTGCACAAGTCTTATGTTGTACAAGTCTTTTTATTAAAATTGTTTATATATTAAATATTATTTAATCGAACTTACAGTCATTAAGCAAAGACCAATATTGTAAATTTTTACTTATTGATCAATGCCATTTTTCAACAAACAT
This sequence comes from Meiosimyza platycephala, assembly GCA_963662105.1. Taxonomy (NCBI): domain Eukaryota; kingdom Metazoa; phylum Arthropoda; class Insecta; order Diptera; family Lauxaniidae; genus Meiosimyza; species Meiosimyza platycephala. The sequence goes on along the minus strand of OY759210.1, from coordinate 41,159,042 downwards.
GACAAAGATAACAAATGGAACAATTTTTAACCTGGTAATTGGTGACATGTTTCGGCTATTACCAATAGCCTCATCAGACCAGTTTGGTTAATTCTGTACATGGATTCGAACCTCTGACCGTTCATGCATTGCAATTGAATATTTTGCGACGGCCGCTCTAACACTTGAGCCACTGAGGTACTTGTCATGAGGTGTACAGAATGCGCATATTCCATTTGTCATCTTTTGTCACTTTCTCGCTTGCTGCCAATTGTATATATATGTATATGTTACCGGCCAAACTAGTTTTTAGGATAAACTAATTTTTCCTAGGCAAAACTAGTTTATCCGATGCGTGTTAGGATAAACTAGTTTAGCCTAGGACGAACTAGTTTGTCCTGATAAAAAAATTTACCATTTCAGGACAAACTAGTTTGGCCTAGGATTAACTAGTTTTTTCTAAATCAAATGCTTTGAGGGTAATTATGTACTTTTTGACCCATTTTCACAGGGAGTGGGTGTTCCGGGGGTAGTTCACAAGGGGTACTCTGAACATAATTCCGTTGGATTTAGCCGGTAGTCACCCCACAGTAATTTTACATAAGAGAAGGGGTAACTGGGCGGCCTGCGGCCGGAGCTCTTGATTTAAAACTCCCAAAAATCCAACACCGGCTTCGCGGCGCGGATCAGTCTAGAAATTAGCCGTCGGCAGCTCCTTCAAAAAAATTATGGAGCGTTAAAGTTTCTGGTAAAGTTCGATGACTCAGGCCGCCCACTTACCCCTACGCTTATGTAAAATTACTGTGACTAGCAAACTAGATGTTGGACATTGTATAGACTGATCTTATGTAAAATTACTGTGGCTAGCAAACTAGGTGTGGCATATTGCATAAAAATTTTTAAAGGAGTTACTGACGGCTAAATCCAACGGAAATATGTCCGCAACCCCCACCCTCTGTGACAATGAGGCAAAAAGTTCATATTACCCTCAAAACATTTGATTTAGAAAAAACTAGTTAATCCTAGGCCAAACTAGTTTGTCTTGAAATGGTAAATTTTTTTATCAGGACAACCTAGTTCGTCCTAGGCTAAACTAGTTTATCCTTAAACGCATCGGATAAGCTAGTTTGGCCTAGGAAAAACTAGTTTATCCTAAAAACTAGTTTGGCCGGTAACATATATACGTCGTATACACGTATCTATACAAACATATATGTATATTATAGATTTATATTTAGACGATTAATTTTGTCAGTACTGAAAGTTTTTGCTCACAGTCCTCTTGTAGCACCGGCAAGTTTTATAAAAATGTGCCCGAAAACTAATTATGTGGAAATTTTCTAAATGTTTTCAGAATTAGGTCCTGCTAAACCTTGAAATCGTACCAGATCTTGTTCTTGAATAATATATGTATATATGCATATATGTGCACTAGGCTGGTTTAAAATAATATGGAAAAATTTAATGCATTCAAAATTCTGGTCTCAGGCCTGAAAATATACCTTGAGCCTATGAAGCCCTAGTGCCAAAATTTCACTCGAATCGGTCCATGAGATGTCGTGTCAGTGGGCCGATTTGTATGATTATTTCTTTACTTATAAAACATATCAACTTCGAGGTATATTCGTGGTTATCATTTTTTACGGACTCAGTATGATGTGAAATATGTGAGAAAATTATAAATCAGAAAATCATCGCAAATTTGAGTATTGATTCATTGATACGAATGTGAAAAATGCAATTCCCTTTACTACAATTTCTGTTGTAACAGGCCCTTTGATATCTGATACTTCAAATGGGCCTACCCATATGGGAGAAAATTTATTTTTCCTATTTTGATTTTTCATCAAAACTTTACCCCCCATGTTTAAATTTAACGGGGTTGATTGTACCGTCATATTGCCTTTTAGACAATTCCTTTGCTTTTTCTTGGTTTTTCCTCACTAGTTCGTGAGTCTTCTGAATTTGAAACTTTAGTATTTTTGCTTGGTCATCCGTGTTATAAAGCGGTGAGCGCTTTCGTTTCAAATTCGTAGGCATTTCAAAGTCGAAACCATAGAAAGTCCGAAATGGAGTTTGTTTAGTAGAGGTGTGTGTTGTGTTATTATGGACATACATGGCTGCCGTCAGCCATTGGTCCCAATTCGACCCATCCTCCTTGGCAAAACTTCGCAAATATTCTGATAGTGGACTGTGGCTTCTTTCCAATGAACCATTAGCCTGTGGATGATATGGCGTTATGTGCAATTTCTTTATCCTCAGCATCTTGCAGGTATCCGAAAATAATTTTGCAATGAAATTTGTTCCATTATCAGTAATCAATATCTTCGGGATATTGTATCTGGCAATGATTTCATCATAAAATTTCTTCAAAACCGTACTTGCTTCTGCATCAGGCATTGCAACACATGCCATATATTTTGAAAAATCGTCCTGAAACGTCAATATATATTTATTTCCTGATGTAGTCTCAGGTAATGGGCCGACCATATCCATGTAAACTTTGTCAAAAGGTTTAAGTGGTGTATCTGTAAAATCGTAGGCATTTTTGTAAGTTTTGAACTCTTATTAGTTTGACATTTGGTACATTTTTTAATGTACTCTTTTACATCTCTTTGCATCCCTGGCCATCTATATTGCTTCCGTATCCTCAGAAGGGTTTTTATTGCACCTTGATGCCCCCCTTGTGGTGTGCTATGTGCTATCCCTTAATATTATTTCTATTTCTTTAGGATCTTTCAGTATGACCACTGTTTTTTCGGTGTTGTTTTCAACCACCGTGTCCTTATCCACATAGTTTGAAATGTTCACTTTTTCCTGTTCAGAATTTTTAGACTTCCACCTAGTTTGTACCACTGTTATTTGTTTATTTGTTTGTGGTAATCTACTTAAAGCGTCTGCATTTAAGTTTCTTTTCCCAGGCTTGTAAATGATTTTAAAATCATATTCCGATAATTTATGTCGGAAGCGCGCCATGCGTGACGTTTAATCCTTGAGGTTTGATATACCACGTAGTGGTTGATGATCGGTATATGTTTTGAAATGTCTACCCAGTAAATATGCTCTACAAGTTTTTGTTGCCCACACCTTTTCTCGGTATCGCTTAGTGGTCTACTGGCAAATGCTATTGGATTATCTTTGCCGACTCCTCCTTGAGATAATATTGCACCAATTGCATCATTACTGGCATCCGTAGTTAACAGAAATTGCTGAGTAAAGTCTGGGTATGCCAATGCCGGTGGTGACATTATCGCCTTTTTCAACTCCTCAAATGAATTTTGACCATACGAACTTTGCGTCCTTTCTCAATAATTTATTTATCGGCAATGCTAGTCTTGCCGTATCTTTTATAAATTTTCGGTAATAACTTACCAGACCTAAAAATGCTGGTACATCTTTTTTGTTTTTAGGCACTGGTATATTTTGTTACACATTCCATTTTTCTGGGTCTGGCAGGGCTCCGTGTTGCGAACATTTATGACCCAAATACACAACTTTACGACGCAAAAAATTGCATTTTTTCGTGTTTAATTTCAGATTATATTGCCTTAATACCGTGAACACATTACGTAGCCTTTTTTCATGCTCTCGTAAGTTTTTCCCGTATATAAAAATGTCTTCTAAATAAACAAAACACTCCTTGTAGTCCTGTGAGTATGTGATGCATGATACGTTAAAAGTTGCTGGGGCTCCTGCTAGACCAAACGGCATTCGGTTGAACTTAAAATGTCCTAAGCCCGTATTAAATGCTGTTTTTTCTCTATCGTTCTCATTCACCAATACTTGGTGGTAACCACCTGCTAGAAAAGTATCTACTATGTCCTAATTGATCTAGAATTACATGGTATGGGGAAAACTTGTTTGATTGTAGCTTCATTTTATTTTCTGAAGTCTATTACTAATCTCCATTTTTTCTCACGATTCTTACCACTTTTCTTTGGGACAGGTAATAAAGGTGAATTCCAAGGTGTGGTGCTTAGCGAAATAATCCCTTCCTCTAAAAGTTCTCCTACCTGTTTATTAATTTCGATTCTATGAGAATGGGGTAGTCGATATTGTTTTTGGTTTATTGGGGGTTGACCCACCAAAGTAGGGATGTCATGCTTCAAAACTGGAGTATATGATAGGCAATCTCTTTCTAACAAAAATATGTCATGGAAGGATGCACATATATTTTCCATGGAAGCCTTCTCTTCATTGCTAATGTGAGGATCTAAATTAATAGATCCAAATAGCTTATCTAACCTTTTCCTCACATTGTGTTCCGTTATAATATTTATTGCGGAACTTGTATTTATTTTGAATTCATTGAAATTTGAAAATTCCTTATTCTATTATTCTACTTAATTGAACTTTTGCTGACTAAATTTAGAGGGGTGAATGTCTTCCGGTTGCACAATTTGGCTTTTGCTTGGGGTTTTGTTGGTCATTTATGTTACCATGGGCAAATTCTGCTTGTTCAATGGAAGCAAGAATGAGGACACCATGCACTTAAATGCAACAACAAAACCCCAAGCAAAAGCCAAATTGTGCAACCGGAAGACATTCACCCCTCTAAATTTAGTCATCAAAAGTTCAATTAAGTAGAATAAGTTTTGTTATTGTAATTATGTGTAAATATTTTAGTTTGAATTGTTAGTGTAATTTTTATTAAGCAAGGTGTTAAGTTGTTTAAGATTTTTTAATAAAATCAGAGTTAGTTTTGGATTTAAAATCGAATGACGTGCGGTTATTTTACAAACGGAAAAAAAGTAGTCAAAGGAAGGTAAGTATAACCATATTGTTAATTATAAATTTCTATTTTTTCCAGATACAATTCTCACCAGAGTACAAAGTGTTTTCCCAGGACGGGAAAAATACTTGTACAACAGCCAACTGCACCTAATAAAGCGGGTCCCCTCTTTGCTAAGTTACCATGGATTGTCTAATGTGGCTCTCCTTTGATCCCCCAGCAGGGAAATGTGTCACCTATAAATTTAACACCCCATCAGAAAAATGACGCAACATCCGCAAGTATTAAATTTCAAAATTTCTCTAATACTTTTAGCCAAAAAAAATACCTACACTGTTGATACCAACCCTAACAAGGTTGTAACTTCAGCGATTCAAACTGGAATGGATCGCTATATTAAAATCAAGAGAAAGTTAAGTCCTAAGGGTAATGCATGTAACTCAAAATAGATGTTTAAATTAAGCAAAAGTGAACAAATTTCTAACAACCCACTTAACGAAAATCAATATGCTTTGCTTGATATCGACTCATCTAAATTGAATGACGACAAAATGGTCGACTCAAACAATAAAATGCTTAAGCCTCCTCCCATCTAATTACGTGAACGCAGCTCTAATGCACTTGTTTGTAATTTAGTTTCTCTAATTTGAAAAGATGCCTTTCATATAATTCCTCTTACAAAAGGCAATATTTCCGAAATCAAAATACAAATTTATGCAGAAAAAAATTATACATAGAACAATTGTCACTTACCTAGAAAAAAATAAAAAGAGTTACTACACCTACCAGCTTAAAAGCAGCAAAGGTCTAACAATTGTAATTAAAGGCATGGAACCAGACGTCGAACAAAATGAAATTAAAAAAGCTCTAATTCATGCCGGATTTAAGCCCAAGTCAATTTTCAACATTAGAAACAAAAATAAAATCCCACAACCGCTTTTTCGTGCTGAACTTGAACCAAATACCCGGAAATTGCAAAAAAATTAGGTGCACCCTATTTACTCACCTTAAACGAATGGGCTCTGTGCAGTGCACAAACTGCCAGGAATTTGGCCACACCAAATCTTATTGCACCCTTCGTACTATTTGTGTTGCTTGTGGCGACTTTCACCCCTCGTCAGCATGTTCTACTGACAAAAATGATGCTACTACAAAAAAATGCAATAATTGCGGAGGTAACCTCACAGCCCAGTATATGCTGAATTGAAGATCAAAATGCGCTTACGTAAGGAAATAGTTCGAAGTCCACCTATCCAAGTCACGCAGATTTTTACAAAAAATATTGTACCTACCCAATGTGCACAAAAACGGATGCGGGTCCGTTACGGACCCGGAACGGACTTCATATATGGATCCGTTACGGAATCGTTTTTTTTAAAACTAAAACGGATCCGTTACGGACTCGTTTTTTTAAATAAAACGGATGAGAGCCGGACTAGTTTGTTTTAACTAAAACGGATCCGTTACAGATCCGGAATGGATTTCATAAATAGATCCATTACGGAATCGTTTTTTTAAATAAAACGGATCCGTTACGGACTCGTTTTAGCTAAAAAAAAACGATTCCGTAACGGACTCGTTTTTCTTAACTAAAACGGATCCGTTATGGATCCGGAACGGACTTCATAAACAGACCCGTTACGGAATAATTTTTTTCACTAAAACGGATCCGTTATGGACTCGTTTTTTAAAATAAAACGAATGCGAGCAAGACAAATCGGATCCGTTACGGACTCGGAACAGACTCTTATACGGATCGGTTCCGGACTCCTTTTTGGTGAACAAAATGGATCCGTTCCGAAGCCGGTTTTTATAAATAAATCGGATCCGTTCCAGATTCCGATTCTGATACAATTCGGATGCGAAATCGTGGGTAATTCGCCTCCAAACGGCGGGAAGTATCGTCCGCGTTGTCGGATCCGTTTCGAACTCGGAGCGGACTTCATATTCGGATCCGTTTCGGATTGGTTTTTTTGTTAATAAAACGGATCCTTATCGAATTCGTTTTCGTATGAAATTCCTCTCGAAAAAGCGGAATCCGTTTTGTCGGATCCGTTCCGAAGTCGTTTTTTGTAAATAAAACGGATCCGTTCCAGATTCCGATTCTGATACGATTCGGATGCGAAATCGTGGGTGATTCGCCTCCAAACAGCGAGAAGAATCGTCCGCGTTGTCGGATCCGTTTCGAACTCGGAACGGACTTCATATTCAGATCCAATTCGGATTTGTTTTTTTGTTAATAAAACGGATCCGTTTGGATTCTTTTCGAATTCGTTTTCGTATGAAATTCCTCTCGAAAAATTGGAATCAGTTTTATCGGATCCGTTCCGAAGTCGTTTTTTGTAAATAAAACGGATCCGTTACGGACTCTTTTTAAGACATACTAAAATGATGTCGTTAAACTCAGCATGCAACAATCATTGTCTAATCAGGGAAGCTTCGGTTCAAATCCCGGCGACGACATAATTTTTTTATGTATATTTTAATTTTTTTATTTTTTAATTTAAAAGTATTTAAAAAACAAAAAAACAACTATATATATATTGAAAATATCTTGAAAGCTGCCTTTTATGTTAATAATAAATAACGAGTCCGTTATGGATCCGTTTTTTTTTAATAAAACGGATTCGATCCGGAAATACCGACAATTTGAAAAAAGTCTTTTCGAAAAATTTTTTTCATATTTGTAATTTTACATACAAAGTTCAAACGACCATAATTTTGAGAAATGTGGTTTTTCAGCATAATAAAAAAATATGGGTATTTTAAAATTGTACATAATCCCTGTAAATTTTAAGCAAATCGATAACATTGATGGTATCTGCCTTAATCAATTTCAAAATTATTTGAGTTTGAGCCGATGGCCTGGCTTCTAGTGCTCTTAACGAACCATTGTAGAGTAATTATTTACTTCGTAATATTAAATTAATAATAATTATAAATTATATGACTTTATAAGAAAAAATGGTTTTTCCATTGATGATAATAAAATGCTCAAGTTTCGTAAATTATAACTTTTCTGTAGGCATTTGCATTCTTAAAATTCTTATAATGAAACTTTCTATATGATAGCGGGGCTAACTTTTTCCAATCCATATAATTAATTCCAGATATACGTAGGACTTCCTAATTGAAATTTGTTTTAAAAAAAACGAAAAAAAAAGGTTTTTTTACTTATTTTCGATCACAACTGCCAGCCATATCTCTAATACACTATTTCATACCTTAAAATTTTTGTCTGACTCTTCTCTACAATACAAAATATTAAAAATCGATTGGCTGACAATTAAAGTCCTTACAACCATTTATGTGAAGTATGTCCTCTCAACAGTGCATTTTTTTGAACTTTGCTATTTATATGGAAAATTGGGGCGAATCGACAAAAATCATTAACATATTCGGATTCTACGGAAAATTCCACTCTAAAAAGTGTTATAACCAGTCGTTGTGGAAATCTTGTTGAGTAGTGTTGTTAGGGGAGGGGTAGGGGCCCGTACATGGTTACCCCCGGGCCCGGATTTTCTCTCGGTGGCCCTGCAGGCACCTAATGGGCTTACAACAAATAAAACGAATTGGCTAAAATATAAAAAATACATCAGTAGTGTTAATGTAAGCCTTAAAGACTTTGAGGAGCTGGAATCGGCCTTACAGTCATTTAACAGCATGCTTGTATCAGCTGCTTTTCATGCAACTCCTGTGCATTCAGTGTCATCCCATGTCATCTCTCATAGAACGTTTAGTGATGGAAAAAAGACGACTCAGGCGTCAATGGCAAGAGGTTAGGTCACCCACAATTAAACATAAACTAACACTTACCAAAATGAAACTAAGAAAGGCCCTACGAGAAGAGTCTGAAAGAGGTATAGACACGTATATCAAAAAGCTGAACCCTTTACAGTCTTCTAACTACTCTTTATGGAAAGCCATCAGGGGTATGAAAAACCCCACTGACTTAGATTCCCCGATAAGACTAAGCAATGGGCACTGGGTCAGAAGTAACGAAGAAAAATGCCAAGCATTTGCTAACCACCTAAAACATGTATTTCAGCCAAATCACCCGGGCAACAGCTTCGAAATACCGCAAGAAACTCAAAATATGAGACAAATTCTGTTGCGCTTCACAACTAAAGACGTTCAATCTTTCATACAAACGCAACTTAACAAGAAGAAAGCACCTGGAATTACCTTGTTGTGCAGTCAGACAATGGTAGTACTCGGTTGGGCCACTACCCAGAAGTGTGGAAAATGTCTCAAATTGCAATGATTCCTAAACCTGGGTAAAATCCACCAAAGTTTCATCATATCGGCCAATAAGCTTGCTGCCCACCACATCAAAACTTTTCGAAAAGCTGCTTCTTTCGAAAATTATACCTTACGTAATCCAAATACCCCAACCCCAATTTGGCTTCCGCAGAAAACATGGAACTACAGAGCAAGTTCACAGGATAGTAGTGCGAATTCGAAAGACATACGAAGATAAAAAATACTGCTCTGCAGTGTTCCTTGATGTAGCGCAAGTTTTTGATAAGGTGTGGCACGAAGGACTTTTATATAAAATTAAAAAATTACTCCTTAAAAATACACACGTTTTACTAGGGTCCTACCTTACAGGGCGAAAGTTTCGTGTAAAATGTAAAAATTACATATCAGATGATGTTGAAATTTTTGCAGGCGTGCCGCAAGGTAGCGTTCTTGGCCCAATTCTTTACCTTTTATACACTTATGAGTCAACTAACAACTCTATGCTTACATCTACTTTTGCTGATGACACTGCAATTTTGTCTTGTCACGCAGACCCTAATAGGTCGTCACATACCTTCGATGAACATATGCGCCTAGGCAAAACATGGCTTTTAAACTGGCGAATAAATGTTAATGGGCAAAAAAGTTCACATGTAACTTTTCAATAATAAATTTAATAAAAAGACTTGCCCCACAGTTCACCTAAATAACACCGCAATACCTCAGAGCGCTGAAGTCAAATACTTAGGTATGCACCTTGATAGACGGCTTACTTGGAAAGCTCATATTGAAAAGAAAAAAATTCAAACGAAGTTGAAAGCATCAAGCATTAATTGGCTTCTACATAAACACTCAAAACTAAATCTTGAATATAAAGTACTTTTGTATAAAACTATTATTATTATTATTATATTTATTTATTAAACAAAAAAAGTACATATATTATTTCCTCAAACATGCATATATGTGCAATCTAATGTTTAATAAACCTTCACTCTATAGTTCATAAAACTAGAGGCGAATGAAGGCTGTTTAAAATTAATACATAAGCAATTCATACATAATTTTTAAATAATTCGTAAATAATTCGTGGGGTTATATCGTTTACCATGATGAAAAAAGTAAAAAAAAATTAAATTATTAATAAATAAATTAACACTTCAAAAAATATATTTACAAACAACAAAAATATGAACCTAGTTAGTTTACCTAATTATTGAAATAAGAGAATTTGGGTTTTTGTGCGTACCCCCCCCCCCCCTCCAGCAGACTAAGCCATATTCCAATTTAGAGTGAAACAGACCATAGTAAATATTAAGAAGCAGCTTCTTTGAGCAATAACTTTTTAATAGGTAAAACTGGCGCAAGATGCCTATAAAATATCGTTTCAAATCGGCTGTGTGTTGCACCCAAGACATTTTACTATCCATTATAACTCCTAAGTATTTAAAGGAATTCTCGCAGCCAATGCGAAAACAATTAGGTGAACATGGGTCCTGATTGAAAGTAGTGGTATATTTTGAATTACTACATGTGTCTTCATCAATTAAAAATTTTTTGCAAATTGTGGAATCAAAGATGAATTGGTTATCGCTTAGGTCTTTACCCGAACTACTAAAAAACATTATTTTTGTCTTATCACTTAAGACCAATGCCTCAGAATACAGAGATCATTATTTATTTTAGCGGTTAAATCAAGAGGTGAGTCACTGGCATATGCACATGCCATGTCATCCGCGAAAGCTATAGTTTTCCTCAAGAATTTTTGCATAAAAATTGAGTTTATTTAAATAAGAAAAAGTTCTAATCCTAGAACCGAGCCTTCTGGTACACCAGTCACTACCTCCAAGAAAGAACCGTAAGAATTTTTTATTTGACTCTTTGCATTCTATTTTTTAAGTATGATGAGAACCATTTATAATACCTATTTGGTCGTACGGAATCCAACTGTAGGGCAACGCAAGCTTATCAAATATAGAACTATTGCAGAGGTCTCAGTCAAAAATACTTCGAACTATTTCCGGCGCACCTGGGTATGTCAAGAATATAAACAAACACCAAGACCTTGGTATACCTTTTATTAAGCAGCTACAGGAAATCAAAAAGCGATCATATCAACTTAAACTGCAGCAACATCCAAACACACTGGCTAGGAACCTACTCCTAACATCGAATACATCTCGACTAAGGAGACAAGACTTACCACCACTGTAGCCATTATGTGTACTGGCAACTTCTACAGCAACTCAAGACAGAGTTTAATTTGAAAAAAAACAACATTTCTTCGCAATGGCTTAGAAAAGTTCAACTCCATTAGTTTTTAAGATCTGTATACTTATTGTTAGTCTCCAAGCGAGTTGTTACAATAAATAAATAATACTGTTACGAAATTTCCTTGTCCCTTTGACAATAATATCGATCTCTTACACTTTTCTGAGTTCGATCACTGGATTGTGTAATAATCAAGACAAACGCAATCTTTATTTAATTATAAAATGGTTTATTTAAATCACAAACGTTAGTTTTTACACAGTACAATTGTTTATTTAATCTTTATATTCAAGTTGTATACACAAACGTTATACTTTATTACTTAAAATCCACTATATCACTTTAGTACTTAAATTCAAATGTTCTCACTTAAGATCTACTGTGTTCCACTGTTCAATATCAACTGTGTCTCTGCTGCTCATATGACATCTTTTTATACTAAAGTCATCATTTGCTAGAACCATCTGCCGTTGTCTAGAATGTCGTTTCCAGTGCCTTCTAGATTGCGTTATTTTTCTACGATCAGTGATGCAAGTATTTTTCTACGGTCTGTGATGCACGTATTTTCTTACGGTCAGTGATGCACGTATTTTTCTACGGTCAGTGATGCAAGTATTTTTCTACGGTCAGTGATGCTAGCTAATATCGTTTAATAACTATTACGAGAATTTTCTGGCATAAACCAAATTTCGCTACACTGCCCTCCGCTTAAACTTGTTCGTCCCGAACAAGAGTCTCTCTGCAACAGCTTGCGCCTCCTTTTCCAATTCTTTTCCAGACGCTTCTTTTGCCTCAATTTCACGTTTTCGTTGTTCCTCTTTTTCCGCGACATGTAACCGTCAGCATTGGTCGTTTCTGGGACAACGTTTACTCCGTACTTTTCTTTGACAAGAACAACCGGTGAACTACATGGGCTTTCTGATTGTGCAATGCCATTTTCTCGCACCATATCCTCTATAAGGCCCGTTACTTCCTCTCTCTTAGCGCGTGCTAGCCTCTTTGGAGGTTGACGAATTGGCTGAAAGTTACCTGTACCAATGCGATGCTTAACAACTGATGTTTGGCCATTTGTTTCTTCTTTGGACGCAAATACCCGCCAATTCTTTTGCCGAAACGTTTTCCCTTTATTTTTGTTCTGTGCAGACAACTCCTTCGTCCATTCTTTCGTCAATAAGGCCGACGATTTTGTTAAAGTTGTACCTTTTGTGTCCTGTTGGTCATTTTCACAACTTATAATAGCCGTAACTTTCTCACATAGTTCACCTTTTTGCATCCATTTCGGCTCATTTGTTGGATTCAAAATTTGCACCGGTATTTCGCCGTCCGCTCTTGCTTTTACTGGGGTCTTTCCAATTATCAGGTCTTTCCCTAAATTTTTCTCATCTGCTTCCACTACCCACAGATGGCCTATATCACAGTCTTCACTTGTTGTTTCTTCAGTGTTGGATTCAATTCGACAGAGCTCAATTATGTAGACTCCTGCAGTTGTTAACTTTTGTCCAAAGCCAATGTCCAAAGGCAACTCTACATTGGCATACCTTAACGTCTTTTTCTTTAAATCCAAATTGAACCCGTGTCGAATCATGAAGTCCACGCCAATGATAACCTCATCGGTGATGTTTGCAACAATAAAATCATGTTCCACAGTTTTGTTGCCGATAAGAATACTCGCTGTAACTTTTCCTTCTATTTGCGCAATTTCGCCTGTCGCTGTTCTCAACTGGATCCCATTTAATGGCGTTATTCCTTGTCTATTAAATAAATTTGTCCTCACAATTGAGTGCGATGCGCCTGTATCCAAAGTTAGCTCACATGGTCTTTCGTTGATTTTTCCACCGATGGTAAGGCAGTTGGAAGTTCGGCAGAGCTTCGAAACTAAGACTTTGGGACAATCATAAGTGGAAGTCAGCTCACGCCCCGCTGTACTGACTTGCTTTAACGACTGCTGTTCACTACCATTTTCACCATCGTTCACCCTATTTCCAATTTTTCTTCTTGGTGAACGTGATGCGGACCGTTTACGACGTGATTTGCAGTCACGTGCCATGTGTCCCTGCTTGCCACAGTTATAGCAATTTCCGCTGAAGCTACTGCTGGCGAACGACGAATTTTTGTTCTCAGCCTCCACCTCCATCCGACGAGTTTTCAATGATGGGCGGTATGTCAACGCAATCACCTCCTCAGTGAGGGCAACCGTTACTGTTTCATAAAATGTTGTCTTCGGGTTCCTCATTGTCTCGCGTTTTGTCTCTGAGTCACGTATGCCGTCAATAAACGCCTCTATTTTGAATTTTTCAGCTACGACACTTAACTCGTCAGGATAGGAAAGGTGTGCCAATCGTTCAATATCCGCAGCATACTCCTGCAAGGACTCACCAGATTTCTGGATACGATTTTTCAACTCCAGTCTGTGAATCTGCTTCATGTGGTCACTGCCGTATTTTCGCTGTAAGGCATCCATGACCACCTTGTAATTCTTTTGTTCCGCCACTGGAACCGTTTGCAATACTTCTGCAGTTGCGCTTTTTAATGCTACAATTAGCGCTGCTGCTGCACTATCGTTATCCCAACGATTATGAGCAGATGTTGTTTCGAACTGGAGCTTGAAAACACTAAATGGCGTTGTCCCATCGTACGTGGGTGCCCTAAGCCTCTCTGCGCTGATTTCTCTTATCACTTGAGTGGTTGGTTCGTTTATTTCTAACTGCTGAATCCTTTTATTAACGTCTTCAAAATTATTTTGAACCTTTTCAAGATTATTTTGAACTTTTTCCTTGAACGATTCAACGTCATCTCGTAACTCAATCACTTTTGCATCGAGGCCATTTACCATTTTGGCAACCTCCGTTCGAACAGCCTCCATATTTTGATTCATTGTTTGGATCTGCGTCGCGTTCTGACTCAAGCTCTGATCAATTTCTTCCCGAACCTCTTGAATTTGCAGCGCGTTCTGACTTAACTTCTGGTATATCTGCAATGCATTTTGATTTAAGCTCTGACTTATTTCTTCCCGAACGGCCTGGATATTGTTATTCATCTGCAGCGCGTTCTGACTTAACTTCTGGCCAATTTCTTCCCGAACGGCCTGTATATTGTTATTCATCTGTAGATTTATCTGCGTCAGTGCCATTAACATTTTCTCGAACTTTGACATATCTTCAACTTCACCACTTGCCGCCGGTCCAGAAGCTTCTTCTATTTTCGCTGTTGATTCTGAGACATCACTATAAAATTCATGCTCTTCCAGGTCTACCCCTTGAGCCTCAAGAGCCTGCCGTAAGCGTTTCTGTAACTCCAACTTTCCGCCAGATGATTGCAGATTCAGCTGCTGCAACTCCTTCTTTAGTTGATCCACTTTTAGTTCATCAAACTTAACCATTGTTTTATTTTTATTTGATTGTTAATTCTTTTTACACAATCCCACTTCTGACACCAATTGTTACGAAATTTCCTTGTCCCTTTGACAATAATTTCGATCTCTTACACTTTTCTGAGTTCGATCACTGGATTGTGTAATAATCAAGACAAACGCAATCTTTATTTAATTATAAAATGGTTTATTTAAATCACAAACGTTAGTTCTTACACAGTACAATTGTTTATTTAATCTTTACATTCAAGTTGTATACACGAACGTTATACTTTATTACTTAAAATCCACTATATCACTTTAGTACTTAAATTCAAATGTTCTCACTTAAGATCCACTGTGTTCCACTGTTCAATATCAACTGTGTCTCTGCTGCTCATATGACAGCCTTTTATACTAAAGTCATCATTTGCTAGAACCATCTGCCGTTGTCTAGAATGTCGTTTCCAGTGCCTTCTAGATGGCGTTATTATTCTACGGTCAGTGATGCAAGTATTTTTCTACGGTCAGTGATGCTAGCTAATATCGTTTAATAATTATTACGAGAATTTTCTGGCATAAACCAAATTTCGCTACAATACATAAGTTTGAAAAAAAAACTTGCTACTAATCTTTTAGCAATCATTTTCTTTTTATAAGAAAGTTCATTAAGTTTGTTTAATCTTACAAATTTTTTATCTCGACACACTTCCCTTTGCAACTGTACTGATTTTATTTTTTAGTCATTTGTTCGAACAGAAAATAGTTTTTATGTAGCTATTTTATTGAGCTAATCAGTTCAATAAATTTTTTGTGTCAAAAACCAAAAAAGTTACACTTACAAAGATAAATAAAAAGAAAAAATGGGTGTAATAGTATTAAAACCAATTAAAATATGTGATTTTACTATAATTAATATAGCGATTCCACACATACATATGTTTCGATTTCTTAGAGTGTATGCAAGAAATGGAACATATAAGGCTAGCCAAACTCTTAATAATCGGCTTAAAAGTTACTGATTACTTTTCTTAGCAGAAGACGAAACTAGTATAACTAGCTTTAGCCCATATTTTCTTTTTATTTATCTTTGTAAGTGTAATTTTTTTGGTTTTTGACACAAAAAAGTTATTGAACTGATTTTATTTTATCAACAATAAAACAAGTATTGTTTCCATTGTTATTTCAATTATATGGACTTTTCATTCAATTCAATCAAAATTCACTCAAAATGAAAGAAAAGAAAAGAAAAATTATAATATTTGATTATTTGATCGAACACCAAAATACTACTGTGCTCGCTACTGAGTTTAAATGAGTTCAAAAAAAATGACATACTGAGTTTTGTTTTCAAAATGAAATTTTCCGGGAGTAAATAAAATTTTTCATTATGCAATGCAGTCGCGGTTACGTGAACTAATTAAAACCAAGGGTGTTCACGGTAGCGAAATTGTTGACGTTATCGAATATGAAAATTTTAACCAAAATATATGCAGCGCAGTCGCTGTAACGAATTTTGCATCAAATTTTTATTCTTCATATCATTTGTAACAACAAAAACTTTGAAAGAAACAAAAAACTTCTTCATAAATTAAAAAAAATTAACATAAAGATACATAAACAGCTTTTTGCTTATTGCATGGTTGAGTTATGTCTTGCTACAAGGTAGTCAATACAAAATTATTTCGTTCACGTTACCGCGTTGTTCACGTTAGACGCTGGTCACGTTACCGCGACTGCACTGTACTTTAATTTTGAATTTAAGACATTTGTTTTTTGTCTATTTTTCGCATAGTCACATTTCATCTTAAATTAATAAAAAAATATACATTTTTTTAATACTTTTTTCAAAATGAAATATCTCCGGTTCTATTGCACCTTTTGATCTCGGGCTTATTTTCTTTGTTTTTTTTTTTTTTTTTTTTTTTTTGTATTGAAATATTTACTTAAAATTAACAAACATTTCCTATGACTACAACTAGTCTTATGACTAACGAGCAGTTTGAGTCTAATTTTAATTTATGATAATTGCTAGGTGCTTCCCCTTGGACGTTCTAGCTACTGTCTGGTCCCAACAAGTTCGAAAGTTTTTCTGCGTTTAAGTCTTCTCGTTCCAGCCGTATGAATAAGTTCCGACGCTTCTTGATTTACGTGCTGGCTTAGTCGCTGCTGGTGGGCTATTGCGACTTTTTTAATGGTGCTGGTTGCCGTGTCAACTTTCAAGTCACGATGAATATCTTTTGATCTGATGTACCAAGGTGCATTTACTATGCACCGAAGAACTTTATTTTGAAAACGTTGAATTTTTTCTATATGAGTTGATGCAGCACACCCCCATATCTGTATGCCATAAGTCCAAACCGGTTTGAGAACTTGGTTATATAATAACAATTTATTATGAATGGAGAGCGCTGGGTTTCTTCCGAGGAGCCAGTTCATGTTTCGATATTTAATATCTAGTTGCATCTAAGGTCATTCCTAAGTACTTTGCAGTATTGGAATATGGAATTCGATTATTCAAAATTTCAATTGGATAGTATGGAATAGTTTTGTTTGTAAAGTCTATATGAACTGATTTAGAACTGTTTTATTTTATGCGCCATTTCTGGGTCCAAAGGGCTAATTTACGAACAGCAGATTGAAATTTTTGAGTCGACTCTTGAGCATTTTTTCCAGTGGCAAGGATCACCGTATCGTCTGCAAATGTACCAATCATACAATTTGTAGGGTTTGGGATATCACTGGTATAAATTAGATAAAGCATGGGCCCTAGGATACTTCCTTGAGGAACGCCAGCTTTATTCTCTTTTATGTTTGAACACGCAACATCCTGCTTGATTCTGAAGTAGCGATGCTTGAGATAGGACTCTAAAATAAGAGTGTAACTTTTTGGGTCTGAAGACTCTAATTTAAACATAAGTCCCTCATGCCAAACTTTGTCAAAAGCCTGTGCGACATCAAGGAAGATAGAGGAACAAACGTTTTTTTCTTCTAGAGACTTTTCTACAAAATCAGTTATTCTATGAATAGTGTCGAGTGCTTCGTTCGGAAACCAAACTGATGAGTAGGTATCAAGTTTTTACTTTCAATAATTGGTTTCAATCGATTTAAAAGAAGCATTTCGAACAGCTTTGACATGATCGGTAGAAGCGAAATAGGCCTGTACGAAGATACTTCGTGCAGGTTTTTTCCTGGCTTTGGAACCATAATCACTTCTGCTACTTTCCAGTGACTAGCTATGTGTTTGAGCCGGATTGATGCATTGTATAGATCAGTGAGCTTTACAATAGCTTTGTGCGGAAGTCGTTTCAGAACTTCACCAGTGATTAGGTCAAATCCGGGTGCGACGTTTTGTATTGACGTAAAATAAAAAAGTTATATATTTTTTCTTCAATCTCAATAGTTTTTTGACTACAGCGTAAAAACCCAATACAATTTTAAAAAACATAAAAAGTTAAATGCAATTTTAAAAAATAGCTATGTGAATTTTAATTGTTCGACCTTGAATATTAATTCAAGACATTCTTAGCTTCAAGAAAAACCATGGCTGAAGGATGTGCACAAAAAAAAAAAACAAAATCGAAAACGAGGCCAGCTGAAATGACAATTCCTGTGAAATGCACATATAACCGTTGTTTTAGTTACTAGTTGTAAATGGAAGAGAAATGAAAAATGAATGAATGAATTTGAAGAAAATTTCTGTTAATTAATTCTATGAATCTCTTAAATTAGATATTCTAAAGTGAATCGTTTTTGCCGTGATATCTGTTATTTTATATTAATATTTAGTATGTATTAATTACTTGAATAAGCTCATGAAAAAATTTCCAATAAAGGAAAAATTTTTTTTCCAGTAATGATTTTTTCTTATTTCAACCCCTGGTGTAATGTATTAAATTAGCAATTAGTACGACAGCTAATGTTGATTAACCTTCGCTTGTGTGAAAACTTTTATGTACACATTCGCACCTACCCGGTGCGATATTCTACCCGGCGGTGGAATATGCGGTGCGTGGATACAAATTTTTTTATGACTATATCTCGAAAACTAGATCCGTACGATAATTTTTTTGAATATATTCTTTCTTAAAATTAAAAGCCACTTGAGAAAAATTAGTTTAAAAAAATGACTGCTGAAGTCCAATTTCACGTTGAAATAGGCTAAGGGTTAAAGATAAAAATTTTAAATAAATTTTTTAAATTTGCTTATCCTGTTTCGAAACGAGTGGGAGGGCGTCGCATTTAATTTTTGCTTAAATCAAATTTCACATTGAAAAAGGGTCAGTAAGGGTTAAAGATAAAAATTTTAAATTAACTTTTTAAATTTTTTTATCTTGTTTCGAAGCGATTGGGATTGTATTTAATTTTCACTAAAGTCTAATTTCATTTTGAAATAGGCCGAGTAAGGGTTAAAGATACAAATTTTAAATAAATGTTTTAAATATTTTTATCCTGTTTTGAACCGATTGGGGTGCGACCCCAATTTTTTTACCTTAAGAACCACCCTAGTATACATATCGTTTATTCGTGTTACTGTTACCATCATTATAATATTCTCTTCTTACTTGTAACAAACTGTATATACATATTGGTCATTCTTTTTTAAACGCATACTTTGTATTTTTTGACGTTTTGAACATGTTTTGAAACCAAATATCTCACAAACTATAGGAGATAGGATGAAAAACCATTTAATCATTTTTTGTTTAGAAATACTATAACTTTATAAAAAAAATTAAAAAAATTTAAATAAATTTGTTTAAACATTAACTTTTTTAATTAAAAAAATTGTTCTCAAAATTTTTTCAATATAACACCTTTTGTTTCTTTTGATTTTTTTATGTTATTCCTCAATCAATCCTAAGAATGCATGTGCTTTCATATCGAAATTCCCGTCATAAGTTTGTAAACTACGAATTACGTTTTTACGAATACGAATACGTCTGTTGACTGCGACAAGCGCGATCAATGATCATTATTTATCATTATTATGCATTATTGCATAGTAAAATACATCAAATGCGCAGTAGCAGAAGTATCAGCTTACGCGTAGTAGACGTACGTGTTATAACATGATACATAATATATATATATATATATATATTTTTTCAACTAAATTTTTCCGATCTTGATATTGCTAGAAGCCAACCGTGTGTAAAAAATATGAAAAGTTACAAATATTTCTAACTTTAAATGCAATTTAAGAAATAGCTATCTGAATTTTAATTGTTCGACCTTGAATATTAATTCAAGAGTCTTAGCTTCAAGAAAAACCATGGCTGAAAGATGTGCTCCAAAAAAAAAAAAATCGAAAACGAGGCCAGATAAAATGCCGATTCCTGTGGAAATGTAGAGTTGTTGTTTTTTCCATTGTTTTCTCAAAGTTTGTTTAATAAAATAAAGTATTGTATCAAAAATAAAAAATTAAAATTAAAATTTTACTTAAAATGTTGATCGCTGTTAAATTGGCTGAAGTTCAATTATCATTTAAATATTATTATTATTAAAAAGCCAACAAACAACCAAAAATTTCAAAATATGAAATATACAACGAAATATGTATGTAAGGGAGAGGGGGGCTAGTGTAGACAATTGCAAAATTATATATCTATGTAGGTATTTATTTTTTGTAATAAAGTAATTTTTAGTGATTACTTACATATATCTCTTACCTTCATAATTACACCAACAGTTACAATTTTTTTATTTCATAAACGCATTTTAAAAAGAGCTTACATTTGTCCACACTATCCCGGGGGCATCCGATGCAAGCTATACTTTTACTTACTCCAGAAGATTGTCTTCCAGTTAACTATTAATAAACTTAAAAGTCTTTTGCTCAGAAAAATATATCTACATAAGTATGTATAATATACATATTATGTATGTTTTTGTCATAGCATCGAATCAGAAATGTCCTTATTCAATCAAAATTATTTTCTGATAACCTCGTCGACCATGTTGAAAATGGCGTTTTCATTACTGGTGCTTGGAGAAATACCAACACAATGCTCCGCTTATCTAGGGTTGGTCAGGATCATCGTTATTCCGCAGATGCATTTGCTGCTAGAGATTTACTGATGAATTATTTGCAAAATAATTAGAAAACAAAAACATAATGGCGCATATTCATAGTCATATTAGGTATGAGCTTAAGTAAGAACTTTATTTTAGAAATAACTAAGTCATTCATAATCGATTTGGCATCGACTTTTCTGCTTAGTTATAACTAAAAATATAGTTTCAGCTGAAGTTGTTACTAAGCCGATATCAAAGAGTCAAAAAAAGAAATAAAAATAAAATATGGAGCAAATTCAACGCGATTTTGATAGTTTTGAAGATTTTGAGATTTTGGTCGATTTTATGTTAACGAAGAAGACTATTTTATTTTTGCCATAAAAACTTTACTATTGGTATTTGTTAGCTGATCTCCATGGTTTGTCTCAGCCTACTGTTAGTAGAGCTCTCAAATGTTACCAGAGAAATAGCTTTGAAGATGACAAACTTTATAAAGTTTCCGAGGGAAGCGGACGAAATTAACGCCGTTAAATAGAAAATTTTTAAGTGCTTTCCAAGTGTTTTAGGCGCTATTGACTGCACACAGTCAGACGGGATTGTAGGACAATAAATGGTGAGTCATTTTAGAAACAGGAAGGGATATTATTCTTCAAATCTACAGCTACGTTTTTTAAAAAGGTTAAAAATCGAAACTCAAATTTTAATAAATACATGTGGTGTACATTACATTAGATTGTTTGTTTTATGCGGATTGCAAAGTTTAAAATATTAATGCAGGAAGTCGTAGTTCCATACCTACAAGACGCCAGAATTTGGAATATGTGCCGATTAAAAACTATCCAAGAAGCAACAAAATACCATCATAAGGGTGTTTTACTTGGCGATGGCGGATACCTGGCTTCTTCAATTCTCCTCTACGAAATCCTTTAACAGATAAGGAACAAAGGTGCCCATTGCTGTTTCAATTTGCAAACAGTCTTTTTATAACCTGCGGCCTTCATGTTGCGATTAATATTGCTCCAGGTTTCCTTCTTCTTATCAAAAGTGCTCATGTCCTTTTGCGTACTGTCTAATACCGCCACATGATTTGAAGTTAACTCCCGATAAATGTTTTTTCCTCTTGAGTCCAATTACTTCTCGTTCCCTCAAAAAAATAGATTGAAATTGATATCTATACTATTATATAAAGAGGTAAAGTTTGTTTGTTTATATGCAGACGGAACTACTAAGCCGTTTCTAAAATTATTTTTACTAATAGAAAGCTACACTATCCCTGAGTAATATCGACTATATTTATTTATAAAAATTGGGGAATAGATGCTAAAGTAAACCTGTTCCACAGAATTCTTTATCTTTTAAAATAGATAGATTGGAATCAAAAATTTTTCAATTCCAAATTTTGATTCCATTTGTAAAACAGTTTGATTCTAAAATTGTAGCTGTATTAGCAATTTTTGCTTTTTTGCAATTCTAATTTTTCTTAAACAATTTTTCTTGAAACCAGCATTTTAAAGTTAATTAGTCTGTGATTTGTGATATAATGAGTTTTAATGTTTTTCATGACGAAAATGTTCTACTCGTATAAGGTATGATACGCCTAATCCAAAACAAACATGAAATCATTTCTTTTAGAAGCGTGATCATATTTAATGGCGGGTATGGAAGTTTTATATTTTTGACCAAAGCTCCTATACTACACTTCAAAAATATGGTCATAGATGTCACTGCAAAAAAAAAAAAATATTTGTTTTTCGTCTATATTGCTTGGATGAACTATTGGATTTCAATAAAGTTTTGATAGCACCAAACGAAAGAGTGTATTTGCTTATGTATGCTTTTTTACTTTGGCATCCATTTTTTTCGAATTTAAGAAAAGTGGGACCACTTCAGCATTAATTTCTTTTTGGCGATTAATATTTCCGAAGACTTCAATCTGACCAATAAAATATATTTTCACTTATCATACATACTGAGATTGATTGGGCTGTCTTGAATGACAATTTCAGACATAACAGCACTTCCGAGTTTTTTTTTTATATTTTTGACGGTTATCTTATAAAGAAGGAAAAACCCTAATTTTTTTAAATTTCTTACCCTAGGAGCATTTGTTTTTAAATGAGAATATACACCGAAAAAAAAGACCGTACTAAATTGTAAGAACTGCCTTCCTCCGATTTAGTACAAAAATTTTCCTTAATCTAAGTTATTTTTGCTCATATTGATGAAAATATCGTTTCACTTAATAATTGAGTCCTTTGAAATGAGTTCATGTTTCATTAAAGCAAGTCAAAGCTCTTCCTCAAATATAGTATATAGTGGTTTTAGTAAAACTTTCCTTTGAAATAGTAAATTTTTCTTTGAGAAGAATTTTTGAGGACTTTACTTCTTTTGAGTAAAAACTTCCTCAATCTAATGGAATGTTTTGTTTAAGGAAAATCGTACTCAGTTTTAGTTAGTTTCTTCAAAAAATTTACTGTAACGTAGGAAAATTTTCCTTAATAAATGAGTGGCAACACTCGCTGCTTTACTCGCTGAAATTAATATCTATTCTTCTCGTAAGTATTCTGTTTTTGCCTATATATTTATAGTTCTCTACTTTTTTTTTAAATAAAAAAATAAAAAATTTAAAAAAAAAAATTATGTCGTCGCCGGGATTTGAACCGAAGCTTCCCTGATCAGACAATGGTTGTTACATGCGCAGTTTAACAACATAATTTTAGTATGTCTTAAAAATGCTGTCAGTGGCTGAGTTGGGTAAGATGAGTGTTTTGCGGCAAAGGTTAGTTTACCTGCCTATAACGCTAAAATAGTCCTGGCACTTGAACCAGTACTATTTAGGTTGTTTGATTGTTATTGCAGGCACATAAACCCACAATAACAGTGTTTAAATGTTGTTTGATTGTTATTGCAGGCACATAAACCCACAATAACAGTGTTTAAATGAAAGCAAGGCACCTTACCAGTGGTCGGGGGTGTCTTGCTGTGTTGGTCACTAAATATCAAAAAATGACAAAGAAAACCTTTAATATAAAATAGGTGTTGCTTTCTTTTTGTGTTGCTATGTAATGGCAAAATTTTATTTAATTTATGTCTATTATATACTTAATCGATAATTACAAATTGTGTACTTAATCATAATTTCATTAATTTAAAAATTGTGACCTACTTAAAATGCAGCCACCATAAACAAAACAAAAGCGAGCATTGACTTTAAAGAAGTTGCAATGTTTGCATTTTGTCAATAAAGCAAAAGCGAACATTGACTTCAAATAAATTGCAATGTTTTGCATTTTGTCAATACTAAACATTTTGATATGCTTAAGGGGTTGCATATGTGTAAAATATGTATGTGAGATTATAATTGAATAAGTGAAACTGAACATCCTCCCCCCGTTGAATATAATTCAACTACTGTCGTCCAAATTGATAGCGAAGTCGGGTTTTTGCTGCACAGTCGAACATGGCTGAGGTGTAGGCTTTGTTGTTGTTGATGTGAATCGTCTTACTATGTGCTTTATAGCGATGAATAATATTATTATGACTGCTAAAATTAATGCTGTGCTGGCAAATGCGGTGTTCCAAGTATTTTGATGTTGTAGTTTATGTGGCAGTATAAAATTTTCTGTTGTTAATAGCATATGCAATTCAGTAAGATTTTTTATTTGGTCATCATAAAGGATACTAGTGTCATTTCTTAATACGGCTCTTATTTGCTCTGGATTGGATAACCTTTGAACACTTCCGAAACCAGTGTATGAGATGGAATCCATCCAGTGTCAATAACGTACTGCGAGGAGTTCAATCTTGAGGTGTCAGGAACCGTAGACGACCTTAGGAAACGATTTAAATCATTCCTGGCCGAAGGACACAACCCCGAAATAGAAGAACGACTGCTAGAGCTACAGAAGCAACACAGGCGACCTTCCTCCCCGTGCACACAGACGCCAAGGCTAAAGGCGGATACCATGTTCGACGCAGGAACACTGAAAGATAATCCGGAATCAGGTATGGTAAACCAACGAGAGGAAAATATCAACACCAAGATTACCGCCGTGGCTCTCGCTTGGTACCGTAATAATAACCAAAAAGTAACCACGTGGGATTTATTCAAGCACAGTTTCCTAGATTTCTTCCTACCACCCCGTTACTTTGAAACATTGGATGACAACATCAGGAAACGATTCCAGCGGAAGGGAGAGAAATTCAAGGACTTCCTGCTAGCACTTCAGACAATGATGCGTTATGCAAATTACTCGGATGAACAACGCTTAGAACGGATTTTCAGAAATTGCCTACCCGAGTACCACTGGTATATTAAGCGGAAAGACTTTGTCACGCTTACAGACCTGATCGGGTTGGCGGAAGACCTCGAGGGCATACAGGAAAGGGAAGCCGAACAACCCTCCAGAAGTAAAGGTCGGGCTGAACAGCACAGAATGATGACGGAGACGAGTACAGAGGCGATTAACGTACGAACCGCCTGCCGACGTTGTGGACAGGACGGACATCTGGCCAGAGTATGTCAAGGTCCCACGCGGTTATTTTGCTGGGACTGCGGAAAAGTCGGAGTACGCACAATATATTGTTGTCGGTCTTCGGGAAACGGCACAGGAGGGCGCGCGAATCGAGAGGAGGCGCATCCTCCAGAAGACGCCTCTCGAACCAATTAAAACCAAACTACAATAACTGCAGAAGAGTATACGCCAACATGATGGTTGGCGGAGAGCAGGTGGCGGCAACTATCGATACAGGGGCAACGGTGAGCTTTCTACGGGAGTCATTTGCGGAGACACTAGGAGAAAGGGCCACAAAGGTGAGGTATCAAGGAGAAGTAGTGTTGGCAGACGGAACAACCCGACCGCTAGATTTCGCCGTGGGGACCATCATCCAGTTTGGCTGCCACCAGAGGAGGTTTCGATTCGTCATTATGCCAGACGCCACCGAAGATGTCATCCTGGGTCTGGACTTCTTGACCGAAAGTGGTACAACCATTCATATTGCTGGCGAGATGATTACGTTAGACGGAAGGGACCCCGAGGAGCAAGCGAGATGTATGGTGAGTACAATCATTCCCGTTCAGAATCCTAGTAACGACCCACAAAAGGTTCCTCCCTCATCTCTGGAACCAAGACAGAAGAGGCAGCAAGAACCACGAAGAAACCAACGTAGACGGCATCGAAAGCAAGTAGATGGAGTGTCTAAAGAACAACCACGTGAGCTGTCGACAGAACCCGCAGAAGGTCTCGCGGCCGAAAGTGCGATAGTGGGCACAGCTAATTTCGGAGATAAATCAGGAGAAATTCTGGGAGCTGACGAATCGCAGCAGGTAATTGATCAATTTCTGTCAGAAGAATTGCAAAGGTTTGAGGGTCTGAAGGGAATGACACATATTGCAGAGCACCGCATCGTGATGACAGACGACCGACCCGTCAAACAACGGTACATACCCAGGAATCCTGCCATGCAAGCAGTAATCGATGAGGAGATCAATAAATTATTGGTAAAGGAATGTATTGAGCCCTCCCACAGCCCATAAAGCGCACCAATAGTGCTCGTCAAAAAGAAAACAGGGTCATGGCGGTTGTGCATTGACTACCGTCAGTTAAACAGTAAGTCGGTACCCGATGCATACCCTCTCCCACGCATAACCCACATACTAGACCGACTACGGGATGCGAAATTCGTCAGTAGCTTGGACCTTAAAGACGGCTACTGGCAGATTCCAATGGCAGCAGATAGCAAACAGTTTACGGCGTTCACAGTTCCAGGGCGTGGTCTGTTCCAGTGGCGAGTGATGCCGTTTGGATTGCATTCGGCGCCCGCAACATTTCAGCGTGCACTAGACAGAGTTATCGGGGCGGATATGGAGCCATTTGCTTTTGCGTATTTAGATGACATTGTGGTGACGGGTCGCACATTGAAAGAACACATGGAAAATTTGCGGGAGGTTTTCCGACGACTGCAAGAGGCTAATCTCCGGATAAACCCTGAAAAGTGTGAATTTTTCAAAACAAAGATAAAGTACTTGGGTCACGTAGTCAGTGGCGAAGGGATTCAGACAGATCCAGACAAAGTCGCGGCGATCCGAGAACTTTCACCCCCACAGAATATCCGCGGTGTGCGACGATTCCTCGGCATAGCATCCTGGTATAGGCGATTTGTTCCTGACTTCGCTGCAGTCGTGCAGCCGCTAACATCCATGTTGAAGAAAGGGAAACATTAGAAATGGGGGGGAAGATCAACAACGAGCGTTAGAAGCATTGAAGCTGAAACTCACAGAGGCCCCAGTTTTAACGTGCCCCGACTTCAGTCAGACTTTCACGTTGCAGACTGACGCAAGTGATCACGGACTAGGAGCAGTGTTGACGCAAGTTTTAAAGGGGGAAGAACGTGTGATAGCCTATGCCAGTCGAAGCCTGAACAATGCGGAGAGGAATAATTCGCCCACAGAAAAAGAATGTCTAGCGATTGTGTGGGGTATTCGAAAAATGAGACCTTATTTGGAAGGATACAAATTTGTCGTAATCACAGACCACCTGTCGTTGAAGTGGATGAACTCCATCCAAAGCCCAACCGGGAGAATTGCGCGTTGGGCGCTTGAGTTGCAGCAATATCAGTTTACTGTCCAATACCGGAAAGGAAAACAAAATGTCGTTGCAGACGCTCTGTCCCGACAACCTAGAGAAACCCTGCAGTTGGCGGCCGTGAATGAAGGTGATGCTGCAGATTGTACCTGGCTTAAAAAAAAAAGGGCGGAGATCCTCAAGGAACCCGAGAAATTTCCGGACTTCGCAGAAGTTGGAGGGCAGCTTTACAGACATCTTCCACAGCACACAGGCGATGAGGACTGCGCTCAATGGAAGCTGTGCGTGGCGACAGCACTCCGGAAACGCGTAATGTCCGAGAACCATGACAGTCCAAGTGCCGGACATCTAGGTATACGGAAAACCATTGCACGCGTAGCCAACAAGTATTATTGGCCGGGGATGTTCCGGGATATCAGCAAATATGTAAGGAGCTGTGATTCCTGCCAACGCTACAAGGTTAGCCAACAGGCTCCTGCGGGGGAGATGCTAACGTCAGTCCCAGATGAGCCATGGGCAACGGTGTGTGCTGATTTTGTCGGTCCGCTACCACGATCAAAGCATGGAAACAGCATGATGCTGGTTTTTTTTGATAAATTTTCCAAGTGGACTGAGTTAGTCCCACTGCGCAAAGCTGCTGCCGATGGGGTAATTAAGGCGTTCCGAGAGAGAATTCTGGCAAAATATGGTATACCTAAGCTCTTCATCACCGATAATGGGTCACAGTTTACTAGTCGGAGCGTCAAGAAATATTTCCAGGAAATAGGGGTGCAGCAGAGATTTACCGCACCATATACCCCACAAGAAAACCCGACGGAACGAGTCAACCGAACAATCAAGACGATGATAGCGCAGCTTGTGGGCAACCACCAGAAGTCCTGGGACGAACAGCTACCAGAAGTTACTCTGGCCATCAACACCAGCCAATCAGAGAGCACAGGATACAGCCCGGCATTCCTAACGCAAGGACGCGAGCCACGTTTACCAAGAGCACTGTATGACGAAGTCACCAAAGGCACGGGAACACCAGCACTAAACCCTGAATCTAGAGTCGCTGCACTTCAAGAAGTGTTCAAGATCGTGAAACATAACTTGTCTAAGGCTGCCAAAGATCAAGCAAGACACTATAACTTACGGAGAAGACAGTGGAAACTGACAGTGGGGCAACTGGTGCTAGTCCGACAACATCCCCTGTCCAAAGCTGTTGAGAGCTTTGCAGCCAAGTTGGCCCCGAAATTCGTGGGACCATACAAAGTGATAGGATTCACCTCCCCGGTGATCGTACAGCTAAAACAAGACAATGACAGACTAACTCGGACGGCTCACTTAAACGAAATTAAACCTTTCCACACATAGCTCTACCTTAGTATGATGAGGGAACTAACATCGCGGTTTTCTTTTCCACTCCACAGCAACGCAAACCTCCGACGCAGACAGACGATCAACTCCGAACTATAAAGATGTCGAGCCACCGGGAACCGGACAACAACTTGGTCTGCGCCATCCAACGCCGGGCCCAAGAGCGAAATAGAGCTACCCGCCAACTTAGGGTGCTAAATGCTGAGTACGAAGAGGCGACTCAGGCGAGGGTCAGCATCCCATGGGAGGGCACCGCAGCCCTACAATGTGACAACAACCGACCATTACTGCAGCGTGCCAGGGTACGACTATCAGCAGCGTGTCGGCCCGGGGCAGCAAACGAAACACAGCCGTCAATACGCCGTCCGTCACCCGCAACCGCGCCGAAAGAACCACAACCACAACCTCAGCAGCCACCACAACCACAGCAGCAACCACAACAACAAACGCCAACTTCTGTGCCACAACAGTCATCTTCATCATCCATTAATATCTCACCATCTTTGACAACAACTGCGTTAACATCAGCTGGACAGCAACAACAGCAGCAATTACCGCCACCGCCCCATAAACCATCAGAGAATTGCGGTCCTTCATCGCCACGCTACGATATCCGGATGAATAAAGCCGGCTTCGCAAGAGTCTTCGTTCGAGGTCAGGGGGAAGTGTGAAGGCGGAAGTTGGTACCCGCGTTTCCGCCCACAAAATCACGCGGAATATATTTTTATTTTTTTTGTTATACTGTACTTTTTCGAATTATACTTTGAATTATTTAAAAAAAAACCATGAATTATTTAATTTAATTTACTTATGAAAAAAATTAATTGTACGTATTAAAAATAATTATGCTAAGAAAATTGTGTAACATATAGTAAGTAGAACGGCAACACTTAGGGAACAGCTGTTTGTGGAGACTTGACAAACAGCTGTTCAAACTCTACACCACGCAGCACAAAGGGCTATAAAAGGGGTAGCACACCAGTAGTAGGCACGCAGTCGGCTGGTGATCTCAACGAGGAAACAACTCTGCAGTTGGTAAGCCCTAGTTAGTTGTAGTTAGCAGTAGAGTAGAAAGTAGCTAATTGGTGGTTCTGCCACACGCTTGTTGAGCTGTGCCGACATTCGTGTGAACAGAACAGCGTCCAAAGATCTGTGGGATCTGTCGTACGCGTCCGAACATTAAAACTTTCGTCGGTAGTTTAATGAATAGTTTAATAGTTTAGTTTTATGGATTTAAGAGAATAAAATTATAACGTTTTTGAAAAGAAAAAGGAACAGTGTATTGTTATTATTTATTTCTGTTGGAAAATAAATTCTCGTCAGTCACCTGCAAAAATATAAATTTTTGTAGCCGAATCTTGGACACCGACGAGTTAAAACCTCGGCGCGAGGTTCGTTACACATTCGTTACTCCTCCCTTGACTGTCATGATTTTATATAACTGTATGGCGTCCTCATCTTTGACTGGTATATCCAAGTTGGCTGGCATGTGGGCCTTGATGTTTCTTAGCTCCTTGCGCAGTTGATTTACAGATAGTAAAGCTGGACTTATTTTTCCATGATGTGTGTCGGTCAATACGTCAAGGAGTGCAGTTTGCACCCGCTGTATGTTGATAATAATAAGTATCAGTTGATCTGATAAGGATGTCAAAGTTTGGAATAGAAGGAATTGGTATTCAGACGTTTCGATGTTTTCTATTGCCTTTGTGAGGAGATTTAATTGACCTTCCACTTGCTCGAATTTCAACTTAGTAGTGTTTCGGTCTACCTTTATTAAGTTAAGAGTGGAGTCTATGATTGATGTTTTGTTTCTTAACAATCTCAATAGATAATCTTCATTGTATTTTACTTCCTCTATAGTATGTGACATTTTTTCTGCGTAATTGGAATCCAGTACTCCAAAAAGTGAATTTGCCACATTTCCTACAAAATTTATGGCACCTCTTTTTACACGACCTGTCGGCAAAAAGGAATTGTCTAATTGAAGCACATCAGCCATATGTTGAAAATGAGATAAAGTGGTATTACAACTATATTGTCGATTTATTCTGCCACATATATTATGAAGGAATGAAATATCATTTTTCAGTGCGATGATGTCAGTTTTTAATGGTTCTAAATCATAGTAGACAATGAGGTTCCATTGGCTTGTAGCAAGTTTGAGTCTTCCAATCTCTTCAAAATGTATACCAATATCTGAGTTAAACTTCTGTATTTTAACGTTTTGTGCTAACGCTAATGGTAACATTAGAAGTGTAATCATAAGAGTGATCAATACGGTCTTGCTGCTGGCAACTGATGCCTTTCGTGCGCGTTTTTTTTGTAACTCATCTACCTCGTCAGAATTAACCTGTGTAATTTCCTCAGTTGGTTCAATTGATAATGGTGACAACTTATGTACATATAGGTCTTTTAAGAACCCCCGACGCTGTGCGAACATCTGCTACCCGTACAGCTCCATCCTGACCATGATAAATCTTTTCAATTCTTCCTAAAGGCCACCGCAATGAGGGAGTATTGTCATCTTTTATGATAACCATTTGACCAAGCTTTGCATTTGAACTTTGTTCTTTCCACTTGTGACGATACTGAAGTTCATTCAAATATTCCAGGGACCATCGTTTCCAGAACTCTTCTTTAATATGTGTCACCAGTTTCCATCTGGTTAGCAATGAGTTACTAGTGGGTGTGGAAACTGGATCAATTGATGAATTAATTGGTTCTCCAATCAAAAAATGACCTGGTGTAAGAGCTGTCATGTCATTAAGATCATTTGACATGGGAGTTAGAGGTCGTGAATTCAAAATGGCTTCTGCTTCAACCAACGTTGTTTCAAGTTCCTCATACGTAAGGGATGCCGATGTCAAGATTTTTATGAGTAAACCTTTTGCAGATTTAACAGCTGCTTCCCATAGGCCTCCAAAGTGAGGGGAACTTGGAGGTATGAATTTAAAAGTAATGCCTCTATTGTTGCATTCTGTGGTTATCTTTTCGTTAGCTCTTTGGGATTGAAGAATATTTTTTAATTCCTGTAATTGGTTACTGGCACCAATGAAGTTTGTTGCATTGTCGCAGTATATAGTTTGGCAATGACCTCTTCGGCCAATAAATCTTTTTAAAGCTCCTATGAAGGCATCTGTTGTGAGGTCGCTAACGAGCTCCAAGTGGACAGCCTTTGTAGTGAAGCAACAGAATACTGCTACATAAGCCTTTTGAGGACGTTTTCCTCGAATTTTGTAATGTATCCAGACTGGTCCAAAGTAGTCAACACCGGTAATAATGAATGGTCGATTAGGTGTTATTCTGTCAGCAGGTAAGTTTCCCATTATTTGGGAGTACATCGTTGGTTTCGCCTTGCTACATTTAACCGTTGGATGATTGCTGTAGCCATAATTTTTGCCTTGATTGGCCAAAATTTCTGTCTTGTGAATGATATGAGCGATTGAGCTCCACAATGCATATTTTCCTTGTGTACCTTTTCCATTAAAAGCTTCGTCAATGTGTCATTGTATGGAACTAAAATTTGATGCTTGGCGTCATAATTTAATGATGAGGCTTCCAGTCTTCCTCCAACACGAATGACACCTTGCTTGTCTAGGAACGGAGAAAAGGCTGCTAACGGGCTTTGGGCCTTTACCGTTCTTTCTTTCTTTAATTCTTTGAGCTCATCGCTGAAATCATTTTTTTGAATGACCTTGATGATTGTAACAAGAGCGTCATTTAGTTCCTGTGTGCTTAGCGTCAACTCATTGCATGTTATGCCTTTCATGCGTCGTATAAATCGAAGTGTGTAACCTACTACTCGTTGAAGTGTGTTGAATGAGTTTCCATGATTGATTTTGTAAATCCAATCCCTTTGTGAATCCAGTGCCACTGATGTTACATTGGATGTTGTTTGTTCATCTTTATTCATTGTTTTAGTTACGATGGAAGATTTTTGCTTCATTTCTGGACACTGTGGGTTATAAGTTAACTTGGTGAATTTAACTGGCCATTTATTTTCATTTCCATGCAAAAACAAAGGACCAAAGAACCACAAGTGACTGGCTGGCAATTTTGATGGCATTAATCCTCGTGACAGTGCATCTGCTGGGTTGTCCCTTGATGAAACGTGGCGCCACTGATCTGCTACTGTCAATTCTTGGATCTGGCTGATCCTGTTTGCGACAAACGTTTGAAGTGCAGATGATTTT
The DNA here is from genome assembly GCA_963662105.1 of Meiosimyza platycephala. Taxonomy (NCBI): domain Eukaryota; kingdom Metazoa; phylum Arthropoda; class Insecta; order Diptera; family Lauxaniidae; genus Meiosimyza; species Meiosimyza platycephala. The sequence continues at coordinate 41,126,315 of OY759210.1, read as the reverse complement.
GAGTTTATCCAATAGAGTACAATTTCCGAATCCGTCCAAAAGTGTATCTGTCCCTTATGATTAAGATCGTTCTTCACCCTTTTCATTAACGTTGTGCTGAGGACTGCTGCACATAGCTCCAGGCGTGGAATTGTTTGTTTTGTCAGAGGTGCCACCCGGGATTTTGAACATAGTAGTCTTACGACTGTGCGACCGTCTTTTAACGTTGCACGCACGAAAATTGCAGCTCCGTAGGCCTTTTCTGATGCATCACAAAAGGCATGAAGTTGAACAGATGATGCTACATGTTTTTCAAAAACGTGTCTTTCAAAGCTAAAATTGTTCAGTGCCTTTAAATTGTCTCGGAAGGTCATCCATTTGGAATGTAATTCGATTGGTATTGCCTGGTCCCAGGAAAGTTTTAATTGCCATAAGTCTTGTATGATGATCTTGGCTGTTACTATAACTGGGCCAAGTATCCCTAATGGATCAAATATTTTTGCAACTTCTGACGTGATTGTGCGTTTCGTGATTTTGTTTGTTGCATGAGGCGTAGATCTGATGCAAAATTTATCCTGTTTTGGTTGCCAGACTAACCCAAGTGTTTTTATGGAGGTATTATCATCATTGTCAAAATCTAAATCAATTTCCTGATCATCCTTATCAATATCTTGTAATATTTGTGGGTGGTTTGCACACCACTTGCGAAGTTTAAAGCCAACAGGTTCTAATATGCGTTTCAGTTGACTCTGCATCTCCAATACCGTTGATAGTTTATTGGATCCACTGAGACAGTCATCTACGTAAAAATTATTTTTTAAGACTTGTGCTCCCAGTTCAAATTTTTCTGTATTTTCTTCTGCAAGCTGTTGCAGGCATCTTGCTGCTAAGTACGGGGCGGATCTGGTGCCATATGTCACTGTGTTTAACTGATAATGGCGGACAGGCTCACCAGGATGATTCCTCCAAAAAATAGTTTGAAATTTCCTATCCGCTGGGTGCACTGAAATTTGTCGATACATTTTTTGAATATCGGTGCAAAAAACAAATCTTGGTAATCGGAAACGCAGAAGGATCGAAAACAGTTCACTCTGCACTGTTGGCCCAGTAAATAAAATGTCATTCAGTGATATGCCAGAACTAGTTTTACATGAGGCGTCAAACACTACTCTAAGTTTTGTACTGCTGCTATCTGGTTTCAGTACACAGTGATGCGGGATAACATAATGTGGTGTAGATTTGTTTTTAGTGGTTATCTGCTCCATATGTCCCAATTCTTCATACTCGGTCATAAATTTGACGTACTGTTCTCTGAGGTTTTGATCCTTAGATAGTCTTTTCTCAAGGGAAAAGAATCTGGTCATTGCTATTGTTTCTGAATCTTTTAGGTTCTCAGGATCTTGTTGGAATGGTAGCCTTACCATGAAGCGTCCCAATGAGTCCCTTTGCGTGTTGTTTTGAAAGTGTGTCTCGCATAATTCTTCTGCCATAGTTAACTTTGAATTTTTGGGTTCCGGATCATCCATCTGCCACAATCGTTGAATCAATTCATCTAGATCTTCCTCAGTTTTTGTACATATGCCACATGTTGCGGCACACTCGTTCCTGTTATAAAGGTAGGAGTCGCCTACTTTTCCTGAAAAAATCCATCCAAAAACGGTATTTTGAAGTATAGGTAGGTCACTTGATAGCTTGATTTGTCCAATGGTCAGCAAATGATGATAAAATTCTGCTCCCAAAAGGATGTCAATATTCGCCGCTTGGTTGAAGTAAGGGTCTGCTAGTTCAATATTTTTTGGAATTGACCATGATGATGTATCTAACGATTGCGAAGGCTGCAATGTAGTAATTTGTGGCAGAACGTATGCTTCCAATGGTTTTTGGTATCCATTTATACGGGACTGAATATTAATGTAGGCCCGCTGGGTTGAAATTTGTTTTTTCCTTCCAATTCCTTCTATGGACATTGAGGTCATCTGACCTGATACACCAAGGCGTTTTGCAAGCCTGCTAGTAATAATGTTGATTTGGGAACCAGAGTCCAACAGTACTCTGCAGGTTATCACCATTCCATTTGCTGTATTTACCTTAATTAAAGCTGTGCTAAGTAGCACGTAGCCTTTTTTTTGGGTGTTGTTGTAGCTTGTAAGGCTAACAGGAGAGTTTGAATTATGTTCATTAGAAGATGTTGCAGCTATGTGTAGACCGTCTTTTTCCTGATGTAATAATGTATTGTGTTTTTTCTGACATCTGGTGCAAGATCTGCTATGACAATTAGAGGTGCTGTGCCCACTTCTGAGACAATTTGTACAGAGTCGATTTTTGATCACATGATTCATCCTGTCTTTAACTGAAGCCTTCAAAAATTTGGCACATGTAAACAAAAAGTGTTCTTTTTCATGACAGAATTTACATTTTTGATGTACTGTTGTTGTTAGCACTCTCATAGGTCTTTGTTTGGCCCCAATAGGCTCCATCATTTGGAACTGGGCTTCCAAAAAAGTAAGAAATTCGTTTAATTTTGGAATTTCTTTATGATTTGCAATAGTTTGCTCATATAAAATATGAGTTTCGCGATCCAACTTCTTTATTAAAATTGGAAGTAGTAGCGGATCCCATGAGTTCGTCACTACTCCCAGATTTTCCAATGCTAACAAGCATTCTTGTGTTGTATCATGCAGCTCCTTGATTGTTTTGGATGACGCTGCTGATAAGGTTGGCTGCTCCAATAATTTCGATACAAGAGTGTTTGTTAGGACTCTTTGGTTGTTGTACCGATCTTGAAGTAACGTCCAGGCTGTTGTATAATTCGCCTCACTCAATGAGAGATGTCGAATTAGCTTTTCTGCTTCTCCAGTGACGTTTGACTTCAAATACGACATCTTCTGCACATTTGGTAGCGCTTGGTTGTGAATCATTTGAAGAAATAAATCAAAAAATTGACGCCACTTCATGTAATCACCATCAAATTTTGGGAGAACAACCTTTGGCAATGGTAGAGCTCCCTGCAGGCTTGCTGTGCTGACTTGCATTGTATCTGGATTGCTCCCTTGGTAGTTTTCCAGATCTTCAGTTAGAACGATTATCTTTTGTACCACCTCCTCTTCCAATTGGATGAACGTGAATAGGTCGTATCCTTTGGATGATGGGTCTTCCATTTGCTGCCAGATTTCATCGTTGATTTGTTCTATTTTTCCCCAAAGCTGTTTGATCGTGTTTAATTTCAACTCACTGGAGATACGTGAATGGTTTGTTTGTGTAGATTCAGCGTTGGCCAGGTGTCTTTTTAATGTTGACAGTTGGGCTTCAAATTTTCGAATAAGCCCCCTTTGCTGCTGGCCAGCATCATCTGTACGTAAGTTATCTGGACCTTGGATGTTCTGCGTATATAACTGACTGCATGCTGTAGTTGTATGCTGACTAACTGCAGATCTTTGTGCAATCACCGATTTCACTGAGTTAGTTGCGTCTATCTTTGCAGCTGCTTCCTCGAAGATTTTTGTGTAAATTTCGACTACTTCGGCTATTTGGGTGTAATAGTCCTTTGAAAAGTAGTCGTGTTCCAATGGGAGGTCGTTCAATATGCGGATTTTCGTATCTGTTTCCTCAAACTTTTCCCATGCTTGGCTTATTCGCCGTAAACGCTCTTGAAAGTAGTCTGATGTCCCTTTCCGTTCTGAGGAATCCTTTTTACAGTTCCTCACCACGCTTTGGATTTCTTCTCCAAGGGATTGTTGGATCTTTGCCAAGCCGTTGAACACCATCATGAATAGATGAAAAAGAGTTGTTTACTGGTTGATATTTACTGAATAAGTAGATGGCTGCTGTGTCCACCTTTGGATTAGTTAGGCTGGATTGTCTTGATGCAGACTGTATCATGGCCAAAATGTGTCACCGTTTTACTGGTGACTGTTGAATGATCAGATGGCTGCTGTATCCACCTTATGCTGACGGTTGTATGATCTGATGGCTGCTGTGTCCACCTTATGCTGACTGTTGTATGATCTGATGGCTGCTGTGTCCACCTTATGCTGGAATCACGTCTGGGTCACCAATGATTTTCGGCAAAGGTTAGTTTACCTGCTTTACGCTAAAATAGTCCTAGCACTTGAACCAGTACTATTTAGGTTGTTTGATTGTTATTGCAGGCACATAAACCCACAATAACAGTGTTTAAATGTTGTTTGATTGTTATTGCAGGCACATAAACCCACAATAACAGTGTTTAAATGAAAGCAAGGCACCTTACCAGTGGTCGGGGGTGTCTTGCTGTGTTGGCCACTATATATCAAAAAATGACAAAGAAAACCTTTAATATAAAATAGGTGTTGCTTTCTTTTTGTGTTGCTATGTAATGGCAAAATTATATACTTAATCGATAATTACAAATTGTGTACCAAATCATAATTTCATTAATTTAAAAATTGTGACCTACTTAAAATGCAGCCACCATAAACAAAACAAAAGCGAGCATTGACTTTAAAGAAGTTGCAATGTTTGCATTTTGTCAATAAAGCAAAAGCGAACATTGACTTCAAATAAATTGCAATGTTTTGCATTTTGTCAATACTAAACATTTTGATATGCTTAAGGGGTTGCATATGTGTAAAATATGTATGTGAGATTATAATTGAATAAGTGAAACTGAACAATGAGCATTTTTAAACAGTGGCATGGCGCTGGGAACACAGATTCAATTCTCTGATCGGGTGACGACAGGTAAAAAAAAATGTAAGTTCTTCTTTGAAGTTTTAAAAACGTATTACAATTAAAATAAGAATGACTGACAATAAGTAACCAACATATAAGAAAATAGAAAATTAACAAATTTTTTTTGAAATCAACGAATTTATTTTAAGTAAATTTCTTTCATTTAAGGATACCTTCATCCTTAGAAAAAGTAAAATTTTCCTCAGTTTTATTACCTTGTCCTCACATTGAGTAAACTTTTCCTTATTTCAAAGCAGCAACATTTACTTGTACTAAGGAATCCTACTTACTTATTTTGAGGAACCCATGGCTTTAGCTCGTATTGAAGGACATTTTTTCCCTACATTTAGGTATTTTTCCTTAAACGGAGTAAGTTTTTTTTTCGGTGTACTCGAATATGAATAGATTTTCGAATTTTAAAAAATTTGTTTGCCGTAACTGTCTAAGTTTCCATATCATCTTAAAAATAAGTCTTATGCTGTTTTGCATGAGTGTGATTTAATAAAAAGACGGGTTCGGTCGCTAAAATGGTACATTCTCGAATATATCCAACAACGCTTCTACATAAAAGTTAGGGCAAGTGGAGGGCATTCGGCCGCGGCTAAGGATTTAAAACTCAAAAAAATCCGACAACGGCACCCAAAATTATTTGGCTTTATATCCTCATGTTTTTGGGTATTATTTCCGTTCTTACAAGTGGTCATAGCCCCCCAAAAAAATGGGGATGACTGGAAAAAAAACGGACATAATGCCCAAAATCATTTTGGGGATTTTGACCATTGGAGTTATGACCGGGTACCCGTTAAAATAGAATTGGTGGTCTTTTTCTTTTTGTGGGTGGTGGTGTTAAAAATTTAGCTATGGACATCTGCCTTTTATATTTTCCTCCTTAACAAACAGGTTATAGTAAAAGTAGTAGATACGAATTCGTATTAAACCTTTTTTTTTATTTGCTAGGTATTTAATAAATTTCCCAATGGGGGGCCCGCACCATATGTTCAGCCTAGGGGCCCGCACACACCGAGAGACGGCGCTGAGTACGTGCATATCGCTTTCGTTTATTAGCTTGACCCCATGCGAGCAGTTAAGTAACTTCTTTTGTGCTAAGTTTTTTTTTAATACATGTGCTTTATAAGTATTTGTAAGGAATTTTCGTTATTGTGGTTTTTTCGGATAGGGTTTTTACGGGTATTGTTATTTATTTATATTTTTTATCAAATTATTATATTATTATATTGCTCAAAATGAACATTTTGGCTTCGCACGCACTTATTTCAAGTCAATTTGAATCAATTCTTTTGTGAATGATATACATTTGTTTAAAAATAAAACACTTGTACCAGATCTAAAATAAAGAAAATCTCTCTGATTTTCCGTATGCACAAAAACATTATTAGGAACATACATATATCATTATATTTCGTTATAAATTAATTTTTTATAGTATTTGATACAGCAAATTGAAAGACGTTTCGAATAATTTGTTGGTCAAGTCGCTCTTGAGAAAAATGATATCAAAGTGGTAGACTGTGATTGTGATTTTTATTTTTAGCTAAATTTCTGAACTACAGAAAACATATTTTAAATTTAGTTTCACTGTCTAATATCTTAAAGTTTTTCCTCAAAACATGCTAAGACTATTCTCTTTTGCTACAAATCATCAAATTTTATCAACAAATACAATACATAAATAAACATTTTTGACCATTTACCAAGAAGTATATAATTTCGGCCCATTTTCAATTTTTTGAATACAAGCAGCTTGCTTATTCAAAATAGTCAAATACTAGCCCAGATACATATATAAAGTATAAATCCCAATCAAAAGCGTCATATTGTTAGTTAAACTTTAGCCAAAATCGGAGGGCCTTTTCTCTGTTTTTTGTTGTAAATTAGCAGTAGTGGTAATGGAATGTTTTGGGGGGGGGCCTATTCCGCAATGGCGTGGAAGTGCCAACATTTCACTGTATATAGGGTTGTCAGATTTTTGAAACACAAAATCATTATTTTTAAGTACATTCAAATAAGCAAGCTTGTATTCAAAAAATTTTATAATCCGGTTTTCCGGGGTTAAATTATGAATTGTCAAAAAATGTCTATTTATGTTATGTTTGCTTATAAAATTTAATGATTTTGAGCAAATCAGACATTGCGGCTTATTAATGCTATTAAAAACAAAAAAAAAATCTATTTCCTACTCAATCTGAAACATTTTAAAATATAAAAAAAAGTTAAGGAAAAAAAAAGTTTTCGATTTTACACACTGTACAAGATCAACATCAATTATAGGACCTGCTCGCTTGACTGCTGAAACTAAACTAAATTATTTGTTCGTTTCTTTTACTTATCTTTTGTTTTGTATATGTGCATGGATTCTTACGTTCTTTGCACGATCGTGCGTCTCACAGGATCATTTCTGTAGTCAGTCTTCATACACATTCATTGCAAAATGAAAGAAGTTTCGCCCGAGAAAACCACCTTAGAATAGCACACAATTTGAAAGGACATAAAATGCACTTTCTTATGTACTAATTCAAATGTTTGTTATATAAAAATTTTTCCAAAAAATAACGCTTTTTTAAAAAAAAAGTTGACCAGAAACTTGGATAAATTGTAATATCTCAAAAATTTTCAAAAACTATAGCTAAAATTTCAAATTTTTATGTGTTTATATTATAGTTCATTAAATTATCTTTCATATGACATCCTTATTTTGAAAGTCGATCCACGGGTTCACAAATTAAGACAATGATTTCATTAAAAGCTATATTCCCGACTTTTGATGGCTATATCTCCGAAACTAGATGCGTCACCCAACTTTTGATTCCATATTCGTGTTCAGTATTGAAAGTCTCGTAAGAAAGTAGGATTTTATTAAAATATGACCGGCACTCCCAAAGTAAACTTATGCCAAAAAAATTGTCAAAATAATTATGCCACCCACAAAATGGTTTCTTATCTTTTAAATATACTGCAGCACTTAAATCAGCAGAGAAACTTATGAAACTTTAATGATCTCTAATGATAGTTGGAATATTCAAAAGAAATAATCAAATTATTAGGTTAGTACACGATAACTAACTTTATTTGATTATTTTCTTTGCTGAACTTAAGCTTTTAAAAATAGCTTATCTATACCATTCTCAAAACACCGAGCGTTTTGTTCATGTAGTACCTGAATCTGCTATGGTGATCACCTCTCACGGTTCGCAGGAAGCTTCGACAGGTAGCCTAAAAATGTCGACAAAATCTGGAAGCAGGGCTGTATTTGTAAATGATTATAGGTGAAAAATCCGTTTGAATTGAAATCGTAGCTGCTCCTATAGAAAATATATTCATATTTTTATATTTTAGATGGGGGAAAATTTGAATAAATATAAAAGTGCTTTTCTCACGGCTGTCAGGAAGGCAAAAAAAGTTTCGTCACGATAGCGACGAAAACCAAGTATGCAGGGTTGTAGAGGATGGTTTTTGAGAAAAGTATTCCGCTGAGCACGAAATCGTAGCTGTTCATCTGACCAATTTTTGGCCATTTGTCGTGTAAAATTCAATTGATTACATCCATGTGTGCAAAAGTGTTATTTGTTTCGCTCCACAAGCATTTTCTAATGGAATGAAGGTAAAAACTAAGATCTGGGAAAAAATTGTGTGTTTCTATTGGAAATTGGCCAGTCGCATTTGATCCAAAGCCTGAAAAACTAACTTAAAATTGAGTTTTTTTGTTTATCAAACTACAACTGTAAAATAAGCGATTTTTAGTGATAATGACCTTGGATATTTTGATGTAAAATTAAATGGTTAATACATCTTTCATACACTAGATTGATTTATATGTGTGTGTTTGTGGTCTTAAATGAAGTTAAACTAAAATTTTAAGAAAAATTTCGCCATTTTTTTCTCTTAAAGGGTTCTCATTACCTATTCAAGGTACGCAAAATTGTTTTCGTTGTACTGTTTAATAGAAAATTTAATGTAAAAAAGACCTTAAGATTAATTTGAAACGGGATTTTTGACTTATCGACCTATAACTCTTAAAGCAACGGTTTTAGGTGGTATGAGTTCAATCAAATTTTGTGCAATACAAATTGATAAATATCTTTCTCATATAAATTGTTCAGCCATATGTAACCGTTCATCGTATAAGAAGATGTTGAGCTCAAATTTAAAACAAAAATAAAATTTTTTTTTCTTAAGTGCTCTTTTTTTGGCACCAAAAATTAATATTTAAAAAACAAAATAATTTTTCGTTAACTAAATTAAAGAGGGTTTTTTTAACATACTACATGAGTTTTCCCACTATCAAAGTTCTGTATTTTATTTAAATGATAAGAACATTGAATTAAATGTATAGTTAGTACCTTCCTTTATTTAAGGATGGTAACAACTTAGATCTAGAACAGGTTAGTTGATGTCAATGATCAGTAGATCAAAAAATTGGTGTACGGTGGACTTTTTTTTGCTTGTGAGGTGGTACGGTCTAATGTACATGGTCAAACAGTGCAATGGAAATACTTATGTATGTACGTTGTTAATAAGTGTTTAGCTAAGTTATGCTTACGTGTTTCATGATGGTTTTTATTGTCGTTTAATTTGTTAAAAAATTCTACTAATCAGCAGGCCCGTACCTACCATAGGGGCTGGAGGGCTTAGCCCCCCCTAGCGCTTCATTAGCCCCCCTAGCGCTTCATTTGCCCCTAGCGTTTCATTTGCTCTTCACTCGCTTTTTAGGAAAACTTCAAAAACAAAAGCAATTAGAAAATTATATATATAGTTTATACTACTTAGGTTTAAAGTTTATTTTTTTTAAACAATAACAATTTAAAATAGCTGTACTCTGCGATCTTTCAGGGCATTGAATCTTTTTAAAACCATGTCTATTTCTATAGACTAAAGACGTTTGTGCTCGAAAGCCAGGAACGATAAATTATTCAGCCTATCAGTCAACATGCCTATTCGTTGTGGCCGTATAATTCGTGTTAATGCCGAAAATGACGATTCGCATGTTTCGATGGTTGCAAAAAGATTGTACACTTTTTCCATTACTTGACGCACCTTATACAGCTAAGTCAGCACCACCGTCTTAATTTTTTTTTGTTCCGGCTTTTTAAATTTGTTTAATTGATCATTCTCCGATCGAATTCTATCTATATATTCTTTGGCAATTTTGAGCTCAATTTCACTTGGTAACTCGATGCCCAAATCGCCCAATGGGTGCAGCTTTTCCAAATCCATTTCATCAGCTGTATCGATAGCTGTGAGAATGCCATTGTTTGTAGCAAAGCGATTGGTTATTTCAATTAATACGATATCGATTGTTTCGTAGAATGTTGATTTCAGCATGATGATCGATTCGCTTCGTTCACCCAGTGTTTCTTCAACAACTGACTCTTTCAGCATTTTTGACTGCTGCCTATTCCGAATTGGACGATTTGAGGCGTGAGCTGATTCTGTGGGCTTCAATGTTTCCAACAGATCTATCGTTTGAAATTACTATTGATCGAAACTATTTTGTGATCTCATTTTTTTATGCATTGTAAAAACAGCTCTAATGAGTGGCATAGCATCTTTGTATCCCATTGCCCGGTCTTGAATCGCTTTCATTACTGGTTCAATCGATTGCAATAAATCCTTCATAAACACTCATGTGAAGACAAATTCCAACGATACCATCACGTGTGACAAACCGACTGCTATTGCTACGTCATCACCATCGAATCGTTCGCCAACCATTTGAGGCAAAGTATTCATAATATACTTTTTTCTTTGTATTTTGGGGCGTAGAATCCAAAAATACTAATCATTTTTTTTCTTCTTAAGAATCGTTTTCGAGATATCCACAAATACATATATAATTAAAAAAATAAAAAAAAAAAAACAAATATGCACCGTCTCAAAAGTCCAGGTCTAAGTTTAACAGCACTGTTGGATTTATCTTTTATAGGGAACAATTGAACATATAAGACAATAAAATATCTTTTACGAATTAGTTCCTTATTTAATTACATAGTCAATGGCCTATATGCGGGAATTCATTTTCATTGATTTTAGAATAGCACTCACAGATTTTGTCCGACTTGGACAAAATTACACTTCAAATATTTGTAAAATAATATTTTTGTGTTCAAACGGAGTAATTGAAATTTAGTGACTTTTAAAAAAGACCAAAAAAGTAGCTTTTTGTGAACTTTGATCGCGTGTTACTCCATCCAAAATTTTTCAAAAAAAACGTTATATATAGTAAAATTTTATGTGTCCCCCAAGCAAAGTCGGGTAGGTACGGGCCTGCTAATCAGTGCATTAAATCAAGGATGCGCAGCCCATAGTCGTTTGGTTCTTCCAGCTCTTACAGCAATAACAAAAAATACTAAGCTCACTTCGAGCTCATTCCGTTATTTGAACTAAATCATTTTGGACCGCAATCATCGCATTTATTTCGTTCCTGTAATTTTTTTCTTCAACGCATCGACTCGTTCAGCTCATGCCGTTACTCAAGTGAAATAATTTCGGTTCGCTATCGAAGGGTTTGGCAAATTTGTTTTTTTGGAAGGGAGACGTTCTTTTAGAAACCCAACACTTTCTGACCGACACATTTTTAAATCGTTCTAAGTTTTTTTACATATTCTAGACATTATATTAGTGAACACGAAATTCAGTTATTGAATATATTGAGAGATATCAATATGCGAAGGCCGAAGGTTTTACGTTTTATGCTGGTTTACGGTCATATTCAAATTGTTATATCTCCGGTATATTTGAACGGAAAAATATTTTTTTTATATCGTTTTAAAGCTAAAAAGATCAGCCTTCTTGTTAAATTTTTGGCTTTGCCATTTGATGAAAAATTCATATTTTTTATAACAAATCAATTGCTTAAAGTTATTTTTTAGAAATTAAAACTAGTAAAGGTGTTATCTTCAGCCAGGCCGATACTCACATACCCTACACTGCACTGAAAGTACTTTCCAAATAGATGTTAAAAAGACGTTGAAAAGGGTGGAGAAGTCGAAAATAATATAATAATGTTCAAAGGGGTTGAAAAGTGTTGAAACAGTTGTAAAAAACTGAAAAAGTCTAAAATATATGAAATCCATTGGAGAAAGTTAAAGAAATTGAAAAAATCGAAAAAATGTGGAAAATGTTGATAGTGGTTAAAAAACTCAAAATAGTTGCAAGAAGTTGAAAAATGTTGAAACGATTCAAAGTTCATGAAAAAGTCGAAAAAATAAAGAAAATGTCGAATCAAGTTAAAAGTGGTTGAAAAAGTGGAAAATATATGTACATATGGAATATATTGGGAAAATTTAAAAAGTTGGAAAAGTCAAAAGAATGTGGAAAACGATGAAAAAATTAGAATAGAAATGCAGAAAACTAAATATGCCACGCCCACTTCTCGAATTCCGCCTACTTTTGGTTCAAAAAATTATATTCGTCATTGACATCCACATACTAAAGTTTAGCAAAATAGCTTGTATAGTTTGCGATATATGCCTTAATTAACCTTAAAATTTAGAGCGGTGACAACACACTCACTGATACAACAGAGACTGATTTTGATCCAGAAATAGCTTTCCATAAACATACATCTTATACCAAATTTCAGTATGATTGCTCATATATTTCGATAGATATGCCACTTAACCCATCTTTGCCCAACCGGTAATTTCGCTTACCACTTCTTTAATCAACCATACAGTCTTCCTTATTTCACATATCTTCTTTATTGTGATTAAATATTGAGTAATGGTCTGTTTGCAAAAAACAATTTGAGGAATATGTTTCTAGCTCCTCCCAGTTACCTGTCAGGTGGGTTTACGTGAACGTCTACAAATTATCAAATTTTCAAAAAAAAGATAAAAATATTTATAAAAATTTTTTTTATAATTCTTTATATGATTTTGAATGCTTGCATCAAGCTTTCAAATATATATCTATGTGATAGTACAGGTAGCTCCATGCGTGATCCATACGGATGAAAAGTCAGGTGGTAAGTTTACTTACCAGTAGGCCGATATATTAAGTCATTTCGTAGAATGCGAACTGTCAACATACCATGAATTGACAAATAAACGAACTTTTTACGCATAGAAAATAATCTGCCTAAGGTGCCAAGATATAGCTCTTCAGGCTTTTTAGTTGTATTGAGTTGCCACACCCTGTTGTTATACGCCCACCTTTTTCATGTGGCTGAAAATGCGAACAAGGTGCATCCAATTGGTTTTTTTTTTTTGGTTTGTGTGCCCATAGGCCAATGTTTTAGCATTGGACGTAAAGAAAATTCTCCCAAAACTTCAGCATCCTAGATAAAACCTATTGAGAAAAATTTTTAAACCTAATGCCATAACATAGGCAAAAAAAAAGAAATAAAATCTATAAAATTTTCAAAATAACATAAAGGTGCCACCCCCATATATATTGTGTTTATATATAAATTATGCAAAGTATTTCGTAATAAAAATCAATTGTTTGAATAAAAATACTTTAAGTCTAAAATTTAATATCAAGTCGAAATATGTATACGTATAAGCCTACTGGTAAGTGAAATTACCATCTCATAACTCGAAAACCGGAAATACCATTTTGATAAAACTTGAAATTTATCTTGATTGGACCAATTTAAGGTATGTTATCAAGTTTCATAAAAATTTTTTTTTCATCAATCATTTTTTTACTTGCATGGGAGGTGCCATGCCCCATGGTGCTATTTCGCCCGCTTTAGATGCTGACATACTTTATAGCAAGTAAACCACTTACATTAAATTTCCTGCCAATTGCTGCAATAGTTCTCTTAAAATATCACTTCCAACTTTATATTAATATGGGACGTGCCACGCCCACTGATGAAATCCCGTCGAAATTAATTTAATTTTGTAGCTTATAATAATTGACATCTATGCACAAAATTTTATGAAGATTACTCTCATTGCACACTGTCTTCTTTTGTGCCAAATTTTCCTAATAAGATACCTTTCAGCAAGTATATCTGCCATACTAAATTTCATAATGATTACGTTGTTAGTTCTCTAATTATAACGTTTATAAATATTGTGCGCTATGCCACGCCCTTAAACGAGTTTTTCCAGTATACTGACGAAGCTTGTATTGATGACTGCTCTCAGTGGTATCATCTCTAAAATTTTTATGAAAATCGTATGTGCCAATTTTGAATTATACGAAATCAAAGTTTTTAATTGTTAAAAAGTGCCACGCCCACTTTTTCAATTCAGCCCACTTTAAACACAATTCAAGATATATATGATCTATATCCGTGTGCCAAATTTCATCACAATATCTTGCACGGTTTACGAGTTATGGTGTTATAAAAGTTAAAATTTAGGGCTGTGCCACGCTCATTTAAGAGCCTTTGCAAATTTAAAACCTAGCCCAATCTTAATTTTGTTCACATGTTAACCAAATCACTAAATTTCATCAAAATTGCAGCAATTTTTTTCATAATGGGCTAAGGTATATTTACATAGAGTATGATTTCGCCCATTTTTATACGCTAGCAGCTTGCAGGAAGGTGTGAACTGTATGCCACATTTCATTTTATTAGCTTGCTTAGTTTTCCCTTAATTGTGATTTCAACAGACAGACACACAGACAGACAGACAGACGGACATAGCTATATCGACTCAGGTGGTGACCCTGATCAATAATATATATACATTTCTATACCTGCCATGCCCCCTTCTATTCGTTACAAACAGAATGACAAAGTGAATATACCCTCTGTGTAGGGTATAAAAAATACCACTGAATTCCTCGTCAAATTTTCTTTGAAAAAATAATTTTTTCCGAAAGGTAGCCAAATACGGACTATTCCAAATAAATTAATTCTTCCGCGCACCTCTGAAAATACTGCGTGCCGCTGTACAGTGGCCACGAATCGAGTTTTTGTTCAAAAATTGCTGGAGAACGCAAATCTGGTCGGAAATGAACTATTGTTTTTTTTAAATAAAAGCTAACCAAAATGCCAATCAATCATTGGAGCCCAAATTTTGAAAGAAGGTTAAATATTTTATTATTTAAACAAAAATCAAAGATCTTAAATTTAAAATTTTAAAAACTTTTTTAATTTATTTCCGTCAAGTGATCGTTTATTTATTTTTAATACATATCGGTCATTCTTTTAATAAACGCACACTTTGTATTTTTTGGCGTTTTTGAACATTTTTGGAAACAAAATATCTCGAAAACTATAGGAGATAGGATAAAAAACCATTTAATCATTTTTGCTTAGAAATACTATAACTTTATAAAAAAAATTAAAAAAACTTAAATAAATTTGTTTAAACATTAATTTTTTTAATTAAAAAAATTGTTCTCAAAATATTTTCAATATAACACCTTTTGTTTTTTTTTGATTTTTTTATATGTTATTCCTCAATCATTCCTAAGAAAGCATGTGCTTTCATATTGAAATTCTCGCCATAACTTTGGAAACTACGATTTTTTTACTGATGACGCGCATCATGTTTTTTTTTCAACATAAAATTCGACATAAAATTTTTTTTTGGTTTTTTTTTGTTTTTTTTTGTAATGTTATTTGCAATCAATCCTAAGAATGTATCTGCATTCAAAACGAAATTCCCGACATAACTTTGGAAAATATGAAACAATTCATACAATAAGACTGATGCGCGCCTTCTTAAAAAACTCACATTTCGCAAAGTTTTGGCGAGAATATCGTTTTGAATGCAGATACATTCTTAGGATTGATTGCAAATAACATTACAAAAAAAAAAACAAAAAAAAAATTTTTATGTCGAATTTTATGTTGAAAAAACATGATGCGCGTCATCAGTAAAAAAATCGTACACGGAAAAAACACCTACTCAAATTTTATTAAAAATTAATAGGCGATTATAAAAATTAAAATCTGAAAACAAATATTACTTTTTTATAGTAATAAATAGAAAATCCTTATTAAAAATTCTATTCTAGTTTGTAAATATTTTCATTTTACATTTTTTAATAAGAGCATATTAAAAATTATTTTCTTCATTTTAATTATCACATAAAAACTTTGAAATTTTACAAAGAATTTATTAAATTTTAATAAATTGCCACATTAGAATTTTTATATATTTCATATTGTAATATATGATTCCCGCTTTATAATTTTTAAAAAGTAGTTATAGAAAAATTATTTCAAGATTATTAATTTTTATTATATTGAATTTTATTTCTCTTTTGTGTTTAATTTGTACTCTGTTTGAGTTCTCAACATGTTCATGCAAAAAAATAAATATATAAGGCTTGCCAAGCTCTTACTAATTGGCTTTGAAGTAATGTGTTGAACAGAATTAGAACGGGGTCAGGAAAGCGGCAACGGAAACTCGCTGGCCGTCCCAATTTTGTTCAACACACTAAAAATTTTAAAAATAAATTTCAGTTATTATTATTTCATCATAAAAACTTTATAATGTACTTTTTAAAAAATAGTACAGTCCTTTAAATTTAATTGCTTGATGCAATTTTTATATTACGCTTAGTAATTTTTAATAGCCACTCGAACCGTTTCTAAATTACTAAATTACCTACTAATTTTTCTTAAATTTTGATTAATATTTACAATAATTTCGAGTTTCGTTTTTTCCGTGTAGTTTCCAAAGTAATGGCGGGAATTTCGATATGAAAGCACATGCATTCTTACGATTGATTGAGGAATAACATATAAAAAATTTAAAAAAAAATCAAAAGGTGTTATATTGAAAATATTTTGAGAAAAATTTTTTTAATTAAAAAAATTAATGTTTAAACAAATTTATTTAAATTTTTTTAATTTTTTTTATAAAGTTATAGTATTTCTAAACAAAAATGATTAAACGGTTTTTCATCCTATCTCCTATAATTTTTGAAATTTTTGGTTTCAAAAACGTCAAAAAATACAAAGTGTGCGTGTAATAAAAGAATGACGGATATGTTTCGATAGCACTTGCTGTCATCATCAGTTAAATACGACTCAGTCGTACTGTCGAAAAATATTATTAAAAATAATTAAACGATCGCTTGACGGAAATAAATTAAAAAAGTTTCTTAAATTTTAAATTTAAGATCTATGATTTTTGTTATTTAATATGACGTGGACAAAATGTATAATATATTATTATTTAAAGTTAAATGCCGAAAAAATGTTTTTTTTTATTTTTCTTTTTGTTCAAAATTGGCTAGACAGCGCAAATCTTGTTAGAAATTAACAATTTGTGTTAGAAATTAACAATTTTTGCTTTTAATTAAAAGTTACCAAAATTCCAACAAAGCCCTTGACCCCGAATTTTGAAATAAAAATATTGTTTTTTGGAAAAAGCGAAAAAAAAATTTTTTTGGTTTAATAATCCTGGCGTTTGAAAATTTTGTCGTAAATGAAAATTTTTTTTAGGTAAAAGCTTACCAAAATGGCAACAAATCGTCAGAGCCCGAATATTGAAAAAAGTTTTCGATTTTTATTATTTTAAGTTAAAACCCAAAAAAACATTTTTTCGGCACTTAACTTAAAAAATTGTAAAACGAAAACTTTATTTCAAAATTTGGGCTCCGACGATTTATTGGCATTTTGCTTAGCTTTTATTTAAAAGTCATGCTATTGGAATTGAGTTTGCCCCCCACGCAAAGTCGGGTAGGCACCAGGGATGATATTTGGGGGCTTTCAGGGCTTTTTTGAGCCCTTTTAATTTTCAAAAGCCCCGTGGCTCATTTTTGGCCCTTTTGCAATATTCTACCGAAAAATAATCACAAAGGAAAGCTTACTGGGAGTTGATTGGGGTGACTGGTGTGGCCTTGTACTGAATGTTAAAAACAACATTTCGTTCAAGGGCAAATCATTTTAGCATAAAAAGTGCCATTTTTTAAAAATATATTTTCCCTGTGGGCCTTTTATCTCCTTTCAGTTAACGTAATTCTTCTCAAAATATAGCCACAAAGAACTATATGAAAAAATCATAATTTTTAAATCAAAAAATATGGTTTTTTTTTTAGCCAAATATAATTTTAGGTGGTGGAGCAATATTACATAATCTTTTCGTATTGGGGCCATTTTGCGTGGGGCAATTTTATGCAGAGCCCAAATTTGTTTGACCATTATGGCTATTCCAGAGCCTGAAAATATTTCTTTCAATAAATTATTTTTTAAGTTTTATTTCTAAGAATACTTATTTTTTAATGTATTTAAAGACTTATTTGAAAAGATAGCTTTAAGGGTCTTTTGAGACTTTTAGTTTATACTGCGCAACAAAATAAATACCAAGGAAAGATGAAAGCAGCAGTCTCAAAAGACTAAAAAAAAACTTTTTTTTTGGAATGAAAGTTTTTCAGACTTTCAAAAAACATCTTCAAAAATAAAACTTTTAAGAGACTCTTATGTTCGACTTAATTTATAAAAGTTAAAGTTTATGAACAACTCTTTTTTAAAAATGCTTACTTTTGATCATCAATAACAACTTTTATACAATAAATTATTTTAGAAAAATGTTTTAATAGTTCCAAGTTCTGTTCAATTCTTTAACTCTTGGAGAACATTTTTGTGGAATTTTGGATTAAAATTAATAATGAATATTGCAGCAAATATGCGCTGAGAACGAATATTTGGATTTAGTATACATATTTACAAAAAAAAAAGGATTTAAGAAATTTTTTGATTCTTAGTAAAATGGTTGGTGTTTTAAGTTGAGTTGATATTGAACTAAAAAATTGAGTCGTAGCGATCCGAGGCTAAGTTTTCCAGTAATATTACTCACTGGCTTAAAAAAAATGTACTTTTCATGAAATGACTGATTATTCACGAATGTTTTGCGTCCAAAATTTTAAAAAATGTTCTCCAAGTGTTATATAATTATAATGTTTAAAAAAATATCCCTCAAATGAACACACGATTCAAAAGAAAAACTTAAGTGTTTTTCTAAAAATCAGTCTCACAATAGTTAGTTCTTTAACTCAAAAAATCAGATATTTCAGGGTAAGCATTCTAACTGAATTTTTACGTTTTTGTTAAGTTATTGTAGAAACTGAGCGATTTAAACAAAAAAATCTTAAAGGCTTATATGTTCATATAAAAATTATATGTGATATACATATATGTATAATCAAAATACATACTTAACATTGCCACAACAAGATATGACAAAATTAAAAATAGAATTGTGCAAGAAAATTTTAGAACTGGATTCGAATTATTTTGCGAATTATTTCTTCAGCGAGTATTACTTTTACATAAAGTAATGCAACTACCATATAAAATCGATATTTTAAATAATGTATCGTTAATGCAAAATATTGCCATTCATGAATTGACATTTAAGACAATATTATTTTCTTTTTTTAGTGTATGTTAAAATTATTTGTGTGCTGGTCATACGGTTATTTACTTTTGTTTATAATAACAAGCACCTATGTGATAAACTTGTTATTTAGTTCTTGAAATTATTTTTTAATTTGTTTTCTTTTTTATCATGTAAAATTTATGTTTAATATAAAATTTAAACAACAAATAAATTGTATAAAAAGAAAAAAGTTGATTATAATATAAATGGTTATATACGATTTAATTTACACAAGGCCTATTTATGTCAATAAAGCCCTATTTTAGTTCAAATTTTGGGCCTTTTACAAATATGCTAATATCATCCCTGGTAGGCACGGGCCTGAATGAGCTCTCAATCAATCATGCAGAGAAAACGCAATGGCAGAGATTGTTCATGTTATTTAAGTATGTTACTTAGAACTTCATGATTTTCAACCTCCGCCGCACGACAAAATCATATAGAAGTTTAGGCCACCAGCTCCCTAGCAATAGATTAAAAGTAAGTGAAACTGTAAACAAAAAACTATATAGGGTTGCCTTGCCAAAGCCTGTCCTAAATATAGGTTGCCACCCGTTTTTTGGGTCAAAATTTTTTAGAAAAAAGTTTATGGTTGAAGATTCCAGCTTAAAATGTATGTCAAATGATAGAGCCTGTAGAGCCTAAATATAATATATAGGGTTGCTTTGCCAAATCCAGTCCCAAACATGGGTTGCCACCTGTTTTTTGGGCCAAGATTTTTCAGAAAAATGTTTATGGTTCAAGATTTCAGCTCGATATGCATGTCAAATGATAGATCTTGATGAGCCTTAAAAAAAATGTTTCGAGTAATCTTGTCGAATCCCGTTCCAAATGTGGGTTGCTACCTGTTTTTTGGGCAAACTTTTTTTGGAAAAAAGTTTATGGTTTAAGGCCGTAGCTTGAAATGTATGCCAAATGATAGACTTTGATGAGCTCTAATAAAATATATAGGGTTGCCTTGCCGAATCCCGTCCCAAGTGTGGGTTGCCTCCTTTTTTTTGGCCCAATTTTTTTTAGAAAAATGTTTATGGTTTGAGATTTCAGCTTGAAATGTGAGTCAAATGATAAACCTTGATAATTTCTAATAAAATATATAGGGTTGCTTTGCCGAATCCCAACCCAAATGTGGGTTGCCACCTTTTCTTTGGCCCAAGTTTTTTCAAAAAAATGTTTATGGTTTGAGATTTCAGCTTTAAATGTGTGTCATGTGATAGACCTTGATGATCTCTAATAAAATATATAGGGTTGCCTTGCCGAATCAAGTCCCAAATGTGGGTTGCCACCTTTTTTTTGGCCCAATTTTTTTCAGAAAAATGTTTATGTTTTTAGATTTCAGCTTGAAATGTGTGTCAAATGATAGACCTTCATGATCTCTAATAAAATATATAAGGCTGCTTGCCGAATCCGGTCCCAAATGTGGGTTGCCACCTTTTTTTTGGCCCAATTTTTTTCAGAAAAATGTTTATGGTTTGAGATTTCAGCTTGAAATGTATGTCAAATGATAAACCTTGATAATTTTTAATAAAATATATAGGGTTGCCTTGCCGAATCCCGTCCCAAATGTGGGTTGCCACCTTTTTTTGGCACAAGTTTTTTCAAAAAAAATTTTATGGTTTGAGATTGCAGCTTGATATGTGTGTCAAATAATAGACCATGATGATCTCAAATAAAATATATAATGTTGCCCAACCATAAACTTTTTTCTAAAAAAATTTGCCCAAAGGACAGGTGGCAACCCATATTTGGGACTGGATTCGGCAAGCAAATATATATTTTATGAGAGATCATTAAATTCTATCATTTGACACACATTTCAAGCTGAAATCTCATACCGTAAACATTTTTCTGAAAAAACTTGGGCCAAAAAAAAGGTGGCAACCCTCATTTGGGACGGAATTCGGCAATGCAACCCTATATATTTTATTAGAGATCATCAAGGTCTATCACATGACACATATTTCAAGCTGAAATCTCAAAACATAAACATTTTTCTGAAAAATCTTGGCCCAAAAAACAGGTGGCAACCCATGTTTGGGACTGGATTTGGCAAAGCAACCCTATGTATTATATTTAGGCTCTTTAAGGTATATCATTTGGCATACATTTCAAGCTACAGTCTTAAACCATAAACTTTTTTCCAAAAAATTTTGACCCAAAAAACGGGTGGCAACCCATATTTAGGACAGGCTTTGGCAAGGCAACCCTATATATTGTGTTTAGGCTCGTTGAGCCCTATCATTTGACATACATTTCATGCTGTAATCTTATACACTTTTTATTAAAAAAAAATGGCCCAAAAAACGGATGGCAACCCATATTTAGGACAGGCTTTGGCAAGGCAACCCTATATATTGTGTTTAAGCTCATTTAGCTCTATCATTTGACATACATTTCATGCTGTAATCTTATACACTCGACTTTTCTACAGCCGGCTCTTGAGCTAGGAGACGTTATTGTTACACGACAAAAATATTTTCGACTGTTAACTAACACTCTAAAACAGGGGTTCTTAAACTTATGTAGTCCGAGGACCCCTTATCGAGCTAAATTTTTTATGCGGACCCCATCCCAAATCTAGATATTTGACATCGTTCTAAGCTTAATTTCTGACTCAATAATGACAAAGACACTTAGGCTTGCCAACCGAATTCAAACTCAACCAGACATAAAATGACCGGTTATCTGACCGGGGAAGGAACGAAGAACTTATATTTTGCTTTAATTTTTCCGGTTTTTAAAGGTCTTTTCAACACAATGTATGTCCAATTTTTGAAGATCCAAAAGTTGAAAAGCATGCAGACACTACACTACTACCTATACTATATATCTCTCTGCATTTTAACAAATCTTGCGCATTTATAGAGGCAAACATTTTTTATTAGGATTTTCATGTAATTGAAATACAAAATGAATAAAAAGTGGGGAAATTTAAAAGAATTAAAAAAGTTTCAAATCAAAATATGTACATTAAACTCAGACAAATATTTCTTGGTCAAAATAAAGCCTAGAAAATAATTTGTTTTTTTCATAAATTTTTTAATAAATAATATAATAATAATAAAGCTTAAAATGAAAATTATTTTTTTGATGACTATTGGTCGTTTTATAAGCGAAATTTGTTATATTATCTTCTGTAAAAGTTTTTACTAAATGAGAAGGATGATGTTGTTTTCTTGAAACCATATCCACAATGTCGGGCTCTATATTCGGAAGTTTTATTCTCAGGTCTGCTTCTACATTAAGCTGGTTTCTATACTTTGATTGTATATATAATAGTACCGAAAAGCCTGTTTACACAAATACGTTGTACAAAACGGAATGAAGTTTTGGATGCCCTTATTTGCAGAGAATTCGGATTTTAGGAGTAACTAAAAGTTAGTTAAATTTCATTGAACTATAGTTTCAAAGAAGTATCGCAAGAGATAGCCAGGAGTATATCATGCTCTAATATCGATAATTGCTTAGCAATACCAATACTAACGTCTGTGTTGAATGGATCCCTGATCCAGTCGTTGCCAGAAACAGGACAGCGAAAATACTTCCTTTATATTACCATTCACCAAATTGTTTAAGGTTCTTTTTAGTAAAAAATTGTAAGGATTCTAAAACTTTCAACTACAATGAAAATTGTTACCACGACTGTTTCAAAATTGAGTGTGTAGATCATTTTAAATACTTATTTAAAGATACACCTTAATATCGTAGTTAGGCAACTTTACAATCTTAGTTTGTACTGTCATAAGCCAATCTTCAAATTGGTTTATAATGGTTTGTTTAAATCTAAGCTGCAGTATGGTATTTCTTGCTGGAGTGGTACCCAGTGCTGGATTTAAAGTAAGGCACACCAGGGGCAGGCACACCATACACTAAATGCATTCAGACTTGATTTATTGTGAAACATAATTCAAAATAAAAGAAAAATAATAAGGGTATTCCTCTAAACGCGAAAACTCGAAAGCATGGATACCTCGAAAGTTTTCGAGCTTGTTTAAGGTAACACCCCAATCTATGCAAACGTGCAAACGAATGAGAAACGCCTTTTGTTGCCTAAAACTGCCTAACTCGTGTCTTTTTACTTGCAAACGTTGTTAAATATGAACTTGAAAATGAGAAAAATCAACATGTGCCATAGTTGTCAATCAAAAAAATTAAATAAAAAAACTTTAATTTGTTAAAAAAATAATTTTTTTGGATTAATTTTAAACCATTCTTCTTGATTATAGATGGACCGATTTGAAACTTTTTCACACTAATATTATAGCTTAATAAATTACTTATCAACTGATACCTATTGTATATTGTTTAAATAGAAACATAAAATTGCTTAACTGAATCAAAATAAAAAGTTTGTAGCGAATTAAAATTTGTTTTGAAAATCGAAAAATCGTCATAATTTAATTTTCGTTTTTGACACTTTTTTATCTTTTTGAGAACAATTGCGCTCTTCTGGCTCATATTATTCATTTTCCAACCTTCGAGGCTACTTTCGCATCAAATTTGCCTCGAAAGTTTTCGAGAGGTGCGTCAACTTTTTTCATACAAATTATTTTCGAGGCTCGAAAATGTTCTCAGTTTTCGAGGCTTTTCGAGTTTTCTGGAATACCCTTAATATATTGTTACGAAACTTCCTGTCCCTTTGACAGTAATTTCAATCTCTTACACTTTTCTGAGTTCGATCACTGGATTGTGTAACAATCAAGAAAAACGCAATCTTTATTTAATTATAAAATGGTTTATTTAAATCACAAACGTTAGTTTTTACACAGTACAATTGTTTATTTAATCTTTACATTCAAATTGTATACACAAAGGTTATACTTTATTACTTAAAATCCACTATATCACTTTAGTACTTAAATTCAAATGTTCTCACTTAAGATCCACTGTGTTAATTTGTTCAATATCAACCAAAGAGTATAAATAATAAAAGAGATTTCATGGATGCGTCTAAACATAAAATGTTGCGATTGTGCGGTGTGGTTTTCATTTGGTCTAAAACTTCGCCGTGAAATCAAGATCCACAGGAGAATTTTTACTCAAAAAAGTGGTCGAACGCGTCATAGAAAAGCAAAATTGAAAAAGGAGAAATTAACTGAACTCGTTTGTTTGCAATCGTTTTTCATTTTCGTTCGTATTGTATTTTGTTTACATTTTTTCTTTCGTATGCTGCATAGAAATTTCATTTTATATGCAATTCATATTAATGGATTTCATATGAAAATAAATTTGGTAGGTCATTATGGGAATTTGGCAACAATGCTAAATGATTGAAACGAAGTGTTTTATTCTAATTAACTTATGTTATTTTATTTTATTTTTGGTTCATATCTTTCGTTTTTTTTTTTTTTTTTTGCAATTTAAGTTAAATGATAAATTATGAAAAATATAAAATATATCATAAACACATAAAATTTATATTTTCATATTTTCTTGTTTTACTTGAAACAAGTCATTAGTTAACACAACTTAATACCTAAATAGATTAAATTAGAATAGTTTAATCACTTGCACTGATTCGGCATTTAAAAAACCACGAAAATCAAATTTTGAAATACAAAAAAATTAAACTTTATTTAAAATTAACAAAGAAACTAATTAAAAATGCTTAAATACACTGCCACTGCCGACGTGTTAGTCTTATTTGGGCTTAAGTCCTTGAAAATTCAAAAATATTTATGTTGGGGGCTTCAGCCTCCTTGACCCCTTGTTCATCTTCATGCGTTTTTCAGTTCAAACTGAAAAATAAAAATAATATTCATCTTGTTTGATTTGCTGAGCGCCTGCTTCAAACAAAAATTCTTTTGTCTTGCAGCTAGAATTGAAATCATTTTACAAATTTCAAAATATTCTTCAATTTCTATATTTTTCAACATATTCATGAAAATAACAATAAAGGTTACATTAATTTGTCCTTTCAAAATTTGACAGCTAAATCTATCTGGTTCCGCAGTTGTCAAAAATTTTTCTATTCAAATTAAT